>JARBWK010000003.1:57016196-57616196 GCA_030556195.1 Anolis apletophallus | reverse complement strand
AATCCGTGGGTCATGTCCCCGACCCGCGCCAGGGACGTAAGGGGGTTAGGGGGGTTATGTGTACCAAGTTTGGTGCAGGTCCATCACTCGCGCTGGTCGCTGTGGCCTGTGAAAGTGGCTGCCACATATCCGCCCTGGCCTGTGAAAGTGGCTGCCACATATCCACCCTGGCCTGTGAAAGTGGCTGCCACATATCCACCCTGGCCTGTGAAAGTGGCTGCCACATATCCGCCCTGGCCTGTGAAAGTGGCTGCCACATATCCGCCCTGGCCTGTGAAAGTGGCTGCCACATATCCGCCCTGGCCTGTGAAAGTGGCTGCCACATATCCACCCTGGCCTGTGAAAGTGGCTGCCACATATCCGCCCTGGCCTGTGAAAGTGGCTGCCACATATTTGCCCTGGCCTGTGAAAGTGGCTGCCACATATCCGCCCTGGCCTGTGAAAGTGGCTGCCACATATCCGCCCTGGCCTGTGAAAGTGGCTGCCACATATCCACCCTGGCCTGTGAAAGTGGCTGCCACATATCCGCCCTGGCCTGTGAAAGTGGCTGCCACATATCCGCCCTGGCCTGTGAAAGTGGCTGCCACATATCCGCCCTGGCCTGTGAAAGTGGCTGCTTCCGCCCTTCTGCCCTCCCGCCCTCCGCATACACACATACAAACATTCCGTTTTATAAAGGTATACAGATTTCTTCGGACTTATCAGTCGCCACTCCCGTACGGCTCGGGGCGACTTACACAAGCAAACAGCAATACAACAGGTGTATAAACATTAAAACATTGAAATCACAAAATTAAAACAGCAGTTCTAAAAATAGATAGCAACGTCAGAAGGGCCTATAGCTGATAGTAGGGCCACCAAATTAAGATCCGAAGGCCTGTTGAAATAGTAGAGTCTTAATAGAGTTTTGAACCATTACACCCCCAATAAATGCATTTTCAGTATGAATCAGATTCATACCACAAGGGCACAAATTATATGATCCAATGCTATATTTTTCTATCAGGTCACAGCAAAATCAAGATTTTCTGTTTCACTCCCTCCAGATGGTCCCAGAGGGTTTTCAGGGTGTATATAGTGAGGCTACAGGAACAATCTGGAAATGTCCAATTTTGCTAGAAGCAGTAGAATCCAAGGAAAATAGACCAATGGATCCTGACCGCATAGATAGTGGTTCTCAGCCTGTGGGTCCCCAGATGTTTTGGCCTTCAACTCCCAGAAATCCTACCAGCTAGTAAACTGGCTGGGATTTATGGGAGTTGTAGGCCAAAACACCTGGGGACTCACAGGTTGAGAACCACAGGTATAGATGTTTCTGTTGGTGGTAATTAAAATTCACAGCTTAAAATTGGCTACATGCCCTTTCTTTTTTGTTAGATACTTTGGAAGTGGGATATTAATGATTTCAGTATAATTATTTGCAGGAGCCTTTTGAATGCTGAAGATGAAATGTCTAACATCCAGTGGGATTCAATGCCTGTGGAGGTACAAGAATGGCTGACGGTTACCTTTACAAGTAAACAAGATGCACCACGCAAGGCTGAAGATGCAGCCGGTGTCCGCACTGTCGCATATGCTGTCCAGGCAGGTGTTTTTGTAGAAAGGTAAGATTTGATCACAAAGGTTGGGTAGATTTGACTATGAATGCCGAAGCTAACCCTAAGACAATTAATTTTGGCTTGTGTTATTCTACTTTCCCCCAAGAATGGGACTCAAGGTAGCTGTCAGCAAGGCAAAATATGCAGCTGATGATTGGTAAAAGTGAAAAAATCAGCTTAACTCAAACTGTTGGGAAACTTCACATAGCTCTATTTTACTTTCCAATCTCCACAGACATTTCTCCAACATAAAACCATAAAAAGGAGGAAGGGGAGGCAGTGGGACTAATCTCCTATTGATTTGTCTGGTAAGAGGCATTAACAGAGCAAAATTATGGTGAATCCTGTAGCCTCTTCTGCTTCTGCCTGCCTAGCATCACAACTACAAGGAGGAGGAGTGCTTCTTATCACTGGCAACTGTATGAAGACTTATGACCAATGAAACTTTGGGTCCTTCCAAACAGCCATATAACCCAGATTATCAAGGCAGAAAATCCCACAATATCTGCTTTGAACTGGGTTAGTTGAGTCCACACTGCCATATATTCCAGTTCAAAGCAGAAAATGTGGGATTTTATTCAGCTGTGTGGAAGAGGCCTTTGAGTCCCCTTTGGGAAGATAAAGCAGGGCATAAATAAATAAATAAATAAATAAATAAATTTCCAAATCCATTAAATTTATTTATTTACTAGCTTGTGGACCTGGCGGTGCCCAGGTCATTTGAGAAGTGTAGCAGAATGTAGAGTGGGTCATGGGGGCGGTGTGTGGCAAGTTTGGTCTGTATTGGTGAATGGATAAGGGTTGCATTGTTTTGAGGAAGTGAGTGAAGGTACTTCAAGTCCCAACATCTGTGGTCCATCTCACACAAAACGGCACCAGGATGTAGAGTGGGTCATGAGGGCTCTGTTTGCCAGGTTTGATCTTGATCAGTCATTGGATTAGGTTTGTAGCAGTCTTGGAAAGAGAGGGAAGGTACTGCAAGTCCCATCATCCATGTTCTGCCCCCCTCCAAACTTCAGTAGGATGTAGAGTGGGTCACTGGGGCTCTGTGTGCCAAGTGTGGTCTTTATCGGTGTTTGTTGGGGGCCGCAGTGGTCTGTGGGAACAGAGGGGTGTGAAAGTACTACAAATCCCATCATCCATTGTCAGTCCTCCCCTGAACCTCACCAGGACGTGAAGGTAGTCATGGGGATTATGTGTGCCAAGTTTGGTCTCGATCAGTAATTGGATAATGGTTGCAGTGGACTTGGGAAGTGAGTAGAGGTACTTCAAGTCCCATCATCCATGGTCCACCCTCCTCTGAACTGCACCAGGAGATAGAGTGGGTCATGGGTATTGTGTGTGCCAAGTGTGGTCTGTATTGGTCCGTTTTGGTGGCCTCAGTGGTCTGTTGTAACCAAAGTGTTTGAAAGTACTACAAATCCCATAATCCGTGGGTCATGTCCCTCAAACCGCACCAGGATGTAAAGGGGGTCAGGGGGTTATGTGTGCCAAGTGTGGTCTTGATTCGTCATTGGATGAGTGGAGCAGTGGTCTCAGGAAATGAGTAGAAGTACTTCAAGTCCCATCATCCATGGTCCACCGTCCTGCAAACTGCAGCAGGATGTAGAGCGGGTCATGGGGGCTCTATGTGCCAACTTTGGTCTTGATCAGTCATTGGATGAGGGTTGCAGCAGTCTTGGGAAATGAGTGAATGTACTTCAAGTTCCATCATCCATGGTCCACCCTCTTGCAAACTGCAGCAGGATGTAGAGTGGGTCATGGGGGCTCTATGTGCCAAGTTTGGTCATGATCAGTCATTGGATGAGGGTCGCAGCGGTCTTGGGAAGTGAGTGTAGGTACTTCAAGTCCCATCATCCCTGGTCCGTCCTTCTCGAACCTGCAGCAGGATGTAGAGTGGGTCATGGGGGCTGTGTGTTCCAAGTTTGGTCTCGATCAGTAATTGGATAAGGGTTGCAGTGGACTTGGGAAGTGAGTAGAGGTACTTCAAGTCCCATCATCCATGGTCCACCCTCCTCCAAACTGCACCAGGAGATAGAGTGGGTCATGGGGTTAGGGTTAGGGTTAGGGTGTGCCAAGTGTGGTCTGTATTGGTCCTTTTTGGTGGCCTCAGTAGTCTGTGGGAACCAAAGTGTTAGAAAGTACTACAAATCCCATAATCCGTGGGTCATGTCCCCTAAACCATACCAGGACGTAAAGGGGGTTAGGGGGGTTATGTGTGGCAAGTTTGGTTTAGGTCCATCACCCGCGCTGGTCGCTGTGGCCTGTGAAAGTGGCTGCCAATCAGAACGCTGCCACATTTCCGCCCTTCCGCCCTCCGCACACATACAAACATTCCGTTTTATTAAGGTATACAGATTTATTTATTTATTTGAAACTCTTGTACCCCAACCTTCTCACCTCTATCGAGGGACTCAGACCGGCATAACAGCAAAAATTCAATGCTATACAATTTAAAAACAACTACAACATATTAAAATACAAAAAAACTCAGCATAAACACTGTTGACTCAAAAGGTGCACCTGCTAGCAGATTTATTTATTTATTTCATTTATTTATTTCTAACCCGCCCTTCTCTACCCCCGAAGGGGGACTCAGGGCGGCTAACAAAAAGGCAACAATTCGATGCTGCATACACAGGAGACAGAACAACAACACATCATAAAATACTACAAAACAGATTCAAACCATCAAATATCAATAATTAACCACATGATCTCCATTCCCTTCAAAAGACTCCAACCCTATCCAAACTCTGCAAAGCAGAGCAAAACACTTACCTGCTCACAGATGGGTTGAGTAAAATGAGGGTGTTTTTTTAAGTGCACAATCACCTCCAAGAGTCAATGAATTTATAAATGCAAAGCAAGGAATGAATTAGAAAGCAGGGGCGGTCTAAGGGAATTTGCAATGGTAGGCGAAGATTATTTTGGCGCCCCCTCCCACCCACCCGAAAAATTATTTCCCCCACCCAAAAAAATTATTTTGCCCCCCCCATTTTTTTTAAAGAGGTACCTTGCGCACGCTCCTTCCATTCCTCCCGCGCGCCGCCACTCCTTGCCCTGTGCAATTCGGCCTTTGAAGGCCCCTCCTAGCGCTTCCTGGTGCCCGCTGCCAGCCCCACCCACGGAGCGCTCTCACTTGCCCTGTGCAATGCCCCATGGGAGGGGCCGGCAGTGGGCACCAGGAAGCGCTAGGAGGGGCCTCGCACACATGCGCAGTGCCTACGGAGCTCAAGTGAGCTTCGTAGGCACTGCGCATACGCACGGAGATTTTCGCGCGCGTGCGCAGTTTTTACGGAGCTTACTTAAGCTCCATAGACACAGCGCATGCGCGCAAAAATCTCTGCAAGCCCACGCAGTGCCTACGGAGTTCACTTGAGCTCCGTAGACACAGCGCATGTGCGCGAAAATCTCTGCGAGCATGCGCAGTGCCTACGGAGTTCTCTTGAGCGAGGCACTGGGCATGCGCAGTGCCTACGGAGTTCACTTGAGCTCCGTAGGCACTGGGCATGCGCACGAAAACCTCCGCGCGCATGCGCTGTGTCTACAGAGTTCACTTGAGCTCCGTAGACACAGCGCATGCGTGCGAAAATCTTCGCGAGTATGCGCAGTGCCTACGGAGGTCACTTGAGCTCCGTAGGTAGTGCGCATGTGCGCAAAAAACTCTGCACGCATGCGCAGCGCGCGAAACCGCAGAGGGTGACGCAGCGGCACCCCACGATGGCACCCCACCCCGCGGCGTCCAAGATGGTGCCTTACGCGATTGCGTAGGTTGCGTAATTGGAAAGACCGCCCCTGCTTATAAGACAGAAGAAGAAAAATTAGGTACTATTCCATTATCTGGGTGAAGGCCACAAGGGGGTGCTAGAGAGAGAAGAATAGTCCATTTTACAGAAGAAGGGGGATTAAACGAGTTAAACTATTTCCCTCTGGTTTCCTGTTATTCCCCCCACCCATGTGGCCCCCATTGTTTATGATATAGGAGGGGGGGGAGTAATCAGTGAAAATGGAGAAAATTGTTTACACCTTTAACACACACCCTCCCTCCATAAAATGTACTCTCCTTCTCTGTCTAGACCCCCTTTTGGAGTCCGCCTGGATAATACAACAGTACCAAGTTGGAAAATCCTGTTGCTTAATCTGACCAAGTAACATCAGAATGTGGATGTGGTCAGAATGGCAAAACGTATTAATGAGGAAGAACACATATGTTATTAAAGGCTGCTTTTGCTCGAGTCTACTGGGAAGGGAAAGATTTTGGGTCCTCCTCTCTGCTCCCACCAGCAGGATTAATTAAATGAAAACGCCTTTTGTGCTTTAACCTCAGTTTGCAGCAATTGAAGAAGAGAGAGAAATTGAGGACTCTTCTACACAGCCCTATATCCAGAATATTAAGGCAGAAAAGCCCACGTTATCTGAGTGTGGATTTAGATAACCCTGTTCAAAGCAGATATTGTGGGATTATCTGCCATGATATTCTGGGGAAAAGGGCTGTGTGGAAGGGCCCTGGGACATTTTAAAAGCTTCTGGAAGAGTGGGACAACAGAGGGTTAAGATGGACTATCACGGCCAAAGCAAGACAATCCCACAGCATGCAAGTTCCACAAGCCAGTGTTCCTACTGTTTCCTTTCACTATTCAAACTGGAAGGGACTTGCTGATTTAATGCAGGCCCGGATTACCCATAAGGCCACCCTAGGCCATGGCCTAGGGCGGCACCTTTGGGGGGGGGCAGCAGGTCCACCCCCCCAAGTTTTAAATAAATAATAAATAAACAAATAAAACAAAAAGGGGGTGCATGCACGCGGTGGCGTAAGCACCATCTATGTCCGCCCCCTCCTTTGCTCTGCTCCCCTTGGCTCTGCCCCCGCCCTCGGCTCCGCCCCGCCCCCAGCTCCGCCCCCACTTCCTCGCCGGCGTGAGGAGGAGGAAGGAAAGCCCCAACCCCAGAGCCGATGCGGGGCCTCCCCACGTCTCCTCCCTCCTAAAGCCGCGATTTTGGCCGCTTCTCAGGCCGGCATAGTGGCTTTAGGAGGGAGGGAGGGAGGGAGAGAGGAGCCGGTGAGGAGGCGGGGCGGAGCCGGGGGTGGGGCGGAGCCGGGGGCGGGGCTGGGGTGGATCGAGGAGGACCCGGGGGCGGGGCGAGGGCGGGGAGGACCTGGGGGTGGGGAGGAGCCGGGGAGGAGCCGGGGACAGAGCCAGGGGCGGGGGCAGAGCCTTTGGCCTAGGGCGCCAAAAGGGCCTGATCCGGGCCTGATTTAATGAGATGACATTTTCCCAGCATACTATTTTTTTAAAAGAATAATGGAAAAAAGTTCCTGGATACAGTAATGTAAAAGACAGCATTGTTCCATTATCCAGGTAGAGGCCACTAGGGGGTGCTAGAGAGAGAAGGATAGTCCATTTTACGAGGGGAAGTTGAAAGAGGAAAACAATTTTCCCCATTTTCGCCCCCTGTCCACTTCCCATGTCATAAATGAGGAGACATAGGTGGTGGTGGTGGGGAATAACAGGAAAACTGGGAGAAATTATTTTACTTTTATACACACTGCTAAACCACAATGTTTAAAGGGGCAGTGTCAAAGGAATACCAAGACATAGCATATATAGATAAAAACCACTATATTGTATGGCAGTATATGCTCAATAGCAGAACAATATTACAAACAGTACAATGTAATGCAAATAATCAATCATGTGATAAATACACAGTATGAGCATAAATCACAAGCCCAATCATTGCAGCCCGGGAGATAACTCACAAGAGCGATCTGTATTGAAACGCGGAAACGCGAAATCTCGGAAACGCGGAAACGCGAAATCTCTCATTCCGACTTTGAGTCTAAATTGGTCTACTACAATACTGGGGAGGAGCGGTCAGAAGTGATCAGCGCCCTGAGGAAGCGGTTACGTGAAACGGCCATCTTGGCGTCATCAGCTTACCTCCAGCCGTTGGCGCCTGCCCACCATAGCAGCCACCAGCCCTGCCACCTACCAAGGTTCCCCTATTGACTCAGTCGCAGGTCCATGGGTCATCATACCCAGGACTTCACTAAGGGTTACTCAGTGCCTAGTGGAATACTCCTTCGCCCAACCATGTATATGGGCTTGTGATTTATGCTCATACTGTGTATTTATCACATGATTGATTATATGCATTACATTGTACTGTTTGTAATATTGTTCTGCTATTGAGCATATACTGCCATACAATATAGTGGTTTTTATCTATATATGCTATGTCTTGGTATTCCTTTGACACTGCCCCTTTAAACATTGTGGTTTAGCAGTTTGTATAGAAGTTGCAATAGTGATTACTTTGTCGTGTATTGAAGAAATTCTTTTACGCCTTCAACACCCCCCTCTCCAGTATAATGGACTAGCTTTCTCTCTAGCGCCCCCTAGTGCCCTCTATCCAGATAATGGAACAGTACCCAGAAGACTAATAAGGATGAGAAAACATGTTAGTTTTCCCCTTATCCTTCATTTATATTTTTAAACCCTCAATTCTTTCTTGCATCAACATAAAACATGTGTGGGCTTTTCGAAAATCATTTAAAAATGAATAGTAGCTTAACTTGATTGGATGCTTTTAAAACTTTTGCTTTTTAAAGAAGCTTAACATATATGTCATATTATTTTTCTTAGGAAGTTCCGTACAGCTACTAGCCCAGTTGGATTAGCTTATCCAGTAGAAGTCATAGAAGCGCTCAAGGTGAAATCTGTTTCTGAAATAAAATAGGATTATTTCAAAGCTTTGAAGAGGAAGAACTCTAATATAATCTTTAGTTTACCTAAATAGCATGGAAAATCAAAATAACCTGTTTCAGTGTGGCTATGGTAATATATGTGAAGTTTATTTGAAATAGATTGTACAGATTCAGTATCTTTTATCCCCCTTAAATAAAAGCACTCAGCATAATAAGAGATACTCAACCTATACTATATGTCTCATTATATATACAGGTTAAGCATCCCTTATCCAAAATGCTTGGGACCACACGTTTGGGGGATTTGGTTGGTTTTTTTTTCTTCTTTCTTCCAGTTTTTGGAAAACCTGTATTTTCACATACATGCATAATGGGCTCTCTTGGAGATGAGACCCAAGTGTTATCTCTAAATTCACTTGTGTTTCATAGCATCCTATACCCATAGCTTGAAGGTAATAGGTGGAGAAAGTGCAACCTGTAGGCTGCATGCAGTTTCCAGGGAGTTTTTGTCCAAATCCGGCTTTCAGGGCCTCCTTTAAAAAAACCTCATCTGGACTGAAACTCCGGTTTGCTGAATACAAAAGCACCTAGAAGCAGAAATCATTTCCTCAATGTGAGCTGAAATTTGCTTTGTTTTCATTGTCATGCCCGGATTACCCATAAGGCCAACGAGGCCATGGCCTAGGGGCGCAAGCTGAGTGGAGGGGCCCAGATCACGGACCCAAAAAACCTGGTCCGCACCCATCTTTCCCGCTTTCTCATGCCTTCTCCCAGCAAAGTCTCTGCTCCGTCCCCTCTATCTCTCTATCTCTTGCGCGGTCTCTCTCTCTCACGTGCGCGGTTTCTCTCTCGCGCGTGTGCTCTCTTTTGCCCGCGCGCGCTCTCTCTCTCGCTCTTTCTCTCTCTCTCTCACCCCCTCCCCGCAGCTTCAGCTGTCCCACAGCTTTTGCAGCCTTGAGGGAGCACTGCCAAGCCAGCGGTGGCATAGCAAGCACAATGCTGGCTTGGCAGTGCTCCCTCAAGGTTGGAGAAGCTGTGGGACAGCTGAAGCCGGGAGGAGGGGGTGGGGCATGGCGCGGCCTGGCTCCGCCCCCTCCCCACGGCTTCAGCTGTCCCACAGCTTCTGCAGCCTTGAGGGGGCACTGCCAAGCCAGCGGTGGCATAGCAAGCACAATTCTGGCTTGGCAGTGCTCCCTCAATGCTGGAGAAGCTGTGGGACAGCTGAAGCTGGGAGGAGGGGGCGGGGCATGGCGCAGCCTGGCTCTGCCCCCTTCCCGTGGCTTCAGCTGTCCCACAGCTTCTCCAGCCTTGAGGAAGCACTGCCAAGCCAGCATTGTGCTTGCTATGCCACCGCTGGCTTAGCATTGCTCTCTCTCTCTCTCTCTCTCTCTCTCTCTTGTGCGCGCCTTTGGAGCGAGTTTGCACCCGCTGTGCTCTCCCCAAGCCTCCCGAAGAGACCTTCAGAGCACAGCGGAGCTTTCCAGCCGGTGGGAATGGGTACCTTGGAGGTGGCGGGAGGTTGTCTTAAAGAGGGCGTAATTCCAAGCTGTGGCCTAAGGCGCAAAGAAGTGTTAATCCGGGCCTGCTCATTGTGCAATTAATACCTTATTTGCACTGCATTCAAGCAAAAATATCAGGTTAAGATAAAAACATTCAGATTTTGTATCTGACAGAATTTTATGGTAAGTCCAAAGCAAACCCCATCAGCATGATATTTATTTATTATTTATTATTTATTTCATTTATTTATAACCCGCCCTGCTCTACTCAGGGCGGTGAACAATGGCAAAGGTAACAATTCAATGCTGCATAAACAGAAACAAAAAACAACATATCAAAATTACAACAAGGCAGATTAAAAACAGTTACATATCAAAATACCCACATAATCCCCGTTCCACATTCATAGACTGTCCAAACCAATCCGTAGTCTGCCAACACCACCCTATCATACTCAAATTGTCCATCTGCTGCTCCACATCAACCAAACGCCTGGTCCCAAAGCCACGCCTTTAGCTTTTTTCTAAAGGAAAGTAGGGAAGAGGTAGATCTAATTTCACTGGGGAGAGAGTTCCACAGGCGAGGGGCCACCACCGAGAAGACCCTGTCCCTCGTCCCCACCAAACGTATTTGAGATGAAGGTGGGATTGAGAGCAGAGTATGAAATCACCTTTCACTTATACATTTGCTTATACCTTAAAGATGATTTCATAGCAATGGTTTAGAATTTGTTTTCCAATTTCAGGAACGTTGTGTTTTTTGGACCCATAACAGTTAAGTCTTATGACTGTGAGGAAATAACAAAGATGCTTTGAGCCTGTAATAGACTACACCTTCTACCTGGCATCACTTGTTGTGAGCAGCAGACCATGATATAAAAGCAGCTGTACAGCAGAGTGATAGAATTGATTTCACTCAAATTACGTAACTGGAATAGTTTGTCACAGGTATACTGTGAGATCTACCTCTAGCTAATTAAAGTATTTGTATTTATACTTTCAGTATTGTTCCATTATCTGGGCGGAGGCCACAAGGGGGTGCTAGAGAGAGAAGGACAGTCCATGTTATGGGGGAGGGAGTTGTCTCCATGACCCCGTCATGGAAACAACCCTCGTTTATGAAATGGGAAGTGGGGAGGGGGAATAACCAGCGAAAATGAGAGAAATGGTTTTCCTCCTTCAACCCACCCTCCACCCCTGTAAAATGGATTATCCTTCTCACCCTAGCAGCTCCTTGTGGTCTCTGCATGGATAATGGAACAGTACCAGATTATCTTTATTATCTAATTATAGAAATTATTATCTAATTTATATATATAAATATATAGATTTGCTCTTTACCAACAGGAAGTTGATAAATGGAGCTTTAATGTGTTTGCCCTCAATGAAGTGAGTCAAGGACACGGCTTGAAATATATGATGTGTGAGCTGTTAAGCAAATATAACCTTCTGACCCAATTCAAGGTGAGGATCTTAACTCCAGGTCAAGTCTTACTAGCTTTTTGTTGTTAGCTGTCTTGAAGCCCCTATTTCAGGAGAAAGGCAGGACAAAAAATACATGAAATTAATAGAAGGGGGGTTGGGGAGGGGGGGTTAAAGAAAGAAGCTTAGCAAGTTTGAATTGCTAATTATATGAACCTGCTATTCCACTACAATCATGTTATTGTTGATAGAAGATACATAAGGTGTTGAACACTTTTGATAATGCACTTCACGTTGGTAGCACAATTGTGCTGATTCACCAGTCAGTGATCTCTTGATTGTATTTCTGCACATCCTTGTAAACTCACCTTGTTCCACTACTACTGTTCCTTAATTTTTAAATTAGGTACTGTCCCATTATCTGGGTGGAGGCCACAAGAGGGTGCTAGAGAGAGAAGGATAGTCCATTTCATGGGGGTGGAAGTGGGTTGAAGGAGGGAAACCATCGCATCCTGTTTTCCTGTTATTCCCCTCACCCATGTCACTATCATGGAAACAACCATAGGTTATGATAACCTCTGAGGATGCCTGCCTTAGATGTGGGCAAAACGTCAGGAGTGAATGCTTCTGGAACATGGGAAACTCACAGCAACCCATGTTTATATTTGTTTCTTGCCTTTTACAGATTCCTATTACTTGCCTGATTTCACTTGCAAGTGCTTTGGAAGCTGGTTACAACAAATACCAAAATGCGTATCACAATTCAATCCATGCCGCTGATGTCACTCAAACTGTGCACACCATCTTGCTTAATACTGGAATGATGGTAAGACATACTGCCTTAAGAGAATGATCTGACAAAAGTCATGGCGTACTAGAGGTTTATATATCAGAGTCCATCTGTCTGTCCTCACCCCAGATTAAAAAAAAGTATCTGACAGTCCCAAATTTTATCGTCTGGGGAGACTCTGAAGTATTTACAGCAGGGGTGCTCATTAGGTAGCTCGGGAGCTACTAGTAGATCTTCGGCCCTCTTCCAGGTGATCTTCAGGCCTCACCAGCCAGATGGGGCGCTCCTGCCATGCGAGCGCACACCCTGCGCGCACGTGCGCTCCTGCTGCTGGCTTCCACTCTCGTGGTGCTTCTTTTGCCTGCGGGGCATTGCAGGAAGAAGGAAGCACGAGGCGGGGCCTCTGGAGGAACGCCTGCCTCTTCCCCAGAAGCAGCTGTGTTCAGACGAGACAGGCAGGGCTTTCTCCTTCCTTCCTGCAATGCCCCGCAGGCAGAAGATGCGCTGTGCGGGCGGAAAACAGCAGCAAGAGCACGTGCGGTAGCAAGAGCGCATGGCAGTGGGAGCGCGCAGGAGCGCACGGTGGCGGGGGCAGGTAGATCTTTTGGACTTGGTTGCTTTAAGAGTAGCTCGCATGCTGAAAAAGTGTGAGCACCCCTGATTTACAGCTACCAAAATTTATTTTAGAGATCCACTTGATGTTGCTTTCATCCTGCAATATATACTGGTTAACTCCCGGCATTACCAATGACCTTTCATTCCCAGTTCAGTTCAAATTTACCAGGATTTTCCAAAATGAAATGTACTACTTGGTTGTTTTTTTGTATTCTCCTGGAACTGGCTAAGATGAAAGTTAATTTTTTTAATTACTAGATATTGTTGCACATTAAGAACAAAGTCCCCGTCCCCATCCCCCTGTGTCCATCCTATATTTATTTTCTTAGCATTTTTTCAGCTTTTTTCATTTTATTCTATTAATCTTTCCCCTTTATTAAATATTTTAAAATTCAAAATTAATAAATAATAATACACTTTATTTATGTTCCATGTTATCTCCCTGGAGGGACTCAGAGCGGATTGCAATACACAAACATTCAATGCCTTTTTACACAAATGAAGAACAATGACCTACAATACACAGACAAGGTAAAAGCCCCCTTTGCATCTCTGGAATCTGGAGGCAATGCTCAACTTTGGCCATGGGGACGTGGTCTTGTTCCATTTTCCATGCTGAGGAGTCTATTATCTCTGATCTGGCTTATCTGTATGGGGTGGCCTTTTGCCTTCCTGCTGAGGCAGTATTTATTGATCTACTCACGTTGCATGCTTTTGAACTACTAGGTTAGCAGAAGCTAGGCTGACAGTCGGGAGCTCACTCCAGAGTGTGGCTTCAAACTGCCAATCCTCTGTTCAGCAGTCTTTCCTGCAGCTAGAGGTTTAACCCGCTGTGCTGCCGTGGCCCTATTTTTGAATTATCTAAAACACAGTACAGTTGTCTTCTCACATCTCCTATGCATAGCATAGGGAAGGGTCAACACCCCTGTGAAGGCGAGCCCCAGGAGACCCCCCTCTGTATCTGGATTGGTTTGACCTGCAGCAGGGAGTTCCAAAGTTCCTGCATGCTCTATGGTCTGGCATCATTGGAACAAAGTCTTGGACGTAGCATCAGAAGATCTCCAGCCATTTCTATCCCTCTTTTCCCATGCCCTAGTTGATCTGAAACATTGTGGCACCGCTCAAATTAAATATCCCTTCACATCGCAACATTTTTTCCTTTCCGCAAAGATACAAAGTGTCCCATACGGCTCTCTCCCTACCCATAAACTATAAAATAAACCTTTCCGGGCTGCAGAGCACTGCGGGCCCACCTGGGGTGCCTTCCTGGCATCCCAGGGAGACCGGAGCTGCATTTTTCAAAACCGCGGATACGGAATTTTCAAAATGGCGCCCGTTTCCCTCGCTATCTACGAAAACATCAACTCTACCGATTGACTCATTTCCAATTTCATATTTTTCTTTGACCTATTCTAAGACTTTCTGCTATCTTGATTTTCTTCCTCTAAGCTCCCCTGCCCCTCTGCAGCCTTTTGATCTTTAAAGAATATATTTTTCTAAGGACCAGCTGACTGTCAAAACTTGCCCTCTTTTCAAATCCATTTGTTCCCGCCACCGCGAAGGGCTCCCATTAAGGTTCTAAAGCCATGGATTTCCTTGTGCACATCCCAAGGAGTTGCGTGTAGACAGGCCAAAGTTTGGATAGCCCTGGGCGGTTTGGGAAACATAGTTTCCCAAAGACTTTTCATGTTTTAGAACTCTCCTCAAGGCTGGCGGTGAAAAGGACTCGTTCTTATAATTTTCCCAAGGACTAAATCAGATGAACTTCTCTTTCATAAGGACTCTTTTTATCATGATTTTCCCCAGAAGTATATGGATTGGTGTTTTATATCCTTTATGATCAAATGAACTATCTTTCTTCTCCTTTTCTTATGAAATAATGATGATATTATGATATGTATTGGTGATGGAAATATCCCCCTGAAACCCTCCTATGTAACCATTTACCTGCATCTTTTTCCCTTCCCATATGCCTTTTAAAAATTATGAGGAAATGCTACATGATTGCGTAAACCAGCTGTTGTTGAGATGAGGGCGACCGCATACCAGAGCCGCACCTTTCTAATCCTCTCATCAAAAGCGATTGCATGGAAGAATAGGATTTTTGAAGGGGGCTTTCCTCCCTTCCATTGAAGACTGCTCTTTGCGTCATAGACCAGTGTTTCCCAACCAGTGTGCCGTGGCACACTAGTGTGCCCTGAGCGATCATCAGGTGTGCCGTGGGAAATTGGAACCTCCAATACCCTTTCTTCCCCCTCCTGCTGAACACTTTTTCTTCTCCGCTCGGGCTCCCTTCTTCCCAGCCTCGCTCTGCTCGCTTTGTTCTGGGGCGAGTCTGCACAGTAGCGCCTACATGGGTCACGTCTTCCTCCCTCCCCTCTCCCCCCTCCCCTCCTGAACACGCTCACGCTGCCCCCTCAGATCAAAATGGCGGCAGAAGCGGCAGTGCAGAAGAAAAAGTAAGTGTTCGGCAGGAGGGGAAAGAAAGGGCTGGAAGGGGGAGAAAAAGGTCTCTGTCGAAAGCTGGCATGGGCAAACTTGGACCTTCCAGGTGTTTGGACTCCAACTCCCACCATTCCTAGCAGCCTCAGGCTCTTTTCCTTTCCCCCCTCAGCCACTTAAGCAGGAAAGGGCCTCAGGCTGTTAGGAATGGTGGGAGTTGGAGTCCAAAGCACCCAGAGGGCCGAAGTTTTCCCATGCCTGTTTTAGGGACCTTAAAGTGGTGAGCCTCCTTCCAACATTGTGGATCTGAATAGAAAACAAACAACAACATAACATAACATTGTTTGAGTCCACAGTGCTCTCTGGGTGTAGGTGAACTACAACTTCCAAACTCAAGATCAATTCCCAAGCAAACACTTTCAGTACTTTCTGTTGGTAATGAGAGTTCAATATGCCAAGTTTGGTTCAATTCCATTGTTGCAAGAGTTCAGGATGCTCTTTGATTGTGTGTTAACTATAAATCCCAGAAACTGTAACTCCCAAATTTCCCTAAACTCCATCTGTGTTCACATTTGGGCATATTGAGTATTCATGCCAAGTTTGGTCCTGATCCAACATTGTTTCAGTCCACAGTGCTCTCTGGATATAGGTGAACTACAACTCCAAAACCCAAGATCAATGCCCACCAAACTCTTATAGCATTTTTTCTTGGTTATGGGAGTTCTGTGTGGGAAGTTTGTGTCTTTCTGCCATTCCTGCCAGGATATCTATGTTGCATTTATCGAAACAGGTCCAGGTTTCACACTGAGTGTATAAATACATTTAAAAACATATTAACTATATGTATTACTGTGTTAGAGTGTCATTTTGTGTCATTTTGGTTGGGGGTGTGCCCTAGGATTTTGTAAATGTAAAAAGTGTGCCGTGGCTCAAAAAAGGTTGAAATACACTGTCATAGACAATAGATCCTCAGAGTTTCGTCTCGTCTCGTCTATTATCTATGACCCATTCATCAAAGAAGCTGTTATCTTTTGACTTCGGACCTCAAAAGCATTGGCAATCTGCGAAAATCTTTTTTTTTATTTTTCCTGAAACTCACATGAAAAGACCTGTGTCTGACCTTTGTCAACAAGAAGGGGCAGATATGGACCAGTTCCTCGGGCCAAAGACTTTCTTTGGCCCGAAAGGTCAAAGGCATGGATTCTTCATTTTCATAAGGACTAATCTAATCAAGAACTTCCAGTTGCTTTGTTTTCCACAAATTCCTGCCTCTCACTCCTCATTCGCCAGGGTAGAGGCGGCGCTGTTGTGCTATTGGCTCCCACCACAGCTGGCTCCCGCATTCCAACCAATCAACGTAGAGCCGGCCGGCGCGCAGGGGCAGGAAATTTGAATTTGACAGCTCTGTAAAAAATATAAAATGGCATGTATTTTCAATGTAACTTTATGACTGCTTTGCGACAAGGATATTGCGGTTGACATCCTCCTCAGCTGACGAGAATAAAGACTTCGGTGGCATCTTCTTCCAGGCTTCTTTGGTGAGGTCATTTGGGAAAGGGATTTTAGATTGCTTTTAAAAACCCGCCAGAGGTTCTGCTGAAATCCTTGTTTTAGGGATATTCCTGGGCCTCTGCCCTCTCTGGGCCAGGCTATTCCAAATTGTTCGGCAACACCTGTAGTGGTTGTTTTGAAGTCTCTGTCCCTGTTCAAAAGATTTCACTTCACTTTCTGTCCCCGTGATAATTGAATTTTGTAAAAAAAAATTGGCTTCTTGTGGAAACAAGGATTGGTAATAAAGTTTCAGACTTTTCGCCATGATAACTCTTGCAGTAGTTATTTGTTGGTTGGATGTTTGTAACTCGGAGGACTGCCTGTACCACTGACAGATGGCCATCCAGCCTCTGTTTAAAAGCCTCCAAAGAAAGAGCTTCCACCACAGTCCGAGGAAGAGAGTTCCATTGTTGAACAGCTCTTAAGATCAGGAAGTTCTTCCTAATGTTCAGGTGGAATCTCCTTTCCTGTAATTTGGATCCATTGCTTCTAGTCTCCAGAGTAGCAGAAAACAAGGTTGCTCCCTTCCTCAATGTGACATCCTTTCAAATATTTAAACATGGCTGTCATGTCCTCCCCTGCTCTTCTGTAGGAGAAACACTTCATGGTCTCCAGACCTTTGATCATTTTAGTGGCCTCCTCTGGACACTTTCCAGCTTGACAATATCGCTTTTAAATTGTGATGCCATCTCAAATTATGGGATGTATCAAACTTGTATTTGATGTGTTTTCTCTTCGTCTTTTGGCTTCTGAACCCGATTCCATCCAGCTGTACAAAGTGCATTTTAATGTGCAGTGAGAGAAAAAAGCACATTAGCCATTGTTTATGGGGTGTGTGACATCCATTGTGGGTTGTCATTCCCAGCCACAAAGGAAAAACATAACCCTTTCTCACCCAATGTTTAGATTATTCTCTCATGCAAAGGAAAAACTGTACCCTTTCTACTCCAATCTCCTCCATTCTCTGGTGGGAAAGGGATTTTTCTTCATGCAGGTATTTTATTAGGGATGTTTTATCTTTTTAAACTTTGTATGTTTTAATTGGTTTTATGTGGTTATTTAACTGATTTTACATTTTATTGTGCAGGTTTCAAATTGACACTCTCTGGTTCCCACTCTGGAAGATATAAATAGAGAATAGATAGATAGATAGATAGATAGATAGATAGATAGATAGATAGATAGGGCTGCGGTAGCACAGTGGTAAAAAAAATCACTAAGTGCTGGAAAAGCTGCTGTTTGATGTCACAACGAACAGTTAAAGAAAAACGAGCTGGCTGGTAATGAAGACTAACACAAACAGCAGTGTGAAAATGCCAAATGGAATCAGACTCTATAGGCTTAGTGTTGTAGATCGAAGAAAACACCCAAAGTATGCAAAATATGTCTCTATATTAACACATTAGTGTAAATAAACACATGGTATATCACATCAAACATACAATGATACACAAATAAGGAGGCGCCAGGTGAAATATACTCCCAAAAGTACTTGCCCTAGGGCGAATAGTTGCTGGAATAGGTCCGCTCTCTGTGCCAAGCTGTATAGCGGCTCGGGTTCAGCGTGGGCCGATACCCGAGCCGCTATACAGCTTGACACAGAGAGCGGACCTATTCCAGCAACTATTCGCCATAGGGCAAGTACTTTTGGGAGTATATTTCACCTGGCGCCTCCTTCTTTTTGTATCATTGTATGTTTGATGTGATATACCATGTGTTTATTTACACTAATGTGTTAATATAGAGACATATTTTTGCATACTTTGGGTGTTTTCTTCGATCTACAACACTAAGCCTATAGAGTCTGATTCCATTTGGCATTTTCACACTGCTGTTTGTGTTAGTTTGATGTCACAAGTCAGGGTGAGCTCCTGACTGTCAGTGCTATCTTCCGCCAACCTAGCAGTTTGAAAGCATGCAATGCAAGTAGATCAATAGGTACTGCATCCCAAGCAGACATGCATACACACCAGCAAAAAGATTAGAGATGTCTATGGGCAGCAGGCTCTTTTGCATGGAAAATGGAACAAGAGTACCTCCCCATGACTGGAATTGAGCATTGCCTCCAGACGCCAGAGATGGAAAGGGGAGGCCTTTATCTTATCTGTGTATTGTATGTTGTTCATTGTGTAAAAGGAATTGAATGTTTGCCTTAGATGTGTACTGTAATCTGCTCAGAGTCCCTCCAGGGAGGTAAAGCAGAATCTAAATAAAGTGTATTATTATTATTAATAGATAGTTTTCCTGGATTATGGCACTGCAGGAGGGAGCCTTAAAGCAGTGACTGCTGCACTCCAGAGAAATGATGATCCAGTTATTCTACAGTCCCAGCCCAATTGTTAATGTATTTTTAATCATAAGCGATCCTATGCAGATCTCCCACATCTTCATGCTAAGTTGACCTAAAATTAGCAGCATACCAAACATGAATGGTTTTCATTTTTCCTACCAGCACTGGTTCACTGACCTGGAGATGTTAGCAATCATTTTCAGCACCTCAATCCATGACTATGAACATCCTGGGACCACAAATCATTTCCAAGTTGAGACAAAGTAAGCCTTCTGTGCCCGCCCTATCATATTCTAGTGTGGCTATTACCGCGCCCTTGGAAATGGAGAGTCCAGAGTGCCTTAGACTGTGATCCTATACCTAATGTCATTAAATTCAGCCAGACATCATTCCACATTAACATGTAAGTGGCTGTATTTCTGGGCCGATTCAGTTTGTGCATCTTCATGTCATCGAACTCAAGAAAGACACCCTGGCCTATTTCTGGGCTTGTGGGGAAGGAAGACTGTGGGGACAAGCAAACGTCAATAACATGAAGGAGGGATGAAAGAGTGGAGCTTAGTCTTACCATAAGCTAAAGTAATATATGTGTTAGCAAGAAAAGACAGTCACTTGGTAACATCAGTGCCCCCTTTGTAGAATATCTTATATGCTGAGGCAATATTATTACTCTTTCGGAGAACCTTTTCGGCCTTGAACCTACCTGGCATGGAGCACTGCATAGAGTTCTGGAGTTCCCCGGCTATGTCCTCCATTCACCTGATGGTCACCCTTTTAAATAACTGTTTACTGGGGAGTTGTCCTTCTCCTCTTAGGGCGCTTGTGCCCACTTTGTGCTGGTCTGTGACCGTAATAAAGTTTTGATTGATTGATGGTCACCGAACATCTTGAGCTGCAAAGGAAATCCACAGCAAAGCAGAACAAACTTAAAAATGATATTTTCGGGGGAAATTGCTTTTCTCAGATCATACTGAGAGAGTTTAATGAACTCCCAGGGAATCTCACATTTATGAGTTAATTTTAAATAACAGCCTCCAAAATTTTGTTTCTCCTGACAAAAGGTATCTTTAATGGCTTACATCAGTGTTTCCCAACCAGTGTGCCGGGGCACACTAGTGTGCCGTGAACTATCATCAGGTGTGCCATGGGAAATTGGCCTCTGTCCCTTTAAGCATGGAAATGAGCCCGGTGGAAGGGTGGGGCGGGGCCGAGAGTGGCAGCCGGCAACAAACCTCGCGGGCGGCCAATCGGGAGCACAGGGGCCCCGTCCCTTGACTTTCCATTGGCCTCCTTTTCTCCGGAGGGGGGAGGGAGGGAGTGACGTTGCTCTGACCCCGTCCCCTTCGCAGCAAACGCTGCCGCCGCTGCCATTTTGACAAGGCAGAGACGGGTGAAGAGGAAGGAAGGAAGGAGGTGGTAGGAAAGGGACGGGGGGAAGTGGCCTTAGGGGCAGAGAGGGGTGGAGTGACCCCTCCAGGGCTGAGAAAGGGGCGGTGCGGCCTCCCCTAACACGCCCTCCTGCCTGCCTGCCAGCCAAGGGCCGCCTCTTCCGTGGCCTTGAGGAGAGAGCAAGCAAGCAGCCTGGCCCAACTCTCCCTTCCTTTCTTCCCGAAGCACGCTTTCCTTGCGTTTTTCCTGCATCTATGACTAGCCTCCTCGGAGGTGGTGAGGTTTCCCTCCCTTCCTCCCTCCCCCTCCCCTCCAGAGATACCCCTGCCCTGCCTCTTGCCTTCTTCTTCTTCTTCCTCTGTGTTCGGCCTCCCCTCCTGCCTCTTCAGTTCCCATATCTGACCATAAAAGACTCGGATCCCTTTGGAAGACCCAGACAGCCCAGTCCTGCCTCTTGACTTCCGGGCTTCCTTTCCCCTCCTGCCTCTTGAGCTCTGCTCTCTGGCCTTCACAGGCTGGAATTCCTTTGGAATAGCCAGAGATTCATAGAATCCTAGAGCTGGAGGAGACCTCGTGGGCCTCTTTCACCCAATATGCAGGAAAATTGCTTTCAAAGCACCCCTGAGAGATGGCCTCTGCTTAAAAGCCTCCAAAGAAGGAGCCTCCACCACACTCCAGGGCAGAGAGTTCCACTGCTGAACGGCGCTCACAGTCAGGAATATATAAATACATTTAAAAACATATTAACTATATGTATTACTGTGTTAGAGTGTCATTTTGTGTCATTTTGGTTGGTGGTGTGCCCCAGGATTTTGTAAATGTAAAAAATGTTCCGTGGCTCAAAAAAGGTTGAAAAAACACAAAATACAACTGTCCCTGCTGATAAGCTTGCAATCTGCATATTTGCGCAGATAAGCAAACAGCTCAAGGAGAGTTGGCGCTACACAGAGCAGGGTGAACTGAGTGGGCGTTATTTCCCTCTTCTCTCAGCTGCAGTCCTTGTAGAGAGGACACTTCTCCAAACTGTTGGAAAACCACTATTCTGAAACAAGGGCATAATACTTGTGGGTTTGCCTTTTGAAGATTTGATTATTCATGGCTTTGATTAAATTGTATTCTCTAAGGAATCTATGGGTCTTCCAGGGCGGAAGCTGACCACAGAGTTGTGCTGGAAGACCTAAAGATTTCCTTCTAAGTTAACAGTTAACATGAATATTTTATTGATTTCTTACTAGGTCAGAAAGCGCCATTTTATATAATGACAAATCCGTTCTTGAAAATCATCATGTGAGTGCTGTTTACCGACTTATGCAAAGTGCTGAAATGAACATTTTAGTCAATTTAACTGCAGAAGAATGGAGGTAAGACAATATGAGGAATGTTGATGCTAAATTAATGACAATCTTGTCACTAATCACCAGTACAGTCACTCACTTGGAGACCTGAAGACAGTAATGAATTGGTTTTGGGAAACTAGATTCAGAGGATTTACTAATCCTGTCTAAGAAATAAGTGACAAACACAACTATGGGCCTCCTCACAAAGGCCAGACAAAGTGTCCTGCTTCGTCTGCCATCTGGGAAAAGGGAGGGGCAGCAGGGCAAACGTGCCCCCCCCCCGGTGACCGTTTCCTCATCCCATGGGGAAGGCATTGCTCTTCTGGTGAGGCCCCGTGTTGGTTGAATTGGAACCAGTACAACACGGGAAGCCTTCCATGTTGTGAGGAAAGTGTCTGGCGACGCTTTCATTCTGGTTGGGGACAGGGCTTCTGCATATTGTGTGACATCCAGCATGGGGCTCCATCCATCAGACTGGGTGAAAGCATCCTAGGACGCTGATGAGGTCGTAAGTGTACCCAGATAAGCAGGCAAGCAACATTTGTGACTAATACGTCATAGACGTATGATGTATGGTTTGAAGGTTGGACGCGGACTCTGGAAGTCCAAGTCTGGTATCCCTACTCAGCCGCAGACATTCACTTTGGGCAAGTCACACACTCTTAGAAGAAGGCAGTGGCAAACCTTTGCTGTATAAATCTTGAGAGGAAAGCCTCATGATATTGAGGTTATTCATATATCAGTGTTGACTTAAAAGAATACAACAACAAACTTGTAGACTTACTTAAGAAGTCAATGATATATTTCCCTTTGTAGAATCATAGAATTGAAGGAGACATGCAGAAACACACATAATCAGAGTTTTTTCTATAGTTGGCCATCCAGCCTCTGTTTACAAACCTCCACGGAAGGAGACTCCGTCACCCTCCATGGCAGCATGTTCCACTATCAAAAATAATAGTAATAACCATAACAACAACAACAACGGCTTTATTTCTAGACTGCCCTCTCTCCTTGGAAGGAGTCAGGGTGGTTTACACATAAAAAAGCAAACATGCAATGTCTCTAAATGGATACAAACTAGAACTAATAGGAAGTTCTTGCATGAATCTCTTTTCCTGCAATTCGAACCCATTGCTCTGAATCTTAGTCTCCAGAAGAGCAGAAAACAAGGTTGCCCTTTCCTCAATATGACATTCTTTCGAATATTTAAACATGAGTATCATGTCTCTTCTCAGCCTTCTCTTCTGTAGGCTAAACATACTCTGGGCTTGGTTTTCAGACCTTTGATCATTTTAGTCACCCTCCTCTGTACACCTTCCAGTTTGTCAATATTCCTCTTGAATTGTGGTGCCCAGAATTGACTTTTTTAGCTGCTGCATCACATTATTGGCTTATTCACAGTCTGTGGTCTACTAAGACTCCTAGATCCCTTTCTCGTGTACTGTTTCCATATCCGACATTTGTGCATTTCATTATTATTATTTTTTGCCTAAGTGGGCATTGAAGTTCAACAGGGAGAAAAGTTCAGCAGAGGAATATGCTGCATTGGACAGTGGCGGAGAATCTAAAGAATTAGGTTTTTGAGCAGAGGCTGGATGGCCATCTGTCAGGAGTACTTTGATAGTATTTTTCTGCATGGCAGTGTAAGGGACCCCAAATTAGGGCCCCTATTGAAGGTCCGGTCATGGGAGGCACACAAATGAATGTCCAGTCTCAGGAGTAGATCAAAAGCAAGGTTTATTCCATCATGGCCATAAGAAGACGGATCAGCTGTACTGCACACTGAGGTCACAGTACTTGAATAGGCTGCCATGCCCCCACACCCCTTAACCAGGCCCGGATCACCCATAAGGCCACACTAGGCCACACTAGGCCACGGCCTAGGGGCGCAGCTAAGGGGGGGCACCAGATCCGGAACCCCCCCCCCATTTTTTAAAGTCGATCTTCAGGCGCTTCCGGGACGGGGCTTCCCTTCCTCCTCCTCCGTGACGCGCCCGGCTTCCTTGACTCAAAAAAAGCCGGGCGTGTGGCGAGGAGGAAGAGGAAAGTCCGCCCCCAGGGGCGGGGCTTCCTTTCCTCCTCCTCCGTGACACGCCCGGCTTCCTTGACTCAAGGAAGCCGGGCACATGGCGAGGAGGAGGAAGGAAGGAAGGAAAGGCTCACCCCCAGGGGCGAAGCTTCCTTTCCTCCTCCTCTGCGACGCGACCAGCTTCCTTGACTCAAAAAAGCCAGGCGTGTGGTGAGGAGGAAGAGGAACGAGAAAGGAAGGAAAGGCTTGCCCCCGGGATGCGCAGAGCAAGGAGGCGCGCAGAGCCACGAGGAGGAGGAGGTGGGGGTGCGGTAGAGGTTGGTTTGGGGGCGTAATTCCAAAGTGTGGCCTAGGGCGCCAAAATTGGTTAATCCGGGCCTGCCCTTAACCACACATTATATAGGTTTTTCTTATCTATCAAGAGTCTACTGCACATGTTTTCAGGGGCAAATTTCAGCCAAATATCTGTTGCCACTCAAGTCCCAGCCCAAGCCTCAGCCCATGTTCAACAAGCCCTACTTTCACAACTAGCTTATCTACTGCAGAGTACACAATTTCTCAGAGCATTTCGATCCTGCCGTTGACGTGTTGCTTCTTCTCTGCAGATTTACTACAGGCTTCAGCCTCCTTCAGCAGGAGGTTGGACTGGATAGTCTTTGGGGTTACTTAAAGCTCTGTGATTCTGTGATCGTACTCTGCCCTTGTTTGAACTCTTACAACCCAGGGTAGATGGTTAGAATGTCTAGACGAGTGGTTCTCCCCAGGTGTTTTGGCCTACAACTCCCAGAACTCCCAGCCAGTTTACCAGCTGTTAGGATTTCTGGGAGTACATCCTTCCCTTTTGGTCCATCACTGCACTTCCTCCTACTTTTTCGGCCATCTATCATTATCCCTTAAATGTACACAGAGCTCTACAAAGAGAGGGAAAAAAAGTAAACAAAACAAGCACTTTTAACATGACAGTTGGCAATTTTATGTTCAATCAACCATTTCTCCATTTCTGATATGGGCAGTAGTACATCCTTGCAACAGCCTTTGAATTTTACTCCTTTTAGTTAAGCATTTTTCTCCCATCTGAATAATCAGGTCATTCAGCAACATCGTACAGTTTCATAAAAACAGAATAAGAAGTGTCAACAATTATTTAATAGAGGGCATTAATATGTTAAGATAATGAGATCAGTGCTTCAGGGTGGGCAGTTTCTTTCCCAGGACATCAAGTAGCACAAGGACATAGCACGATTGAAAATCTTTGTTTAGAGAATATCTTAAACAACGTATGGATCTGTTTGTTTTCAGAGAGTTACGCCGCCTGGCCATTGAGATGGTTTTAGCTACAGATATGTCACAGCATTTCAACAAAATCAATGTCATGAAACACATGCAACAAACGCAGCAACTGAAAAGGTTGATTATTGAGGGGCAGGGGAGTGGGTGACTGGGGCATTAATAATCGTCAAGTATCTTTCAGTAAAATTGTTGTTTTTTGCTGAGATAACCAGATCATGTCCTTCATTTGATAGGGTACACAAAGATAAAATCATGGCTTTGATTGTACATGCCGCTGACATAAGTCATCCAGCAAAGCCCTGGCCTTTTCACCAAAAATGGTCAGAAGGATTATTGGAAGAATTCTTTCATCAGGTGCCTTTTTTCAAAAATTACATTAGGAAATACATCATAAAGCCATTCTTAAGCATTTCAGTTGTTCTGCCAGATATTTGGATATTTTCTTTTCTACAATTAGTTTTATCAATATTTATTGAAAAGATCTTGAGTGAAATACAAATGTGCAAGAATGCCAAAAGTTTCGTTCCAACAAGCAAACAGCTTTAATTGTTTGGTCATTAAATTCAGTTTTATTGAGTGATTGGATTTGTCACCCTGTTGAAATCATGAAATGGTTAACAACATTGATAAAAACTGAATTGATTGGTATTTCCTTGCAAGTGTGCATGAGAGCCAGAGTGTAGTTGTTTGAGCATTATAATATAACTCTAGGGGGGCTTCTAGACAAGTATAAAACCTGCACCGAAGCAAATTTTTAAAACCCACTTTGGTGTGGATTTTTGTCCCCACAAGCTGCCCCAAACCTGGGCTTTCCTGGGCAGGGTGTCTAGATGCCATCCTGGTAACTTCCGGGATGGTATCCACCCACTCAGAAGCCCCCCAAAATAAGCCTTAATTTTTTAAAAACGTATCATGCCGCCATTATGGTGGTTCTACCGTCCCCCTTGCATATAGAAATGACACACCAGGAGATATGGGGGGGGGGGGAGGGGGACGATTTTGCTACTCGCCTCTCCATCTCCTGGTATGTCATTTCTATGAGTCAGGAGGATGGAAGGACCACCATAATGGCACCCTGGTGACTTTTTTAATGTAAAGGATTATTTAGGGGTTTTGGGAAAGAGGTGGGTGCCCTTTCAGTTTTCTGGGCTCATGGAGCCTGAAAAACTGAGATGGCTGTGTGGATTGGCTCCAGGAATCGCATGACACAGTCCCAGGGCCCAATCCACACAGGGCCCACAAATTGTTAGACCCGGATCTTACCTAAGATCCGGGTCTTACCAGATGGCCAATCAAATTCAAAACAAAGCCTGCTTTGTTCCAAATAAATTCGCTTTTGCCTGAGGTGTCACTTGGACTTCTCCGGTAAACGTGCGACAGGTCCTGCATTTTTGGGTCTGTCTGGAAGGGCCCTAGGATAACAAAAGAACACCCACACTGGGTAACTAAGCAAACAAAATGAATCTATTAAATATCATAGAATCCAAATGGACTTTATACAACTATTGGAATTGCATTAAATATGCACCTCTATATTTTGTTGAAGATAATTTTATAACTCATACAGTTATAGCACTTACAACAATTATAGTGGAAGTCCATATACATATATTTCAAAACTGTATGATTTATAATATTATCTTGAACAAAATATAGAGGTGCATATTTAATGCAATTCCAATGGTTGTATAAAGTCCATTTGGATTCTATGATATTTAATAGATTCTTGTTGTTTGCTTAGTTACCCAGTGTGGGTGTTCTTTTATTGTTCTGAATAGCCTTCCCGTGTTCTTTAGTTTAGGGCCCTAGGATACAAATTCCTGCTTGGCCATCGAAATGTATGGGCAGGGCCGTAGCCAGGATTTTGGTTCGGAGGGGGGGGGGTGAGTTTGGTTGGGGGGGCTGAGACTGGGTGGAAGAGGGTTTACCCTAGGAAATCTTTTGTATTGTTATCCCAATAACCCCATGAAGGTGGGATATAATGAGCATGGTGATCAGATCATGATATGAATAAACATAACAGTTTAAATAATGTACCAGTAAGGCCTTCTCGCGGACCACCCTGAGAATTTCGGGGCTGAAGCCCCCTTAGCCCCCCGCCTGGCTACATGCCTGTGTATAGGCAAGTTGCATTCTCTCAGTTTCAGGAGGTGAAGGCAAACTCCCTGCAACTAAACCTTGCTGAGAAAATCCTGTAAATGGGTTCACCCCATGGTCACTGAAAACAATAGAGCCAGGAGAGTTGATGTCAGAAGGTCGTCAACTAGAAACTGGAAAGTCTTAGAGCTTCAACCCATTGAACTCTGGCTACACTATAGAGCTACAAATAAATATTTGTGACATGTCCTCAGGGCAGCTAAGCTTGAGGGCTAGGCAGGGAATTGAAGGGACACAGTTTCCCTGTTTAAAATTCCACATGATAGTTGCTATACTAGGCGTGAACAAAGCATAGCCCTCCCAATATCCTTTGTTTTCAGTTATCCTGGCTAGTGCTTATGGCCCATCCTTGTGCCACACCACACTGCTTCTCAAGACAAGTCTCTAAAAGCAAGTGATGCTAATGCTGAAGAGCAGGAAACGGAGGGAGGGAAGGAAGGAAGGCAGGAAGGAAGGAAGGAAGGAGGCGGGGGGGGAGGCTAGGAAGGGATTTGAACCAAACTGGAGATGTAGATGGGTTTTAATCTTTAACACATTTAACAAAGCAACTAATCTAGCTAATGGTACTATTACAAAACTGCCAATTTAGCTGCAGGTGAAATCCAATGCCAAGCAAGTGGTACAAGCCTTTCCTGTTATGCTGCATACCCAACTTGTGTATTTCTGTTAGTTAGAATCCCATCAGAACAAACATTCCTGCCAAATAATAGGCCCTTCTGCAGCTAAAATGAGCTCAGGATAGGTGCACATTATCCTTTATTAGACAATCGCCCATTTATATAACAGTTGCCCCACCTATATATTGTAAGACTCTTTCTGCACTATTTTAAGAGTGAACAGGTATCATTAACGTTTTGGCATGAAAGAGTAACACCCAACAGAAAAACCAGGCACGCTTGAAAATGTTGTTTGAAAGATCATGTGAGGAAATAAATACCCAACCCATGTATTTGTGCTGGAAACAAGTATAGGTTTACGACAAGAAAACCAAACTCCCCTTAGAGTGTTCCACGTGACTTTGCGATAGCTTTTGATTTTTTAAAAGAAGTCATTTTTTAAAAATCAGAGCTGCTTTGCAGACGGGTTGGGGAATAGGATTTGTAAATAAATATACCCTTCAGTGTGAACTTGCAGTGTGCATTGGTGGCATGAGTTTTGTGGTCCATGCGGTTCTGAGTCAGTTTGAAGCTGTATTATAGTGTCAGTACATAAATGAGGCTCACAATAAAGGTTGATAGATTTTTTTTAAAAAGGTAAGGTGGTACTCTCACAAGTATATTTACATAATTATTAATATAAACATTAACCCTTCATATTACAAATTATAGTGTATTTATAGATCAGGTCAGTGGTTCTCAACTTGTGGGTTCCCAGGTGTTTTGGCCTACAACTCCCAGAAATCGCAGCCAGTTTACCAGCTGTTACGATTCCTGGGCGTTGAAGGCCAAAACATCTGGGGACCCACAGGTTGAGAACCACTGAGATAGGTACTTTTGATGTTATAATGCTTAGTTAATATACCATGGATTTTTTAATTATTATTTTTAAGTGGGAATAAGTCCAGCACATTCTCTTGTGGGTTTCATGTCAAGGCTTTGGTTAATTTCATTAAATTGTCTATTATCAAATAGAGCTTAGTTTAATGCTTGTTTACTAACCAGTACATGAAACCAAGATCAGATATTCCTTGAAAGTACAGGCAAATCCCAAGTTACAAACAAGATGAGTTCTATATGTTGTCGAAAGCTTTCATTGCTGGAATCACTGGGTTGCTGTGAGTTTTTGGGGCTGTATGGCCATGTTCCAGATGATCATACAGCCTGGAAAACTCACAGCAACCCAAGATGAGTTCTGTGGATTTGTTCTCAAGTTTAATTTGTTTGTAAATCGGAACAGGTATATTTTAAAGTGTAACTCCAGCCAAATTTGATCTCATTTTCTGTCCCTGTGATAAATGGATTTTGAAAAATATGGCTTGTTGTGAAAACAAGGATTGGTTTTAAAGCTTCAATGGAGACAACTTTTCTCCATGAAAACTCTTCCAGGAGTGAATTCCCTTTTCCTAAGGGGCGATTTCTCTCGCTTCCTGTTGTCTCACCTAGGAGTCGTTTATAAGTCGGATGTTTGTAACTTGGGATTGCTTGTACTTGAAATCTCTGTGGTTTCATATTTTGATGTGTTGGGTTAAGATGTTGCTTTCTGCAATGTATGTGCTTTTATGTGTTTTTCTTGCTTCTAAGCTATGTTTGTATTAGAACAAGGTGTGTCTTTGATGTACACAATGCTATTCAAGCTGTCTTATGTCTGTATGCATTCCTTCCAACTCCAGGGTGACAAGGAGGCTGCTTTGGGATTGCCAATTTCTTCCCTCTGTGATCGCAAGACTATAAATATTGCTGAATCTCAAATAGGTGAGGTTCATTTAAGAGCAGCATGATGGGGTATGGACTATTTGTCTTGCTTCTGAAATTCAGATACAGGCAGTCCCCAAATTATGAATAAGATAAATTCTATAGGTTTGTTTTTAAGTTGAATTTGTAAGTTGATACATATTGTAAGTGTAACTCCATATATTTCTAGACTTTCCTCCCAAGCCCTTCCACAAATAGGGTGCATGGCAGTTACCTGGCTGCTGCACGTCTGCTCGTCCTTCACAAACCAAAAGCACTGCAACCAGAAGAGGAAAATCCTCTGTAGCTCTGGTGTTGTCTGTATTGAGCCTTGGGGTTGGAAAGAGAAGACCGGGACCCCATTTACACTGCCATATACAATCCAGATTATCTGATTTGAACTGGATTATATGGCAATGTAGACTCATATTAAAATTTAGAGCAGTTCGCGGATAGTGAAATCCAGACTGTGGATAGCAAAAACTACCATGCAGATACTGAAACCCGACAAGAGGATAGTGGGATCTGCCGCTAGGCTGCTGTGAGTCTGTGTTTGGAGAGACTTAAAGCTAAAACGTAATGTTCCCCAATCAAAGAAATCTCACCAGTTGAAGCAGAAGCCAATGAGGTGTTTTATTCAATCTGGTCAGAAGAGAAGCCAGCTTGCAGTACGGCCGCTCAAAGAAGCTGACATGCTTGATAGAAATAAAACAGACATTTTTATACAGTAAGGTCTTTTGTTTTTCCCGCTCGCACCTCAACTGGAGCTGGCTTGGAGTTGACTGGCGGAGCCGGTCTCTGACATTGCACCAATTGGGAGGATTCCCTCTGTGAGGTGACCATTTAGACAAAGAGATGCATAATTCTATGAGTGGGTTATGGTGTCCCAACTCCAGTATGAACAAAGAGGAGCCATTTTGTCCCATGAGTTTTATTATCTTGCTGATTGTCTTTATGAGTCCCCAGTCATGCAGGTCGAGTGATTCTGCACTAGTGTCCATTGTTTCTCATGGCAAGATATTGTTTAACATAATGGTATTTGATGATCCATCCTTGGGAACAGGCCCGGATTACCTTATTGTGGTGCCCTAGGCCACACTCTGAGTTTAAGTGCTGCCCCGCCCTGGGGGCGGGGCCGCTTCTGGGGGTGCCTTCCGGGCGGGCGCTTCTGGGAGGGCCCCTCCTTCTTCTCCTCACTGAAGAGGGCCCGACGCCAACAACGCGAGTGAGGAGGGGGGCGGCGAGGCTTCTCTGCCCCTCCTCCTAGCGTCGTCCCCGCCCCTCAGTCCTTCAGTGAACGACTGAGGGGCGGGGCCGACGGCACGAGCGAGGAGGGGGCAGCGGGGCTTCTCTCCGCCCCCTCCTCCCTCACGTTGCATCGTCCCCACCCCTCAGTCTTTCAGTGAAAGACTGAGGGGCGGGGCCGATGGCGCGAGCGAGGAGGGGGTGGCGGGAAGCCGCGTCAGAGGCCGTAGGGCCTATGGCGCTCCGCACAGGTGTAGGAGTGCCCGAAAATCAATTTTTAAAAAAAAATTATTTTAATTTTGGGGTCCGGATCTGCTGCCCCCCCATGGCTGCCGCCCTAGGTCATGGCCTAGGGTGGCCTTATGGGTAATCTGGGCCTGCTTGGGAAAAGGGGAATCGCACTGTGGAAAACCGGGGCAGTATCTCCTGGCATACTGGAGGACTGTCGGGTGATTAATGTCCTTGCGTGTCCATGTGGCTGCACAAAGTTGGGCAGCCTGGCATACGGATCCTGTCATCCCATGTACAGTCAGTTTAATGGGAAACAATAGAGGCGGATTGATTCTAGTGATGATGGGTGCTTGGGTCTATTGTTGAGATGATGACCAGGAAAGCCGCTGGAGGAAATTTCAGGTTCAAGATATGTCAGTGAAAGGTTACCTGAGTCTTGATTGGTGGCTTGCTCTTCCAAAAGTTTCATATGAAACACAAAATATGACATTATACACACACAGAAGGTCTGTGGATGCCGGGGGCTCACAAACATGAAAACCGGGGTACCTATGGGGTGAGGGGTGACTCGAGGACAGTTGGGATGAAGGGAGGTTACACGTTGGGGAAGGAAGCCCTGCTCCGAGGACTGAGGGGGCCATGGGGTCCAAGCGGTTACTGGGGCCAGCGGAAAGAGCCAAAAGGAGAGAGAAAAAGACACAGAAGGCAAAAAGGATATAAAGAATCAAATATAAGGGTAACATATTGAAGTGCACATTTATTGAAAGGGTTGCCTTGTAATAAAGGGGGAAGATAGAATGTATCCAGGGTGCTTGGTAAATGCTACAGGGCTTCTCTGTTCCTCCAGTCATCCAAAGCAGTGTTTCCCAACCACTGTGACGCGGCACACTAGTGTGCTGTGATGGACCTCCTGCTGTGCCGCGAGAAAAGCTCTCTGCCCCCCTTCCTTCCCCCCTCCTCCTGCCGAACTCCTGCTGCTTGGGGCGAAGCGGCGAAGAAAAAGAAGAAGGGGCCGGGCGCCACCTCCTTCGGCCGTTTCCCCAGCCAGCCTCCAATCCGCCATGACTCTCGCCCTTTGCTTGCTGAGGCCGAGCGGAGGAGGAGCCCCGCCCACTGAAGCCTATCCACCGCTCATGCTCCTCCTCTGTGGGAGAGCTGAAGCCGGGTGGAGGGGGCGGGGCATGGCGCAGCCTGGCTCTGCCCCCCCCCCAGCTTTGGCACTTCCAGCAGCTGTTCCAGCCTTGAGGGGACAGTGCCAAGCCAGCATTGTGCTGGCTCTGCCCCCGCTGGCTTGGCACTGCCCCCTCAAGGCTGGAGCAGATGCTGGGAGAGCTGAAGCCAGGGGAGGGGGCAGGGCTTGGCATGGCCTGGCTCCTCCCCCTCCCCCAGCTTCGGCACTCTCAGCAGCTGCTCCAAGCAGGGCACCATCCCCCAGCCATTCTTTACTGTATTAGTGTGTCATTTTGTGTCATTTTGGTTGGTGGTGTGCCCCCAAATTTTTTTTATGTTAAAAGTGTACTGCGGCTCAAAAAAGGTTGGGAAACACTGATCCAAAGGACCAACCAACTGGGCGGGCTCCTGCTCTCTTGGGGCCTCCCCGCCATGGTTCCAGCCATATACTTTTATTAATTTTGACCTGGGGCGTGCTCAGCATCAATATAATCCAGTTCAAAGCAGATGTGGATTATCTACTTTGATAATATGGATGATATGGCACTGTAGCAGATGGAATACTAGTTAAATTTCTGCATTCTCATGACTCTGTATTGACTGAAGTTGCTTCATCTGCAAGAAATTTAAACATTGTGTCTGATTTTTTTCTTCTTTACAGGCTTTATTGATATCATAGTAAAACCTTTATTTGTTCTTCTACTTGAAGTCATTGAAGAAATTGTTGCTCCTCTTATAAAGGAAGCTGCTAAATCGAAATGTGCTACTTCCTCCAAACAGCAGCGGTATGGAAAAAAACACCTTGTCTCGTGTTAACTTTATTTTAGCATTCATCAATTACTATTACTATTATTATTATTAGTATTAAAATTGATGTATATGTTTATTTATACCCTACTTTTTCTCTCCACAAGGAGATTCAAAGCGGCTATTGATACCCTAATTCTTAATAATGTCAATCAGCATCAGCATCTATAGCCCAGCTTTTCCCCAAACCTGGGAATAAAGGCTGCTTACAAAAAGTAAAACAGAGTAAAACAAGTGTTGCTGCTGCTGCTGCTACTGTTATTAGATTCGTACCTTGCTTTCTTCTTTGGATCAAGACCAAAGTGACTCACAACCCTAAAAAACTACACAATTAAAAAAGCTACAAAATAGAAATATTAAAATAGAATGAAACATTACAATTCTTAAAATAATTCCATTTAAATCTCAATAAAACAAAGCCACCAGTAAAAACATAAAAAACTGCAAAGGCCCTTGCAAGTGCAACCCATTCAGAAACTTGCACATCCAGGCTCAGTACTGAATCTATGAGTAGACCCATAATGTAAACATGAGATTTCGAGGGAGAAGGAGAGGATCTGACTGTATGCTTAATCTTGGGATTAAATTTCCCTTTATTTGCTTTCATCCAAACTCTTACAGATTACAGCCTTAATTTTTTTTTTGTAAACTAATCCTTATTTGAAATTTTTAGTTTAAAAAGCAGGAAAAGGGGGAAAAGATGTAAAGTAAACAAAACCATATCCCCCCCAAAAACCAAAAAATGCAATAATAATAATAATAATAATAGAAAAGAAAAAAAGAGAAACAAAACAAACACTCTATATATAGATAGAGAAGAAAATATTTTGACTTCCTGGTATCTTTGTGAGGTCTTTTTCTTTTCTTTCTTCCCTTTTTTTCTCCCTCCTTTCCTACTTCTCATTGTTTGCTTCTTTCCCTCTCTCCTTGTTCTCTTCCTTTATGTGCCCGCGAGATCACTGCGCTCTGAGGAGCTTAACCTCCTTGAGGTGCCTTCCCTTGGAACCTGCAGACTGGCCACTACACGGCGGAGGGCATTCTCTGTAGCTGCCCCAAGTCTCTGGAACGGCCTCCCGGAGGAGATCCGCGCCATCCGCGCTCTTCTGCCCTTCCGCAAGGCCTTGAAGACTTGGCTCTTTAGGAAGGCGTTTGGCCCTTAACTCAACCACACTGTGTGCCATGCCGCCTATTCCCCCAGATTCTTATCTCGTCCCCAGCCTTCGCTGAGGGCTAGTGTTTTTAATATGTTTTAACTGCTTTGATGTTTAATGTGTTTTAACTGTTTAATCTGTTTTATTACTCACGGTGTTTATGCTTCTTCTGTAAACCGCTCTGAGCTCCGGAGTGAGCGGTATACTAAATCGAAGTTAATAAATAAATAAATAAATGTATTATCCAATTCCTCTTTGCTAAATCAAAAACTTCTTATTTCTTTGTTTGAGGTATTCAGTAACTTTTTCCCCATCTGTTTCCTTCATATTTATTCCTTTATTTTTTGACATGAGAAAAGTGAGCCTATCCATATTTCTATTCTCCAATATCTTCGTTAACCGCTCGTCTTCTTCTGGTATTGATATCGGGGGTGACCCCCCTTTCTCTTGGGCTCTGTAGAAGATCGATAAAAACCAAGGGATTCATGGTTTTCCCAAGAACACCAGGCTGGAAGTGATCCCGTATGAGAAGGTGGAATGAGAATATTGAAAGACCCATTAAACAAGAAAAATGGGAAGAAATTTGGAGGAAAAAATGAAATATATTTACGCAATCGACTTGAAAGAGAACTGGGTAAAGACATCACATAGATGGTAAATGACTTTGAAGAAGATGGGGGGAAAGCTATAATAACACGAGTACAAACTGCTGGAAATGCATATTTCCACATGCGGTTGGCATGTGACAGAGCGAAGAGATATTGAAAAGAAGTACAGAAGGAAATATATTTTATTTTTTTCCTCCAAATTTCTTCCCATTCTTCTTGTTTAATTGTTCTTCCAATATTCTCATTCCACCTTCTCATATATATTTTTTCTTCCTTTGATCCTGATTCCCATTCTAGTAATTTTTATATGTCTTTATTATTTATTATTTTTTCTGATTCCATTATTTTGTCCCAGAAGATTTTTTTCTTGTGTAAATCCTATTTCTTTATCTTTTTTATATTTTTCTTTAATTTGCCAATATTGAAACCATGAATTTTTTTGATCCATTGTATTTAACTCGTGTTGTGGTTTTAAAATTACTTCTCCTCCTCCTTTTTCTAGTATATCTTTGTATTTTGGCCATTCCTTCCATCCCATGCATCATCTTTGACCTGCTTCTAATGGTGATACCCACATATGTGTTTTCTTGTATAATTTCTTTTTATATTTCTCCCATATTTTCAGAATGGATGATCTTATAAAATGATTTCCATTTTTTCTCTCCCACCCCCACTTCATACCAGATATATGAGTGCCACCCCTCTCTCAACTCTATTCCTTCTAGAATTAATAGTTTTTTTAATCCAATTTTGCCCAATCTTTGGCCCATAATAATCCACTCGCTTCGAAATATAGTCTTAGATCTGGTGCGGCAAGTCCTACCTTTACTTTTCATTCAATCATATTATCATAATGTATTCTTGGGTTTTTTTTTCAAATAAATTTTGTGATATCTTTGTTCCATGCCTTTAATAGCTTTTGGTTTCTTATGATGGGCAAGTTTTGAAATTTAAAATAATCATTTTTTGGAACATCATAATTTTCACTGTTGCAATTCGGCCTAATAGTGACAGATTATTTTTTAATCTCCTTCCATTTTTCTATATAATTGTTTTGTAATCATTGTACATTTTTAGATGTCAGGGTAATCCCTAAATATTTAAACTTTGAAACGATTTGTATGTTCCTTTAAAAAAATTCATCTTGTTCTTTTTTTCCTATATTTTTTGTTATTGCTTCTGTTTGTTCCATATTTATTTTGAATCCTGAGACTTTGCTAAATTTTTAAAAAATGTATTAGGTTTTCACAATAAAACACAGTTACATGTCCATAAACATTTGAGATAAAAAGTAAGACAGAAATACAAGAAATGATTAAAACCTCACCAAATTTTTAATTGTATTTATCCAATCTCCCAATTAATTTTTTGGTTCTTCAATTATTCAAATTACACCATTGACAAATGCTCGAAATTTATATTTTTGTCCTTGTATTCTTGCACCAATCAAATCTTTTTCTTCTCTTCTCTTGTTTAATAATATCTAAAGTGAGTATGAATATTAGTGGTGATAGAGGGCATCCCTGTCTTGTTCCTTTTTTATTTCTAGAGTTTCGGTTTCTTTTCCATTTACTATAATTTTTGCATCCTGTTTTTCGTATATTGCTTCTATTACATTTTGGAAATAAAATCCTGTGTCCATTTCTTTCATTACAAATGTAAAGAAGTTCCAATTCACATTGTGAAAAGCTTTCTCCGCATCTAGGATCAAAAACATTATTTTGCTGTTTGATTTCATAGTATTCAATCAGATCTATATCTTTTTGATATCTGTTAGATAGGAAACCTGCCTGTTCTTCCTTTTAAGTCTTTCTGCCATTATGGTACTAAAGATTTTATAGTCAACATTGAGTAATGAGATTGGCCTGTAGTTTTTTTTACTTCTTCTGAGTCCGATTTCTCTTTATGAATCACACAAATATTTGCTTGTTTCTATGAATTTGGGATCTCTTTATACAATCTTATTTCATTCATTATATCTTTTAAATATGGTCTAAATTCTTGGTGGAATGTTTTATAATATATTGCTGATAGTCCATCTGGCCCTGGTGCTTTATTTGGTTTTATTTTTTATTGCTGATTTTATTTCCTGCTCTGATATTTCTTTGTTCAGATTTTCTCTTTGTTCCTCCGAAATTCTTTGTAGCCTTAAATTTTATTAGATAGAGTTAAAGAGGAAAGAGTGAGCTGAGAGTCTTCATCACACTAGTGGTATCTGACCCCAAAACTCTCCCAGTGGTTTCATATATATGTTGAATAACAGTTTTTTCAACTTTCTGTAAGAAATAGCCCTTTCTTGAAGATCTTAAAACCTGGACTGATTCATAATGGGAGATGCAGTCTTGTAAATAATGTGGACCCAAGCTGTATAGAGATTTAAAGATCATAACCAGAACTTTGAGTTCAACCCAGAATAAATGAAGCCATTTCAACAAGGGAATTATATGATCCAAGTAACCAGCCCTAGTCAGAAACCTGTCTGGAGCATTTTGGACCCACTAGATTTCTGATCAGTTTCCACACAGCCCCAAAGACAGTGCCTTACAATCATCTGACTTCATACTCGTTTAACTTTACAAATACAGTCTGGCATGCTAGTTTAACTTTGCAAATATGGCCTGGATTAAATTTCAATGTACTAACCGTCATCTAGTCCAGTGATTCTCAACCTGTGAGTCCCTAGATGTTTTGGCCTTCAACTCCCAGAAATCTTAACAGCTGGTAAACTGGCTGGCATTTCTGGGAGTTGTAGGCCAAAACACCTGGGGACCCACAGGTTGAGCAGCACTGATCTGGTACATTACTGACAGCAGACACTGAACCCCAAAACTGCAGATGACCTTTTCCAGGGGTTTATTAGCCAGGGTGCCTCCAGACACCTTTTTCTGAATCCATCCCTGCAAGAAGAATGGGTGCACTGCAAACAGTATCCCTAAGTTCTACACTTGTCAGAAGGCCCAGAAGAATAGCATGGTTGTTTATTTATTTATCATATCAGGAGCGAACCAAACAGTTGTATCATATTTAAAAACAAAAAAAAAAAACCCCACAAAGTTTTCAAAATTGACATTCTATTAAATGTTCTTTGACCAGTAGCTGGCCACTTGGAGTGCCTCTGATTTTGCTATTACAAGGTCCTCCACTGTGCATATGGCAGGGCTCAGGTTGCATTGCAGTAGGCGGTCTGTTGTTTGCTCTTCTCCACACTTGCATGTCGCGGATTCCACTTTGCAGCCCCATTTCTTAAGGTTGGCTCTGCATCTTGTGGTGTCAGAGTACAGTCTGTTTAGCGCCTTCCAAGTTGCCCAGTTTTCTGTGTGCCCAGGAAGGAGTCCCTCATTTGGCATCAGCCATTGATTGAGGTTCTGGGTTTTAGCCTGACAGTTTTGGACTCTTGCTTGCTGAGGTGTTCCAGCGAGTGTCCCTGTAGATCTTAGAAAACTATTTTTTTGTTTAAGTCATTGGCGTGCTGGCTGATATCCGAACAGGGGATTGGCCGGAGATGTCACTGCCTTGGTCCTTTCACTATTGGTTGTTACTTCCTGGGAGATGTCAGGTGGTACAATACTGGATAAACAGTATAATTTCTTCAGTGGTGTAGGGCACAGATACCCCGTAATAATGCGGCATGTCTCATTAAGAGCCACATCTACTGTTTTAGTGTGGTGAGATGTGTTCCACACTGGGCATGCATACTCAGCAGCAGAGTAGCAAAGTGCAAGGGCAGATGTCTTCACTGTTGTGATCACAACCATCTTTTTAAAGCTAGTTTAATATGTATGCTTTTACCTCTGTCTGTTTTACTTCATTGTAAGCCGCTCCGAGCCCTCGGGGAGTGGCGGTGTACAAGTCCAAATAATAAATAAATAAATAAATAAATAAATAATATTGATAGTTGCTGAGAGTTCAATAGAATCAACAGGAGTATAGTCTCCCTGTCTAGTTTCCAGACCAGGCCATCTGCCAAAGTGATCAAAGTTGTTTCTGTGCTATAGGCTAGCCTGAAGCTTGAAGGTGCTGGTTCAGTGTCTTCTACATAAATTTAAAACATATATATGGTTGCTGTGAGTTTTTTCGGGCTGTATGGCCATGTCCCAGTAGCATTCTTTCCTGGCGTTTTACCTGCATCTGTAGCTGGGCATCTTCAGAGGTCATCTGGAGACCTCTGATGATGCCAGCCACAGATGCAGGCAAAATGCCAGGAAAGAATGCTACTGGAACTTGGCCATACCGCCCGAAAAACTCACAGCAACCCAGTGATTCCAGCCATGAAAGCCTTCAACAACACATTAAAATGTATTTATTTCTAAGCTTTCTGTTCTAGGAAGGAAAGGTACAACTACTAAACAATGTCTCCAATTTCCATACCAGCAAGGTTGTCCAGGGTGGTGTCATGATTTATGGCACGGAACATCCAGAAGAATTTACAGGGACAAATTCCCTGTAACCAAGGCAATGGAGGCCATCTTTATTCTATAACTTGTATTCTAGATAATAAAAAAAAACCTGAAGTGGAAATTTCCCTTTGAGTCCCTTGCCCCAAAATTGATTGTTTTAGAATCATAGAACTGAAAGAGACCACAAGACTCATCCAAATAAGTCATTTCATCTGTTTCAACCTCACTTTTATTTTCTTTCCTTTTTCCCCGCCCCCAGCCAGAGTCAAAATACAAGTGAAAGTAGAAGTGAAGATGATGAAGATGACAGCTATGAAACTGGGACTTGCACAGAAAGACAGATTTTATCCGTTTTAGATATATCTCGATTTAAGGAGCACTTGTTGTTGATTATTCAAGATAATAAAGAAAAGTGGAAAGCGAGTCAGGAAAAAATTCCCGAAGGTATGCAAAAATAGTAACTTTTGGTCTTTATGTAGAATGTTATCATGTGTCATATTGCATATCTGAGGAAAACCAAACTGTAATTAATGCTCCCTATCTCTATGATGATTTGTAATTTTGGGACCAGTCTTTAAAAAAAAAAGTGGAATACTCTGCTCCTTCCCCTGGCAGAAGTTTCTGGGTTCCAACTCCATTCTTCTTTCTTGAGAGCAGATCCCTGAAGTTTCCTTAGTCAAGCTTAATCATGGATTATGGAGAACGTAGTGAACGGGATAGGAGACAAGGACCTGATTTAATTTGATTAATAAATAGCAATAGTATAAAGAAGAGATTTCAGAAGATAAATAGTCTTGGTTTTAGAAATCAATTGAAGAGTCTTCCAGGAGAAACGCACATGAAAGAGACTCACAGGACAATAAAACACCACCAAAAGGGAACCCTAAGGCAGTGTTTCCCAACCAGTGTGCCGTGGCACACTAGTGTGCCGTGAGCGATGATCAGGTGTGCCGTGGGAAATTGGAACCTCCAATACCCTTTCTTCCCCCTCCTGCCGAACACTTTTTCTTCTCCACTCGGGCTCCCTTCTTCCCAGCCTCGCTCTGCTCGCTTTGTCTCGCTTTGCTCTGGGGCGGGTCTGCGCAGTAGCGCCCACGCGGGTCACGTCTTCCTCCCTCTCCCCCGAACACGCTCATGCTGCCCCCTCAGATCAAAATGGTGGCGGAAGCGGCAGTGTAGAAGAAAAAGTAAGTGTTCGGCAGGAGGGGGAAGAAAGGGCGTGAAGGGGAAGGGGGAGGAAGAGGTCTCTGTTGAAAGCTGGCAGGGGCAAACTTGGACCTTCCAGGTGTTTTGGACTCCAACTCCCACCATTCCTAGCAGCCTCGGGCTCTCCCCCCCCTCAGCCATTTAAGCAGGAAAGGGTCTCAGGCTGTTAGGAATGGTGGGAGTTGACGTCCAAAGCACCCAGAGGGCCGAAGTTTTCCCATGCCTGTTTTAGGGACCTTAAAGTGGTGAGCCTCCTTCCAACATTGTGATTCTGGATAGAAAACAAACAACAACATAACATAACATTGTTTGAGTCCACAGTGCTCTCTGGGTGTAGGTGAACTACAACTTCCAAACTCAAGGTCAATTCCCAAGCAAACCCTTTCAGTACTTTCTGTTGGTAATGAGAGTTCAATATGCCAAGCTTGGTTCAATTCCATTGTTGCAAGAGTTCAGGATACTCTTTAATTGTGTGTTAACTATAAATCGCAGAAACTGTAACTCCCAAATGTCAAGGTCTATTTTCCCCAAACTCCATCTGTGTTCACATTTGAGCACATTCAGTATTCATGCCAAGTTTGGTCCTGATCCAACATTGTTTGAGTCCACAGTGCTCTCTGGATGTCGGTGAACTACAACTCCAAAACCCAAGGTCAATGCCCACCAAGCTCTTATAGTATTTTCTCTTGGTTATGGGAGTTCTGTGTGGGAAGTTTGTGTCTTTCTGCCATTCCTGCCAGGATATCTATGTTGTGTTCATCAAAACAGATCCAGGTTTCACACTGAGTGTATAAATACATTTAAAAACGTATCAACTATATGTATTACTGTGTTAGAGTGTCATTTTGGTTGGTGGTGCGCCCCAGGATTTTGTAAATGTAAAAAATGTGCCACGGCTCAAAAAAGGTTGAAAAACACTGCCCTAAGGAAACAGCCCAACAGTAAACAACCCATTGCTTTCCTTAGTTATTCAAAAGGAATCAGTTGAAGGTCTGCATGGAAATGTCAAGCCAGGGAACCCACACAGGTGGGCAGGACAATAAACCAAATGAAGGAATAAAAGTTCAAACAGAAATGGTATTTTGATTTTTTAAAATCCAAATGGGAGCCTCAAACAGGACCCAGGAAGTCCAAATGGAGTTTGATATATTGATTTGTAATTGGGGAAATTGTGGGGAAATTGCTTACTATTTTGATAAACAACTGATCAAGGTACCATATGTACAGGGTGAAAGGGAAAAGGGGCATGAGAAAGGAGGGGGTTTGGAAGTGTGAAATGTACTTGCAAAACCTGTAAGAACCTCATGAGAGGTTTCATTTGTGTAGCACTGTCTCTTCATGATGCTATTTGCAGGTCTCTTATTTGCAAATAAATCCTGTTGTATCTCTATCTTCTCACTTCTCAGCACCTCATTGGAAACCGGCCTGGGAGGTTTAAGAGTTTGCCTATTTAAAGGGGCAACGCACAAGTAGACCTCAAAATGCAGTTCCTCGGGTGTAGCTGCATTGCAAATCTCTAAAAGCCTTTGGTGGTGCAATGAGCTAAACCCTTGCGCCAGCTGGACTGAAGACCGATAGGTCAGAGGTTCGAATCCGGGGGGAGCGCAGATGAGCTCCCTCTGTCAGCTCCAGCTCCCCATGCTGGGACATGAGATAATCCTCCCACAAGGATGGTCAAACATCAAAACATGTGGGCAACGACTTTGCAGACGGTCAATTCTCTCACACCAGAAGCTGTAGCGGTAACTGGAGTCCCAGAACTCCGAAGGCAATACCTTTTGTGCTAGGCTGCCGTTTCTAGCGAGCGCAAGGACGGATGACGCGACAATTTTACTGCGATTCAGGAAACCAGCTTTATTTGCATGACATCAGCTGATGGGCCTGCCCCCTTCGCGGAACAATGCCGCTGGAAGACAGAACCCCGATCTTTCCCAGTAAACAGATTTTATACAAACAATGGCGACAATATTTCAGTCCCTCCCTTCTTCATGCATTGTTACTGGCTAGCATTCATGAACCCATATTACCCTATCCAATTAATCAAAGCATTCTTAGCATCTCAATCCTATTTGCTGACAAACGTTGCGCAGTGTAAATTTCCACCTTTCTTCTATGTTATCTGCCCTACGTGCAGACTGTACTTGAATCGATACATTTGCTACCGAGTTCCCACTGGAAGCCTGCCAAGTGGAAACCTCATTTGCCATGCGCATCTCCTAACCCAATTGCTAACTTTGTAAACAAACGCACATGGTGAATGCTAAGCCAATCAAGACTGTTTAGGGCACATGATGTTCTCTGGGCTAATCACAGCCTGTGCTTGTGTGGACCAATCAGAGTGGATTATTTTCGTCACTGTTGCTGGCGAACTATCTCTTTACTCTGCTACTCCGTTTCTATTCTAAAGCAGCACCTTTCCCTGACGTTTCTTCTGTTAAAGCATCAATTTCCCCTTTAAAGCAACTTGCAGTTTCTCAAGTTGCTCCTGATACAAAAGGAGTCTCTTAAAAATCCATTACAAAACTAGAAGTAAAGCATATTGCAAGTTATTATTAGAATAAAATGAAACAGTAACTACAATTTAAAACAGATCCAAATACTTAAACATCATGGATACGGCATGACATTAACGGCCGACCAGACTCTGTACCCAATTGTTTCCAGTCGGTTGAGAGTGAACCCGTCAAAGACGGAGATACTCTGGCTGGGTCACCTGGGAAGGTGTGAACTCCGGCTGCCGGCTTTAGACGGCGAGGCACTATGCCCGTCGTCCTTAGTAAAGAGCCTGGGGGTCCAGTTGGACCCACTGCTGACGATGGAGGCCCAGGTCTCCACTGTCAGCAGATTCGCCTTTTACCATCTGCGGCAAGCCAGGCGGCTGGCACCCTACCTCTCCGGAAATGACCTAGCCACGGTAATCCTGGCAACGGTCTCGAGGCTAGACTACTGTAACACCCTTTACATTGGTCTTCCTTTGTCGGTCATCCGGAAGCTCAAACTGGTGCAGAATGCTGCAGCGAGATTCCTGGCTGGAGTACCAGCCAGTGCTCATATCACTCCAACCTTGCAGCGACTGCATTGGTTACCAATTGAGCACCGGGTCATCTTCAAAGTGTTGGTTCTGACCTTTAAGGCCTTGCATGGTCTGGGGCCAGTGTACCTAAGGGACCATCTGCTCCCATATGTTCCCCAGAGATCACTCCGTTCAGAAAACCTCAACCTCCTACAGATTTCGCCCTTGTGAACTATTCGTCTGTCGTCAACTAGACAGAGAACCTTCTCCGTGGCAGCACCATGTTTGTGGAATAGTTTGCCTCCGGAAATGCGAGTAATCAGTGAGCTGACGGCTTTCCGGAAAGCGTGTAAAACGGCACTGTTCTGGCAGGCTTTCAACCAATAACCATCCTTGGTCGGCAGACCATTGTGGAAACTGTCTGTATTTTTACTGTTTTTATGCGCCTTGTTTGTTGTTCGATATGATGTAAACCGTCCTGAGCCAATTGGAAAGGACGGTATACAAGTCGAAATAATAAATAAATAAATAAACCCGAGGCATAATCAAGATGTTTAGGAGTAGCTAAATACAGAACAAGTCCCTGGTGTAAAACAAAATGTTACTGAAAATGATGATTAATGGGTGCAGAAGATACATCACAGAAGAAGCCACAAGCACAACATAGCTCTAGCTGTCAGGCCGAATCCCAGGTTATAATGAAACACTCCTACACGAGGGCAAAAGTCATGCAGATGCATCAGGCCCACTCCTTGCATGGAGCAGCATAAGCACAACTGGATTGTGTGGGAAAGAAGGACTTGCCCATTGAGGCTGCTCTTGATTTATTTGTTTCAATTTCTCCTTTCTGCACAGAGCAAACAAAGCAGCTCCCAGTACTGAAGGAAGAGGTTGCAGAATCAGAAACCAAAGAAGGAGACAAGGGGACCAAAGAAGGTAAGGGCCTGGGAGATTGGGCTGTGGGACACTCCAGGGAGATACGAGCAGGGGATGGGATGGGGTGTTAACTATACCTTTGGGCAAGATAGAAGAGGGGGAATGGAGGCGCTAAGGACAGGAGCTGATGCCATGACCAACTGGTAGTAATAATAATGATAACAACAACCCACTTTGTATATTTAACTGTAAAAAGGATGGCTACATCTGGTTTGTAGTAAGGTTGTAATCTGAAGAATACCATCTTCTGGCCCCAACGATAAATGCAAGTATGGGAAGAAAGTAGCAGATGTTTTGAATTCCAGGTCCACTAATGTGTAACTACTGACCATGATGATAAGGCCTGATGGGAATTCAAAACATCTGAATGTCAACCATTTGCCCATCGTTGTCTTAATATAAAGGGCTGTGATAGAGTCCATGTTCCCTCATGCATATGAATAGTAGATAAACTTTATTTTTAAAATGTGGTTCCAGATTAACTGAGTGCTAGATATAAATCCACAATTTTCATGTTTAAAAATATCGGTTCCTTTTCAATGGACTTGTGAATCTTAGTGGGGTCTTATCAGAACCATATTCAGTGGAATGCTGAATTGCAGTGGCCAAATTCAGTATGTACAACTACTATCACCACTGAGTGATCCTCGTTGTGCCAGCCTTTTGTGTAGATCAGTGGTTCCCAAACGTTTTTTGGCCTACCGAACCCCTTTCCAGGAAAAAAATTACTCACTGCCCCCCTAGAAATTAATTTTTTTTAAATGTAATAGCAATTAAACAGAAAGATATATGTATTAATGCAGTGGTTCTCAACCTTTCTAATGCCGTGAGCCCTAAATAAGGTTCCTCATGTTGTGGTGACCCCATCCATATTTTCTTTGCTACTTCATAAATAATTTTGCTACTCTTATAAATTCTAATGCAAATATCTAATATGCAGGATGTATTTTCATTGTTACAAACTGAACATAATTAAAGCATAGTGATTAATCACAAAAACAATATGTTTGGGGGAGTATGGACAACGGATGATGGGATTTGCAGTACCTTCGACCAATTCAGCTCTGACTTCCACAGCCGAGACCCCTTGAATGACAGACCTGGACCAAACTTGGCACACAGAATCCCCATGACCAACAGAAAATACTGGAGGGATTTGGGAGGAATTGACAGTGATTTAGGGGAGATGTAGTTCACCTGCATTTGAAAAACAACCTGAACCCAAACAACCCTGAATCTGGACCAAATTTGGCACAAATACTCAATATGCTCAAATTTGAATACTGGTGGGGTCAGTGGGATTGATTTTGTCATTTGGGAGTAGTAGCTGCTGGGATTTATAGTTCACCTATAATCAAAGAGCATTCTGAACTCCCAACAGCAATGGAATTGAACTAAACTTGAGCAATAGAGAATACTGAACCTTGGAAATTGGGAGCTGTTTGCATTTTCCTTCATGCCACGGCCATCTCCCAGGAGGCGCCTGCAAACGCTGCAGTGACTCAGGGGGCGTTTGCAGACGCGGAGGCTTTCCTTCTCCACTGGACCAACTGGTAGGCACACACTTCCAAGCACTTGGCTGTTTCAGCATGCCAGTTGGAATCCCTCCCACCCACCTCCGCCCATGGCACAGTCCCTTATCGCCCCTTCCTTCCAAGGGACCCATTGGATTGGAAGGGGCGATACAGGACTGCGCCGTGGGTGGAGTTGAGGAGAGGAAGGGGGTGTGCACTGCGGTTTCCAGGCAGCGCCTACATGGGGTTTCCAACTGGCAGGTGCACACTCTCGCCCTTGCGAGTTGGAAACCTGCCGCCCCCCCCTTACAGGGCTTCAGTCCCCCCAAATTCTCCTGAGCGTCCCACCGCCCCCTTGGATCACCTCACCGCCCACTAGGGAGCGCAACTGCCCATTTTGAGAACCACAGGTGTAGATATTGACTTTGAACAATCTGTCAGGGGAAAAAGAAAGATGGAGGGAGAAAGAGGTGGTAACTGTAGTCCAGCATTACAAGCATGGCTGATCTATAGGTCTTCAAACCGAGACTTGTAAGAAGTGACTCAAATTAAATCCTCTGCCTGCATTTGTTTTCTCTAGAAATTGCCAAGATGAAGTAGACAGCCCACGTTTTTGCACACATTTGTATTAGATTAGCCCTTAGAAGAAAAAACTGGTCCTCATCTCTGTATTGGAGCACAATCCCTGGAAACACTTAGGCCCAGGATATCTAGGAGCCTCCTGGGAGCGCAGTGGGTTTTAAACCACTGAGCTGCTGAACTTGTTGATCGAAATGCTGGTGGTTCGAATCTAGGGAGCCCTAGCTGTTAGCCCTAGCTTCTTCCAACCTAGCAGATTAAAAACATACAAATGTGAGTAGATCACTGGGGGCGGGGCTTCCCTCCGCCTCCTCCTCTTCTGGGCAGCGCACCCTCCTTTCTTGAGAAGGAGGGTGCGCGCAAGGAGGAAGGAAGGGAAGCCCCACCCCCAGTGTCGGCATAGGCCCCGGGGGCAGGGCTTCCCTCCACCTCCTTTTCGCGGTACACCCTCCTTTCTTGAGAAGGAGGGCGTGTGTGAGGAGGAGGGAGGAAGGGAAGCCCCACCCCTGGTGCCAGCATCGGCCCCCAGGGGCGGGGCTTCCCTCCGCCTCCTCCTCTTCTGGGCAGCACACCCTCCTTTCTTGAAAAGGAGGGTGCGCACAAGGAGGAAGGAAGGGAAGCCCCGCCCCCAGTGTCGGCATCGGCCCCGGCAGCGGGGCTTCCCTCCACCTCCTCTTCGCGGCGCGCCCTCCTTTCTTGAGAAGGAGGTCGCGTGTGAGGAGGAAGGAAGGAAGCCCCCCAGTGTCGGCATCGGCCCCGGCAGCGGGGCTTCCTCCACCTCCTCTTCGCGGCGCGCCCTCCTTTCTTGAGAAGGAGGTCGCGTGTGAGGAGGAGGAAGGGAAGCCCCGCCCCGGTGCCAGCATCGGCCCCTGGGGTGGTGCTTCCCTCCGCCTCCTTCTCTTCTAGGCGTGCCCTCCTTTATTGAGAAGGAGGACACGCGCGAGGAGGAAGGAAGGGAAGCCCTGCCCCCGATGCTGGCATCGGCACCAGGGGTGGGGCTTCCCTCCGCTGCTTCCTCTTCGTGGCGCACCTCGCGCCCTCCTTCCTTGACAAAGGGGGGCGCCATTCCCTCCGTTCCTCCCCCGCCCTCCCCCGAGAGAGAGAGAGAGAGAGAGAGAGAGAGGGAGAGGGAGAGGGAGAGAGAGAGGGAGAGGGAGAGGGAGAGAGAGATGCGTTGTGGGTTTTTTTGGGTCTGTGTGAATTGCACCCCCCTTGGCTTGCGCCCCTAGGCCATGGCCTAGGGTGGCCTTATGGGTAATCCGGGCCTGTCTAGTTCCATAGAGACAAAGGTGAAAGACCCAAAAAACAAGACAATCCCAAATTACCAGAGACTTGGCTCCCTATTCAGTAGAAGAATGTATTCATATTTGTTTAGCCTTCTCTTCAGTGAAAATGGAAAGCCTCCAGCCTTAGTCAAACAGGTAAACATCCTGATCTCATCTTGGTAACAAAGGGTCATATTTCCTGCATATAGACACAAAAGGATCCAGTATTATCTGACTCTGAGAATTTCTGGAGGGGCTTTTTGTTAATTGTACAGTGAGCTCCATTCCCAGGAGCTTATGCAAACAGGGGGCACTGGGAGAGCAGCTGCTTTCAGAATACATTTGATACAAGTCTATAAATTTTGAAATTGATACAGAACATAAGCAATACAAGTTACACAAGAAATATAATTTTTACATTGATTAAAGGGTTTAGCTTTGATAAGGTTTGAGGTACAGTTGCTGCTGTGTCCTTCCTGAGCTTCCAGCAGCTTTGATGTTGCAAAACTTTGAAAGAGTGGAAAATGTTTAAGAAATAAATTTTAAAAATCATATCTCTTGCTTGAAGCTTTATTGATCACAATATTTTGGTTATTTGGGTGCCGTGGCTTGACCACAATAAGACTTTTATCAGACCAGGCAAAAAGGCAAGAAATTCTCAATGCAAGTTTTTGAAACCTCTGTTTCCTTCATCAGACAAAGATGTTAAAAGAAAAAGAAAGTAGAAGAGGGAGAAGTGGGGACAGTAAGAGTCCATAGTCTCCCAGCTATCTTGACATGAAACGGAGGAAGGATCAACAAATGATCAGATTAGGTTCCTCATTACACAACCCTGAACGTACAGAGAAAAACAACCAAGATAAAAGAGCAATAAAATGTGATTCTCAATTTGAGATTACAAACATAAACACACACACACACACACACACACACACATCTTAAAAATACAAACAGTGGAAAAGCCCATAGGTAGGATGACAGCAGTGAATTCCTGATGAAGTCTCTGTGTTTTCAGGCTGGAGATGAATACAGGTGCCATCACAGTAGAATTTAAGAGAAAGTGTGCCAAGTGCAAGCCAGCGTTGTACCCTGATGATTTCATGCTCTTAGGACAGAAGAAAAGAGCCATTTGTGGGGATGGTAAATTCCAGGGAGCTAGTGAGGCTGAAATAATTGTGAGAACAAACAAAAGCAATCTATGTAATGAGAAAATATAACTGATAGATCAAAGGGATTCTTAATAGGTAGGACACATGCTTTCCTCCTTTCCACGTTGCTTTATACCAGTGGTTCCCAAAGTGGGCGGTACCGCCCCCTGGTGGGCGGTGGGGCGATCCAAGGGGCCGCTGGGAGGCTCGGGAGAATTTGGGGGGTGCTGAACCCCTGTAAGGGGGTGGTGACGTGAGCCAGGCTTGCTTGCCACTTTCAGGGTTGCGCGCTTGCGAGGACGTCCCCGTTGGAAGAAAGAGGCGACACACAGGACTGTGCCGTGGGCGGGGTTGACGAAAGGAAGGAGGTGTGTGCTGCAGTTTCCACGGCAACGCCTGCCCGGGGATTCCAACTCACAGGGACACAGTCGCAAGCGTGCGATCCCCGGGCAGGCATTGCCGTGGAAACCGCAGCGTGCGCCTCCTTCTCATCAACCCCGCTCACGGCGCAGTCCTGTGCATTACCTCTTTCTTCCAATAGGGACGTCCTTGCAAGCATGCCTTGCTGGACACGGCGGGGGGCGGGGCTAGTGGGAGGCTAAAAATGGGCTAAAAATATAGGGAGACCGATTAGAATGAATGAGTGGCAATTGATTTGGACCAAAAAGCTTAAATATTCATATGCGTCGGATCTAAAAGAAAATTGGATGAAAGTATTTCAACAATGGTATATAACACCAAAAAAATTTAGCATAATGTATAAAAAAATTCCTCTAGATGTTGGAAATGCCACGAAAAAACAGGTAGTTTTTTTCCACATGTGGTGGACGTGCCCGAAAACAATGTTATTTTGGAGAATAATCCACAAAGAAATACAATGCATATTAAATAAAAAATTCCCATTGAAGCCAGAATACTTTTTATTAGGTATAATAGACAAAGATCTAATTTTGGACAAAAATGAGGATAAACTCCTTTTTTATATGTCTACAGCTGCTAGGATTACTTATGCCAGACTATGAAAAATGGACAAAATACCTGAGAAAGAAGATTGGATCGATAAAATATATGAAATAAAAGACATGGACAAACTGACTTTTTATTTAAGGAAAAATACTCCAAACACAAGACAGCAGACAGATTGGACGCAAATTGATAAACATTTTAATAAGAATTACCTATAATAATCAAGGACAAACTATAAAGGACTTATAAACAAATATTCCACCCAGAAGGAGAATGGAAGTCACCATGTATATAGTTTTACCATCACTATTCTACTACCCCCTACTCTTCTCTTCCCCTTTTCTCTTTGATTCTTTTTTCTTTCTTTTTTCTTTTTTTAAGCTATTAAGTATAAATCGCCCCACCATATCCCACCCCCAACCCCTTACCCAACACCAATTATATTAATGGACATTTGTATTTTCCTTTTCTACTCTTTCATTCAAACATGTAACAAAAGTCTTTGCAAAAATTCAATAAACATACTTTGGGGGAAAAAAGGTAGGCCTCACTTGTCCAGTGCCAGCCCCTTATTTTTTCAATGCCATAAAAACAACATGCAATTAAAATAACACTTGAATTAAAATTAAAACACATTAAAACATTTAATTTTACGAAAAAGGTAGAAACGTTAATACATATATCTTTCTGTTTAATTGCTATTTAAAAAATTAAAAATAATTTCTAGGGGGCCGGTGAGTAAATTTTTTTCTGGAAAGGGGGCGGTAGGCCAAAAAAGTTTGGGAACCACTGCTTTATACCATTGTATTGAATTGTATACTGGAAATTATATATTATATACTCTTTGGATTTTGTAATTTCTCCTTACATCGATATTTTTTGTTTGTTCTGACATCCAACAACTATTCTGGGACAGTATATAGTGAAATAATTGTGACCCAAAGGACCAGTGACTAAACTGTAAAAGAGCCTGGTGGTTTTTGTGTTCCTATTACAGAGAACTTTAAACTCTTTGGGAAAGAGACCATGGTGGTAAAATAAGAAGTCTTCAGGATTCCAAACTGGGCAAGAGAAAAAGAAGTAGCGATTGACTTCTCACAAAGCTGTTGAGAGAACAACATAAGTTGTATGTCAGGATAATGCCTAACTTTACAGTGATTTTTTAATGTTCATTTTCCTTTTAGAACCCATGGTAACTGAGCATAAAAAGGCTAAAGACCAAGGAAGTAAATGTAAAGCAGAGAAGGGGAAATCCCAGAAAGCCTCCAAGGGCAAACGGCCCCTTTCAAAGACCAAAAGCTATTGTGCCCTGCCTATAAATCCACCTTTATGCCAATGCCAATTTTCTGAGAGCAAAGCATTTGAACCGATTGATGTCAGCTTCATAGTTTACAATGCTGATGCATCAAAGCTGTCAGAGTCACATCTGGATGATGTCATGGATATCACTGAATCATACGGTATGTGGAAAAACTTATTTCTCTTCCAATTGTAACCTGTGTAGATCTGTTGTTTTTCTTGTGTATTAATACATGCATGCTGTTCTTTAATACTGATTGCTTTCCATATTTTGAAATGAACTGGGGAGAGCCTGCATTTTGTCAGTCACAAGACCTCGAAATCCTTGTGGATGCAACAGAAATGTATACTGTGGCATTTAGCCTTGCAGGGAAGTAGGCGCCCTTCCACACAGCCATATAACCCAGAATATCAAGGTAGATAATTCACAAAATCTGCTTTGAACTGGATTATCTGAGTCCACACTGCCATATAATCCAGTTCAATATGGATTTTATACAGCTGTGTGGAAAGAGGTGTGTCCTACCTATTAAGGAAGCTATCCCTTTGATCTGTCTGTCTGTCTGTCTGTCTGTGTGTGTGTGTGTGTGTACATTTTATACATATATAAAAATAAAAATATATAATAAAGCGGAATGTTTGTATGTTTGTATGTTTGTATGTATGTATGTATGTATGTGGCAGCATTCTGATTGGCTCCCGGCCTCTACATTCTGACAACATGATTGGTTGCCAGTGAGGGAGTATTTGCATAACGCTTCTAATTGGCCAGCCAACACGAACATTCCGACACTCTAAACTGCCAGGGGGGGATAAGGCAAAGGCCTGAGGCAATCAGCCATGGTGGGAGTTTCAGACCAAAACCCTTTGTGGCTCCCAACAATGACAGAACAAGACCATACTTGGCACACAAAACCCCCAAGACCCACTCTACATCCTGGTGCAGTTTGAAGAAGGGCAGGCCATGGATGATGGGACTTGAAGTACCTCCAATCACTTCCCCAGACCGCTGCAACCCTCATCCACTGAATGATCAAGACCAAATTTGACACACAGAGCCTCCATGACCCACTTTACATCCTGGTGCAGTTTGGAGGAGGGCAGACCATGCATGATGGGACTTGAAGTACCTTCACTCACTTCCCAAAACTGCTGCAAACCTAATCCAATGACTGATCAAGACCAAACTGATTCATTCTGAGGATGGAGGGCAGGCTGGGATCCGTCCCTGATAATTTCCAACACTTCCTCGAGGCCGTTACTGGATGGCTGCGAGCCAGTAGGTTGGGGGTGAATCCGGCGAAGACGGAGATCTTGTGGCCGGGTCGCCCGGGTGGGGTAGGTGCCCAGCTTCCGACCCTGGACGGTGTGGCGCTATGCCCATCGTCGTCTGTGAAGAGCCTGGGGTCCATCTTGACTCCCAGCTGACCATGGAGGCCCAGGTCTCTGCGGTCAGCAAGGCTGCTTTTTTCCATTTCTGCCAGGCAAGGAGGCTGGCCCCCTATCTCTCCCGGAGCGACCTGGCCACGGTGATCCAAGCCACGGTCATCTCAAGGCTAGATTACTGTAACGCGCTCTACGTTGGCCTTCCTCTGTCGGCTATCCGGAGGCTCAAGCTGGTGCAGAACACTGCTGCCCGGCTCCTGTCTGGCACCCCAGCAGGCTGCCGTATAACACCTATCTTGCAGGATCTGCACTGGCTACCCATTGAGCACCGGGTCGCCTTCAAAGTGTTGGTTATTACCTTCAAGGCCTTACACGGCCTGGGGCCAGCGTATCTGAGGGACCGTCTCACTCCATATTGCCCATCGAGATCACTAAGGTCTGAGGACGCTAACTTCCTAGAGATACCATCAACAAGGTTGGCACGCTTAACATCTACCCGCCGGAGGGCGTTCTCAGTTATAGCTCCCACGCTGTGGAACGCCCTCCCGGCTGAAACCAGGGCCCTGAGGGACTTGCTCCCGTTTCGACGAGCCTGCAAAACCCACCTGTTCAAGCAAGCTTTTGGAGAATAGGCCCGTGCATTTCTATGTATGCTATTGCAGAATTGCTTAGCTGTTTTATTTGTTCTGTTGTTTTAATGCTTTCGCTGTTTTTTATTGCTGTTTTATTGTTGCCTTTGGCTCCTGTGAGCCGCCGCGAACCCCCGGGAGTCGGCGGCATAGAAGCTTGAACAAATAAATAAATAAATAAATAAATAAACCTGACACACAGAGCCCTCATGACCCACTCTACATCCTGATGCAGTTTTGTGGGATGGACCATGGATGATGGGACTTGAAGTACCTTCACTCACTTCCTGAGAGCACTGTGACACTCATCCAATGACCAATACAGACCAAACTTGCCACACAGATCCCTCATGAACCACTCTACATCCTGGTGCCGTTTGAAGGAGGATGGACCATGGATGATGGGGTTTGAAGTACCTTCACTCACCTTCTGAGACCGCTGCGACCCTCATCCAATGAATGATCAAGACCAAACGTGGCACACAGAGCCCACATGACCCACTCTACATCCTGGTGCTGTTGGGAGGGGGATGGACCATGGCCGATGGGACTTGCAGTACCTTCACTAACTTCCTGAGACCACTGCAAGCCACGTAAACATCTGATAAGGACCAACCTTGGCACACAATGCCTTTCTCAAATAACCCGGGCAGGGCCGGGTCCCCAAGCTAGTGTATATATATATAACCAAGAAACATCTAGCCCACCATTGTCATAATTCAGATGAGGGCATATAAAAGCAACAACTTCCATACAAATGGATACATATTTCAGTACCCACATCAAGTTACTTGCACCTAATGAATGATGTCACTAGATAGTTCCATGTTTAGTTGTTTGGTTGGCCTTTTCTAAGGAAATTATTTAGGGAGTTTCCATCAATGTACAATTAGAAAGTGAAAATGTATGTTTCTATGAGATTATCCTTGTAATGGAAGAAGTAGCACTCTTTTTTGTCCAAAGTTGATTTGGATGAACAATGTTTTGGCATGTATATATTTTGCAGCGGAATTGGTAGATACGCCAAGCTCCTGGAAGAAGGCTGCTAGTAAACCTGTAGGTGAAAACATAGCGGAAATGAGGCGTATGGTGCCAGAAACAAAAGCTCTCGGTCCAAATGAAAGTGATGATGTCGTCATTGAGGAATGTATTCCAGATGAGTCTCAGTCCCAGATATCAAGCGCATCCCCTGATCCCGTTGCTCAGAAGGATGACCAGCAACCCCCTAAAATCTGCTTGCTACCAACAGACCTAACCCAAAGTGACATGGAGATATTTTCCCTGTGGAACGGTAATTAACCATTTCTTTTTTTTCTTTCTTTCTTTCTTTCTTTCTTTCTTTCTTTCTTTCTTTCTTTCTTTCTTTCTTTCTTTGGGGGTGGGGTGGAATTTCAACATTTCACAATGGAAATATTATTGGGAACAAATGGATGGAGCTTGTAAATCATGGCAACCAAAGAGCATGGCCTGCTGGAAATCCTAGAGTTGGCATAATCCAGATACAGTTTGCCAGAAGTTGATGCCTAGGACTAAAGCAGTACACAAGCAGATAGTTCCAAACAGCAAAGTCAAATACATGTACTATAATGCACACATACACACTGAATTGTACTCACCTTCAGGGAGGCACTGATATCAAACTGTGGAATGTCTATTCACATTCAGCCAGTGAATTCATGACAGAATATGCAGAATATGTAGGTTCAACAACATACAAGAACAGCAGGAAGCAATATTTATTATTATTATTATTATTATTATTATTTCTCGCATTTATATCCCGTCACTTCTCAACCCCCGAAGGGGGACTCAGGACGGCATTATAATTAAGCCCAATTAGAGGCTATTTATAAAATTACAATAATAAAATCACATATTAAAATATCATAAAAACAATACATATTCAAAAACCATACAAAAATTGAACAATAAAAACCAGTCTCAACAGTCATATCACCGTTGCAATTTGTCCCTTAAAGCAATGTTTTTCAACCTTTTTTGAGCCGCGGCACATTTTTTACATTTACAAAATCCTGGGGCACACCACCAACCAAAACGACACAAAATGACACTCTAACACAGTAATACATATAGTTAATATGTTTTTAAATGTATTTATACACTCAGTGTGAAACCTGGACCTGTTTCGATGAACACAACATATCTATGACTTCCTCTCACATACTTATTCATGGCTATCATGTCTTCTCTCAGTCTTCTCTTCTTCAGGGTAAACATGCCCAGCTCTTCAAGCCGCTCCTCATAGGGCTTGTTCTCCAGACGCTTGTGAAATTTCACCCTGAGTGAAACTTGCTTCCAGTTAACTATGGATGTCATGAAGCTGTTATAAACAGTTCCTTGGGGGCAACTCTTGAAAAATCCAGTAAAATAGTCCCAAAAAAAATTCCAAGTGGAGAGGCTCAATTTGTGTCTTGGAAACCTGTGAATGCTTCAGCCTCCCAATGCTCCCAGGTTCGCTCACTGCCCAATTCACCGATGTGGAGCTTTCTGGCTTTGGCTGTTCTCGCGAAAATCCAAGCAAACGCGAAAACGCCGACTCAATCACTTCCGCCCAGTGCTCTGCTTTTGCGGAGGGGGAGGGAGGCAGCAAAAGAGGCCACAATCTATGAAACGTATGGGAGCATCGGAGGCTGAAGCATCACTGAGCGGGAGCTGGAGCCATACTGAGTCGAGGTTCCTGAAGGCTTCCTCAAGGCGGGCCTGGCCCTGGCATTCGGCGGAGCCCTTCCTTTGCCTCGGGGAGGATCTTTGGGGAGGGAAAGAAGGAGAAAGAGCTGCTAGGAGGGGGAAGAGTGCCAATTTCCCACGGCACACCTGATGATTGCTCACGGCACACTGGTTGGGAAACACTGCCTTAAAGTGCTGCTACATCTATTGCCCAAAAGCCTGGTCCCAAAACCATGCCTTCAATTTCTTATGGAAAGTCAGAAGGGAGGGGACTGATCTTAATTCAGTTGGAAAAGCATTCCATAGTCGAGGAGCCACCGCCAAGAAGGCCCTGTCCCTCATTCCTAACAGGTGCATTTGAGCTGTTGGCGGAAGCGAGAGCAGGGCCTCCCTGGATGATCTTAGATTTCGAGGCGGGACATAGGGATGGATGCGTTCGGACAAGTAAGCTGGGCTGTTCACTATTTCAATGTTGAACTAGATTTTTAAAATAATAATACAGACACACCTCTGTTTTAAAAAGCTCTTTTTACACCTGCCCAGCCCTGCTTTATATTTTGTTTAACTAGGTGGGGTTTTTTAACCACATTGTCATTAGAAGGATAGTGAGAAACACTGGGCCCTTCCACACAGCCCTGTATCCCAGAATATCAAGGCAGGAAATCCCATAATATCTGCTTTGAACTGGGTTATCTGAGTCCACACTCAGCTAATGTGGGATTTTCTGCCTTGCTATTCTGGGATATGGGGCTGTGGGGAAGGGCGCACAGGCTTTCATTATCAGGTTCCAACTGTCTATCTGCAGTAAACAATGCAATAAAGTTCTTGCTGGGAGAGAAAGGGATTCTGCTTTAGCCAAAACTACTATAGTTGTGTGTGTTTGCCGACAACACAAAAACAAAGAATTGTAGTTCCTTTTACCACTAAAGTACTGTGTGGGTGGAGCATAAACTGACTGACAAAGTCACTTGTGTTGAGTAATTAATCACAATATATTAATGTTCATATATCACTGCTAAATAGCATTACTCCAAACATTTATCTAAATTATATACACATCCTAATATCAACACCAAATTCACATTAATATATTGTGATTAATTACTCAACACAAGTGACTTTGTCAGTCAGTTTATGTTCCACCCACACAGTACTTTTTTCGCCGACAACAGGCAAGGAAAGCACCAGCTAGTGTTTTACTGAGCAGATATAAACAGTAAAACAGAGAGGAAAGGGAAAAACAGGCAAGATTGCCTAATGCCATAAAACATATGGAAACATTGTGGGACAGAATAATGAAAAATCTGCATCTATATTGTAGAATTAATGCAGTTTGACGCCACTTTAAATATCATGGCTCATTGCTTTGGAATCCTGGAAGCTGTAGTTCTGTAAGGTCTTCAGCCTTCTCTGCCAAAGAGTGCTGGTACCTTCCCAAAGTACCAATCCCAGGAATCCATAGCATTGAATCTTAGCAATTAAAGTGGTGTCAAACAGCATTAATTCTACAGTGCAATAATACCCCAATAATTGAGTATTCCTGAGACAGAATTTCTAACAGGAACTGCTTTCAGAAAAGCAGTAAATTTTGCATTGAATATACTTGATATTTAGTATCACATTGGGAAGTAGTAGACTTTACTATGAGATTATTATTTTTCTACTTGGATAAAAACAATAGGAAAATTCAAAAAATCCATGTGCAAATCAATGTGTGTTACAAATGCTCAGACTTCTTTTTCACTATGTTTCCATGTAGCTTTGCCTCAATCAGTACATGTAGATACTAGGGGTGGATATCTCCAATTTAAATACTTTGAAATCCGTTAATATTTTGTATTTGAAATTATTTTGACCCTATATCGACCCCCGGCGTCCAACCCAGAAGAGAGGTTCAAAACCGAACCTGGGATCGCCATTTTTTGTAAAGGTCACGCTATTAGGTCGTTTTGCCCCCTTGTGACGCCCCCATGGAGCTGATATTGCAGCTGCATTTGTATTTCACTGCCCTACCTGTAAGGTCTTTGTTGTTGTTGTTGGCCATGCGGTCACTCAGGGGCAGAGTTGTGTTCTGGCTCCATACCTGGCGTCTCCGCCCCCAACTCCTCCTCTTCCAGAGGTCATGTGAGAGGCAGCATTTCCTCTCTGGCTCATTCCAGAGATTTCAACGGACGACGCAAAGGCTGGAACCTAAGCTTGCTTGGACATAGCATTCTTAGTTCACCTACCGAGTCTACCTGCTCTCTCAACCAAGCTGTAGTGCACAGGAGGCCCGTCCTCACCAGAGACTGCACATTTTGGGGTTTTTACAGGACCTCGTGGGCCTACAAAGACCAGAGAGGAACAGGACACCTGGGATCCAAAAGAGGTACGTTCGCTTTGCATGAGGCAAACGAACGCTTTCCCTTTGTTTAAACGACTCTTTGCAAACGAACGCTTTCCCTTTGTTTAAACGACTCTTTGTTTTTAAAAGAGGGGAAATCCACGGGTAAGGGGTGAAAAACCAAAGTAAATAATCCAGCCGTGTACGTCCACCACACTGTAGAACTGGAGGGACGGTGTGCCCTGCGTCCCTCAATTTGGAGCACTATACCTCTCTTCCAACTTCAGCACCACCTCCGTAACCAGCCCTCCTTCACCGGCTTTTAGCGCATTGGCGCGGCCGGGCAGCGTTCAGTTCCTGGAAACGCCGAGTTCACCCAGGGAGGAGCCCCAGCGCATCTCGCCGCGGCTTTTTTGCTCTGCTCTCTTTGCAAACTCCCCCCAGTTCTAAGCGCAATTGCGTGGCCGGTTCTACAGTGTGATGGACGTACACGGCTGGATTATTTACTTTGGTTTTTCACCCCTTACCCGTGGATTTCCCCTTCTCCTCGGACTGAGCCTTTATTTCCGGGTTTTGGTTACTACTACGAGGTACTGTACCAAGTTCCATCTGTGAGTTTCATCTCACCAAGAGTACTGTGGCACGCCTATATTCTCTATTGTAGAGTTGTGATGTGTTATTTGTAACTATTCTCATGTATTGCATTTTGCTTGTGTATTTATATGATATTGATGTTCACAAGATTATAACTTTTGATACCTTTCATTAGTTCCAGTGTGTTTTGACTTAGTAGTCCTTCCACACAACTGTTCATTCAAAGAACTAAACTGCGTCAAGCCTTGACGTGGTTTAGTTCTTGGCAGGGAAGGAGGAGCTTCCGCACCTCCTTCCCTGCCAAGAACTTAACCACGTCAAGCCTTGACACAGTTTAGTTCCTGGCAGGGAAGGAGGGGCGTCTGCACCTCCTTCCCTGCCAAGAACTAAACCGCATCAAGGCTTGACGCGGTTTAGTTCTTGGCAGGGAAGGAGGGGCGGACCATCCACTCCTCCATTCCTTCCCTAGCAAGCTCCGAGGCATCCTGGATTAAATATAACCCGGGATGCCTCTGAGCTTGCGGGGGGAGGAAAGAGGGAAGGTCTTGCTCTCCATTCCTCCCTCCCTGCCCTGCCAGCTGAGAGGCATCGTAGATTAAATTTAATCCGTGCTGCTTCTGAGCTCATGGGGGGGGGGAGGGAGGAAGGGAAGAGGGGAGGGCTTGCCCTCCATTCTTCCCTCCCAGCTGGCGTAAGGAACAATAACGAAAATTCGTTATTAATTACGTTTCAATCACGAAATTTATTTAAATTTTTTTGGATTAATTTCTATAACGACCCAGCAACAGAAATCTCCCCCCCCCCCCCAAGTTTAGAATCAATTTTTAAATGGATCATCCACCCCTAGTAGATACAGTACTAAAGGATGGTGGAATATTACCTATAATCTACATGCTACTGCTTTCAACTGCTGTCATAACATCTGAAAATCATAATTATGTAAATTTGTTTTGATTTTCTATGGATCGGAAATAATTTTCTAGCATAAAATCTGAAGAAGTCAGTCTTTAAAGCCAATATAAAACCTTTTTAAATCTAGCAACATATTTTTTCTCTCTGCAGAAGAAGTTTTGAGACGTGCAACTGAGCAAAAGCAGCAAGACCAAATCGGAATGGCTACAGATGCAAAAAAAGAGCCCGTAACAGGACAGCCAAGTGAGGGCTCACAAGGAAGCGAGGGAATTTCCTCCGGAAACGACGATAATTTTGTCCTACAAATAATATCTTTTGACTCTGTCCCTATTAAATGTTCAAGAGGTACAGGATTAAAACAAGATCCGGGGCAGCAAGAGGGCAACACAGCTTCAGCCCCAATGAATGAAAATACCACACCATCAAGTGCCTGTGAGCATCGTGGAATTATCTTAACTGGAGCTGCAGCTGTATCTGTCACATCGTTGAACTATGGCTTTGGGGTCTTTAGAATGCCCCCATAAATCTAACCTGTAATGTAAGCTTGTCTCCAACACAGTTGGGACCAATAAATACATGGCCATTTGACCAAATAAACACAGAATGTTAGGGTGCTGAGTATTTGCTATTACAGGTGAAAAAATTTAATTTATGGTAATCAGTTGACATGCTTAAGAATTAATTATGGATTATCTTGTATTTTAATTCAGAATGTTAGAAAATCTTGTGTGGGGCAGAAAAGGAAGACACACACACATATATTTAAGAGGTCCCCCCCTCTGCTGAACTCCCAAGTGATTTGAACTAAGATAACCTGTGTTGCCAGAAAAGAGAAGACAGGCAATAAATGAAAGCAAAGTATATTCGATATCTGTTGTTGCCCTATTTATCTTCCTTTGAAATCAGTTTATCTTTTTATATACAAAGTCCAAAGGCCCTGTATTGGTAGTGTTCAGTGATCCTTTCTGGAAGATCCCATTCTGTCAGTTCTGGGGAAAATAACGTAGTTCAGTGTTTCCCAACCAGTGTGCCGTGGCACACTAGTGTGCCGTGAGCGACCATCAGGTGTGCAGTGGGAAATTGGAACAATCACCCCCAATAGACAGCCCACCAGCATGTTTCTCTCGTGTTTATGTTTACCAACTATTACTACATTTGGCATTGGCTGGACATGATAGCCTTTCTAGTGACTGTGTATCAACTACCCTATTCAGGCCCAGGTTTCACACTGAGTGTATAAATACATTTAAAAACATATTAACTATATGTATTACTGTGTTAGAGTGTCATTTTGTGTCATTTTGGTTGGTGGTGTGCCCCAGGATTTTGTAAATGTAAAAAATGTGCCGCGGCTCAAAAAAGGTTGAAAAACACTGATGTAGTTGATGGAAAACAAAATCCAAAGCCTCCAAAAGAGCAACGTTGCACAATGGGTTAAACCATTGAGCTGTTGCCCTTGCTGACGGGAAGATTTGTGAATCCGTGGGATGGGGTAAGCGCTCGCTGTTAGCCCCAGCTCCTGCCAACCTAGGAGTTCGAAACCATGCAAATGTGAATAGATCAATAAGTATCGCGTCAGCAGGAAAGTAAACGGTGCTCCATGCCGTCATGCTGACCACGAGACCTAGGAGGTGTCTATGGACAACACAGGCTTTTCGGCTTTGGAATGGAGATGAGCAGCACCTCCAGATCTGGAGATGAAAGGGAAGCCTTTATCTTTATCTGTGTATCTGTGTTTCATTGTTTCGAGGCATTTAATGTTTGCCTTGTGTCTGTATATGCTGGCATTCGCGCCGTGTCCCCTTAGAAAAATAGGGCAGAATACAATTAAAGTATAATAATAATAATAATAATAATAATTGTACAAAGATAATTCACAAAATACATTGAACAAACTTTTAAAGCTTCATTGGCTTCTTCTAGCATGCAAATATACAGAGGAAAATTTATGATGTTGCAGATCTACAAAATGTATGTCAAAGGTATAGTTCAGGGCTGTCTAACAGGCGGCTCGAGAGCCGTACACGGCCCCCCAGCCTGTTGGACACGGCCCCCGCTACCCTCCGGAAATATTTTTTTTAAAAAAAATTGATTAAAATTTTTTTAAAAAAAAAAAATGGCGGCCGGGGGGGGAGGCGGGGCAGGGAGGAGGAAAGGAGCCAGCTCCTCCTCCCTGCACCGCCCCCTCCATCCCTCTCTGCGCCCCGCCGCTGCAAGATCGCAGCGGCGGGGGGGAGGGAGGGGAGGAGGAGGAGGCGGGGCAGGGAGAAGGAAGGGAGCCAGCTCCTCCTCCTTGCCTCGCCCCCTCCGTCCCTCTCCGCCCCGCTGCTGCGATCCGGTTCGCAGCGGCGGGGGGGAGGGGAGGAATCCTCCCTTCCTCCTCCTCCTTCCCGGCACAGCGGCGATCGGGACACCGGCGGCGCCGGGAAGGGCGGGAGGGAGTGAGGGGGCAGGCCTTCCAGGGAAGCCTTCTTGATGGCTCGTGGGGGAAGCGAGCGCCCGGTTCTTGCGGGAGGGTTTTTACCTGGATCGCGTCCCTGGGTGACGTCAGGCTGGGTGATGCCTGACGTCACCCAGCCCCGCCGAAAAGGGGTGGGCCGCGCAGGAGGCCGGGCATGCGCGGCCCCGACCTTCGGGAGCGGCCCCGCCCCCGCTCACTGCGGCCCCCCAGGTGCGGCCCCCCAGGTGATCAGTGACCGGAATTCCGGCCCTTGGGCCAGAAGAAGTTGGACAGCGCTGGTATAGTTTATCTCAGATGTTATTTCTATTGTGAGTTAAGATGGTCTTAGAGATTTCACTGCAGGCAAAGGCCCACTGCCCTTCTTGGCCATGTCGGGATCTAGGGGCAAAGGGCAATAAACAACAGGTAATAACATTTCAACTCTATTAGCAATGGAAACGTAACTTCCTTGTGCATGCGACAGTCAAGTATGCCAACAAAAGTTAATTCCAAAGGCTTTACCCTTATTCTTGAGAGAATCAAGTTCCCGTATGGGATGACAAACAGAATATCTTCTGGTTAGGAGAGAACAGTGGCCGCTTTCCAGCTTTGTTAAGTAGCTGCAAGTTGCAAAATGCAGGGGCAGCAATATTGACCACTTTATTAAGCCAAAGAGAAGGTGTCCCCCTATATACTTCTCAAACATATCTGACAAATCTCTAGGAATTCCCTTTACTATCCTTTCATCATTAGGAAATTAATTTTCAGTTTGTAACGTACCAACTATCTTAATCAAAATCTCTGTCAGCTTCTAGACATGCTGAACTGCAACAATTGCCTAAGATTCATTACATATCATCTTAATATGCATTAAATAAAATTTAGCCCCATCCTGTTGTTTAATTACATAAGTTACTTATTGCCAATACAATAATGTACCATCAATTGCACAAGCCGGAAGGAAGTTATACATTCTTAATTTATCATAACAGCTGGGGCATGTAATAACTGGGATAAGATTTTGTTGCAGAACGCACAACAAGACCCACACGATGGGCATTTTGTAACACTGGCACAGCAAGGGTTTTACTAAAGTCCTTGCATTTCTACTGCCCACTTGTAGCACAGCAGTTCTCGTTTGTGCCTGGAGGGCAGGGGTCAGGACCCGGGGTCCCATTAGCATTAGGGCCAGCAGTACCAGAACCAGATTCAGAGGATGAGCTAGATGACTGGGGCGAAGGGCAGCTTTCCCCTGATGGGCCTCCTTCGCCCACAGAGAGCCTGGCATGGGAAGAAATGTTGTTTGGCCCTAGCGAAGACATAGATAACCAGGTGCAGATGGAAGACAGCGATTCGGGCAGCTATGAGCATCCGGGTGGGAGAGATTCTCAGGAGCCCGAAAGTGAAAACATGGAAGAAAGCGGTTGGGAAACTTCTAGGGAGGAGAGCTCTCAGGGAGATAGAAACACAGCTGCGGAGAGACAAGGTCGAACCTTTGATAGGAGACAGAACATCGAGTCTAGTAGGAGGGGGTGGTCCAGGGCCCTAGACCGGCCGAGGTCCGTCAGCAGGGATTGGAGACGAAGAAGCCTAGAGCGTCGGGGACCTCGGCCGAAGGATTAAGTATAGGATCCGTGGGAACGAATCCTCAGTGCTCCGGCCACGTCTCATCTGAATAGGCGTGAAGCGGAGTGGGACCACGAAGCTAAGTTAGCCAGTGGTCATCAAGCCTTGCCTTGCCTTGCCTTGTTCCTGATCTGCCTGGTTGAGCGGAATCTTGTCTTGGTTCCTGATCCGCATTGTTTTGCGGAGCCTTGCTAAGCTTTTGGCCTATTTGCCACGTTACCTTGGACATTATTACTTCAAGCTTTTTGGATTGCTTTTATATTCTATTGGACATTACCTTTGAACTGTTTTTATATTCAATAAAGTAGTTAGCCTTCAGTCCGTCTCTGTGTGTGTGATTAAGGGGCCGGTCAAGTCCGTGCATCGTGACACCACTATATACATTTTTTTTAAAAAAAAAAAAGATAAAAAAGAACAGTGAAGGCAAAGAGTGCTAACTAATTTTCTGCATTTTATCATTTAAGGTTTTTTTTGTATTTTACGGGGGAGGTCAGGCATAACCATCTTGTTCAATACATATTGTCCCACATAATATTGGAACAAAAAAGGAATGTTATGCAGTTTCATATTCTAAATGTAAATAAACAGGATGAACAAAAAAAACCTCCCACTCATTCCCCTGGCAATATGTATGCTATACCTTTAGGTAAAGGTTTTCCCCTGACATTAAGTCCAGTCGTGTCCAACTCTGGGGTGTGGTGCTCATCTCCATTTCTAAGCCAAGGAGCAGACATTGTCCATAGACACCTCCTAGGTCATGTGGCAGGCATGACTACATGGAGCACCATTACCTTCCCGCTGGAGCTCTACTCACGGACTGGATGAAAGCTAACAGATTGAAATTAAATCCAGACAACACAGAGGCACTCCTGGTTAGTTGTAAGGCCGAACAGGGTATAGGGTTACCGCCTGTGCTTTACGGGGTTACACTCCCTCTGAAGGCGCAAGTTCGCGGTCTGGGAGTGATCCTGGACTCATCGCTGAGCCTGGAACCCCAGGTCTTGGCGGTGGCCAGGGGAGCTTCTGCACAACTCAGGCTTGTGCGCCAGCTGCGCCCGTATCTTGGGAAGTCGGACTTGGCCATGGTGGTCCATGCTCTGGTTTCATCCCGTATAGACTACTGCAACGCTCTCTATGTGGGGTTGCCTATGAATACTGCCCGGAAGCTGCAATTAGTCCAGCACGCAGCAGCCAGACTACTAACGGGAGCGGGGTATAGGGAGCGCACAACTCCCCTGTTGCGCCAGCTCCACTGGCTGCCAATGAGCTTCCGAGCACAATTCAAAGTGCCGGTGTTGACCTACAAAACCCTATATGGTTCCGGCCCTGAATGTATTCTCCCCTATGAACCGTCAAGAGTGCTAAGATCGTCTGGAGAGGCCCTGCTCTCGGTCCCACCACCTTCGCATGCGCGTCTGGTGGGGACGAGGGACAGGGCCTTTTCTGTGATGGCCCCCCAGCTGTGGGATTCCCTCCCAAATGAAATTAGATCCGCCCCCTCCCTCCTGACTTTTAGGAAGTGGGTGAAAACATGGCAGTGCAATGAGGCCTTTGCAAAATGAAGGAGATAACGAATCAACTAAAGTTGCTAACCACTAGATTCGGACCGAATATATGGATTGAGTTGGACTTGATTTTACTTTGGCGAAAGGCTTTTAAAATGTATTTATTGTATCTATATTTGATAATTTTATTGTAAATTTATGATGCTTTTAGATTTTAAATGTTAGCATTGAATACTTGCTGTTTGCCGGTCTGAGTCCCTCTTCAGAGGTGAGAAGGCCGGGGTATAAAAGTTTCTTTAAAAAAATTGCATGTTTTCGAACTGCTAGGTTGGCAGAAGCTGGGCTGACAGCGGAAGCTCATGCCGCTCCCCGGATTTGAACCTGCAACTTTTCGGGTCAACAAGCTAAGCAACTCAGTGGTTTAACCTAGTGCGCCACTGGGGGTTATACCTTTACTTGCCCATTAAACAATGTGAACTATTTGGATGACTTGGACCAGATTAATATGCAATTAGGACTACATGGACTTACAGAAGCAATAAGAAAAGAACAATTGAAATGAGTAAACAAAAAATAATGTTCCATACAGTGTTCCCTCACTTATTGCTGGGGTTAGGATCCAGGACCTCCCGCAATAAGTGAAAAACCGTGCTGTAGGGATGCTCTATTTTAATATTTATACATTACTTTAGTAGTTACACACTATTTTAAGTCTTTATAAATTTAAAATAAAGTGAAGGAAAGGAAGGAAAAGGCCTTTCAAGGCTGGAAGGGAGGGAGGACTGAGGAGGGACAGCGCCTTGGAGAGCGGTGGCGGCAAAACCCCATATACCATGATATATATTTTAAATTAATATTTTTTGAAATCCACAAAACAGCGAGTACGCAATAAGCGAATTGCGAAGTAGTGAGGGAACACTATATATTCAAATGGCTTATGTTTCCTTGGAAAGAGCAACCCGAATGATGCTTGATTTCCCCCCCTTTCTAATTAAGGCACCGGGAATGTGGCACAGCTGGCTGAGTGTCAGCTGCATAAGATCTCTACTGACCAGAAGGTCATGAGTTCGAGGCCTGCCCGGGTCGAGGTGGGCTCTCGACCTATTGTGTAGCCTGTTGTCAACCTTTGCAACCCGAAAGACAGTTGCATCTGTCAAGTAGGAAATTAAGGTACCACTTAGTGGGGAGGCTAAATTTAACTGATTTACGAGGCCATAAAAATATCTCAAGAAAACACACTGAGGAATGAAGGAATGCGACAGCTCCCCTTGGTGGCCAGATGTTAAATTGCCTCTGTCTGTCTTGTGTGTCTAAATGTAATGTGTACACTGTAATCCGCCCTGAGTCCCCTGCGGGGTGAGAAGGGCGGAACAGAAATGAAGTAAATAAATAAATAAAGGCAATACCCAAGTTGTCCTTGGTCTGTTAAAATTTTGCTGTTAAGTAAGGTTTGGGAGAATAATGTTATTATAGATCATAGCAATATAAATAAATCTTTAAGGTATTTATATAATGCATATTTCAAATCTTTTGCTCAACTGATCCACTTGTATATTGTGTCCTTATCCCATTTTTCATACATTCTTTAACCTGTTCCTCCTCCTTTCCACATTTCTACAAGTTTACATATTTTAGAAATTACGTGCTTATCACCTGTATACAATTGTGCTTCAAATCCGATTTACTATATGTACTTCTGTATAAGTTGAACTCATGTATATCTTGAGGGTTAGTTTTGGGGCCAAAATTATTGATTCCGAGATGACCTGTGGATAAGCTGAGGGACATTCTGCGGAGAGGTCAAAGTACGAATGGTGCCTCAAGGAGCCAACCATCATATTCACGCCCAGTCATTCAAAAGGTCTTTCATCACTCTACTATTTATATTTCTGTTTGTAGTTGTATTCTTGCTTAATAGGGCATTACCTTGAAAGAACTCTAGGAGATCCTGGTACAGTATCCATTTACTCTTTATCTACTGTTTCTTCTTTATAGGAAGCTTCTAGTGTAGTGTTTCTTAACCTTCCTAATGCCGCAACCCCATAATACAGTTCCTCGTGCTGTGGTGACCCCCAACCATAAAATTATTTTTGTTGCTACTTCATAACTGTAATTTTGCTACTGTTATTTATTTATTTATTTATTTATGTATTTATTTGCCATGCTCTCTCAGCTCGAAGGCGACTCGAGGCGGTGAACAAGCGGCAACAAGTGCCCATATACAATACATCACAAGATAAAAACAGTCATATAAAAACATATAAAATTAACAGTTAAAAACTACAAAATACAATCTCAGCGCCACAATCTTAAAATCGGTTTCCGTTTCGTCGTCATAGTAATCCTTGATCTCGATTAAAGTTCGTCTGCGAATGCCTGCTCGAAAAGCCAAGTCTTGACTTTCTTACGAAATGTCAGGAGGGAGGGGGCCGATCTGATTTATTTATTTATTTATTATTCGGCTTCTATGCCGCCACTCCCGGCGGGCTCGGGGCGGCTCACAGTACCAAAACAACAGCATAAAAACAACAGCACAGGTTAAAAACATAGCATAAAAACAGCACTAAAAACAACATAGTGACCGCGGCAATTAAAACGAGCGGGCGTGAAAAACAGCATTTTCACCAGGGGGGGGTGCATACCAATGAGACCTACACATGGAAAGCTAGCTGGAATGATGTCACTAGGAAGGGAGTTCGAAAGCCGAGGAGCCACCACTGAGAAGGCCCTGTCTCTCGTCCCCGCCAGGCATGCCTGCAAAACAGGCGGGACCAAGAGCAGGGCCTCTCCAGATGATCTTAAGCATCTTGATGGTTCATAGGGAGAGATGCGTTCAGACAGGTAAGTTGGACCAGAACCGTTTAGAGCTTTAAAGGCCAAAACCAGCACTTTGAATTGTGCCCGGTAGCAAACTGGTAGCCAGTGGAGCTGGCACAACAGGGGAGTTGTACGCTCCCTGAGTGCTGCTCCTGTTATCAACCTGGCTGCTATCCACTTGATCAATTGAAGCTTCCAAGCAGTCTTCAAAGGCAGCCCCACATAGAGAGCGTTGCAGTAATCTATACGGGATGTAACCAGAGCATGGACTACCGTGGCCAAGTCAGATTTCCCAAGGTACTGTTAGGAATTGTAATGTAAATATCTGATATGCAGGATGTATTTTCATTCATTGAATTAAATTGGGCGCAAATACCCAATATGCCCAAATTTGAATACTGGTGGGGTTGGGGCAGGATTGATTTTTATCATTTGGGAGTTGTAGTTGCTGGGATTTATAGTTCATTTACAATCAAAGAGCATTTTGAACTCCACCAACGATGAACCAAACTTGGCACACACAACTCCCATGACCAACAGAAAACACTCGAAGAGTTTGGTGGGACCTTGGGTTTTGGAGTTGTAGCTCACCTACATCCAGAGAGAACTATGGACTCAAACAAAGATGGATCTGAACCAAACTAGGCACGAATATGCAATATCCCCAAATGTGAACACTGGTTTCCATGAGAAAAGGCCTTGGAAGGATGGGGAGTTTTCCAAGGAGAATAAATTAGACCTGAGAATGCAGGGTGTGAAAAGCCGGCAGTCTAGATTTTCTCAGAGAATTCAAAATAAGACCCAGAAGTCCAGATTTGTGTGGAATGATGCCATGAGTGGCTTGGAGCAGTGTTTCCCAACCAGTGTGCCGTGAGTAATCATCAGGTGTGCCGCGGGAAATTGGCACTCTCCCCCTCCTAGCAGCCCCCTCACAGGTTTCCAAGAATCAAATTGAGCCTCTCCGCTTAGAAATTGTGTTGTTTTTTTTTACTATTTTACTGGATTTTTTGAGAGTTGCCCCCCCCAGGAACTGTTTATAGCAGCTTCATTTTTAAAAAAATATAATTTTTATTGAATTGGTTTACAACCAGTGATAAAATCAGAAAGAAAGGGCAGAGAGGATAGCGAGATAAAAAGAAAAGAGAAAGAAGAGAAAGAGAGAGAAAGGAAAACAGCTATTTATAACAGCTTCATGACATCCATAGTTAACTGGAAGCAAGTTTCACTCAGGGTGAAATTTCACAAAGGTCTGGAGAACAAGCCCTATGAGGAGCGGCTTGAAGAGCTGGGCATGTTTAGCCTGAAGAAGAGAAGGCTGAGAGAAGACATGATAGCCATGTATAAGTATGTGAGAGGAAGTCATATATATGTTGTGTTCACCGAAACAGGCCCAGGTTTCACACTGAGTGTATAAAAACATTTAAAAACATATTAACTATATGTATTACTGTGTTAGAGTGTAATTTTGTGTCATTTTGGTTGGTGGTGTGCCCCAGGATTTTGGAAATGTAAAAAATGTGCCGCGGCTCAAAAAAGGTTGAAAAACACTGGCTTGGAGGACTTTAATTAAGTGGCTTGCTTTGGAGTCCACCATCCACCTCTGTAAAATGGACTATCCTTCTCTCTCTAGCGCCCCCAGGTGGACTCCACCCAGATAATGGAACAGTATCTCTTATTTATGGGAAAAAACAGGTTTCAGTTTTTTTTTAAAAAAGTTAAATATTTGGGCATTACTATAACAAATATGGGTGTTATTCTGATTCAAAACAAGACATAAAGCATGCAACTCTCCAATAAGCAAAGCAATGAAATTGGTGGCTGCATACACACACGTTAACACTTGATTCTTACATACACATTAACTTCCTCTGAGGATTCTGAATATCATTTGGTGTGAGTTACGTTAACAAACATTATTTTCTATCCTTTCACCACTAGGAAGTTAGTTTTCAGTTTGGAATGTACCGACTATCTTAATCAAAATCTCTGTCAGTGTCTAGACTTGCTAAACCTCAATAATTGCCTAAGATTTATCACAGTTCATCAATGCACATTAATTCAAATGTATTCCCATTCTGTTATTGAATTACTTAAGTTACTTATTACCAATACAATCATGTACATCAATTGCACAAACCAGAAGGAAGTTCTAGATTCTTAATTTATCATAACAGCGGGAGCATTTAATAACCGGGACCAGGTTTCGTTGCAGAACACACAACTAGACCCACACGATGGGCATTTTGTAACACTGGCACAGCGAAGGTTTTAACCACATGCCTTGCATTTCCACTGTCCACACTATTTATCTAACTATCTATCTACATACATATACACACACACACACATAAAGTCTTCTCTCTTCTGCTGCGTTTTTCAGTGTTTTTCACTCATTGGCCTGATAGGTGTGTTGTGTCCAAATTTTGTGTCAATTCGTCCAGTGGTTTTTGAATTTAATCCCACAAACGGACATTACATTTATATATATACACACACATACAGGTCCTTCTCAAAAAATTAGCATATAGTGCTAAAGTTCATTATTTTCCATAATGTAATGATAAAAATTAAACTTTCATATATTTTCAATTCATTGCACACCAACTGAAATATTTCAGGTCTTTTTTTGTTTTGTACTGATGATTTTGGCATACACATCTCAAAAAAATTAGCATATTCCATCCGACCAAATATGCTAATTTTTTGAGACAGTATTTTTGGGTTTTCGGGAGCTGTATGCCAAAATCATCAGTACAAAACAAAAAAAGACCTGAAATATCTCAGTTGGTGTGCAATAAATGAAAGTTTAATTTGTATCATTACATTATGGAAAACAATGAACTATATGCTAATTTTTTGAGAAGGACCTGTATACACAAATATGGAGCCCCTGGTGGTGCAGTGGGTTAAAGCACTGTGCTGCTGAGCTTGTTAACCAAAAGGTCGTAGGTTCAAATCCGGGGAGCGGCGTGAGCTTCTGCTGTCAGCCCCAGCTTCTGCCAACCGAGCAGTTTGAAAACATGCAAATGTGAGTAGATCAATAGGTACCGCTCAGGCGGGAACGTAACGGCACTCCATGCAGTCACTCCTTGGCTTAGAAATGGAGGTGAGCGCCACCCCCCAGTGTCGGACATGACTGGACTTCATGTCAGGGGAAAACCTTTACCTTACACACACACACACACACACACACACACACACACACACATATATATCGGCATTACTTTGCGAAGATTCAGGAAGGACTCATTTCACGCTTTTTACAAGCGCGCTGATGACTAAAAAGGCCAATCTGAGATAGGCAAGTCCGGTTGCAGAAAGCACAGCAGAAAGTCTCCTTGGGTGATGTTGCTTCCAAGCTGTGGTTCTTCCTGCGTTGTCGTTTCTCTTCGAGACCCGTTTGGCGTGTCTTCTCAAAAGAGGCCGCAGCATTGGGGATAGTGCGTCTCTATGCCTCCCGATGTGAGGTCAGGGTGAACCATTGTTGGTGATCAATCTGGCCGAGCCTGAGATATTGTTTCAGGGAGTCCTTATATCTCTTTTTTGGGGGCGCCTCTCTTGCGCTGACCCGTGGCGGGTTCACCATAGAGTAGTATCTTTGGGAGGCGGTGGTCCTCCATCCTAGAGACGTGCCCTGCCCAGCGCAGCTGTGTTCTCAATAGCATGGCCTCAATGCTGGTGACCCCTGCTTGCTCAAGGATTTGTCCTTGACACAAATATATACACATACTTAAACACACACATATATACACACACTCACAAAAGACATGTACACAGGCTGGGCCACTGCAAGGCGTGGCAGGGCAGGGCTGGCAGTGTCATAAAGCCCCAATCTGCAAGGCGGGCTTTCCTATTGGCTGGTGACGCACAGCGGAATCCACAGTAAACATTGGCATGTGTGACAGATGGGTGGCAATGGGTGGCCTTCCAAAGCCTCTGACTGTTCCTCGAAGGCGACTGAGAAGCAGCGGCCTGAGTGAGCGCCCTCCCCTTCCCCGCTTCTCCAGCCAGCCGGGGGCGGAGCTGATGGCCAGGCTCCTTCGGCCGCAGGAGTCCAAGCAAGCCGGGGGCGCCTCGGAGGACGGAAGGTAGGCAGGCCTTCTGGCGTCTCCTTTGGCCGGGAGAGCGAGCCCTGAGCCAGGGAGGGAGGGAGAGTGGAAGAAAGCGCGCGCCTCCCTAGCCCTGCAAGGCGCGTGGCTTCCTTCCCTTCCTTGCCTCTTGGCCCCCCGCATCACAGGCAGCTCGCGCTCTTTCTATATAGGCTTCCTTCTCTCAAGCGCCAGGGAAAAGGCATTCTTCTTAAAGGGCCACCGTCCAGGGCTGAACCAATCCTCATAACCCCTCTTTGAACTTCACCGTCCTAGTAGAATGTGGCGCAGCTGGCTGGGAGTCAGCTTGCATAAGGTCTCTACTGACCAGAAGGTCATGAGTTCGAGGCCTGCCCGGGTCGGGGTGAGCTCTCGACCAATTGTGTAGCATGTTGTATGTTTATACATTGAATGTTTGCCTGTATATGTGCATTGGAATCCGCCCTGCGGGGTGAGAAGGGCGGAATATAAATGGTGTAAATAAATAATAAAAATAAATGATATAAATGATAATGATATAAATAAATATAAATATACATGATGTAAATAAATAATAAAAATAAATGATATAAATAAATATAAATATACATGATGATGAAAATAAATGATATAAATATAAATAATGTAAATAAATAATAAAAATAAATGATATAAATATAAATGATGATGTAAATAAATAATAAAAATAAATGATATAAATATAAATATAAATGATGTAAATAAATATAAATATAAATCATGTAAAAATAAATCATAAAAATAAATAAATAGTAGCATTTCTGAGACTTGTGTCGTCCAAGGCAGTGTTTCCCAACCTTTTTTTAGCCGCGGCACACTTTTAACATTAAAAAAATTCGGGGGCACACCACCAACCAAAATGACACAAAATGACACTCTAACACAGTAAGAGTGTGGGGCTGCCTTTGAAGACAGTTCGGAAATTGCAATTAGTCCAGCGGGCGGCAGCCAGATTGCTAACGGCGCTACATACAGGGAGCATACCACCCCCTGTTGTGTCAGCTCCACTGGCTGCCTGTCCACCCAGGCTCAATTCAAAGTGCTGGTTTTGACCTTTAAAGCTCTATACGGTTCTGGCCCAGCTTACTTGTCCGAACGCATCAGCCGCTATGTCCCACCTCGTAATCTAAGATCATCCGGGAGGCCCTGCTCTCGCTCCCGCCTACATCTCAGATGAGGCTGGTGGGGACGAGGGATAGGGCCTTCTCGGTGGTGGTTCCCCCGCCTGTGGAATGCGCTTCCTATTGATGTACGATCCACCACATCCCTCCTGGCCTTCAGGAAAAAGTAAAATCCTGGCTGTGGGACCAGGCATTCGTACATCAGCACAAGGCAGCATTTTAGATTGGTTTTTAATGAAAGTGGGTGATTATGGCCAATGTTTTTATGGACTGAACATTGTTTTAATCCAGAGTGAATGTGTATGGTGCTAATGTAGTTGTATTTTAATGTATTTTTAATGTATTTTAATTGTTGAAGTGTTTTGGGGTTTATATTGTTATTATGTGGGCATCGAATTGTGCCGTACTGTAAGCCGCTCTGAGTCCCCCTTGGGGGTTGAGAAGAGCGGGTAAAATCCCGAAATAAATAAATAAATAAGAACGGCTGGGGATGGTGGCCTGCTGGGAGCAGCTGCTGGGAGTGCTGAAGCTGGGGAGGGGCGGAGCCAGGTTGCGCCATGCCCCGCCCCCTACCCCCAGCTTCACCTCCCAGCAGCTGCTCCAGCCTTGAGGGGCAGTGCCAAGCCAGCGGTGGCTGAGCCAGCATAATGCTGGCTTGGCACTGTCCCCTCAAGGCTGGAGCAGCTGCTGGGAATGCCGAAGCCGGGGGAGGGGGCAGAGCCAGGCCGCGCCATGCCCCGCCCCCTCCTCCCAGCTTCAGCTCTCCTACAGGCCGTGCCATGCCCTGCCCCCTCCCCCCAGCTTCAGCTCTCCTACAGAGGAAGAGCATGAGCGGTGGACGGGCTTCAGTGGGCGGGGCTCCTCCTCCACGCAGCTTCAGCGAGCGAAGGGCGAGAGTCATGGTGGGAGTCATGGCGGATTGGAGGCTGGCTGGGGAATGGCCGAAGGAGGAGGCGCCCTTCTTCTTTTTCTTTGCCACGGCCCGGCCCTTCCTCCTCCCCCAAGCAGGAGGAGTTCGGCAGGAGGGGGGGAGGAAGGGGGGCAGAGAGCTTTTCTCGCGGCACAGCAGGAAGTCCGTCACGGCACACTAGTGTGCCACGGCACACTGGTTGAGAAAGACTGGTCCAAGGCTTTCATGGCCAGAATCACTGGCTTGCTAAGAGTTTTCCAGGCTGTATAGCCATTATTTATTTATTTATTTATTTATTTATTTATTTATTTATGTATGTATGTATGTTTATTTATTATTTCGCTATACCTCCTCCCCATAGGCTCGGGGCGGTTCACAAAACCTAGAAGCATGTACATTAAAAAGCAATACATATAAAAACCAAGTTTCTACGAGTTTTAAGAGGGGCCGCTAAGATTGAATGTTTCCTGGAAAAAAGTAGTCTTGCAAGCCCTCCGAAAAGGGGCCAGTTCTCTAATTGATCAAACTTCATCTGGTAAAGCGTTCCATAGAGTCGGAGCCACCACTGAGAAGGCTCTTTGCCTAGTCGCTGATGAGTGGCAAGTTTGGATAGAAGGGACATCAATGAGGTTTTGTTCCTTCGACCGTAGTGATCTCTGGGGAATATATGGGGTAAGGCGGTACACCGGCCCTAGACCATACAAGGCCTTCTGTCCGATAGCATTCTCTCCTGACATTTCGCCTGCATCCATGCCAGGCTGCCTCAGAGGTCTGTTGGAAATAAAGCAAGTGAGGTGTATTTATATCTGTGGAAAATCCAGGGTGGGAGAAAGTGCTGGAGCATGCAAGAAATCAGTTTGTGTGTGTGTATGTGTCAACTGTAAAATAAGATGCACGAAGCTGATTGGCTGGGCTCTGATTTATTTATTTATTTTGGGATTTATTAACCGTCCATCCCAGATGGCTCTGGGCGATTTACAGTAAAAACACATGACAATATACCTGAAACATCTAAAAACATCTAAAAGTATCTAACATCTAAAAACAATTAACTATCTAACCAGTTAAAGAGATTGGCTGAGCCAGGGACTTTTGGATACTGTTACATTTGTCACGCTTGAGCCATGCAAGTGCTTGCAGAGAGAAATGAGACCGTGGGCCCTTTCACACAGCCGTATCCCAGAATATCAAGGCAGAAAATCCCACAATATCTGCTTGGAACCGGGTTATATGACTCCACACTCAGATAATGTGGGATTTTCTGTCTTGATATTCTGGGATATAGGGGTGTAGTGAAGGGCCCAGAGAGGCATGTTTGGAGTAGGGTTGCCACTTTTTGATATGGGAAAGAAGGGACATTTACCTAAAAATACATGATTTTTCACAAAAATAAGATACACTTCATAAAAACTTAACAATCAAATGTTATGTATAATTAAACTGATTTCCGAGGCCATAAAAAGTCTCCAGGAAGTATGAAAAAGAATGAAGAAATGTGACAGCTCCCCCTGGTGGCCATAAGCTGGAATGTAAATTGCCTCTGAGTGTCTGTCTATATTGTTGTATGTCTATGGTATTAAATGTTTGCCAGTATATGTCCATTGTGATCTGCCCTGAGTTCCCTGTGGGGTGAGAAGAGCGGAATATAAATGATGTAAATAAATAAATATAGTTTTATTAACTGAATAAGATACTGATTGATTACTATTTTTTTATTCTGGCATCAAATGTTTGCCATCATATGTTGTTTACATAGGATTTCTTAGTCTTTTAAATATTTATACTCATTATTCTGTTATTTTGTTTTTTATTATTGATATGTGATTATTTTTGTATTTTATTTATTGTATTCATTCGTTATGTTGTGAGCCGCCCCCAGTCCCTTTGGGTAGAGGGGGCAGGGTATAAATAAAGATTATTATTTATTTATTTTATTATTTATTTAAATCATTTATATTCCGCCCTTCTCACCCCGCAGGGGACTCAGGGTGGATCACAATGCACATATACAGGCAAACATTCAGTGCCATTTGACATATAACATATAAGACAGACAGAGAGGCAATTTAGCATTCCAGCTTTTCTGGTCACCAGGAGGAACTGCCGCATTCTTTCATTCCTTTTGTGTGTATTTCCTGGATATTTTTATGGCCTCGTAAATCATTTAAATTAAGCTTCCACACTTAAGTGGTACCTAAATTTCCTACTTGACAGATGAAACTGTCTTTCGGGTTACAAAGGTTGAGAACGAGCTACACAATTGGTCGAGCGCTCACCCCGACCTGGGCAGGCCTCGAACTCATGAACTTCTTGTCAGTAGAGATCTTATGCAGCTGACACCCAGCCAGCTGCGCCACATTCCCGGTGCACAGATACATACATACACATACCTTTGTATCTCACCTGTCCCCCATGCTGTGCAGGTCATGGAGTCACGGTGACTCATTGGGTTAAATCCTTGGGCCAGCTGAACTGCCGATCTGAAGGTCGGCAGTTCGAATCCGTGAGATGGAGTGAGCTCACATATGACAGCTTCAGCTTCCCATGCAGGGACATGAGAGAAGCCTCCCACAGGATGGTAAAAAAAACATCTGGGCGTCCCCTGGGCAACGTCCTTGCAGACGGCCAATTCTCTCACACTAGAAGCAACTTGCAGTTTCTCAAGTTGCTTCTGACATGGAAAAAAAGGACTGCAATGAAGCCTTGCTGCTGTTGATATTGTATCTCACCTTTATGGCTTAGTGATGGAACATGTGGTTTAGAATACATCAAATTGTACATTAAAATATAACTAAGCAACCAATAAGGTAAAAGATATATGAAACAATATTTTATTTAAGTTTGTAAAGAGCACAGAATTTGAGTCAAGCCTTTTCTTTGAACCCAATCGTTCCCTCAAATATTTTCAACTAAACAAACATCCTTTGCTGCTGTGGGAAAGGGGGCCTGTCAGATCCCTTCTACGCTGCCATATAAAATCCAGATTATCTGCTTTGAATTGGATTGTCTGGCAGTGTAGACTCATATAATTTAGTTCGAAGCATATAATGTGGATGATCTGCTTCAATAACCTAGATTACATGGCAGTGTAGAAGGGGCCTGTTACAGGCTGATTTACTCTCTGTTTTGCTGTGCCTTCAGCTGTTAGGGATTCTGGAGCCAGATGCTGTTTTCTATCCTGTTGCAGACAAGCACTTTTGGCAACACTGGGATTGGCAAGACTAGAATCCGGTTGACACTTTATTGCCTTGTTTTACTCTAGACGTGTTGCTGCTGCCCAACAAAATCTGTTTTCTCAAGCCCTCCATTACCATCCTCTCCATGCCAAAGGCGCTGAAAAACATGAAGTTTCATAGAAGATGAGGAAGAAAGGGTGCAAAAAGAGCTGCTGTTGAGTGAGTTATGCCTAGATACTATACTAAAAAAAAAATTAAATTAAACTCAGTTTGTTTTGAAAATGATTTTATTGATTTCCCACCCTTTTTATCCCCTACAGATTGCAAAGCTCTGTTCATTGCTCCTCTGTGTAAAGGAACAGAGCACAGAATATCGCAGTAGAAATGGGGAACAGGTTTGGGAGAATCCCTGCAGGCAAAGGCCCTTATTCTGTGGGATGCACAGACCTCATGACGGGTCATAATACTCAGGTATCTCCTGTCGCTGCCTCTGTCATTACGGTTGTTTCTGTAATTATCATTGTTATTGCTTTCTCTGTTTTTATTTTACTAAAAACCCAAAACAGCTTTCAAAAACCAAAATAACCCCCCTCTAAAATAGATTTTCAGAAATATACAGGAACTGTGAAATTTGTGATGTTTCCTATCTAGTGCTGTGGTTTTCAATTAAGAGAATATAGTCAGGGTCAGGTTGGGACAAAATGCACATTACCTTGAGATATTTAGTAATTAAGATTTTAGAGCATATTCATAGAACTTTCTTCCAGAACCACATTTCAGATGGATTGATTCTCTTCCTGCCAGCTTTCTTCACTGTCAAGCTTTCACAACCATACAGAGAAATTGGAAGTGCTATGGCCTGACAATCCTAACTGTATTTTCCAAATATATATCCTAACTTAATTTTTCAAAGATTTAAAGATTTTGTCTAATTCCTTCATAGCTGCCCTTTTACTTCCTATTCCTCTTCTGATTTCTTGACTGACCCAAAGTATGGAAAATCTTGATCTATTTCAATGTATGGGTTGCTGTGAGTGTTCTGGGCTGTATGGCCACGTTCCAGAAGCATTCTCCTCTGATGTTTCACCCACATCCATGGCAGGCATCCTCAGAGGTTGAGGGGTCTATTGGAAACTAGACAAATGAGGTTTGTATATCTGTGGAATGTCCAGCGTGGGAGAAAGAACTCTTGTCTGCTTGAGTCAAGTGTGAATTCTGGTCTTGTTTTTATTTATTTACTAGCTTGGGGACCTGGCCCTGCTTGTTATTTTAGAAAGGCATTGTGTGCCAAGGTTGGTCCTTATCAGTTGTTTATTTGGCTTGTAGTGGTCTCAGGAAGTGAGTGAAGGTACTTCAAATCCCATAATCCATGGTCCATCCTCCTCCAAATTGCACCAGGATGTAGAGTGGGTCATGGGGGTCCAGTGTGCCAAATTTGGTCTTGATCAGTCATTGGATGAGGGTCGCAGCAGTCTTGGGAAATGAGTAAAGGTACTTCAAGTCCCATCATCCATGGTCCACCGTCCTCCGAACTGCACCAGGATGTAGAGTGGGTCATGGGGGCTCTGTGTGCCAAGTTTGGTCTGCACTAGTCATTGGATGAGGGTCGCAGTGGTTTCAGGAAGTGAGTGAAGGTACTGCAAGACCCACCATCTGTGGTCCATCCCCCTTAGAACTGCAGCAGGATGTAGAGTGGGTCATGAGTACTCTCTGTGGCAAGTTTGGGCCTAGTATGTGATTTGTAGGGGCTGCAGTGGTCTGTGGGAAGTGAATCAGGTAAAGGTACTGCAAATCCCATCATTTGTGGCCCATCCTGCCCTAAACTGCACCAGGATGTAAAGTGCGTCATGGGGGATTTGTGTGCCAAGTTTGGTTCTGATCCGTCATTGGTGCGGGCCACAGTGCTGTAAGGAAGTGAGTTTAAGTGCTGCAAATCCCATCATCCATGGTCCATCCTCCCTCAACCTGCAGCAGGATGTAGAGTGGGTCTTGGCGGTTCTGTGTGCCAAGTTTGGTCTTGTTTTGTCACTGTTGGGGTCCGCAAAGTGTGTTGGAGTTAAACCCGCACCATGCCTGAGTGCCTCAGACCTTTTCCTTACCCCCTCTGCCATTTGAAAGTGTTGGAATGTTCGTGGAGGCTGGGAGCCACCCCCCTCTGGCAGTTTAGAGGGTCGGAATATTCGTGTTGGCTGGCGGCTGGCCAATAGAGGCGTTAGTCAAATAAGCCCGGAGTGGGAGCCAATCAGAAAGCTGCCACATATCCTTCCGCCCGCCGGACACATACAAACATACAAACATTCTGCTTTATTAAGGTATACAGATTATTTATGGTATTTGTACCCCGTAGCTTCTCACCCCTGCAGGGGGACTTAGCACAGCTTACATTTGCAGCACTACAGGCCACACTACCACAATACAATTTTAAAATACACCATATTATCAACATCATTAAAAAGCATTAAAAGCATTAAAAACATTACATTAAAAACCACTACATACAACAATAATTAATTAAAGCTATCAAGCGGAACACATTGTCAGTCCCGTCAAGTCCAAAGTGTCAATCCAGTCAAATCCAAAGGTACAATTTACATCTGCTGCCCAAAGGCCTGGTCCCAGAACTACGACTTTAGCTTTTTTCTAAAAGCGAGGAGAGATGGAGTCAATCTTATTTCGCTTGGGAGTGCGCTCCATAGGCCAGGGGCCACCGCTGAGAAGGCCCTGTCTCTTGTCCCCACCAGCCGCATTTGCGATGCTGGCAGGAGCGAGAGCAGGGCCTCCCCAGATGATCTTAGACTGCGAGATGGGACATAGAGGCAGATGCGTTCAGACAAGTAAGCTGGGCCAGAACTGTATAGAGCTTTATAGGTCAATGCCAGCACTTTGAATTGGGCTCGGAGGTGGACAGGCAACCAGTGGAGCTGACACAGCAAGGGGGTGGTATGCTCCCTGTATGTTGCCCCAGTTAGCATTCTGGCTGCTGCCCGTTGGACCAACTGAAGATTCCGAACCGTTTTCAAAGGCAGCCCCACGTAGAGTGTGTTGCAGTAGTCTATTTGGGATGTAACCAGAGCATGGACCACCGTGGCCAAGTCAGACTTCCCAAGGTACGGGCGCAGCTGGCGCACAAGTTTTAATTGTGCAAAAGCTCTCCCAGCCACCGCTGAGACCTGGGGTTCCAGGCTCAGCGATGAATCCAGGATCACTCCCAGACTGCGAACCTGCGTCTTCAGGGGGAGTGTGACCCCATCCAACACAGGCTGTAACCCTATGCCCTGTTCGGCCTTTTGACTGACCAGGAGGACTTCTGTCTTGTCTGGATTCAATTTCAATTTGCTAGCCCTCATCCAGTCTGACACAGCAGCCAAACACCGGTTCAAGGTCTGGACAGCCTCCTTGGTGACAGGTGGGAAGGAGTGACAGATCTGGACGTCATCTGCGTACAGATAATATCTTACTCCGAAACTCCGAATGATCTCCCCCAACGGCTTCATGTAGATGTCAAATAACATCGGGGACAGTACTGAACCCTGTGGGACTCCACAAGTCAATGGTTGTGGGGTCGAACAGGTGTCTCCCAATAACACCCTCTGGGACTGACCCTCTAGGAATGATTGGGGCCACCGCAAAACGATACCTCCAAGCCCCATTTCTGCGAGGCGTCCCAGAAAGATACTTGCAAAGAGAATGGAACTTCTCCATCTTCTACTTCCACCGATGTTGTCTGAGTTCTAGCTTGACTATTAGGTGATCATAAAATAATAGAATCATAAAGTTTGAGGAAGCCTAGTAGTTGCCACATCACACAGTTGACTCATGTTCAGTTTGTGGTACAATAAGACTCTTAGATCTGATGAAAGTTAAACATTAATTTTTTCTCTCTAGCCGAACAACAAATAAAGTTGGAATGGAATAGAATATATTATTTGAGAAGTATAAAGCTTTAAAAGTGATTTAGTATTAAGGTAGAGTGCTTCTGAATTCTTAATGCACGTTTCTTTTCATTTTCCTCCCTTTAAACACTTTTGAGTTTAAACCATTTCAATTTTGTTTTTCAATAATAGGGAATTTTTTTGCGCCTGTATTACCCTTCCCAGAACGGCACAAGTAGTGAAGAAACACTGTGGATTCCCAAGAAAGAATATTATTATGGACTGTCTGATTTTCTTAACGTGAATCGGACAATAGGAGAGTTCATTTTTGCATGTTTTTTTGGTAAGTTTTGGATCAGGATATGAGTACAATGAGTCCCAATGGGATGATGATGATGATTGAGTTTTTGCTCTCAAATAAATACAGTATATTATCTGGTTTTGCCACGGAGGCCCCTTCTAAACTGACACTATAATGCAGCTTGGAGGTGGTTGAGAGGAACAGGTTTTACTTTTTGGGTGATCAGATTGCCATGCATGGAACGGGTTTGAGGCCAGGAAGGAACCTTTACAACAGAACCTGGCCTCCCACCAATTTACAGATTTTTATTCAGGAGGCATATTGGGATTTTTTTTAAAGGGGAAAGTGACAACAGCTAATCAATTATCTGTCTCAGGGGGTCAGTTTGCCCCCTGTTGCTCAGCTGTGAATTTTGGGACATTCTTCAGCAGCCCCTGTTTAGGATTCATTACTGTGCTTTAGCATGTTAGGTATCTCCAATGCACTCTACATTTTCCAGAGCCAGTTTTTCCCTGGATCTGGGTTACACAAGGATCAGTTGCAGTGCATAATGTAGCTTAACTCAAGACTTTAGTGTGATGTTGAAGGCTTCATGGCCAGAAGCACTGGGTTGCTGTGGTTTTATTTATTTATTTATTTACTTATTTACTTTATTTCTATTCCGGCCTTCTCACCCCACAGGGGATTCAGGGCGGATTACAATGTACACATTACATTTAGACACACAAATCCACAAGACAGACAGAGGCAATTTAACATCTGGCCACCAGGGGAAGCTGTCGCATTCCTTCATTCCTCAGCGTGTTTCCTGGAGAACTTTTTATGGCCTCGTAAATCAGTTAAATTAAGCCTCCCCACTAAGTGGTACCTTAATTTCCTACTTGACAGATGCAACTGTCTTTCGGGTTGCAAAGGTCGACAACAGGCTACACAATAGGTTGAGAGCCCACCTCGACCTGGGCATGCCTCGAACTCATGACCTTCTGGTCAGTAGAGATCTTATGCAGCTGACACCCAGCCAGCTGTGCCACATTCCCTGCGCCACATTTTACCAGGCTGTATGGCCATGTTCCAGAAGAATTTCCTCCTGACATTTCACCCACATCTATGGCAGGCATCCTCAGGGGTTCTGAAGTCTGTTGGAAACTAGGCAAGGGAGGTTTATATATCTGTGGAATGTCCAGGGTGGGAGAAAGAACTCTTGTCTGTTTGATGCGAATCTGAATGTCGCAATTGGCCACCTTCATTAACATTGAATGTTCAAAGCCTGGCTGCTTACTGTCTTGGGGGATCCTTTGTTGGGAACTGTTGGCTGGCCCTGATAGAATCTTGTCCGGAATTCCTCCTTTTTTATTTTTAGTGTAGCTCTTCATTTACTGTCCTGATTTTAGAGTTTACTGATTGCCAGATTTTGTTCATTTTCATGGTTTCCTCCTTTCTGTTAAAATTATTCACATTTCTCCACATGCTTGTGGATTTCAATGGCTTCTCTCCAGACAAAAATCTATCAGGGCCAGCGAACACCTCCCAACAAAGGATTCTCCCAGGCAGCAATCAGCCAGGCTTTGCAGCAATGCAATTAAATGCTAATCAAGGTGGCCAATTGCAACATTCACACTTGCCTCAAACAGACCAGAGTTTTTTCTCCCACCCTGGACATTCCACAGATATATAAACCTCCCTTGCCTAGTTTCCATAAACCTCACAACCTCTGAGGATGCCTGCCATAGATGTGGGTGAAACGTCAGGAGAGAATGCTCCTGGACCATGGCCATACAGCCAGAAAGATCCCAATATCTTTTTCACCTGAACTGTTGTCGAGCCAGGCATCACCCATCTTGTATCTTTTCATTTTTTTCTGCCTAATACACAGGACTTCAGTGGCTATTTGGGAATGTATGAGTGATTTGCAATTATGACAAATCGGGTATCACAAAAAACAACAAATCTATCAGATAAAGCCAGTTGATTATATTTATGGATTCTTCATCCATGGATTCCTCAATACTAAGAGTCATCTTTTTTTGCAAAGATGCAAAAAGGCAAGTTACCTACTTACAGAATTATTAAGGTTCTTTGTCCACTGGAGGGTCAGAAAGAGCACTCCAGCTGTATAGCAAAGGAATAGAGCAGCGAATGGTGGAAATCATGTTTGGCCTGGCCCTACTGAATAAGGCTGAATGATTCAACCACAGGTAGGCAGGAGCCCAATCTGGGATGTGTAAGGAAGTTTTGTTTCAGAGTATATACCTGTTTTCATGAGAAAATGAAATGCAGGCTTCTTAATGAATGGAAATCAAGAATCGCATTGACAGCTGTTCTCTTCCATCAAGGCTCAACGACATGTCCTGCCAGATGGAATGCAGTGTTCAAGCCTGGAGAAAAATACCCCCTCATTATTTTTTCGCATGGACTTGGAGCTTTCAGGTAATGTTGCTTTTTAATAGTGCCGTGTGCCTCTAAAAGCTTCCGACTGATTCCTGATACATGATTGTCTCCAGATAATACTATATTCTAGGGCAGGGGTGGGCAGCCGATTCTGTTTGGCCCGGGGAGAAGGGCGTTGGGGGCGGGGCCAAGAGAAAGGGGTGCCGCTACCGCCATCCCATCGCAGGCTCTGTGGGGCTTGTGTCGGCAGACAGGCCGGAGGAGCGGCAGCTTTGGAGTGCCTACCATCCCTGGATGCGATCCGGGCCTGCAGCTCGGAGGCCTGCAGGGGCTGATCGCCCTGGCAACCCGGAAAACTTGATTGTCTTCTGGGTCACCAGGTCGAATAAGCCGCTTCAGATTGCCGAGTGCTCCCCCTGCAGGCCTGGATCGCATCCAGGGATGGTAGGCACTCAGTGCATAGCAGGGCGATCAGCTGGGGAACGGCTGGGGGCAAGAACGGGCAGAGGCCTGCAGCCTCCGATCGTCTGCTGCTCTGCTCTGCTGCTGTGGCGGCTGGGTCTGCTTTGCCATCCTCTGGGCTGGGGCCATTGGGCCATTCCATCTTGGGATCCTTCCTCTCTTGAGGGTGTCAGCCTCTATCTTGGTTCGCACCTTGTCTTCTTGAATTACATTTCATTTCATTTTATTTTAGTGGTTTTTATTATTATTTTATTATAATAATATAATAAATAATATAATATAATAATGTTATATTATATTATAATTTCAATATATTATAATGTCTATATATACTATACTATAATAATTGTGATATTAATACTAATAATATATGAATATTTCTTGATATATTAATATGTCAATATTAATTATGTGCAATATATAGTAAATATAATAAATAAATAAATCATGTAGATTAGAATGTAGTTCAGCCTTTAGGTGCGGCCCTCCATAATATTTTTTGGCTCTTGTGTGGCCCCTTGGAAAAAAATAATTGCCCACCCCTGTTCTAGGGTGAAACATATTGATGAAGCTGACTGCCTTTTAGAATGGATTTGGCATTAAAAATATTGGTAGAACTTGAATAATTGTGGTTCTATCTGAGAAAGTGCAGTACCTGTACTACGAGGGAACCCTCCCTTTAATACCTTCATAATTCCAGTATTTTAGTGGTAATAAACTACTTTGGAAACTAAAAATTGCAAAAATACTATTTATATTAAAGGCAGTAAAATTACTACTGCCAGTGCTGGCCTTACAGCTGAGAAACCTGAAAATACTTTAAGGTGTTTTCTAAATAACTACAATAACAGCAACAAAAGGAACATTATAATAAAAATATACAGCAGATGTGTCATATACACAGCTTATGAATTCTGTCAGAATTGAACTAAACTATATATAATTAAGGGCCGCGTGGTGCAATGGGTTAAACCATTGAGCTGCAGAACTTGCTGACTGGAAGGTTGATAGTTCGAATCCTTGGGATGGGTTGAGCTCCAGTTGTTAGCCCCAGCTTCTGCCAACCTAGCAGCTTGAAAACATGTATGTGGCGCAGACGGGAATGTGGCGCAGCTGGCTGGGAGTCAGCTGCATAAGATCTCTACTGACCAGAAGGTCATGAGTTCAAGGCCCGCCCGGGTCAGGGTGAGTGCTCGACCATTGTGTAGCTCGTTGTCGACCTTTGCAACCCAAAAGACAGTTGCATCTGTCAAGTAGGAAATTTAGGTACCACGTTGTGGGGAGGGTAACTTAACTAATTTACGAGGCCATAAATCTCCAGGAAGTGTGTAAAAGGAGTGAAGGAGTGTGACAGCTCCCCCTGGTGGCCAGAACCTGAAATTTTAAATTGCCTCTGAGTGTCTTGTCTTACATGTTTGTATGTCAAAGGGCACTGAATGTTTGCCTGTATATGTGCATTGTGATCCACCCTGAGTCCCCTGCAAGGTGAGAAGGGCAGAATATAAATGATGTAAACAAATAAATAAATAAATAGATCAATAGGTACCACTTCTCTGGGAAGATAACGGCGCTCCTTGTAGTCATACCATCCACATGACCTTGGAGGTGTCTAAGGACAACTCCAGCTCTTTGGCTTAGAAATGTAGATGAGCACCACCCCCCAGAGTCGGACTCAACTAGACTTAATGTCAAGGGGAAACCTTTACTTTTACTATATATCATTAATTGTCATGTTTATACCAACAGAAGTATATATTCAGCAATTTGTATTGAAATGGCATCTCAGGGTTTTGTTGTTGCTGCTGTTGAACACAGGTATGTATTCTCTGTAAGTATTAGGTTGAAGAAATATGTGCATATATAATGAAATACCACAAATGTAGAAGATTGATGGACTAGAATTAGAAATGGTCCAACTACACAGTAATGGGGACATTTCTTCTCTGTGATTATCATGTTTTGTGTTATGTTTCCTGTCACATTGAGGTTTCCGCAGATATCCTGTGCTTCAGTAAAATCAGACAAGATAATCAAGCTTATGCGTATCTTCCAAACACCAATTAGCAAAGCAGGCTGAAACCAAAATAAATGAGGCAGCACAATCACATCAGACACTGTAATTTATTTTTGTCACGTATACCATACAATTGCGTTTAATGATGCAACACTTTCACCGGCTGGGAAGCATCCCTTCTAAACATGCAATTAATGTAATGTCCACTCTGGCCCTGACTTAATTTTAGAAGCTTTGGCTTCACAAGAGAGACTTTGAGACTTATACCAATGCAATATTTTCCTGAGTGAATGAGTTTTTTTCAATTGCAATATTCTTCAGTTATTTCCTCATGACAGAATAGGGGGGGAACAACCTCATTTTTGTGCCTCCCAAGTCTTCCAGGACCCCAAAGCTACTGGGCCCTAGATCAGGGGTGCCCACACTTTTTCAGCATGCGAGCTACTTTTAATAAAACCAAGTCAGAAAGATCTACCTACCTCCTCAAGGCTGGAAAGGGGAGGGGGCGGGGCTTGGCGCGGCCTGGCTCTGCCCCCTTCTGGCTTCGGCACTCCCAGCAGCTTCTCCAGGCTTGAGGATGGCAATGCCAAGCCAGTGGTGGCATAGCTAGCACAAGGCTGGCTTGGCCCTACCCTCCTCAAGGCTGGAGAAGCTGCTGGGAGTGCTGAAGCTGGGGGAGGGGCTTGGCGCGACCTGGCTCCGCCCCCCTCTGAGAAGCCCCATCCGGCTGGGATCGACGTCCTTCGGTCCCGGGATCGATTGGTCGATCGCAATCGACTTCCTGGACAGCCCTGCACTAGATTTTTTTAGTAAAGAAGTCAAAAAGCCATGCATCACAAAGGTGCAGAATCAAGAATAACTCTATTTGAAAAGCACATTATCTTGGTACAAATCAGGTCAGATTGCTTACAAATTTGGACCAAATCTTAATTTCACCTAAAGGGTATCTATGGTGCATAAATCCTAATGAATCAGTAGGTCTACTCTAGTTGGAACCAGCAGTTGGATTTAGATCTTGAGCTGAATGAAATTTTCAAGCATCCTCCTTGGCGGTTGAATGTAATCCCACAGAAATGTCGACTGAATAAACAATATGTTCAATACCTGTGTGAATCGCCTTCATCCCCCCTCCAGTCACAGTGCATGACTATTTAAATAGTAAAATCAGAAACAAACAGTATAGGGGTATAGAAAATACATATTGGTAAGTTATAAATGCCTCAGCCAAAGTTGTCCCAGGAAATGGAAACACCTGTTGGCTGTCTCTGAATATTCTCCACTCGATCTGAAAAGATGGCTGATTTGGACAAGACTGGGGAGGGGTTGAATGGACAGCAGCCAGGTTGATAACAGGAGCGGCACTCAGGGAGCGCACAACTCCTCTGTTGCCCCAGCTCCACTGGCTACCAGTTTGCTACCGGGCACAATTCAAAGTGCTGGCTTTAGCCTTTAAAGCCTTTAACGGTTCTGGTCCAATTTACATGCCTGAACGCACCTCCCCCTATGAACCATCAAGATGTTTAAGATCATACGGAGAGGCCGTGCTCTCTGTCCCGCCTGCTTCGCAGGTGCGATTGGTGCGGACGAGAGACAGGGCCTTTTCAGTTTTGGCTCCTCGGCTTTGGAATGCCCTTCCTAGTGACATCAGATCAGCCCCCTCCCTCCTGACATTTCGTAAGAAGGTCAAGACCTGTCTGTTTGACCGGGCATTTGCAGATGTAGGATGGTTATTAATTGAGACCTAAGGAACGCCGCCGCCGCAATTGGAAATCGATTTAATAACAAGACGCTGATATTGTGTTTAATTTTTGTTGCTGATTTGTATATGATGTGATTGTGTTGGTAACTGTTGATGTGTTTATCTTGGGCAGTCCTTGCCATATGTACACCGCCTCGAATCGCCTTCGGGCTGAGAGGGGTGGTATAGAAGCAAAGTAAATAAATAAATAAACCCATGATGGAATTTTCCACAGTAAACCATGGACTACTTTACAGCAGTCCTTCTACCTGTTCTGCTTTGTAAGAAGTTGTTCAGGGTTCTCTCCCTATTTAGTTTCATGGCAGTTAAAAGTATTCTTTGTACTGGAGTAATTATTAACAAATTATAATTGTTCTTTAGACTTGGTTTCTGTTGAAACACTTGACCATTCTTGAGATTAGTACTTTTTAATCATCTGTTCCTTTTTTATCTGTGACTTTTTTGCTATGCACATCTGTGCTGTGATTTTGCTAGTATATCCCAATACCTGCTGTTTTTGTTGTTGTAAAAGTTACAATTAATAACGCATGCCATTGTACTACAAATAAACCTGAGTAATGAAATTAGGGATTGATTTTAATCTAAATATTAGTTAATATTAGGTCTATACATACAGGACATGGTCCTTAAGTGTAGATATCTCAGAACAATCCTGAATTTAATTTTCATTTGTGTTAGAGACCAGTCTGCTTCAGCTACATATTACTACGAGGGGAAACCTATTTCAGGAGCAAAAGGCAAAGTTTCGGAGCTACACGAGGAATGGATCTATTATCGGAAATTAAAAGCAGATGAAGATGAATTTTACTTGCGTCATCAACAGGTATTTTAAGATGTCAAAAATGTGTCATCTAGAGCAGTGTTTCCCAACCTTTTTTGAGCTGAGGCACACTTTTAACATTAAAAAAATCCGGAGGCACACCACCAACCAAAATGACACAAAATGACACTCTAACACAGTAAAGAACGACTGGGGGATGGTGGCCTGCTGGGAGTAGCTGCTGGGAGTGGCAAAGCCGGGGGGAGGGGGCGGAACCAAGCCGCGCCATGCCCTGCCCCTTCCCCCAGCTTCAGCTCTCCCACAGAGGAGGAGCATGAGTGGTGGACGGGCTTCAGTGGGCGGGGCTCCTTCTCCACGTGGCCTCAGCAAGCGAGGGGTGAGAGTCATGGCGGGAGTCATGGCGAATTGGAGGCTGGCTGGGGAAACGGCCGAAAGAGGCGGTACCCCAGCCCCTTCTTCTTTTTCTTTGCTGCCGCCCGGCCCTTCCTCCTCCTCCCCCAAGTAGCAGGAGTTCGGCAGAAGGAGGGGGGAAGGAAGGGGGGCAGAGAGCTTTTCTCGCGGCACAGTAGGAGGTCCGTCACGGCACACTAGTGTGCCGCGTCACATCGGTTGGGAAACACTGATCTAGAGAGCATATTTGCTGATATTTCGTGTGGAATGGGAAGTTCTTTATTCAAGATCCTATTTGATTATTCCCCTTTAGGACTGAGTTGTCTTTCATATCCTTTAAAAAAACTTTTTAAATCCCATCTTTGCACTTCAGTCTATGGAGAGAAGGACTAAATTATCTTAATATGCAACCCTTGTTTGAATGCCCGAAACCCATTCTGGCTCTGTTGGTGGTTGTAAACTGTTTTACTCTGTTAGTGCACTTCAGTGGTCAGATTTTATTACGATGTAAATGTGTTTAATGATATTTTATTGTTTTTAATTAATTAATTAGTTTTAATTTACTTATTTTTGATTAGTTATTATAAGTTTATTATATGTTTCATTCATTGGTTTGATTTGATTTTTGTTTTCATTTTGGCATTGAATGTTTGCTACTTTTTGTTTGGAAGCCACCTTGAGACCTCTCAGGGAGATAGGGCGGGTTACAAATAATTTTTTTATTATTATTATTATTATTATTATTATTATTAGCCTTAAATTGTTGTTTTTTGGTGATTTAGCATAAGGCAGTCTGGGAAGTTCATCCTTTTGATTGACAAACAGCAAACACTGGAAGAGGTTTCTTCTCCACTTGGAAGAAAACCCCTTGAATGGATGAACAGTTTTCCGCAGTGAATAATATCTATCCATCAGTACATCTAGGGCAGTGGTTCTCAACCTTTCTAATACCGTGACCCCTAAATACAGTTCCTCATGTTGTGGTGACCCCCAACTATATTTTTGTTGCTACGTCACAACTGCTACTGTTATGAATTGTAATGTAAATATCTGATATGCAGGATGTTTTTTCATTGTTACAAATTGAACATAATTAAAGCATAGTGATTAATGATAAAAACAATATGTTTGGGGGAGGATGGACAATGGGTGAAGGGATTTGAAGTACCTTCAACCGATACAGCTCTGACTTCCACAGCCCAATGAGACCCCCACAAATTACAGACCTGCATCAAACTTGGCACACAGAACCTCCATGATGAACAGAAATTCTGGAGGGGGTTGAGAGGAATTGACACTAATTTAGGGGAGATGTAGTTCACCTACATCTGGAGAGCACTGTGAACCCAAACGACTATGGATCTGGTCCAAACTTGGCACAAATATTCAATATGCCCAAATTTGAACAGTGGTGGAGTTTGGGGAAAATAGACCCTGACACTTGGGAATTGCAGTTGTGTGGATTTATAGTTCACCAGGCATCAAAGAGCATTCTGAGCTCCACCAACAATGTAATTGAACCAAACTTGGCATACAGGACTTCCATGACCAACAGAAAATACTGGAGGGGTTTGGTGGAGGCATGTGCAATAGATTAGATTTGCAGTACCTTCAATCGCTTCAGTTCCTAAAGAGGCCCCCTTGTGCCCTGAGAGTAGTGCAGGCACAGCTGCCTGGACTTGCCAACGCCGTCCCTCTTCTTACAGGGTAAGAGCCCCTGGGTGTGTGCACCCTGGCGTTGGCAAGCGCGCGGGGGAAAGAGGACTGCGAGCACATGCCCAGGGGCTGGTGGAGCATGGCTGCTGGATATGCACTCCCAGAACCTGTTCCCCACGCACTTGTCAATGCCGGGGGGTGTCCCTCTCCCGGTGTTGAAATTATAGACCTTCTGAGCCGGCGGTGGCGAGCGGCGAAGGCCCCCAAATGGCCTTGGCCATGTAGGGAGCTGTGCACTCACCCTTCGCCCCTTCCAAGGACAGCGCAGGTGAGAGATGAGCAGCGAAGGCCCGTGGATGGCCTTGGCCATGCGGGGAGCCGTGCACTCGCCGTTCGCCCCTTCTGAGGCCGGCGAGGGCAAGAGGTGAGCGGCGAAGGCCCCCGGATAGCCTTGGCCATGCTGGGAGCTGTGCTCTCGCCCTTCACCCCTTCTGAGGCCAGCGGGGGCGAGAGGTGAGCAGCGAAGGCCCTTGGATGGCCTTGGCCATGTAGGGAGCCGTGCGCTCACCCGCGCACTCCTTTGCCTCCAAGCTTTTCCTCCTGACTCCCTGCAGCCCTGTGGGAAGAGGAGGAGGAGCCAACCAGGAGCGCCTGGCTGTTTGGCTCGCATAGGAGCTGGCAGCCATTTTGGAGAGGCAGAGGGGGTGGGGCCAACCGAGGCGGCTTCATGACTCCTGGAAAATGGCCCAGCAACCCCCTTGGGGGTCGTGACCCCCTGGTTGAGAACCGCTGATCTAGGTGGAAATAACCTAATACTATGAATGCAATAAGGCATGTAACCGAGAAGGGGGAAAACCTTGACAGGTTACACTGGACCCATAATAAAAAGGTAAAGGCTGTCTCCTTGACATTAAGTCTAGTCGTGTTCAATTCTGGGGTGTAGTGCTCATCTCTATTTTTAAGCCGAAGAGATGCCTTCAAGGGCATGTGGCCAGCATGACTGCATGGAGCTATGTTACCTTCCTGCAGAAGCAGTACCCATTGATCTACTCACATTTGTAAGTTTTCAAACTGCTAGGTTGGCAGAAGCTGGGGCTAACAGTGGGAGCTCAACTCAGTCCCCGGATTCAAACCGCTAACCTTTCAGTCAGCAAGTTCAGAAGCTCAGCTGTTTAACCCGCTATGCCACCAGGGGGCCCTAATATCTATAGATCTGTGCCTTGGAAGGTGGTAGACGCTACATCTTTGGAAGATTTTAAGCAGAAGTTTAATTGACTTCTTTTAGGGGTGCTTTAGTTGTGCATTCCTGCATGGGGGTTGGTCTAAATGGGCTTTGTAGTCCCTTCTAGTTCTAAGATTTTATGATCTAAGAAGGCTGATAAATATAAAGATAGGAAAACACACACACACACACACCTAACCTGAAGTTATTGATTTATACTTTTATCTTTACTTGGCAGTTCTGTTGTGTTTTTTTTCATGAACAAGAAGCACCCATGGATGACAATGGTGGATTATGTCTCGGAGACAATGGCAGTGATACCATTGCTAACTGTAGTAGTGCTAAGAAAGAGGCTTCAGTAAACCACTTCTGAATGTCTTTCCTCATGGAAATTGTATGATGAGACTATCTGAAACTAATCAAGAGATGGTGTCTGAAAATGAAATGTTATGCAAATGTATTACATACTTTGTTGTACTATTTTAACTGTGTAATCCCCCAAGAACATTTTTGTTAAGAGTTTTATATAAACACAAATGAATAGCTCTAATTGTTACGTACATCAAAATCTGAATGTTTCAATCCCAAGAGAGAATGGTTGACGTCTCTTTTTGGTTTATAGTTACAGCAACGGGCAGATGAATGCACCAGGGCTGCTGACCTCATGCTTGACATCAATTCTGGAAAGCCACCCATGAATGTGCTGCCTCTGAATTTTAACTGGATCCTTTTAAAGGTAAAGAAAGTTCCTGGCCAAGGGCATGAATGGTAGTTGCCAGACTTTGCTGCAATGGATGTGGCTGGCATGCCAACTGCTGAATGGACCTTTACACCTGCCCTTCCCGACAGGCCTTATATCCCAAGATCTGATCCCAGGTTTTCTGCTTTCATCTGGATCATATGAGTCTGCACTGTAAATGCTCCACCTCAGAACTGATTTTAAGTATGTATGTGAAAAGACCACACTACCTCATATCCGCATATTGATAAAATCAACCTCACTGAATCAAAGGGTTAACCCTGTAGCCATATTGAACCTTAATGTCAAATGTTGGAATGAAGAGGATTCTAGAGAGTGTAAAGATATAAGAATATCTGTTCTCCTCATTTCCATTCTCAAATGTTCCTATGTAGTTCAGGGATTAGTTTTTGAAAAATCTAATCTCATGGCACCTAAAGCTAATGTTCCTCGTTCCTATTGTGCAACTATAGTGGCACAGTGCATTAAACTCTGATGCCAGCAGAACTGCTGACTGAAAGGTTGGCAGTTCATATCTGGGGAGCGGGGTGACCTCCCATCTGTCAGCTCCAGCTCCTCATGCGGGGACATGAGAGAAGCCTCCCACAGGATGGTAAAACATCCAGGCATCCCCAGGGCAATCTCCTTGCAGACGGCCAATTGTCTCACACCAAAAGTGGCTTGCAATTTCTCAAGTGCTCCCAATACACAAAAAAAGAAGCCATAAACCAGACCTGGGCATCCTATGGCCCATGGGCCAGATGCGGCCCGCCGGCCGTTTCTGACCGGCCCAGGAAGAAGGGCGTCAGGGCAGGGCCAAGAGGAAGGGGTGCCGCTAATACTAATACTTGATGGTCTTCCGGGTCGCCAGGGCGATCAGCCGCCTAAGGTCGCCGACTGCTCCTGCTGCAGGTCCAGATCGCCTACCGGGATGGCAGGCACTCCAAAGCCGGGATGGCAGGCACTCCATGGCAGGGAAATCTGCTGGGGAACAGCTGGGGGCGAGAGCGGGCAGAGGCCTGCAGCCTCCAATCGTCTGTTGCTCTGCTCTGCTGCGGCGGCGGCTGGGTCTGCTTTGTCATCCTCTGGGCTGGGTCCATTGGGCCATTCCATCTTGGGATCCTTCCACTCTTGAGGATGTCAGCCTCTATCTTGGTTCTCACCTTGTCTTCTTGAATTTCATTTTATTTTATTATAGTGGTTTTTATTATTATTTTATAATAATTTTATTATTATAATAAATAATATAATGTTATATTATAATTTCAATATATTATAATGTCTATATATATATATACTATAATATAATAATTATGATATTAATACTAATAATATATGAATATTTCTTGATATATTAATATGTTAATATTAATGATGTGTAATATATAGTAAATATAGTAAATAAATAAATAATGTAGATGAGAATGTAGTTCAGCCTTTAGGTGCGGCCCTCCATATTATTTTTTGGCTCTCGTGTGGCCCCTTGGAAAAAATAATTGCCCACCCCTGCTATAGACCGAAGTTACAAATGTGCAGGGCAAGAGTATCAAGGAATCTCCAATTCTCTTGTCTGTCCCAGTGGACATCCTTTATCATTTAAAAAAGCTTCCATGTATGCTACTGGAATTACTTGGCTGGACTCTAATCTAGCGGCAAGTTATTATGTTATTTTGTATGTAAATAAATGTTTTTACTGATGATTTTATAATGTTTTGTACCAATTGTTTTCATTGATTGTATTCTTGTGTAGCATCATGGATGCATATGTGAAGCCGCCCTTAGTCCCCTCGTGGGAGAAGGGTGGGATAGAAATGAAGATAATAAATAAATATTTTAAAGCCTTCCTGCTATGCCAAGGAAGGCTGCCACTCCAGGCGAATCCCTCCCTTGCCCAGCTGTAACCTTCTATCTCCCCCCAATCAACGTCCTTCTGTTATCCGCAGGGAGCCTTTTTCCAGTTGTAGAATGGAGGCTGTTGTGGGAACTTTGAGATCTGTGGGCAAAGGAAGAGGTGTGCTTTACCCTATTGATTTCTATAAATTTTCACACTGTGTGTTGGATTACAGCTTCAATCTCTTATGGCAGGGGTGCTCATTAGGTAGATCGCGATCTACTGGTAGATCGCAGGCAGGGCAGGAGGAAGGCCCAGTTCCGCCCCGCAGGCTCCCGACGCCACCCAGGTGCAGAAGGAGGTTGGACTGGATGGCCCTTGGAGGTCTTCTCCTATTCTAGGAACCCATTATTATTATTATTATTATTATTATCATCAGAGGCTGAATGGCCATCTGTTTTTCCCTTGTGTTTTTCCCTTATGGCAGAAGGAGGTTGGACTGGATGGCCCTTGGAGGTCTCCTTCTACTCTAGGAACCTATTGTTGTTGTTACTATTATTATTATTATTATTATTAGTAGTAGTAGTAGCAGAGGCTGAATAAGTATTATCATAATTATTATTATGAATAAATTCAGGGGCTTATTATACTCACATTTAGTTGAATTCAGTCTTAAAATATATTATATGGCTCTCACTGAAATAAATTTCCAAATATTTTGCTTTTATGGCTCTCTGAGTAGTGGGTAGGTAGATCATTTTGACTTGGTGGTTTTATAAGTAGCTCACATGCTGAAAAAGTGTGAGCACCCCTGTCTTATGGTAACAATTTGTGAAATGGAAACATTGAACGGGTGTCTTTGTTTTTAGGATTCTATTGACATACAGAAGATAACAGTGATGGGGCACTCTTTTGGCGCTGCTACAGCCATCGAGACTCTTGGCAAAGATATGCGCTTCAAGTAAGCATGTAAACTAAAAATAACGGTGACCTTCTCATCTTTGTTTTTCTCTGCACTAATATCTATCTCCAAATTCTTCCCTAGACCTTGAGCAGATAAAGACTGTAACACAGCACCTGCTAAAATGTGTGGAATGTTAAATTTTTCCTGCCACTATTCCAGATGGTATTTTCTGCTGCCATTTCTCTTATGATAAGATACTTAACATATATGGATATAGATTCATAAATTATTTCTGTAATGTCTAAGACAAGCTTATCCAAAATAGGTAATTTAGGATTTGCGAAACTTGTATTGGTATGTCACCAGCCACATACTTCTTTTTTGTTGTTGTTGTTGTTGTGTCAAGGTGTGGTATTGCTCTTGATGCCTGGATGTTGCCCCTGTCTCAAGAAATTTATCCAAGAGTTCACCAGCCACTGCTGTTTATAAATTCAGAAAAGTTCCAGTGGGCTGCAAACATTCTCGAAATGAAGAAATTAAGCTGCAAAGACAGAGAAAGAAAAATGATCACAATTGAGTAAGTGCTGAATTCAAGCAACCTTTCTTATTAAAAGTCCAACGCTCGGCAGCCAGGTTACTAAGAGGAGCGGGGTACAGGGAGCATGCAACTCCCTTGTTGCGCCAGCTGTACTGGTTGCCAATTAGCTTCCGACCACAATTCAAAGTGCTAGTTTTAACCTACAAAACCCTACATCAGGGGTGCCCACACTTTTTCATCATGTGAGCTACTATATGAACAATCAAGTTAAAAAGATCACCTGTTGTGCATGTGAGCGTGCGCGCACGCTCCTACTGCAGCCTTCTCTCCAAGCGGGGCTTCTTTCTTGCCTGCCCACGAACTCGCCGTCGCGTGCACCCGGGAAGGGGATCCTCCTTGCCTGCGTGCGCGCTCTCTCTTAATGTCTTCGTTGCCTTCCTCCTTCCTGCTGTGTGCTTTCGCGAAGCAGGAAGTCCCCATCCCGTCCTGCTTCTTGCGTGCACAGCAGGCCCCTCCCACGCATGCAGCAGGAGGGTATTTATAGGCGCACCTGCCAGCGCTCCGGCCAGATATGGCGGCGGCAGCGGCTCGGAAGGCACAGGGCTGGGAAGAGGGGCCGCCTGGCTGCTGCCTGGGCCGGGAAACTCAACCAAGAGAGGGACCCACGTGAGGCTGGAGCCTCCCCACGGCAGCCTCCCCCCCTCCCTCCTCCCTCGAGGCTTCCTTACCTGGGCAGGAGAAGGAAAAGTGGAAGAGGTGCTTCCCCAAAGTGACAGATGCAGCGGGGGGTGCCCTTCCTTCCTTTCGAGGGTGTCACTCAGAAAGGACGCCCAAGTGGACAGCTGGCAGGAAGGAGGACCCCTCCCACTGGTGGCAGTTCATGCCCACGGGGGAGAGAGGGGGGGGTGGTGGCTCTTCCTAGCCGGCTCTGAAGAGCCACGCTCGCTCTCTCTCTCTCTCTCTCTCTCTCTCCCGTGGGCCCTCGCCACCTTTCTCCTTCGAGGGCGAGGGAGGGCGAGGCGGAGAAAGGCGGCAAGGGCACAAGCAACAGCAGCAAGTGGGGTCTCCATCCCCGCAGCCCCCTCCTCCTCGGGTTCAGCCCCAGGAACACGGAGGAGCTCTCCCTCCTCGCCCCCAACCAAGGAAAGAAAGCAGCCCCACACAGCTCGCTCGCCCAGGTCTCGGCTTGGAATGGGAGTCCCGAGGGCAGCAGCAGGGTTTGTGGCAGGGCTTGCTTGGCTTTGCCCCACTTTGCCCGGCCTCCTTCGCCTCTTTCTCTCTCCCTCTCTCCTTCCAGTGCCCGCCTGCCTGCCTGCCTGCCAAAAGGATCCGAAAAAGTTCTCCAGATTTCTTTCTTCTCTCCTTGGCTTTCTCTCTCACACACACACAAACATTCCCTCCATCCCTCCCACAGCCTCACATCCTATCTGTGCGTGTGCCTTCGCCTTGCTCCCCCAGCAGCAACCACTGGGCGGTCATGTCACCACATCGTGTGTGGCAAGACGAGCGGCAGGGTCCGCCCACTAAAGCCTCATTTTGGCAAAAGAAGCCCTGCGAAGGCGGCAGCGGGAGCGCACGTGCGCACGCCTGGCAGGAGTGCGCCATCCGGGTTGTGAGGCCCAAAGATCACCTGGAAGAGGGCCGAAGATCACCTAGGTGCTCCCGATCACCATAATGAGCACCCCTGCCCTACATGGTTCCGGCCCTGTTTACCTGTCCGAACGGATTCTCTCCTATGAACCATCAAGGACATTAAGATCCTCTGGAGAGGCCCTGCTCTCGGTCCCGCCACATTCCCAAGCGCGTCTGGTGGGAATGAGAGACAGGGCCTTCTCTGTGGTGGCCCCTCAGCTATGCAACTCTCTCCCAGGCGATGCTAGATCTTCCCCCTCCCTTTTGTCCTTCAGGAGGCTGGTGAAGACCTGGCTTTGGAACGAAGCATTCCAAGAATAGGCTGAGATTGATTATAGTCTGAAATGAATGGCCACGTTTCAGACCGAGCTGAATTTGTGTTTAGTGGCAAATTGGTTGTTATGTACTGTACTTTTTATGTATTTTAATAATGTTGTTGTAAGATGTTTTTAATTTATATAGAATTGAATCTATGGATCTGAGTCTGAGTCCCTCTATGGAGGTGAGAAGGCCGGGTACAAAAGCTTTTAATAATAATAATAGTAATAATAATAATAGCAGGGATATTTGTGTGAGGGGTGAGAACCTTAAGATTTCAGAACCTCCTAATTAAAAACACCCCCTCCCATTGTGAAAAACATGAAAAACATCGTGGGATGACATTTCCAAACAACAGTGTAACCTCCTGTCTTTGCTCTCCCTTCCAAAAAAGGGAGTAATTACATTAATTGAAAATGACATTGCTTCACTCCAGGGGGAATTCTTGGGAAGTGGCTCTGGTCCCCTCCATGGTTGGCCACTCCTAGTTTATATTGTGTATATAAGTTAAGAATAATTATGCTTATTGGGTACTGTGATATCCCATAGATTTAACCCAGTGGTTCCCAACCTTTCTTTTGACCAGGGACCTCTTGACAAGAGACCCTTTTGACCAGGGACCACTTTGACCAGGGACTGCTCTCCAACATTCGTACCAAAAGGATTATGAATCAGTTTTTGGTCAACTTTATATTTGGTTTGGTTATTTTGGGTGCTAATTCAGAAAATTGCATTAGATGTGCTATCGGGAATGCATGTTGTCATGCTTTTTTCGACTCACACAATGGCAGCCCAGCCCCTCGCCCCTAAAAAGAGCTCGCTTTCTCCTAAGTAATATTCCGTGATTCTGGAGGAGCTGTAATCTAATATTACCCCCCTCCCCACTTCTTTGATAGATATACACAAGATCCCAACCCCAAAATGTTCACCCTCAACAGCAATGCTGTTATTCTGTGGATGTTATACCTTAAAAGTTGGAGGATTACTACATTTTACTCAGACATTTTAGGCTGCATCTATACTGCCAGTTTGAAACTGCATTGCATGGTCAACGTAGACCCATTATACTGAAGTTTAATGCGATTACACTTTTGTTTATGTCATGTCAGAAGCGACTTGAGAACTTGCAAGTCACTTCTGGTATGAGAGAATTGGCCATCTGCAAGGATGTTGCCCAGGGGGTGCCCGGATGTGTTAGCATCCTGTGGGAAGCTTCTCTCATGTCCCGCATGGGAAGCTGGAGCTGACTGACGGGAGCTCACCCCACTCCCAGGATTTGAACCACCGACCTTCAGGTCAGCAGTTTATTTATTTATTATTTATTTAAAACTTTTGTACCCCGACCTTCTCACCTCTATCGAGAGATTCAGGCCGGCATAACAGCAAAGATTCAATGCTATACAATTTAAAAACAACTAGAACAACATATTAAAATACATAAAAACCAGCATAAAACCACATCGCCATTAAAACAATTCCACTCAATCTGTAAACGTGGTCAAACATTCAGATAATAGCCAATCTCAGCCTTTTCTGGGAAGGCTTGGTTCCATATCCAAGTCTTCACCATCCTCCTAAAGGACAACAGAGAGGGGGCAGATCTAGCCTCACTTGGGAGAAAGTTCCACAGCCGAGGGGCCACCACAGAGAAGGCCCTGTCTCTCGTCCCCACCAGCTGCGCTTGTGAAGCTGGCGGGACCGAGAGCAGGGCCTCTCTGGAGGATCTTAATGTCCTTGATGGTTCGTAGGGGAGAATCCGTTCGGACAGGTAAACTGGGCCAGAACCGTATAGGGTTTTGTAGGTTAAAACCAGCACTTTCAATTGTGCTCGGAAGCTAATTGGCAGCCAGTGGAGCTGGCGCAGCAAGGGAGTTGTATGCTCCCTGTACCCCGCTCCTGTTAGTAACCTGGCTGCCGAACGTTGGACTAATTGCAGCTTCCGAGCAGTCTTCAGAGGCAACCCCACATAGAGAGCGTTGCAGTAGTCTATTCGGGATGTAACCAGAGCGTGGACCACTGTGGCCAAGTTGGACTTCCCAAGGTACGGGCACAGCTGGCGCACAAGCTTTAACCGTGCAAAAGCTCTCCCGGCCACTGCCGAGACCTGGGGCTCCAGGCTCAGCGATGAGTCCAGTTTAACCTATTGCACCACCGTGGCTCCATATGAGGTTAAACTGCATTGTATAGATTTACACTGACCAAGCCGCATTACATAGCAGTATAAATCCAGGCTTGGTCAGGTAAGAATCTTAGTACAGAGCTATAGTAGAATCCTAGTCAACAGAAGAAGGAATGAAACAGGTTTTCCCTTCTGAGTCCAATTGTGATTGTGAGTAGGTGTTTTTTTTTGTCCCCATAAGAAAACCATTATTGTACTTAAAAAAAACACTTTGTCATGATTTTTAAATGTGCTGTATATCCTTACTTACCCTTTACTGACTATACTAGAGTAAAAATGTATTTGCCATTTTCAGAGGTTCCGTACACCAGAGTTTTCCAGACTTTACATTCCTGGTTGGCGGTATTGTTGGGAAGATTTTTAATCTGAAAGGAGAAATAGACCCCAATGCGGCCATTGATATTAGCAACAGAGCTTCATTAGCTTTCTTACAGAAATGTTTAGGTAAGTTGCTCCTTGTTACTACATGTGATCGGTAGTCTACAATGATCCAAAGGGTTATGGGTGGGTAAATGTATTCAATATCAGATATTTAAACCTAGAGAAATAGTAGTAGTAGTAGTAGTAGTAGTAGTAGTAGTAATAGACGCAGACTGGTGAGGATTTATTTGCTAAAAGAATAGCTTTTTGACATTCTCTGTTCCCACTGATTAATGGCAGAGGTGATCACACAATGTTGGGAAGATTTTTAATCTGAAAGGAGAAATAGACTGCATGGCTCATTATTGTGGAATCATTGAGTTGTTGTTTTACAACGTTTATAATCTTCTCTGCCAATGAGTTTTGGTGCCTCAGCAAACAATAAACCCCAGGATTCCAGAGCACTGGGCATTGATCAAACTGCATTAATTCTTGTAAATGTTTTAGGTTAATATTTACTCCTTGTTACTACATGTGATCGAAATAGTCTACAATGATCCAATAATAATTTGTGGATGGGTAATGTATTAAATATCAAATATTTAAACATAGAGAAATAGTAGTAGGAGTAGTAGTCTCTCTCTGGCATTACTTCGCGAATGAAGATTCTTAGGAAGGCCTCATCCCACGCTTTCTACAGAGGCGCAGATGACTAAGGAGGTTGGGCCTGTGTCCTTTGAGCCTGTGCAATGGATTTTTCTGGTGGAGCGCAGCATGCACAGAATTGGCCTCACCCTTTACCAAAGGTTCGCCTGCCGACCTGGGCCTAGCAAGCTTAGGATGGTGGCAGCGAGGTCCTCAGGTCGTAGGTTTGATTTGAGTTTCCTTCTCTAGATAGTTGACCTTACAGGGTTAGACAAGCACCATCTGCCCGGGTTTGAAATCAAGAGTTTTCCTTCTCTTAGGATGGTTGCCAAAAGGCTGACATAGGAAAGGTATTATAATGGACTCGTAGAAGGAGCTCAGGTGCTAGTTCTTTGAAATTAAGCTCCATTTCAGTCAGTAATGGTAAGCCTTCACAGGAAAGCTGTGCTAGTCTGCTTCAGGGCCAAGGACAAGTGGTGTCAGGGATACCTTTGAATCAGTAAGCTGACATAGTGGAGTTATCATCCAAATCCAGATGGTCGATGGGATTTGGGGGGATTTTTTTTCCTATGTCAGGAGCAACTTGATAAACTGCAAGTCGCTTCTGGTGTGAGAAAATTTGCCATCTGCAAGGATGTTGCCCAGGGGACACCTGGATGTTTTACCATCCTGTGGGAGGTTTCTCTCATGTCCCTACAAGGGTAGTTGGAGCTGACAGATGGGAGCTCACCCCACTCCCTAGATTCGAACCACCAACCTTTCAGTCAGCAGTCCTGCTGGCACAAGGGTTTAACCCAGTGGTTCTCAACCTTCCTAATGCTGCGACCCCTTAATACAGTTCCTCATGTTGTGGTGACCTTCAACCATAAAATTATTTTTGCTGCTACTGTACTTCACAACTGTAATTTTGCTACTGTTATGAATATCTGTTATGTAAATATCTGATATGCAGGATGTATTTTCATTCACTTGACCAAATTTGGCATAAATACCCACATTTGAATACTGGTAGGGTTGGAAGGGATTGATTTTGTCATTTGGGAGTTGTAGTTACTGGGATTTATAGTTCATCTACAATTGAAGAGCATTCTGAACCCCACCAACTATGCAATTGAACCAAACTTGGAACACAGAACTCCCATGACCAACAGAAAATATTAGATGGGTTTGGTGGGCATTGACCTTGAGTTTTGGAGTTGTAGTTCATCTACATCCAGAGAGCACTGGGGACTCAAACAATGATGGATCTGGACTAAACTTGGCATGTATACTCAATATGCCAAAATATGAACACTGGTGGAGTTTGGGAAAAATAGACCTTGACATTTGGGAGTTGTTGTTGTTGGAATTTATAGTTCACCTACAATCAAAGAGCATTCTTAACCCCACCAACAATAGAATTGGACCCACACAGAACCCCCAGGACCAACAGAAAATACTGTGTTTTCTGAAGTCTTTGGTGACCCCTTTGACACCCTCTCATGACCCTCCTAGGGGTCCCGACCCCCAGGTTGATAAATGCTGGATTAATCACCAGGGGCTGCTGGGGTGGATAAGGAAGGTAGCGACATATCTTACCTATTGGGACATTCCGATCCCCTTCACTTCTTTTCTGCTGACCAGAAGCACTTCGGTTTTGTCTGAATTATGTTTGTCCATCTCCAGAAAATACTGGTTTTGTAATAAATCTTCCTTAAGATTCCCATCCCCATTTATGCTTTCAATCATTATTTTGCTTTTTCGGGTACTGCTATGTTCTCATTTGATTTGCCTTTCTATTCTGCAGGCCTGAAGAAAGATTTTAACCAGTGGGACGCTCTCTTAGATGGCAAAGGTCAGAATGTCATTCCAGGCACCAATATTGATTTACCTCCAGTGGCATCTCAATCAGAACAATAGAATACTCTGCACTTTTAAACTCTTGGTCGATAGGTGCTATTTGTTTATTGACCAAGCTGTAGAATGCTTGATGCATACAGTTCAGTACAGATTTTGTACCTTCTAGATTTTTAGCGCATTATTATATTTATCAAGATGTGAGATCTTTACATTATTTGTTTATTTGTTAACAAATGATTAATAATCATTCTTTATTCTAGTGAGTCAGTTCGCATGCATCTCTAGGTCACATCTGGCAATGAATCTATCTACTGAAATAGCTCAAATTGGGGGTTTATAAAGATATGATTTGCCGGTCATAACAGCAGTGTGGTATATATAAATAAAAAAATCCGGCTGGGCACATTAAAGAAAGAGTAAAAACATAAAAACAACTAGATTTTTAAAAACCAATGTAAGATCAACTTTTTTTATTTTTAACCAATCATACAATAGTAGTGCTGGAAGAGACCACACGGGCCATCCAGTCCAAACCCCTGCCATGCAGAAAAAGCACAATCAAAGCACCAACAGATGGCCATCCAGGTTTTAGGTTTAGGTGATCCCTCGTAGCCTGAGGATGATGGTCCTCCAAGTGTAGTGTCTTGGCGGTGGGTCAGTAGTTGGTTGTGGAGCTCTATTCTTGATCTGCATGTTCTCCCGCAGTGAGGACATTGGTTTCCAGATGGAAGGTGGTCCCGGTCAGGGTTGATTTGACGAGCCATCCACTTGGCACATTTCTCCCTTTCATCCTCCACTGCAGCACTGCTGGTCACAGCTGACCTCCAGTTAGAGCGCTCAAGGACCAGGGCTTCCCAGTTCTTTGTGTCTATGCCAGTTTTTAAGACTGGCTTTAAGCTCATCTTTAAATCTCTTTTCCTGTCCACCAAGATTACCTTTCCCGTTCTTGAGTTGGGTTTAGAGTAACTGCTTTGAGAGATGGTGATCGGGCATTCAGACAACATGGCCAGTCCAGCGGAGTTGATGGCATAGGAGCATCACTTCAATGCTGGTGGCCTTTGCTTCTTCCAGCATGCTGACATTTGTCCGCCTGTCTTAAGAGATTTGCAGGATTTTTCTGAGGCAGCACTGATGGAATCATTTCAGGAATTGAATGTGACGTCTGTAAACAGTCCACGTTTTGCAGGCGTATAGCAGGGTTGGGAGGACAATGGCTCCCAATGAGCACCTTGGTCTTCCTACGGATGTCCCAATTCACAAACACCCTCTGCTTCATTCAGAAAAATGCTGCACTCTCAGAGCTCAGGCGGTGTTGTATTTGTGTCAGTGTTGACTTTTGTGGAGAGGTGGCTGCCAACCACTCCAACCTCCTGCTATGCAGGAAAAGCAATCAAAGCACCATCCACAGATGACCGTCCAGCCTGTTTTAATGCCTCCAAAGGAGCCTCCACCGCACTCCAAGGCAGAGAGTTCCACTGCTGAACAGCTCGTACGGTCGGGAAGTTCTTCCTAATGTTCAAGTGGAATCTTTTTTATTGTCATTTGAACCCATTCCTCTGAGTCCAGGTCGCAGTTTCCTCTCCCTTATGACATCTTCCCAAATATTTATACATGGCTATCATGTTTCTCCTCAGCCTTCTCTTCTGCAGCCTAAACATACCCAGTTCCTTAAGCTGCTCCTCATAGGGCATGGTCTCCAGACCTTTAATCATTTTAGTTGCCCACCTCTGACCACAATCCAGCTTGTCAATAGGGGACAGCATTGAAGTAGAATAGGGGACAGCATTGAAGTAGCCTGTTACTGTATAGGGATGCTAACATGTTTAATGTTAATGTGTGCAATGTTAGTACAATTTTGTTAAATATTGTTAAATATTATTTTCTTTGGTCAATCTGGTTTGTGACTCCTTAGATTTGCTTTGCATTCTATTATTATATCCTTAAATCCTTGCTTAATTTTAGTTGTATTCTAGCCTGCTCATATTTGAATTGAAATAATAATTTTAAAAATCTGGCGTCTTTGTGTGTTTTTTTTTATAAAAGGTAAAGTAAGAGTAAAATATTGAAAGTGGAAAAATTTTATTTTCTGCCAGCAAAGATTGTAAATGGTTCACTTGTTGGCTTATTTCTTCTCCTAATTGGGAGTTTTCTTTGTCTTTTTAATTCCTTCTCTTAGTTTATTTATTTACAGTCTTTATAGTTCTGATCGTTTCATGTCCATTGTAGGTTTTGGGGTTGTTAAGAAATGTCATCCAAGTGTTTTTAAAATGTGTGGTTCAGTCTTCCTCTTTTAAGTTGATGTATTGTTCCAGTAGAAAGGCACTTAAAAATAGGGGCAAGTTCTGCGAGACATGACTGGCCTTGAGCTGTTTCTAGACATGACTGACCTTGAGCTGTTTCTGTCACCATTACTCCCATATGGATTCACCAGAAAACTCAGACAAATTATTGGTTTGTATTTATAACCCTCAATACCTAGAGGTTGGGTTTTTTTTGGCCTGTTATGGAGCCCCCAAACAGGTTTCTCTCTGTGGTTTTCATCTCCCTGATATCAAGATGATGTGGAGAAGATCTTCACTCCAAAACTACACCCCCAAAGTCCTGAGGAATTTTGCGGAGTCCAGAATTCTGTTTCAGTGGCTACGTCACATTACTGGGTATGGATGGTGAGGAAACTGCTGCAACCTATGCTATGCGGTGTTGTATGGTTTGTGGGATGTATAGCCGTGTTCTAGCAGCATTTTCTCCTGATGTTTTGCCTGTATCTGTGGCTGGCATCTTCAGAGGATCTGATGAAGATGCCAGCCACAGATGCAAGAGAAATGTGAGGAAAAAATGCTGATAGAACACGGCCATACAGTCTGGAAACCACACAACACCCCAGTGATTCTGGCCATGATGCCTTAGACCAGTGTTTTTCAACCTTTTTTGAGCTGCGGCACATTTTTTACATTTACAAAATCCTGGGGCACACCACCAACCAAGATGACTCAAAATGACACTCTAACAGAGTAAAACATATAGTTAATATGTTTTTAAATCTATTTATACACTCAGTATGAAACCTGGGCCTGTTTTGATGAACACAACATAGATATCCTGGCAGAAAGGCACAAACTTCCCACACAGAACTCCCATAGCCAAGAGAAAATACTACAAGAGTTTGGTGGGCATTGACCTTGGGTTTTGGAGTTGTAGTTCACCTATATCCAGAGAGCACTGTGGACTCAAACAATGTTGGATCAGGACCAAACTTGGCATGAATACTCAATATGCCCAAATGTGAACACAGATGGAGTTTGGGGAAAATAGACCTTGACATTTGGAAGTTACAGTTTCTTGGATTTATAGTTAACACACAATCAAAGAGCATCCTGAACTCTTGCAACAATGGAATTGAACCAAACTTGGCATATTGAACTCTCATTACCAACAGAAAGTACTGAAAGGGTTTGCTTGGGAATTGACCTTGAGTTTGGAAGTTGTAGTTCACCTACACCCAGAGAGCACTGTGGACTCAAACAATGTTATGTTATGTAGTTGTTTGGTTTCTATCCAGAATCACAATGTTGGAAGGAGGGTCACCACTTTAAGGTCCCTAAAACAGGCATGGGAAAACTTTGGCCCTCTGGGTGCTTTGGACTTCAACTCCCACCATTCCTAACAGCCTGAGGCCCTTTCCTGCTTAAATGGCTGAGGGGGGGGGGAGGAAAAGGGCCTGAGGCTGCTAGGAATGGTGGGAGTTGGAGTCCAAAACACCTGGAAGGTCCAAGTTTGCCCATGTCAGCTTTCGACAGAGACCTCTTCCTCCCCCTTCACGCCCTTTCTTCTCCCTCCTGCCGAACACTTTTTCTTGCCGCTTCTAACGCCATTTTGATCCGAGGGGGCAGCGTGCGCGAGTCTGCGCAGTAGCGTAAGCAAAGCGAGGCAGAGCGAGGCTGGGAAGAAGGGAGCCCGAGTGAAGAAGAAAAAGTGTTTGGCAGGAGGGGGAAGAAAGGGTATTGGAGGTTCCAATTTCCCAAGGCACACCTGATGATTGCTCACGGCACACCAGTGTGCCACGGCACACTGGTTGGGAAACACTGCCTTAGATAACCTATGCGATGTATTGTTGAAGGCTTTCATGGCCAGAATCACTGAGCTGTGAGTCTTTCGGGCTGTATGGCCATTACAGAACCTCTGAAGATGCCAGCCACAGATGCAGGCAAAACCCATTCAGTTACTTCAGTGGCACAGCACTTGCCAACTAGTCAACACGTGGCAGTTGTAAAAATCCCAGATATTGGACCCAAAGATGGTAAGCTACTGCAAAGTTAGCAACAGAAATAGAAAACAATTTCATCAGTAATATGTTTATATGTTTCCCTACTGTGGAAAGCTTTTTAAAATTTTGCTAGTATAAATATTTTCCCTCAAATAGTTTTCTCTAAAATAAAAGCCCAAAATCTAACAAAAATTACCTAAAGTCACTTGTAAAGGTTTTTTAAATGGTCACACGCTGCTACCTATGATCCATAAGGTACATAATCTATCACTGCTAAAATACAATCTTTCCATGAAGCAAAAAACAAAACTGGAAAAATCAGTATTTCTCTAAACACTTTATTTTTGCTATATTAAACAAAAAGTAACACTTTCATATATACCCATAGTGCTTTCAAAATGCTTTTTAATAAACTTCACTCAAAAACAAATTAAATCATATTCTTTTGAAAAAAAGTCCCAAGTGTTTAACAAATGAGATTTTCAATACAACAAATAATAGTGCAAGATGTTCATCATCTGAACAGAGTTAGTCCATTGAACTCATACTGTCAATATCAAAATAAGAGAAAATCTAAGTGAAAGATGATTCCATTATGCTGATGTATTTTTTGCATCGTTGTCACAGAGAGAATTGCTTTCATTTAAACTAGTAGCCTCTTCTTCCTGTCCAAAAAAAGAGATATTTTAAATCAATACAACTATTTGTATACAGATTCGTATTAAAGCAAGTATAAATTTTCTACCTTATTTACACACTTTATAATATGATACTAAATGAACTGCTACCACTAACAAGGAGCTTTAAATGAAGAATCCTTCCTACTTCCCTTCCGAGTATAAAAGAGAAGTATTTTTATAACCAGATTCAACAATTGTAATGAATAGACCATAACAAGGAAATTCCATTAGCACCACTGCTTATGGAAACCAATTACGGTAATTATATTATTACCAGGACTTTTGATTTCTTTTAAAGAACTGAGAGACAGTAACTGAAATCACAGAATCATAAGAATTGGAAGAGACCTCGTGGGCCATCCAATCCAACCCCCTGCCAAGAAGCAGGAAATTGCATTCAAATGGTTGTTAAAACATTACTGTTGTGGCTGTTCCGGTAAGTATGGCAACCCTACAATGAACCTATCAAGTTTTCATGGCAGAATTTGCGCAGAGTAAGTTTCTTTGCCTTTTCCTTCCTGAAAGTGCACTTGCCCCAAATCACCCAGTCAATTTCCATGGCTGAACTGGGGAGCGGAGAGCTTTGATTCTAGTCTCCCAGCGTCCTAGTTTAACACTCTGACTCCATACACCATATTGTCTCTCTATATGGGGCATATACTGGAGAATTAGAACAGTGGAGAAACAGGCTTGAGTCTTAGACCAAATGAGCTGGGTCTCACTCCTTCCATGGATTTCTGTCTCGCGCCCCCAAACACTGAAATCTCAAGTGCCAGAGCACACTGCCAAGCCCTTTATTGACCAGGGGAGTGCCAGAGGGGCAACAAAGCTCTTCAGCCTGGAGTAAAGAGCCACTTTCGCTCCCTAGATCTTCAGAAACTTGGTGGAGATCAATGAAACTGACACTATTTTTACTTTTTTCCACCCTCAATCCTAAAAACAGATCATCTTCAGAATGGCAGGCTAATGGGTTTCATTGTCATCCTGCAGCAAAGTGAGCTTTCACAGTGAGCAGAATTTCTGCCTGGCAAAACTCACTTTACACTACAGAAGGAGCAAGAATGTAGTGTTCTTGTTGCTCTTGTTTACTCATAAGTAAACACAGAACAAATGGCAAAGGACTGAAGGAGCGACATCTTTCACTCTTCCTATGAAATGTAGCAGTTTTGATCTGATGGTCTCAAGTTGGAAACCTGTTTCTTTAATGCTTTTAAAAATGCTGGACTCATATAAATCAAGATTTTAAAAATCAAAATGGATGAACAGAATTTCATCATGTTGACTTTTTGTAATGAAGCACTGAATATGTGTCTTAAGCTCAGGGGTTCAATCAGAAGACCTTGGAGGTGTCTATGGACAACACCGGCTCTTCGGCTTAGAAATGGAGATCAGCATCAATCCCCAGAGTCAGACACAACTGAACTTAATGTCAGGGGAAAACCTTTCCCTTTAATTAGGATAATACATGGATGTAGTTTTGTGGATAGATGGGACTTTATTTACAAGACTGAAGTGGACTACAATAAGGAGAAACTACATTGTGAAAGTTTAATGCTGATAAGACTGACTGGCTAGATGTAACCAGATAGTAGAGAAATACCAGTTGAGATTGTTCATTCTAACTTCAGGACTGAATGAAAGATGGAACTTTCTCAAGACTTTGTACAACATCTGCTGGAGAAGTCATGTTCTCTGAGAAATGAGGGATTCCCATGTTTGATCAAGAAACTATGAGATGATGTGACAGAGGACCTGAAGCTTTTGACTATATTTAATTTATATTAAAACAAATAAAAGACAATTAGTATTCTATAACACTTTGACTCTTCATGATGCTTTAGAATACAAAGCACACATACCCCTGAGAAAATCAACACAGTAGGAAAAAAATGTGAAAGGTACTGGAGGAAGGGAAAAAAGAAAGCTTGCAAATGCTTCAGCTATACATATATATGGTTTTATGTGCCATAAAGGCAATTCCAACTTACAGTTATCCTATTCTAGGATTTTCTTGGCAAGATTTTTTTTTCAGAGGGGCCATTGCCTTCTCCTAAGGCTGAAAGAATACTATATATCAGTAGGTTTTGATGGCTGGGCAGATATTTGAACTCTAGTTTCCTGTACTTCTATGCAACACTGAAACCATTAAATTTATTATTTATTTACAATATTTATATACCGCTTTCCTCACCCCGGGGGGGGGGGGGCGCTCAAAGCAGTTTACAAAAATAATGGCAAAGTTCAATGCCTTACATACAGTACATAAACCAAATCATAAATCAAACAGCACATAACTAAGCATGAATTCAATACGACAATTCAGAAGACATTTAAACATGAAATCATAAAAATTAAAAACACATATTAAAAACATTAAAATCACATGATCCAAACTCATAGAACGGGCCATTCCAAATGTCGATTTCACATATTCCATATTTACTTGTACTATGTTACTTTACTGGTTAAAAACTTGGTTCTATAACCATGTTTTTGTTCTCCTTCTAAAGGCCAGGAGGGAGGGCACTGATCTAATCTCACTGGGGAGAGAGTTCAAGAGTCAAAAGAGCCACCACTGAGAAGGCCCGGTCTCTCGTCCCCACCAACAACACTTGCGAAGCAGTTGGGACCGAGAACAGGACCTCCCCAGATGATCTTAACCTCTGTGATGGTTCATAGAGGGAAATACTTTCAGATAGGTAAGCTGGGCCACAACCGTTTAGGTCTTTATAGGCTAAAGCCAGCACGGGATGATTATGCTTAGACTTAATTCTATTGCCATTTGCCAAATGCTATCCTATAGGCATGCATCCTCATCAACCCTATAAAGTTTCACAACTGCTGAGTAACCTTATGAGCTTATGCTGCTTTGCTCAAAGTTATTGGCAGACATAGTAAATACGCAGCTTGTACTAAATATGACAGTCTAGTCTATAAGGAGTGATATTCCTAAGTCTAGTCTTTAGGGAGTGGTACATGAGAGCAGTGGAGAAGGAAAATAGTTTTGATAGCAGTTGGACGGAGACAGAGACCGAAATAGAACAAGGGAAGATGAGGGAAAAGAGTAAACAGCTATGAACTACTTACTCCCTGGTCATATTTCTCCTATATTTGTTTATTATGTCGCAAAGGAAGAACTGACACAATTTAGCTACAGAGCCAATATGGGGGAAAAAGCTCCCGATTTTTATCTTTCATGAGATTGACAGTATAGCTTCTATTCATGTCATAAGCCTTGTTTCTGATCTTCTTGCGATCTCCAAAAACACAAATATAAAACTATCTGCATTGTTACATTCTGATAATAAAATTGTTTCATAATGCTGTACATTGTGATGAAGATTTTTCAAAACCAGGTATATTTACAAATTGCCTCTTGAAACGTGTCCTCAACTTTCCCCTTTTGAAAAAGTATCCTAAGACTCCCTCATCTAAGGGAGTAAAATATTGGTTTTAAGAGAAAGATGCATATTAATGTGAAATGCTTAGAAATATAATCAGTATTGAACTAAGATTCACTGATAAATATCTTTACTTTAAAACATATACAGTACATGGTGCAATACATTGTTGTTATGTGCCTTCAAGACATTTATGGCAACTGTAAGGTGAAGCTATCACAGAGTTTTGTGAGGCTAAGAGTGGGATTTGCTCTGAGTCACCTGGTGTGTTTCCATGGCAGGGATTTGAACCCTAGTCTCTAATTGTTGCCCACCACACCATGTTGGCTCTACTATAATATATACAGCTTAAAAAAAATATTTCAGGGTTTTGGCAACTTATATCCTACCATCAATCTGATCTTAGAACAATCCAAATAATTTAGTTTCATGTTACCACTATGAAACTGTACAATGTACTTCTAAATACCATTCCCTATTGAAAATGCATGCTTATATTCCACCCAGAACACACTACCAAGCCAAGCCCTCTGATACTTTATATGCTCAGAGCCACAAGGCAGAAACTCAAAACTCTTGGATTTACAATAGTTATTTCCCAAACTACAATAGCAAGGCAAGATTTTAAACTAAGAACAATCTACAGCAAGACATATGAGAACCATACATTGATAAGACATCCCTCGTGTTCGCCTTCAGTTCCCAGATGAGATTACTCAAGTGCATTGTCAATGAGCTACAACCAATTCTGTATAACACAGCTCTCTCACAAGCTCTTGGAGGCAAATTTTTATTGGCATCCAAATTTTAAACAACCAGTCACTTTCAACAGGTTACCTAACATGGATACTGTCTGGTCATCTACTGCTGTGGGAGAAATATTACAGGGGCCAATCCCTATCTAAAATGGTCATTCCCAACCTGTGGTCCGTGGACCACCAGTGGTCTGCAAGAACAAAAATATGGTCCACGGCCTCACCATTACTACACTGTTGTCTCAAAACCATGAGGTAATGAGAGTGACTGGTCTCGTGAAACCCTCCATGGGGATGCCGGGAGGGGAGAAGCTGACTACCCACGAAATATTACTTCTACCACATCAGCTCGAGATTTTTAACTATGGTTTTCTGTGGGCGAGCAGATGACCATTACTGGATGGCATGTTCTGTATCAGAAACTAGAGCTGATGTGGTCTGTCCAATGCAATTTTATGAATCAGCACCTCAAATAAGCAAACCAAATCTAAAGTTGACCAAAAACTAATGTTGGAGAATGGTTCCTGGTTAAAAAAAAGGTTGGAAATCACTGATCTAAAGGGACCAATTGAAACAAATTCGACAACAGAAATTACCATACCAAAAGACCAGTTGCAAAATATTTTCACCTTCATGGAGATATAGTAAGGGATTTACAGATTGTGGGAACTACAAAAAGACTAGAAAAAGAAACTACCAAATTGTATTATATTCATAAATTACAATAATTTAGCAAAGGTGTGAACTGACAATGGCTTCATGGCACACTACACCTAAGAATATAGGAGTCCTTGCTACTGCACATACAACACAAAAAATCTTCTCAGTTTTGAACCCAGTATCCTATCAAATTTTGTACTGCCCTATCCAAAATTGTATAAATACACAATTTTTGTAAGGCCTTAATACCACTAGGTACTGCATCTGAAGACCCACAGAACTTGCTAAAATAAAATTCAGTCTTAAAGATGCTGACACATTTATTTCTCTTCCCACTCTATTCCTCCCTTTTCTTAAATAATACAGGAATATTTTCTGAATTTTCAAGAAGGACTGTACCTCAGCTAGACTTGGATTCAGCTCAGGAATACCATTCCATACATCTTCTGGATTGACTATCTCTTCTTTCCCAGTTGAGAGACTCAAAACCTTTAAGTGAAAATACACCATTCAGCCATGGATATAAAACAATTCTACTCCTTTATATACTGGTCAAATACTACTAACAGAACCAAGGAGCTGAGGCTAATTCAATACATTCAAGCCTTCTCACCTTTGTTCCTTCAAGAGATACGTCTAGAATCTTAGCCTTGTACCACTGAGTGCCCGACCAAACCATGCATTTGGAACCAATATCAAATCCCTTTAAATTGGAAGCATTTTCTTCTTTTTCTGTAAAATAAAGTTTTCAACGCTTTTAGTTTTGTAAGCATATAAGCCACTTAAATAACAGGATTGCCACCTCCGGTTAGAGTGGCAATCCCTAAACAGTTCTGGCTCATTTCAGAGATCCCATTTTGTTTTGTTTCTTTTAAACTGAAAAATGAATAGAGGTTGAGTGTCCCTTCTCTGGATTTCTGAAATCTCGAATACTCCAAAATCCAAAAATGTCTACGAAGTGGCTGAAAAAATGACACCATTGCTTTCTGATAATTTAATGTACTGTTTTGTTTCATGAAAACAGTATTTTGTCTTTAAACTGGGTCCCATATATCAGGTATCACACAATGTAAAACTATGGATTTTCAAATTACTTGTGGATAAGTCAAGGGGTAATTCAGAAGAGGGAGAAGTACATTTCCATTTGATAAATACTATTAACTGGGGACAATCACTAGAAAACAATGTCCATCCTTTCTAGCCACTACTTCGAGAGTTATTTTGCCTGATTACAATGGTCAAAGAGAATAATTTTCTTGAGCAAGATTGCTGAGCCAGTTTCATGACTTTTCTATCAGGAACAATAGTATTACTGTTAATCTCTCAGGCTTCCCAGCTCAGTTGGAGTTTACCTGTAATCCTCACTGTAACTGTAGGAAATGTATTTTCCCAGCAATATATGGCTCAAGCTATCTTGCTATAGTGCAAATTATTGCTGCTGGAGGCTTAATTAGGGCCCATTGGAATAAATGCTTTCCCCAGCCCCATAATCCTCTAGGTCTGTTTCTTAAAACAAAAACAAACAAAACAGGGGAAAAAAACCTTCAACTTATTTACTGAAATGGATCAACTGTCTGAATGTTTGGACTCCATTTGTCATGGCAAGCTACTGTATTTCCAATAGTCAGGCTATGCACAGGTTAACATTAGCTCTCAGGACCTGTAATGACATTAAGCACTAATTAATAGAAGGCATTACCTTGGAGAATGGTAGATTATGGATGCATCTATATTGTAGAATTAATGAAGTTTGCCCATGGCTCAGTGCTATGGGATTCTGGGGTTTGACGTTTAGTGAAACATCACCACTTATTAGAAGAAAGCTGAAAACCTTGCCACAACTCCTGATTCTAGAATACTGTCACAACAGTTAAGGTGGTGTCAAACTGTATTATTTCTAGAATACAGATGCACCTTTGAGGTAGCTAAACAGCAGTTAGTTGGTCATATTTCTGGAATGTTTTATCTATACATTCTGGAGTGTTTTAGATGACCCTTGTGGTCCCTCCAAACTCTAAAATTCTGTGATTATATGACTTACGTGTATCGCATCTTGAAGTTTCAACGTGTTCATCCAATAATGTATTACTCAAAGGATGCTGTTCCAACTCTTCTTCCACAGGTGGCACTTCAAGTAAATCAAGTTTCGATCTCCGTTGTGGTTCGTCATCCAAGGAAGGGTTGTCAGCTGCATGCAACCCCACAGTGCTGTCAAATGAAGGCACCCCTAACACCTCTATCTTTGGCAGCTGAATATTATCATCTAGTGAAAGAAGTATTAAGTCTGATAAAATGTCTGAGTCATTTGAGGGCAACTCTTCAACAGCTGTATAGTCATGCCTGGTTTGACAGGAGGTTGGAGTTAATGAAACCCTTTCCACTAAAATGTTGTTCCCATCATCAGCTAAACTAGGACTTTCAGGTTTTAACAGCTCTGAAAAATTTAACAAATCTTCTAAATCACCAGTAGTCAAAGGATTCACTAATGAACAAAATGTTTCCTTTTCAAATACTACAGTATTTGAATTCTCCTCTGTATCCTTGCCTTGATCTTTAGGACTGTGAATATTTGTTAAAGTTGAGCCACTGTCCTCACTGTTATATTTCCAAAATGATTTCATTTGCTCATTGATGCTTATGTTTTCACATTCTAGCTTAACAATAAACACAGGAATTTCAAGAAGATAATGAGGGCTTTGGTCTACAACTATAACTTCTAATGGAAAGCCAGCTACTTGATCACAGAAGAACTCATTTACTCCTTCAGTCCATGAACCGTTTTCTGCATTAAATCCAAAGAGACGACACAGAAACGCTTGAGGCGGCATTGCCAACAGTTCGGCAGAAATGTGCTTGATCATTTCTGTATTAACACATTCCTCAGTTCCATAATCAATATGAATGACAGTCAGTGTGTTCTCTTCAAAATTGCTAACAACTGCTCGATAAAATGTATCATCTTTACTGCACTTTACTAGACAGGGGCAGCCTCTATTAATATAATCTATACACATTCCTTCAAGTTCTCCATCTCTCTGAAGTCCTGTTTCCATTGAATCAATATTTTCTATCTCAGTAAACCGACACCAAAAATAATCTGGACCCTTTGCAATTATTGAAAATGCTCTCAGGGTTTGACCTATTTCAGGTATTGTCCAGCAGAAGAACCTGGATTCTGATACATATGAAAGTTTGCTATACTCAACTGAAACAACTTCATCCAGGTTTATCAAATTAATCTCATTCTCTTGTTTGTCTAATGTTTTCCCCAACAGAGGCTTTTGGTTTGTAAGGTAATCATGAATCAAATCCACTGTTATATTTCCTTTTTCATCACTAAGAATAATTTCCCATTTGCCCTCACTTTTCTCCACAAATTCACTGTTCATTTGAATTTCGTGTACTCTTTCAGAAAAATACAGTATTGCTTCCTGTGTCCATTCAACATGGTGCGGGGTCTCAACTCCACCCAGTGAGCAATGGATGCTCATGACTGGGAATGATGAAAATTCTTCAAGAAGTTTCCTGGTTTTGCAGGTACCAATTATTGCAGTGTTCCCATAATCAATGAACTGAACTGTCACTGACTCACCAGAAGGCTTTTCACTGACCACAGCTCGATACCACAAGCCATCTTCTGAAAACATTGCACACAGCAAGTCCCCAATATGAAGCTGCTCCCCGGTTAAGCTCTCAGTTCTTCCAGACTTGTTCAACTTCTCTGAAATGCTGTTAAGCATAGGCTCATCTTCTACTAGCTGAACATAAAAATCAGAAGGATGATTTAGATGAGAAATATACACTGAAGTTTTAAAACCAGGTTTTATATTTTTTTGAGGTAGCTCACATATATTTTTAAATGAAGAGAACATCTTAGTTTTAATTTGACTTCTGTTTTCATTACTAGGCTTCTTCTCTCTTTTCAGAGGTACAGAGTTACTGAACTTCGTACCTGATGCATTATCATTTTTGCCAGTTCTTTCCAGTAGCTCAGGAAATCTTGTCATCTTCCTTTCTGTTTTTTGCTGCCCTTGTCTTCCTTCTTTATTCCAAGAACCATGTTTTGTATTATCCAATGTTTCCTTATTTTCAGTGCACCACCTCTTGATCTCTGAAACAGGTGTAACAGTACTTATCAAAGATGGTCTTTTTTCAGTTTGTGATGCTCTATGGGGTGAATTTTTAGATAAAGAAGCTTCATTTTCAGCATAATGGACAATCCCTTTGCTGCCCCGCAAACCCATCACCTCTTTCAACTTTGCATTTATTTTTATTTTGCCATCATATAGTTCAACTATTAGCTTCCCATCAGGTTCTTTCGCTACAATCAAAGCCTTTAAGAGCTTATTTTGAATACTTTTTTCAAACCACACAGCAGCATCTTTTGATACCTCAGCAGGAATGTCAGACAGACAGCATTTTATGGCTTGCATGGGCAAGAGGAGTATCTCAAAAGCGTTATTTGGTACTACAACCAGGTCTTCATTCTTCAACAACTGCGTATTCCCATAATCAACAAAGAAAACCTCTTTGTTCGTTTTTGCAGAAATGACTACTGCCCTATACCAGCAGCCATCTGTGAACTTTGCAAGATACACACTTCCAGGGGTCTGTGATTTTTGCAAACTGTGCCAGGTTTTACCGAGCTTACTAATACTTTTAGTTAGCTGTTCCAGAACATCTGCATCTCTAGCAAGCTGACAGTAAAAGAAACAAGGATCTTTGACATGAGTAATATAAACTTTTTCTTCACTTCCTATTTTGATATCATGGGTTGAATGATAGTATGAGAGGAGATGAACCGATGGTATCAGGAATTTATGAGGATGCACCGATCTGGCTAGACCCTTTCTTGTTAAAAAATGGCAGGCACTTTCAAATGGTGTAATTAAATCCACAATATTAAAGAGATCTGTACTGTTTAATGATGCCAAAGCAAATATGGTGCATTTTAGTTCTGTTTTGTTTGCTGAATCCAAAAATTCCTGAAAGGCTTCATTAGCTTCTTCACTCCAAACAAAAGGATCCTGGCCCTTGGGCTGAATTAAGTTGTAAAGGCTGCACCTAAAAGCCTGGGCTTTCATTTTCATAAACTCTTCCTTTGTTGCACGGACATTCTTTAGTGAAACATGTTCTTTATTTCCATAGTCAACATAGACAACTTCCACTTTTTCTGCAGAGTTTACCTCACTAATGATAAGGGCCCTATACCATTTGTTATCTTCAGAATACTTTGCCAGACAGACAGGAATTGGCCAGTCAAGAGGCTGTACTGAATGAACACAATAATCCTGAATTTCAGCCATAAGAGCCTTCAGGTCCTGGGAGTTTTTAGCTAATCGACACCAGAAGATACTAGGGCATTCCATATAGGATACTATCACCTTCACTGTACTTCCAACTTCTAGCTGCTCTTCACAATAAAGTCCTGGTGTTATTTCAGAGTAGTTTTGTAGATTGCAGGCTGAAGGATTTGGGAAAACATTGCAATCTTTTTCTGCAACTCCTCTGTGGTATAAATAGCAAGTGCCCTCGTTAGACTGATCTCTCACTTTGTGATGTTTCTCTACTTGCGCCTTCTCGTGATGCTTAGCATATATTCCCTGGGACATCATTTTGCCTAGGTTATTTTCCCCTTTCAGGGCATAATCAAAAAGTTCAACTTCATAGATGGTTCTTTGCATGCCTAGGACTTTGATGACCAATTCCTTGTTTAGAACAGCTTTCCTGAAATAATCAACAGCATTCACGCTCCACGCTTGACCTGGGGAAGGATTTGCTAGCGTGCACCTGAGAGCCATGGCAGGAAGTTCTCTGAACTGGGAAAGCAGCTCTTTCACTTTATACAAATCCACAATTTCAGAGTTCCCCTTGTCCACTAAATACACTTCCACGCCTTTCCCCTCCACTCTGGTGACGAGAGCGCGGTGGTATGAGTTCTCCTTCAACATAACACAGCACAGCGAACCGGGCTTAGGTTCAAGCAGAATGCCTTCCAGTTTCTTTGTTGTGGAGTAGAAATCGTATAAATTTTGCTTCAGACGACAGAGGGGCTGGCGATGCTCTTGGAGGTGCACGCAAAAATCGTTAGGGTCATGGAGAAAGGTGACTTGAACACTGTGATATTCTCCTACCTTCAGATGTACCACAGGGAGTGGGACGGCAGTCGGTGTGGACAGCACGTCCAGCAAAGAGCCAAGTTTTTCCGCCTTGCCGGGGGCACTGTCACTCATCAGTTTGGTCATTAATTCAGAGGTATACTCCTGAGTGCTGTGCAGAAAGCTCTCTGCCAAACAATGGGCCTGCATCCCATAAAGGCAATTAAGATTGTGGCCATCTTCCCTGGACAGAGTGATGTAGTAAAGGTGTTCAAAAGAGCAATAGGCTTCGATGCGTGCTTGCACCACCTTCCCTAGCAGCAGCGTCTTCAGTTGTCTGATCTGCAAAGGGGACCAGCCGTCTTCTCCATCCGTAATGCCTTGCAAGGAGCACGGGTAGGTCATGACTGGCATGCGGAAATATTCCGCCGGCAAGTGGCGCAGGTTCCTTAGGGTGACCAGCTCCTTCCGGCCGTAGTCCACGTAGACGACTTTGGCAGCGGCCCCCGGCTGTGCATTGGGATCCTCTCCCGGGTAGGCCTCCAGGAGCAAGGCCCGGTACCAGCAGCCGTCGGCGCCTCGGGCCGCGCAGGGGGAGCCCGGCTTGGGCAAGAGCTCCTCTTGGCGGCTCTCCCGGAAAGCCTGGCCCATGCCTTCCGAGAGGACTTGGATCTCCTTGGAAAAGCTCCGCAGCTGGCAGTACACGCGGTGGGGGTCGGAGATCTGGGTGACCACCACGGGCTCCGTCACGTTGAGCTCCAGCCGGGGGTAGAAGTAGCAGGTCACGCCGGGGCTCTGCTGGGGGGCGGGAGGCGGTGGTGGCGGAGGGGCAGGCGCCGAGGAGGGCAGGGCGGGCGCCGGAGGGGCCAGGGAGGCCTGCAGCAGGGCGCGGAAGGTGGCCGGGAGAGCATGCCGGCCAGGCCGTAGGGCTGCATCTGGGCCAGCAGCCAGGGCAGCTCCAGCACCACCAGGCCCTCGGGGGAGCAGCACCTCTCGCACCAGGCCCGAGACCTCTTGGCCCTGCAGGCGGGACAGCAGGAAGTGCGCGGCCGGCGCCCAGCCCACGCTTCTCTGGGGGAAGCCCGCCGGCACCAGGTCGGCCACCACGCAGCTCAGCACCTCCGAGGGCAGGCGGAAGAGCTCCTCGGGCCCTCGGGCCAGGCAGTACGGCTCCGCGCTCACCGTGCGGCCCTCGTCGAGCAGGAAGGCGCGGTACTCCTCGCCGGAGCAGCCCACCACGCGGGCCCGCAGCCAGCGCCCGCCCCGCTCCACCAGGCACAGCTCGGACAAGGCCAGCGGCGCCGCCGGGGGGAGGAAGAGGCGGAGGCGGAGGCCCCGCCCGGGCGGGCCGAGAGCCGGGCCCCGGCCTTGGCCTGCAGCTCCTGGGCCAGGCGCGCGTACTCCTCCCGCCGCCGCCGCTCCCCGCAGGTCCCCACAGCCTCACCAGCGGGCCCGCCGGGTGCACCTCCACGAAGGAGACGCGCAGCGACAGCCAGCCGCCGGCCCCAGGCAACGCCGAGCACATGGCCGCCCACGCCCACCCGGGCCCGCCCCCGACGCCCGCCCTTCCCGCCTCAGGGGAGGCCGGCACGTGACCTCGCCCCGCCCCCCGCGGCCCAGCCCGAGGAGCGTTAGCTAGTTAGTTAGGGCTGCCCGAGGGAGGCTGCGGTTCGGGTTCTATCTAAAGGGAGAGGGCACTTTCCCCAAACGAGCGCGCGCGCTCCTCTCAAAACAGCGCGCGCTCTTCTCTCCCAGCGTCAGGGCTTGCTTGCGGAGGGGGGCAACGGTCGGGCTGCGAAGGGGAGCGCGCGCGGGAGGGGGGGGCTGGTGTGTGGAGTCGCTCGTTGGGAGGAGCGCGCGCTGGCTTGGGAAGAGCGCGCGCTGGTTGAGGAGCAGCTTCCCGCCCTCACACCCCCCGCCCCAGTGGCCCACTGCGTAGGCTCTGGTGGCCAGCGCCACGTGGAGTAGCGTTAAGGATTTCGGAAGGAGGCAGCGGTCGGGCTTCGGAGGGGCGCGCGCGCCTCCCTCCTTCCCTCCCTCCCTCCCTCTCTCCCCGAAGGCAGGTGGCGGGGGCGCTGCGTCGCGAGGACCCCTCTCCCACCAGCTCTTATCCGCAACTGGCGCGGTGACAACCAAGTTCTTCGTGGAACTCTGACGTGCCTTCTCTATTATCTGCGTTCCGTTCTGCGTTGCGCAAACAGCGCTCCCCAGGAGGAGCGCAGCGGAAACAGCGTAACACCCACAGGCCCAGCTTACCTTGCTCCTTTCCTTTGAAATGCCAGGTACCAGGGGCATGGGCAGAATATTTGGGCACAGGGACTGTCAGGGCGGTCTAAGGTAATTTTAAATGGTAGGCGAACATTATTTTGGTGCCCCCCCCCCCAAAAAAACATTAGTTTGCCGCCCCCCATGTAAAACAAATATACAACTATAATATCACAATACCATTAGTAGTATTATATTGTATCAATGTATATACAATATATTATACCATACTCATACTATATTATATCATAATTATATTATACTACATTACAATATAATTATATTATAATATATTGACATGATAATATAATGTAACATTCTATTATATTATTATTAAATAATAAATAAAATTATTTATTTAAATAAAATTATCCTCTACTAAATATTTTCATGACTCCTATAAAACTCAAATAACCCAAAATAAAGTAAAATAAAATATTTTTTATATTTCTATTTTGTACAATACCACTATACTGCAATATTGTTTGTAATATTACATGTAATATAAAATATTTCGTTATTCTATTGTTATATTGTATTTGTATTGTATTGTATGACAATATTAAGCAGAACTGTATAATAATCAACAAGAAATGCAATGTAAATTCATCAAAATCAGAATATATTACCTATCACCCGTCTCATAATCCATAGGAGTCTCCCATAAGTCCAAAATTAGGATCCCAATGTAAATGTAAATAGAAAAACAGCCAAAATGTTCAAATGAGGTCGAATACAGGCAGCGCGGCCTGGGCAAACTTGGGCCCTCCCTCCCTCCTTCTAAGTGTTTTGGCCTCCAACTCCCACAACTCCTCATAGCCTCAGGCCCCTCAGGCCTAGACAGAAATAGAGCCGAAGAAAGGAAGGAGGGAGAGAAGAGGTCACAGAGGAGGAGGAGGAGGAAAGCCCTTCATTCATTCCTTCACTTACACTTCCTTCACTGATTCTTTTCTCCTTCCCTGCAAACGCACGCGCGCGGCGGAGACAAAGGGAGAGGGGAAGCACTCCCTGCCTGCCCGATAGGGAGTGCTTTGCTTACAGGCTTCTGCGCAAGGGAGCTACTGGGCATGCGCGGAGGTTTTCGCGCATGTGCAGTTGCTCCTACGCTCAACTTCAGCTCCAGAGCAACTGCGCCTGCATGAAAACCTCCGCGCGTGCCCAGAAGCGGCGTTGGAGCGCACAAGGCCGGGGTCAAAAAGCAGGCAGCTGCAGCACTGTCTGAGGAACATCGGCAGGGCCAGGATGGCGCCCCCTTCCCAGATGGCGCCCTAGGCGGCCGCCTACTTGGCCTATCTTGTAGGACCGCCCCTGGGGACTGTATGGCGTTGACAGGTGGCTGCTGGAGAGTGTTTATGTGAACTAATTGAAAGGAAACATGAACAGATTCCTAGGCACACTGCACATCTCTTGCTTGCAGTGCAAGAAAAGGGAAAGAACAATACCATCTTTGCAATGAAGAAGCATTTCAACCAACACAAACTTAATAGTATTTCAGTGGAAGACCCCAGGGGCCGCCCAGCCCAAGCCCCTTCTGGCATGCAGGAAAAGCACACATCCAAGCACCACTAACATGGTCACGAGCCTTTGTCATTTACATCCTGCTACCCAAAGGCCTGGTCCCAGAACCACAGCTTTAGCTTTTTTTCTAAAAGCGAGGAGAGATGGAGTCGATCTTATTTCGTTTGGGAGTGCGTTCCATAGGCGAGGGGCCACTGCTGAAACGGCCCTGTCGTCCCCAGATAGGGTTGCCATTTTTTGATATAAGAAATAAGGGACACTTACGGGATTTTTCACAAAAATAAGGGACACTTCATAAAAAACTTAAAAACGCAAACATTAGGTAGAAATAGTTTTATTAACAGAATAAGATAATGATTGAAATTCACAAAAGAAACTGACTTAAACCCTCTCAACAGTACATGGTATGTTTCTGCATGCTTTGTCATGCAGAAAAAAACATTAGAACTACCTACGGTCGTCCACGCTCTGGTCACATCCCGAATAGATTACTTCAACGCACTCTACGTGGGGCTGCCTTTGAAGACAGTTCGGAAATTGCAATTAGTCCAGCGGGCGGCAGCCAGATTGCTAACGGGAGCTACATGCAGGGAGCATACCACCCCCCTGTTGTGTCAGCTCCACTGGCTGCCTGTCCAATTCCGGGCTCAATTCAAAGTGCTGGTTTTGACCTTTAAAGCTCTATACGGTTCTGGCCCAGCTTACTTGTCCGAACGCATCAGCCGCTATGTCCCACCTCGTAATCTAAGATCATCCGGGGAGGCCCTGCTCTCGCTCCCGCCTACGTCTCAGATGAGGCTGGTGGGGATGAGGGATAGGGCCTTCTCGGTGGTGGCTCCCCGCCTGTGGAATGCGCTTCCTATTGATGTACGATCCACCACATCCCTCCTGGCCTTCAGGAAAAAAGTAAAATCCTGGCTGTGGGACCAGGCATTCGTACACCAGCACAAGGCAGCATTTTAGATTGGTTTTTAATGAAAGTGGGTGATTATGGCCAATGTTTTTATGGACTGAACGTTGTTTTAATCCAGAGTGAATGCGTATGGTGCTAATGTAGTTGTATTTTAATGTATTTTTAATGTATTTTAATAGTTGAAGTGTTTTGGGGTTTATATTGTTATTATGTGGGCATCGAATTGTGCCGTACTGTAAGCCGCTCTGAGTCCCCCCTTGGGGGTTGAGAAGAGCGGGGTAAAATCCCGAAATAAATAAATAAATAATTTTCTCCCTCTGTATTTAGTACTTGACTTTGCTGACTTTAAAAGTGCACTGTCTAAACATTAAAATAAAATAAATTTTATAAGACAGTACATCTTCATGATTATTATGTCAATAGTTAATTATACTATAATAGTTAATTATAGTATGGGATACACAGCATTGTATAGTATTGGGATGCACAGCTAGGCCTATTTTAAGAGTAACTCTCAAGCAACCAGAAACTATCTTTATTCAACATGATCCAACATTCCCCTTGGGTAACGGTTAATTAGTCTACTGTACTTTGAAAAAGTCCTGTATCGCCTCTTCCTTCCAACGGGGACACAGGCTGCCCTGCAAGTTGGAATCCCCGGGCAGGCATTGCCGTGGAAACCACAGCGCACAGCTTCCTCTGGTCAACCCCGCCCAGTCCTGTCCTGCTAGTCAAAAATAAGGGACAGGGCCTGAAAATAAGGGACACAAATTTTAGGACCAAAATAAGGGACATCCCTTAGAATAAGGGACATATGGGAACCCTATCCCCAGATAATCTAAAACTGCGAGATGGGACATAGAGGCAGATGCGTTCGGACAAGTAAGCTGGACCAGAACCATATAGAGCAGTGGTTCTCAACCTGTGGGTCCCCAGGTATTTTGGCCTACAACTCCCAGAAATCCCAGCCAGTTTACCAGCTGTTAGGATTTCTGGGAGTTGAAGTCCAAAACATCTGGGGACCCCCAGGTTGAGAACCACAGATACAGAGATTTATAGGTCAATACCAGTACTTTGAATAGGGCTCGGAAATGGACAGGCAGCCAGTGGAGCTGAGACAGCAGGGGGGTGGTATGCTTCCTGTATGACGCCCCAGTTAGGATTCTGGCTGCCGCTCATTGGACTAACTGCAGTTTCCGAACCGTTTTCAAAGGCAGCCCCATGTAAAGTGCATTGCAGTAGTCTATTCAGGATGTAACCAGAGTGTGGACAACCGTGGCCAAGTCAGAATTCCCAAGGTATGGGCGCAGCTGGCGCACAAGTTTCAATTGTGCAAAAGCTCTCCCGGCCACCGCCGAGACCTAGGGTTCCAGGCTCAGCGATGAATCCAGGATCACTCCCAGACTGCGAACTTGCGTCTTCATATGGAGTGTGACCCCGTCCAACACAGGCTGTAACTCTATGCCCTGTTCGGCCTTTCGACTGACCAGGAGGACCTCTGTCTTATCTGGATTCAACTTCAATTTGCTAGCCTACATCCAGTCTGACACAGCAGCCAAGCACCGGTTCAAGGTCTGGACAGCCTCCTTAGTGACAGGTGGGAAGGAGTGACAGATTTGGATGTCATCTGCGTAATAATAACAATAACAACAAGAGTAACTCCAGGGGCCATCCAGTCCAACCCCATTCTACCATGCAGGAAAAGCACAATCAAAGCATCCCCAACAGATGACCACCCTGCCTTTGTAATAATAATAATAGGAGCAACCCCATGGAGGAAAGCAAGGAAGGTGTTTCTGCTTCTAGGAGGAGGAGGAGTGTGGCTTTGCGATCCAGGCTGAGATTTGTGAGGCACTGTTTGGAGTTATTTGTGTGTTTTATTTCCCCTCAATCCGAAGATGAATTATTTGTGTGTGGTTTTTTTTCTCTAAATTTGAAGATGAATTTGGATTTACTTTTCTGGTTCATTCTTGTCTGAATACACAGCTTCTATGTAGGAATCTGCCAATTTCAATCTGTTGTCTCCTCCTAATCCGCCTGGTGTACTATATCATTTCTTACTTTGCTCTGTTTCTCCTGTTCTTTTCTTGGTTTTATGTAATTTGTTTTGTAACTATTAACATTTGTCTAGATTCAGTTGTTATATCTTTAATTTATTTATTTCACGGTATTTATATGCCACCCTTCTCAACCCCGAAGGGGACTCGGAGCGGCTTACAGCAAACTGGAAATACAACAAACTACATTACTGCCATAGCACAATATCAGTACTACACATCACATTGCACTATAACATTATATCGCAATATCATTAGTAATATTGCATGTAAAACAAATATACAATTATAATATCAGAATATCATTAGTAGTATTATATTGTATCAATGTATATACAATATATTATACCTCTCTCTCTCGGCATTACTTTGCGAACGAAGATTCTTAGAAAGGACTCATCCCACGCTTTTTACAAGTGCGATGATGACTAAAAAGGCCAATTTGAGATAGGCAAGTCCGGTTGCAGAAAGCACAGCAGAAAGTCTCCTTGGGTGATGTTGTTTCCAAGTTACGGTTCTTTCTGCGTTGTCGTTTCTCTTCGAGACAGGATAGTGCGTCTCCATGCCCCCCGATGTGAGGCCAGGGCGGACCATTGTTGGTGATCAATCTAGCCGAGCTTGAGATGTTGTTTCAGGGAGTCCTATATCTCTTTTTGGGGGCACCTCTCTTACGCTGACCCATGGCAAGTTCACCATAGAGTGGCATCTTTGGGAGGCGGTGGTCCTCCATCCTAGAGACGTTCCCTGCCCAGCGCAGCTGTGTTCTCAATAGCATGGCCTCAACGCTGGTGATCCCTGCTTGCTCAAGGACAGCAACATTTGTCACATAGTCGGTCCAGTGTATATTTAGGATTGTGCGAAGACAGCGCTGATGAAAGCGTTCGAGGAGTGGTAGGTGTTGGCGATAGGTGACCCATGTTTCAGACCCATAGAGGAGAATAGACAGTACGATAGCTCTGTACACACTGATTTTGGTGCTTGGCCTCAGGTGCTTGTTGCTCCAGACTCTGTTGTGAAGCCTCCCAAATGCACTATATGCCTTTGCTAATCTGTGATCTGTTTAATTCTGTCTTCTGATTGAAAAATAATAATAACTTAATTTTTGTATCCTGCCTCCATCTCCCCGAAAGGACTCGGGGCGGCTTACATGGAGACAAGCCCAACAACATAATTAAAATGGCACATTAAAATTCAATAACAGCATCATAAAACAATATAAAACAACAACCCATGGCCTGGAATAGTAACAATTTCTGATCTCAGGTGGGTGGGCTGATGCAATCAGATTTTTAGGAGAGAAATCTCTTTATATAATTCCGACAGCATTTGCAAAATCTGTAGTTGTAATATCTTTTGGGAGCAACGGGAGTGAAGCTTGGAAAGGGTTAATTGCAGCCTTTCTGGCAACAAAGGACATAAATAGGATGTTGCTGAAATATCTTAGTCCTTATAGAATAATGGAATAATAGAGTTGGAAGAGACCAAATGGGCCGTGTAGCCCAACCTCCTGCCATGCATCAAAAGCACAATCAAAATATCCCCAACAGATGGCCCTTCAGCCTCTGTTTAAAAGTTTCCAAGGAAGGAGTCTCCGTCACACTCTGGGGCAGAGAGTTCCATTGCTGAACAGCTCTCACCGTCAGGACATTCTTCTAACTCATGTTCAGGTGGAATCTTCTTTCCTGTAGTTTGAAGCCATTGTTCTGCATCCGAGGGCAACAGAAAGCAAGCTTGCTCCCTCCTCTATGACTTCTCATATATTTATACATGGCCATCATGTCTCCTGTCAGGCTTCTCTTCTGCAGGCTAAACATTTTCAATATATTATAATGTGTGTGTGTATATATATATATATACAGTATATATATACACACACACACACACACACATATTATAATATATTGAAAATTTAACATTTTAAAATTCCTGGGGCACACCACCAACCAAAATGACACAAAATGACAGTCTGAGGCAGAGAGTTCCACTGCTGAACAGCTCTCACAGTCAGGAAGTTCTTCCTAATGTTCACCCTCCTACACAGACATGCTTCCCTGTGATGTTTGCTTTTCTGCCTGCACTGTTGTGCTCTCTCTCTCTCTCTCTCTCTCTCTCTCTCTCTCTCTCTCTCTATATATATATATATATATAATGTTCATTTGTGGGATTAACATAACTCAAAAACCACTGGACAAATTGCTGCCAAATTTGGCCACAAAACATGCTGATACTAACCCATGGAGGGACCATCAGTCAAAAAATTGATTTTGTCATTTGGGAGTTGTAGTTGCTGGGAGTTATAGTTCACCCACAATCAAAGAGCATTCTGAACTCCACCAATGATGGAATGGAATCAAACTTCCCACACAGAACTCCCATAAGAGAAAATACTATAAGAGTTTGGTGGACATTGACCTTGAGTTTTGGAGTTGTAGTTCACCTATATCCAGAGAGCACTGTGGACTGAAACAATGTTGGATCAGGACCAAACTTGGCATGAATACTCAATATGCCCAAATGTGAACACAGATGGAGTTTGGGGAAAATAGACCATGACATTTGGGACTTACAGTTTCTGGGATTTATAGTTAACACACAATCAAAGAGCATCCTGAACTCTTGCAACAATGGAATTGAACCAAACTTGGCATATTGAACTCTCATTACCAACAGAAAGTACTGAAAGGGTTTGCTTGGGAATTGGTCTTGAGTTTGGAAGTTGTAGTTCACCTACACCCAGAGAGCCCTGTGGACTCCAACAATGTTATGTTATGTTGTTTGTTTTCTATCCAGAATCACAATGTTGGAAGGAGGCTCACCACGTTAAGGTCCCTCTTAAACAGGCATGGGAAAACTTCGGCCCTCTGGGTGCTTTGGACTTCAACTCCCACCATTCCTAACAGCCTGAGGCCCTTTCCTGCTTAAGTGGCTGAGAGGAAAAAAGGAAAAGGGCCTGAGGCTGCTAGGAATGGTGGGAGTTGGAGTCCAAAACACCTGGAAGGTCCAAGTTTGCCCATGCCAGCTTTTGACAGAGACCTCTTCCCATTCCCCTCCGCGCCCTTTCTCCCCCCTCCTGCTAAACACTTTTTCTTCTCCACTCGGGCTCCCTTCTTCTCAGCCTCGCTCTGCTCGCTTTGCCTCGCATTGCTCACGCTGCTGCTTCTGCCACCATTTTGATCCGAGGGAGCAGCGTGAGTGTGTTTAGGAGGGGCGGGGGGAGGGAGGAAGACGTGGGGCGAGTCTGTGCAGTAGTGCCCGCACGGCGGCAGAAGCGACAGTGTGAGCAAAGAGAGGCAAAGTGAGCAGAGCGAGGCTGGGAAGAAGGGAGCCCGAGTGGAAAAGAAAAAGTATGTGTTCGACAGGAGGGGGTATTGGAGGTTCCAATTTCCCACGGCACACCTGATGATTGCTCATGGCACACTAGTGTGCTGCGGCACACCGGTTGGGAAACACTGTTCTATGTGCCGAGTCAGGTTCAGCACTTGTGATATGCAGCTTTTCCCTTTCCTGAAACCAGCTTGCTGTGGGATCATAAATTGATGTATTTTTCCAATAACTCTGTGCAGGATAAGTCTCTCCAGAACTTTATAAAGATGGCACAATAAGGTGATTGGTCTCTAGCTTTTTGGATCATTATGGTTTTTGCCTGCTTTCAGTGGATGTGGCTCTCAATGAGACATGCTGTATTATCACAGGATTCTAAGCCCAACACTGCTGGATAAATTATGCGGTTTATTTTTTTTTTTTGAATACTTTTTATTAGTCTTTTCCATACATCAAAACAGAAAGAGGGGAAAGCTGTGCCATGGAAAATAGGGAAGATGTGAGGCATAAAGGGGAGCGGAAGGGGGTTCAGCGTGATTAGATTAGGGAAGGAAGGGGGGGGAGGTTGGGGAAAGAAAGAAAGTGTAGACAGGAATAGTGAGAAATGTAATTGCTTCCAGTCAGGGTACTTTAGGGTTCAGTCCTTGTGGGATAGATAATCATAGCTGTAAAATATAGTTCTTTCACCGTAGATTCTCCTCATTTGTGCTAGAGCCTTTCGGTCCTTAGGTATCTCCTGGTGAGCTGCCAGTTCATTCTTTTTTCAATGTTTATATTATTCACCTGCCCCTTAAGTTCGTCCATATCGATATATTCTGACAGTTTGGTAGCCCATTCCACTATTGTTGGTGGCTCTTCTTGCTTCCATTTTCTAGCTACCACAGTCCTTGCCGCCGCCGTCATAAAATAAAGTGTTTTGTCTTTACATCTTTCAAAATTCCCGTTTGTTAAATTAAGCAAAAAGATTTCTGGAGAGAACCGTATGTCTTTCCCTAATATCTTTTGGGAGTGGGAGTGAATAGCTTTCCAAAATTTCTTAAGTTTATGGCATGACCACCAGCAATGCAAAAGGGTCCCTTGCTGGACCTTACACCTCCAACATTTACTATTAACATTTCTATAACATCTAGCAAGTTTTTGGGGTGTAAGGTGCCACCTGTAAAAAGTTTTGAGCCAATTCTCCGCTATCGGTGTTGCTCCTGCAAATTCTTTGTTTTTTCTCCATACCGCCTCCCATTCACTTAAGAGAATCGAATGCTCGAAGTCCTGTGACCATTTAATCATATTATCTTTGACCACTTCCATCTCAGTATCCCAGTCCAGTAATTTGTTATATAGTATTTTTATATGTTTCTTTTCCTTCTTTATCATTAAATCCCAGGTATTTTCTTGATATGCAAAGTTGTTTTTTTGATCTGCTCTGTAGTAATCTTTTATTTGGACATATTGGTACCACGACAGGGGTAGGCCCGTTAATTTAAGCTCTTCTAAAGTCTTTAACGTCCACTCTCCGTCCACTTTTTCAACTAGATTTTTATATGTGCACCAATCCGAACCTGCCATCCCTCGTTTGTACTGCGCCTCTATCGGCGATATCCACATCGGGGTGGCCTGATAGAATCGCCTTTTATATTTAACCCAAACTCTCAGCAGCGCCGCCCGTATAAAGTGGTTAGTAAAATTGGCCTCCACTTTGGCCTTATCATACCACAGGTATGAGTGCCAGCCCCTTCTGGCACCATACCCTTCTAGATTTAATAATCTTCTTTTCCTTAAGGTGGTCCAATCCGCCACCCAGGATAGGGCCGCGGCCTCATAGTAAAGCTGCAGGTTGGGTAGGGAGAGGCCGCCCCGCTCCTGTCTATCTGTTAGATTTTTATACTTTATTCTGGCCTTCCTACCGGCCCATATAAATTTCAAAATTTCTTTCCTCCATTTGTTAAAACAAACATTCGTCCTTAAAATTGGGATATTCTGAAACAGAAAGGTCATTCTTGGAAGAACATCCATCTTGATCGCAGCTATTCTGGCGAGTAGACTTAAGTTCATATACTTCCAAGTTTCCATTTTCCTACTTATTTCTTTCCAAAGTAAATCATAATTGTTCTTCATTAGTTGATTATTCTTTGCGGTAATATTGATACCAAGGTATCTTACTTTACTGACCACCTGGATATTTAACAGAGCCTCCAGTTTGTCTTTCTCTTCTCTAGACATATTTTTGGTAAGAATTTTAGTTTTCTTAAAGTTAATTTTCAGGCCGGCTACTGCTCCAAACTCCGTAATTTTCCAAATCCAGTCTTTCGCTGTGTCTAGCGGATTTTCTATGATAAGCACTATATCATCCGCGAAAGCCTTTAATTTATATTCCTCTCCCTGGATCTTTAGGCCCTTCAATGACTTATCCAATCTGATATCTTGCAAAAGTAATTCCAAAGTAAAAATAAACAATAAAGGGGAAATAGGGCACCCCTGCCTAGTCCCCTTCTTGATTTGCACGTTGGCCGATAGATTGCCATTCACTATGATTTTTGCCGTTTGGGTCGAACAAATAGCTGCTATGGCATTTTGAAACTGGTATCCCATGTCCTTTTCCCTCAGAATTTCCTTCAGGAACTCCCAGTTGGCATTATCAAATGCCTTCTCGGCATCGAGGAAGAGAAAGCCCACTTCAGTTTGTATATTGGTATCATAATACTCTATTGCGTTGATTATGGTTCTCGTGTTGTCTCTCAGAAGCCTATTCGGCAAGAATCCCGCTTGGTCCTCGTGTATAGTGCTATTTAAAAAGATCTTAAATCTGTTGGCCAGTATTGATGTAAAAATCTTATAATCGTTATTCAGTAACGAAATAGGCCTATAATTTTCCACACACTCCGGGTCCGAGTTTGCTTTGTGTATCAACACTATATTGGCTTCTCTCCAGGAATTCGGCATCTGTCCCTTTTCCAGTATGTTGTTCATTACGTCTCTGAGGCAGGGGGTTATCTCTTCCATCAAAGTTTTATAGTAAATTGCCGTGAACCCATCCGGGCCAGGCGCTTTATTATACGGTAATTTTTTAATAGCCTCCCTTATCTCTTCCTCACTGACCGGCTTGTTTAGCATTAATCTCTGCTCGTCGTTAATTTTTTCCAGCTTTTGTTTGGATATATAATTAATGAGATCTTCTATTTTAATATTGTCCCTTGCATAAAGTTTCCTATAATAGTCTTCAAATTGTTTGGTTATTTCCTCCTGTGAAAATAAATGCATACCTCCTTTAATCAAGGACGGTATATATTGAGATTGTTTCCTTTTTTGAAGTTTTCTTGCCAGGAATTTCCCTGGTTTATTAACTTCTGCAAAGTGGTTCATTTTCAAGTATCTTAAGTTTCTCGCCATTTGTGAGATTTGGGATTCATTTAGTTCTTTTCTGATAAGGTCCACCTCTAACCTCAGTCTTTTCTTCCCTGGGTTGAGTTTCAGCTGGGTCTCCTTTTCCCCCAGTTCCTTCGTAAGCTTATCCAGCCTCTCAAATCTTTTCTTATTTTTGAGTACCCCCTGTTGGATGAAGGCTCCCCTCATTACAGCCTTACTGGCCTCCCATACTACCTCTTTACTGATTACTCCATTATCATTTATCTCAAAATATTCCTTGGCAATCTTTTTATTCAAATCTTTTTCGTCATTCGACTGTAATAGTTTACTATTTAACTTCCATCTCCTTTCCTTCCTCTCTCCATAGACCTCCATTGTCAGAGGGCAGTGATCAGTATTTTGTCTCGGTAAGATTTGAATAGTTCTTATCTTAGGGAGTAGCGACTTTGTTGCCCACATCATGTCGATGCGTGACCACCCTAGGTGCCGGGCGGAGTAATAGGTATAGTCTTTCTCCTTTAAGTTTCTTGATCTCCATACATCTTGCATTTGGAGTTCATTCTTCAAAGACAGCAGGCTCACAGGGAGTTTTCCCCCTTTGGGGTCTGTACCTTTCTTTCTTTTTTTTGTTTTATCCATATCACAGTCCAAAACTCCATTGAAGTCGCCCGCAAGTATAATATTGTCGTAGTTGTCCTGTGTTAGAAATTTTTTTAGCTGCTTAACGAATTTAGACTTTGCGCCTGTTGGTGCGTAGATATTACAAATTAATATTTCTTGTTGATTAATTTTTAATTTAACCCCAAGTATCCTCCCGTCTTGGTCTTTAAAAGCTAGTGATGCATCTATTCCATCTTTAATATATGTCACTACTCCATTTTTCTTCTGAGGGGCAGACGAGTAGAATACCTTTCCCAATTGCTTTTGATTCAAGTGCGACACCTGTTTTTGTGAAATATGTGATTCCTGGAGAAGCATTACTTCATGCTTTCCTTTCTTCAGGGTATTTACAATTAATTTTCTTTTGTTTGGGGAGTTTAACCCATTTACATTATTTGAATATACTGAGATCTTCATCATTCAGAGTATCTGGTTGGGTCAGTTCTCCCTCTCCTCCTATGGCACCCTCCTCGGCTTCCATATCTTCAGATGAGCAGGGCCTTTGCCTTTTTTTATCTTGTTTTTTATACTCCTGTTCACTATTATGCTCATTTGATTTTCCATCTTTTGACTTTCTGTTCTTTTCTTCCTCCTTTTTCTTTTTATCCAGATGTTTCTTCAGGTCTTTATAGAAATCTCGGGCTTTCTCCTCCGACGTAAGCCAAAATTTCGTTTCATTAAATACCAATGATACGCCCTCAGTTCTTTCCCATTTAAAACGGATTTGATGTTTCTTGAGCTCATCCACCAGGAAGTAGTATTTTTTCCTCTTGGCCATTGAGGATGCTGTAAATTCCTTGAGAATAATAACCGCCCGGCCTTTGTGGGAGATAGGTTGTTTGGACTTGTGTTTTAAAATGTCTTCTCTTATAGATCTTCTGCTGAACCAGACCAGCACGTCTCTAGGGACTTTATTCCTTCTAGCATAACTCGTATTGATTCTGGTCGTGCGGTCTATATCAGCCTTTGCCTTCTCCATAGTTATGTCTAATATCTTGGCTGTTATTTGGGCTATTGTCTCTTTCAAATCCTGACCTTCCTCCTCCTCCAAATTTCTGAACCTCAATTGAAATTCAGTTTCCTTCATGGCCCATTGGTCCTGTTGTTTCTCTAATTTCTCCTGCACTTCCTCCAATTTAGCCATTTTGTCTTCCATCTTCTTTTGAATCTTTTTGGTGGCCGTCGACTCTGTCTTGATACCCTTCAATTCTTGTTGCATGCCCTCCATGTCCTTTTTCATCTCTGTAAGCTCCCCTTTAAGCTCCTGTTTAAGCTCTTCCTTCATCGTTCCCAACTCCAGCTTAAACATTTCTTGGATCTTAGTCTCCATTTTTTCTCTATTTTCTTGCATCTGTTCCTGCATCTGCTCCCTCATTCTTTGTATCTCCAGAAGGAGGTCTTTCCCTGAGACCTCCCCCGAGATTGAGTGCCTCCTTGCTGCTGGGGTCCCTGGTGCTTTATTTGTTTTAGATGTATTCATAAATTTATCCATGGCAGCTGGAGAAGTTGGGTTCCGCTGGTCCTATGTCTTTATTCGAATAGTGATAGAGACTACGAATCTAGAATTTAGTTTGTAGGGAGGTTATGGAGGGATCTGCAACTTATTGTCTCAAAACTTAAATAATATATTGTCTCTGAACTTGGCTTGTCTTGGAGCCTTTTATTTTATTGTTATGCTGTATGGGAAGCGTGAGGCTCTCACTTCTCAGCTGGGAAGACCCTAATGGGAGTCCCGTCGTTCAATCGTTTCGTCCTCTGCACTTCTGAGCTCAAATTAGCTCCTCCCTACTGCTTGGCAGCGGTCTTGTGAAGTGAATGGAGGTACTTCAAATCCCATCGTTTGTGGTCCACCCTCCTCCGAACTGCACCAGGATGTAAAGTGGATCATGGGGGCTTTGTGTGCCAAGTGTGGTCATGATCATGCACTGGATGAAGGTTGCAGCGGGCTCGGGAAGTGAGTGGAGGTACTTGAAATCCCATCATCCATGGTCCGCCCTCCTCTAAACTGCAGTAGGATGGAGTGCGGGTCATGGGGGCGATGTGTGCCAAGTTTTGTCTTTATCGGTCTTGGTTCAGGGCTGCAATGATCTGTGGGGAATGAAGGGTTTGAAAGTACTACAAATCCCATAATCCATGGCCCACCCTCATCCAAACTGCAGTAGAATGTAGCGTGGGTCATAGGAGCTCTTGTGTACCAAGGTTGGTTACTGTCAATTCAGGCCTTACACAATGTCCCATGATCTGAGGCCTAGTCGGGAAAATCAAGTTAATGAAGCCTTACTGTCAATTCATGCCTTAAACATTATCCCATTAAGTGAGGCCTAGTCAGGAAAATCAAGTTTAGGAAGCCTTACTGTTATTTCAGTCCTTACACAGTATCCCAGTAACTTTGGCATAGTCATGATAATCGAGTTGAGGAAGTGTTACTGTCAATTCAGGCCATACACCAGATCCCATGTTCGGTGGCCTAATCTGGAGTATCAAGTTAAGGCAGCCTTACTGTTAACTCAGTCCTGTAGCCCCGTAACTGAGGCCTAGTCCATAAAATAAAGTTAAGGCAGCCTTACTGTTAACTCAGTCAGGCCCTTTCAGGTCCTTTATGTAGTAACTGAGGCCTAGTCCAGAAAAATCCAGTTAAGGAAGGCATACTGTTAATTCAGTCAGGCCCTTTCTTTTACCCTCTCTGGCAGTGTTCTCGGGAAGTTTGGGATGTAGGAATGCTGGCCAATCAGAGCCGGTTTTGCAAATTCTCCCTCAGTGTCAACCAATCGTGTAGTTTGAATGTAGAGGATTGGATTCTTGGATGCTGGCCAATCAGAGTCCTTTATGCAAATACTCCCTCAGTGGCAACCAATCCCCTATGTCTGGTGCCTTAGGATGTTGGAGTTCTGAGGCTGGCCAATCAGGGTCCTTTATGCAAATAATCCCACAGTGGCAACCAATCGAAACGCTGCCACATATTCCTCCGCACCTCCCGCCCTCTGCAAACACTGACTTTTATTATATACATAGATTTACTATATTTCTAACCTGCCCTTCTCAACCCCAGAAGGGAGACTCAGGGCGGCTTACATTCAACCCCATTTTCATCAATACAGTAAAATCACAGCATAAACATATGGTAAAAACAACATAACTAAAACTATAGAAGGCATCATTAAACATTAAAACCAGCCTCATCAGTCTTCACGCCAATCCAGTTCATCCCTTAAGGTGCTGACCAAACATCTGGTCCCACAACCATGCCTTTACTTTCTTTCGGAAAGCAAGGAGGGAAGAGATCGATCTTATCTTGGTTGGGAGTGTGTTCCATAGGCGGGAGCCACCACCAAGAAGGCCCTGTCCCCCGTCCCCGCCAGGCGCATTTGAGCTGTAGACGGGAGTGAGAGCAGGGTCTCCCTGGATGATCTTAGATTTCGACGTGTCGTAGGGGTAGATGCGTTCGGAGAAGTAAGCTTGTATTGCACCACCTGATACCCATGGGGAAGTAGCAGCCAGCAATAAAAAAACCAAGGCATTGACATCTCTGACCCATTCTCTGTTTGGATATCATCCAGCATGCCAACGCCTTAAATGAAGAAATAGCTTCCTAAGATCTACAGAGATACTTGCAGGAACACCTCAGCAAGTGAGAGTCCAAAAGTGGCAGGCGAAAACTCGGAACCTCAATCAGTGGCTGATACTGGACAAAAAACTCCCTCCTGGGCACACAAAAGACTGGGTGACTTGGAAGGCACTGAACAGACTGCGCTCTGGCACCAAGAGATGCAGAGGCAATCTTAAGAAATAGGGCTGCAAAGTGGAGTCCGCAACATGTGAGTGTGGATAAGAGCAAACCACAGACCACTTACTATAGTGCAGTTTGAGCCCAGCCACATGCACAATGGAGGATCTTATGATTCCAGAAGCACTCCAAGTGGCTAGCTTCTGGTCAAAGGAAATTTTGCAAAATGCCAAGTTTTTAACTTCGTGGTTTTTTATACAATAGAACTGTATTCTCAATTTGCTTCTGACACAATAAATAAATAACTCATCATCATCCATTGATTTATGTCCAGGTTTTGGAACAGCAGAAAACGACCTCGCTGCACTTTCTGCCTCACAGCCCTTCAGATATTTCAGGATGACTAGCAGAATTTTTATCTGAGAGATGTTTGATTTGTTTTAATCAGTAGATTTAAAAACCCTGCTTTCGTGGAACTTCGGTCATATCAGCATTATTGTGGGACTTCAGTCATGAAGTCAGCTTCATGACAGAAAAACGGCACTTTGTACTTTGTTCAGTTTGCACGTTGAATGAGATGGTAAGAAACCAAATGCTTTCATTACAGAATCATACTTCTAATAAATGTATTGTGTTCACACAAGAAGAGTTAGGCAACAGTCAAGAGTGCAGATAACATTTCTGATATTTTGAACCATAAACATTATGGCTCTGCTAGTTTAACCTTATTTTCTGTTACTTAATGATAACACGCAACAAGAAGGGAACCTGCTAAACTGCAAGAAGGCACACAGACGGGGTCTGCAATACCATAAAGGAAAATTCACTGAGTTATTATACTATTTAACGTGAGTAATTCCAACAATTGACAGCAGATGGCAACACAATGTGTTATATCAGTGCTTCCCAAACTTTTTTGGCCTACCGACTCCTTTCCAGAAATTTTTTTACTCAGCGCCCCCCTAGAAATTAATTTTTTTAAAATTTAATAGCAATTAAAATTTTAATTGCTATTAAAATATATGTATTAATGTTTCTACCTTTTTATATAAAATATAGTAAAGAAAGGTGTCTCTCGGCATTACTTCGCGAACGAAGATTCTTAGGAAGGACTCATCCCACGCTTTTTACAAGCCCGTTGATGACTAAAAAGGCCAATCTGAGATAGGCAAGTTCGGTTGCAGAAAGCACAGCAGAAAGTCTCCTTGGGTGATATTGTTTCCAAGTTGCGGTTCTTTCTGCGTTGTCTTTTCTCTTTGAGACCCATTTGGCGTGTCTTCTCAAAAGAGGCCACAGCATTGTGGATAATGCATCTCCATGCCTCCCGATGTGAGGCCAGGGTGGACCATTGTTGGTGATCAATCTGGCTGAGCCTGAGATGTTGCTTCAGGGAGTCCTTATATATTTATATAAGGTGTACATTACAAACATTGAAGTTTGAAATTATGAAACTATTTATTGAACTTGGAATAGAAAGGTAATACAAAAAAAGTTAAAACATTCGAAATCATCTTAATGATTTCGCGACCCCTCCAAAATGGGACACTTGGAAAACTACAGCAACCCAGCCATGCTTCCACCGCCCCCTTACAGTGAATCATCGCCCCCCTAAATGCACCTGGGGCCATCACCACGCCCCTGGATTGCTCCAGCGCCCCCCAGGGGGCGGTAGCACCCACTTTGGGAATGACAGTGTTATATCAATCACTACACAAAGACATGAGTTATATCCAAAATACAAGTGTGTTTTATATACACACTAAGTCATAAATAGAGTAGTACAGTATCATATAGAAAGTATTCCTATCTTGGCAACCACATAAGTAACACAGGCATGAATATACATTTACAAACATCGCACTGGAAGCGTTAACAGTACATAATAAAGCAGGGGTGGGCAAACTGTGGGCTGGATGTGGCCTGGCAGCCACTTCTATACGGCCCGGGGAGAAGGGCGTCGGGGGCGGGGCCAAGAGGAAGGGGTGCCGCTGCTGCCATGCCATCACAGGCTCTATGGAGCAGAGTCTGTCTCCGGCAGACAGGCCGGAGGAGCAGTGGCTTCGGAGTGCCTGCCATCCCTGGAGGCGATCCAGGCCTGCAGCAGGAGCACTTGCTGACCTGCGGGGGCTGATCGCCCTGGCGACCTGGAAGACTTGATCGTCTTCCGGTTGCTAGGGTGAACAGCCGCCTCAGATCACGACTGCTCCCCCTGCAGGCCCGGATTGCCTCCAGGGATGGCAGGCACTCCATAGCAGGGCAATCAGCTGGGGAACGGCTGGGGGCAAGATCGGGCGGAGGCCTGCAGCCTCCGATCACCTGCTGTTCCGCTCTCCTCTTTTTTTCCTTGTCCTGGCGGAGGGACGAGAGAGGGTGGAAGGGGAAGAGGGTGGAGAGAGGAAGGAAGGAAGGAGGGAGGGAGGCAGCCGGGAAGACCTACCTCCCGCCCCGACTGGGGCATGGAGGCTTCGGGCGACTAGGGTGGTGAAGCGGCCGAGCTCCCGAGGGGCCGCTGACCTCCACGTTCAAAGAGTCCCCGCCTTTGTCCGAGCTCCTTTCAGAGCGGGTGTGTGGCAAGCAAGCAGAGAGGGCGAGCAAAGAAGGCAGGCAGGCAGTCTCTCTGAGGCAGCCCACACACACGCTAGGTCCGCTTTGCCACCCTCTGGACTGGGGTCATTGGGCCATTCCATCTTGGGTTCCTTCCTCTCTTCAGGATGTCAGCCTTCATCTTGGTTCGCAACTTGTCTTCTTGAATTTTATTTTATTTTAGTGGTTTTTATTATTATTTTATAATAATTTTATAATAGTAATATAATAAATATAATATAATGATTTTATATTATATTATAATTTCAATATATTATAATGTCTATATATATACTATAATATAATAATTCTGATATTAATACTAATAATATATGAATATTTCTTGATATATTAATATGTTAATATTAATGATGTGTAATATATAGTAAATATAGTAAGTAAATAAATAAATAGGTGTGGCCCTCCATAATATTTTTTGGCTCTCGTGTGGCCTCTTGGAAAAAATAATTGCCCACCCCTGTAATAAAGGCTGATTTTCCTACCAGGAAAATCTCCAGATACATCATATTATACATACCCTTAAAGTTCACACACAATACACATGCGCAATGCAGGTATAATGTCAATAATGAAACACAAGGTACCTCTGCGGCACAATACAGTTCACTTGTAGCCAGACATGTAGCCAGGGTGGGGGTGGGGCTACAGTTCACTTGTAGCCTGTGTTGAGAGGTGGTGCCGAAAATGAAACTCGACTTATCAGATTCTGAGAAAGAACTATTGTTTGACTTGCAATAAATGACACTATCGCTATTTTTTCAACAGAGAGAATAGCTACAATTGGATCCAGTTTTAAGGGGATCTTTCTAGAAAGCAAAAGCCCTCCTCCCAGCTCCTTCCAAAGACAGACAAAACCTTGTCTCTGTTGCCACAAGGAGGCAGGATTATGAATAGGAGCCTTTTTATGCTGTCCTCCAATGACACTATCGGAACAGTGTTTTCCCACGGGGTGGCAGCTAGTGCTAGGAAACTGACTGGTGCAGAGACGAAGAAAAATGGAGTTAGTTGTTGGTGCTGTATTAACCATAATCCTGGGTGCTGTTCTCAGGCTAGTTTTATTTCGTTCCAGAAACAGCCTTGAACCACCATGCATCTCTGGCTGGATCCCTTGGGTAGGAGCCGCCATACAGTTTGGCAGAGCTCCCCTGACCTTTATAGAGCAAGCCACACTCAAGGTAAGGAGGGGACAGTTAGAGGGTGAAAAGGACTAGCTGTGTTTTAAATTTTTTGACTTTTCAGCAATATAATATGGTTTGTATAACCAAAGTGCTATCAAGCTTTGAGGAGAAAGAGGGAATCCCTGTTTGCACCTGTCCACATTATTATTATTATTATTATTATTATTATTATTTGGAATACTGCTTTTCTTCCTGTGTGCCTCTGACATCCTTATAAGTATGCAGAGTTTTGGAAAAGATTTTCTTTATACCAACAAGGTGGTATACTATGTACCTGTATAGCAAAACCAATGTATCTGCATCAAAGAGCCAATTATGAGTAGGTCTTTCTTCAGAAGATTTTAGAATATATTATTGATTGTGATTGTCATATTTGTTGGACTAAATTAACTTTAAAAAAGAAATAGTAATAAAAATTGGCTCATATAAACTTTGCTGTGATTTAAATTTAGGGCAACAGGTCCCCTAAGTATGAAATTGCATTCTCAATTTGCATGTAAGGTTCAACTTTGCCAAGTTATAAGTTATGTTGTAACCTATGCATGGGAAGTACTTTTCCTCTCTAATGTGCGCCACTTATAATTAAAATCCATTTGTAGTTCTATGATATTACTCAACATTGAGTATCACTTTGTGAGACATGTGATGTAACTAAACATTGTGTATCCAAAATGCTTGGAATGCTTGTATTTGCATCCATGATGAGATATGGGAAACAGGTTGCAACACAAAATGTATTCATCTTTCATATTCCTCATGCACATAGCCTAAAGGTAATTTTATGCAATATTTTAAATAATTTTCTGTATGAAACAACATTGGTGTACATTGAACTCCCGGAAAGCAAAGGTGTGACAATTTTGGATTTTGGAATATTTTGGATTTTGAAATTCTGGATAAAAGGATGCTCAGTGTGTATTTGGCATGCTACATGTAGTTGTGATATATTTTTTCATTCTGCTTTAAACTGTTTACAGCAAGAAATAGAACATAGTGTTTCTCTTGGCAATATAAAGGGTATTATGTCAGAATTCATCAAACAGTTATTTCAGAGTACTCTCATTTCCCTTCCTGCAAGTGTTCTAAGATTGAATTGTGCAGAATTGCAATTTTTCTTGATGTAGCCATGCTGAAAGTTATAATTTCAGATACAGAATTGTATAGCTTAGGTTCTGTTGGTTAATTCCAATTAGAACAGATCTATTAAATGGATTAGTGAAAGGAGAACAAACAGCTTAGCATAATTATACACTTTAAAAGCTTTGGGTTGATCTCTATTGACCAGAGCACCAGGAATGTGGTGCAGCTGGCTGGGTGTCAGCTGCATAAGATCTCTACTGACCAGAAGGTCATGAGTTCGAGGCCTGCCCGGGTCGAGGTAGGCTCTTGACCTATTGTGTAGCTCATTGTCGACCTTTGCAACCTGAAAGACAGTTGCATCTGTCAAGTAGGAAATTAAAGGTACAACTTAGTGGGGAGGCTAAATTTAACTGATTTATGAGGCTATAAAAAAGATCTCCAGGAAACATGCTGAAGAGTGAAGGAGTGTGACAGCTCCCCCTGGTGGCCAGATGTTTTAAAAATGCCTCTGTCTGTCTTGTGTGTTTGTGTGTCTAAATGTAATGTGTACATTGTAATCCGCCCTGAGAAGGGTGGAACAGAAATGAAGTAAATAAATAAGTAAATAAATAATTGTTGTAGGTTTTTTGGGCTGTATGGCCATGTTCTAGAAGCATTCTCTCCTGACATTTCTCTGGCATCTATGGCAGGCATCCTCAGAAGTTGTGAGGTCTGTTAGAAACTAGGAAAATTGGGTTTATATATCTGTGGGATGTCCAGGGTGGGAGAAAAAAACTCTTGTCTGTTGGAGCTAGGTGTGAATGTTTCAGTTGGCCACCTTGATTAGCATTTGATGGTATGCCAATTTTTGGTATACCTTGTTACTGCATGGGGGAATTCTTTGTTAAGAGGTGATTAGCTGTTCATGATAGTTTCTTCTCATGAGTTCAAAAAGCTTCGGTTGTGATCAGGCATGTAGGCCCGGGGGGGGGGGGGTTTGAGTTGCTTCAGCCCCCCCCCCCCAAATTCTCAGGGAGGTCTGCGAGAATGCCTTACTGGTACATTATTTAAACTGTTATGTTTATTCATATCATGATCTAATCACCATGCTCAGTATATCCCATATACATGGGGTATTACTGGGATAACAATACAAAAGGTTTGCTAGGGTAGATCCTCCCTCACTCAGACTCAAAATCCTGGCTACGGCCCTTGTTGTGATTCATTTAAAGTGCAGTGTGATGTTCTAAAGATAAGACTATTTGCCTTTTAATTTATGTAAAAGATAATAAATACTTTTGAAGAGTTGCAGTTGAGTTACAACTGCAAGCCTTTAACAAATGTCCATTTGGGAATCGGTCATTTATTTTTTACTTTGTCCTTTTCTGCAGTTTCTTAACAAGCAGAAGCTTTAGAGCCAACAGCTCCTGGCAACACTGCCATCATGGCAGTAATTTATATAAGCAAAGGGTACTGAAGTTCATGTGAAGTATTCAGGCTACTTTGAAAGCTGCACATTGCATGCAGAATTACATAAGAATTCCCTCATAATTTCCTTTTAAAAGACAGAACATGAAGCTATTCAAGGTAATACATTTAGAACTATGTGGGCTTCATAATTTGCAGGTTTTGAAATGTTATAAAAAATTCCAGCTTTTCTTTTTTCAAAATAGTACTGCTCAAAAACTTTATGTAATATTCCTTATTTCCCACGTTGAACCTTGAGTGCTAATTCTTGTTACTGTGTTTATTTTTTTCAAGTCATTACTGACTTAGGGTAACCTTAAGGTCATCATATCATAGGGTTTTCTGGAGCCGAGACTGGGGAACTTGTCTAAGTTCATACAATGGATTCTCATGATTAAGTGTTAAAACGACCCCTTGTTTGTGTTGTCGAAGGCTTTCATGGCCGGAATCACTAGGACGCAGTGAGGTTTCTTAACTGTATGGCCACATTCCAGAAGCATTATCTTCTGATGTTTCGCCCACATCCATGGCAGGTATCCTCAGAGGTTGTGAGATCTCACAACTTCTGAAGATGCCTGCCATGGGTGTGGGTGAAAGTTGGGAGAGAATGTTCCTGGAACGTGGCCAAAGGTAAAGGCAAAGGTAAAGGATTTCCCCTAACATTAAGTCTAGTTGTGTCCTACTCTGGGCTTGGTGCTTTATATAATGCTATTGGTGATCATCTTTCCCTCTGTCATACTGTGATGATGATTTTGCAACTTATGACATCGTTTTATTAAACTACCTTTTTTGCTCAATATTTTGCAGTATGGTCCTGTATTCACAGTCTATTTGTTGGGGAAACGATATACATTTCTTACAGAAGAAGAAGGGTTTCAAGTCTTTTTTACATCTAAAAATGTAGATTTTGAGCAGGCAGTACAAAAGTCTGTCCAGCATGCAGGTAAGTAGATTATTCTAACCCATCCCTCATCTCATGTGTGTGTGTGTGTAATTTCACCATATAGTTTTGTTTTCTGTATTTATTGACAAAGAGGTTGAACCGTGGGTGACCTTGAGATTTTGAGTTTTGTTTAACTTTACACCAGTCTTTGAAGGGTCTGCTTTTGACTGAAGACACTTATTTCTCCCCTGAAAATGTTTTTAAGACAAGTTCCTATACACAAGGCACCAGATCGGTTCTTACCTTTTGCCTGTTTCGCAACTAAATCCATTCCCTAAGGGTAGTTTTTGTGGATGAAACCGGTTTGTTAACTATTAGCAAGCACTGGATAGATCTGTAGCATCAGGAGAATAAGCAAAACAAAGACATAAATGGACCATACAGGTCAGTCACAAGTTTGGGTCTAAAAAAAGTGGCGAAGGGACAAAAAAGTCTCAAAGTCAGAAGATATGTTAGCTTGCTTTGATTCTCCTGGTGCTGTCACCCTTCGTCCTATTTTCACACTGATGTTGTAGAGATTTCAGGGGAAGGAAATGAAAGTGCTATCTTTTTCATTTTTCTTCCCCCCTCCCTCGTGAGTCAGGGAGGAGCAAGAAGTGCCCATTCTTATTCAGTAAAATGCGATCCTAAGAATCATAGAGTTAGACGAGACCTCAAGGGCCATCCAGTCTAACCTCATGTTGCCATGCATGAATACACAACCAAAGCACTCCTGAGAGATAGCCATTCAGCCTCTAGACTTCACCACCCTTAGAAGGCAGTGTACTCCACTGTGAACAGCTCTCTACCATCATAAAATTCTTCCTAATATTCAGATGGATGTTTTTCCTGCACTTTCCTAATCTCTGGCACAGCAGAAAACAAGCTGGCTCCATTTGCAACACGATATTTAAACCTGGCTATTATGTCCCCGCTTAACCTTCTCCAAGTTAAACATACCAAGCTCCCAATGCCTTGATTTTTCAAAGTGACCAGGAATGTTTTTTGTCAGGCGTTATGAATAAAGAATTGGATAGTAACAATGGACTACTTCTCCAGTATGTGATAACAGTGAGAATACTTATTTGCTCAAATTGCAAATGGACCAAATCACTAATGACAGAAGAGTGGACTATTAAATTTGTTGAGTTAGCTGAAATTGGCGACGCTTTAAGCATCATAGACAGAATGATAAAATAGCCTTGCTTGATCCCCTTGCCAATTGGAAACCATTTCATATTCTGTATTAAAGGAGTCAGACAAAGCTGCATATTAGCACCACTGTTATTTAGCTTATATGTAAATTACCTACCGGAACAGTTGAAGGACCCAGAGGTACATATGCCTCAGGTGTTTAATACCCATATCAACATCCTGTTATATGCTGATGACATGATATTACTGTCATATTCGCAAGTTGGGCTACGTAGGTTGCTGATAAGATTTAATTCCTATTGTCATAAGAACTCCCTAATTATCAACAAATTGAAGTCAAAAATAATGGTATTTGGCAAACGACCCAATAGACATAGATGGCTTCTGGATGGCAAACCAATAGAGCAAATTTGCACTTCTACGTACTTAGGTGTCATATTTTCCGAAACCGGTTCTTGGCTTCCACATCATTAAAGGAGCTGAGCCACAGCGAGAGCACAGGCAAATCAACTGCTAAAATTAACAAATCATAGCCAACCAGGATCCTTAGGCCTGCTTCTTAAAGTATATAAGGTCAAGGTTACCCCCATGCTCCTGTACGGACCGGAAGTCTGGGGCCTAAACCAGGTATCATTATTAGAGCAATCTCAAGCTCAGCACCTGCCTAACTTTCTAGGAGTGGATAAAAGGACCCCCGCTGCAGCAGTCAGAAGAGAAACAGGAGTATATACAGTTGGTGGTTTATCCAAAATTAGGGCATATAAATACTGGATAAAACTAAATGCCATGGCAGATGATAGACTTCCAGAATTATGCCTATTATTTATTTATTATTTATTTATTTATTAACTTTATTTATACCCTGCACCCATCTCCCCAAGGGGACTCGGGGTGGCTTACATGAGGCCAAGCCCAATAACACATAATAATATTAGAGCAGACTAAAAACCAACATCAGTCCTCTTGGCTAGAGCAACTGACAAAATACATTAGGAGTTGTGGACTTCCAATTCTATACCCAAATATCTTTAAAGAACTGGATCCAAAAACAGTGGCACAACTAATACAGGACATAGAGTAAAGCCGGCTCACTGCAATGGTTAAGTCGCTTCAAACATACATTTCAAACAGCTAAATGCCTAAAGGCAGTAATGCCTAAACATCTAAGGAGGGTATTCACTAGAACCCGATTTGAACAGACGGATACAATGGTGAAACATGGAAGGTTTAACCAAGTTCCATATAACGAACGATGCTGTATCTGTGGGGCAACAGAGGTGGGGGATATTATACATGTATTGTTTTGTTGTATCTCGTACAAGAAAGAGAGAAACCAATACCTCGGACCATTCATTACACAGAAGACTGAGAGAACTGAGAGAGCGTGAGCCACAACCATTTATTAGTAACTAGCTTATGTACCCAGGGTTTTCCGAGTATGCATTTTCTACTAATTATTTGAAATCCTCATTGATACCATTATAGTTTTATGATTGCTATATGGTACAAGTTGTTTCTGATTAGCAGTGACTTAGGCCCCTTCTACACTGTCCTTATATCCCATGATCTGATCCCAGGCTATCTACTTTAAACTGGATTATATTTATTTATATTTATTTATAAATTCGATTTGGTAGACCGCTCTCTCTGGAGCCCAGAGCGGTTTACAACATAAAATCAATAAAAACATCAATAAACAGATAAAATGAATTTCCACTGCCAGATACTCCGGGATAAGCAGATAATGTGGGATCAGATTCTGGGATGTAGGGCATTGCAGAAGGGCTCTTAAGGAGCTGGGTATGCACTTAGCCTGGAGAAGAGGCAATCATGATGACATTATAGCCATGTTTAAATGTTTGAAAATACAGCTGACTGAGGAGGGAGCAAGCTTTTTTCTGCTGCTCCAGAAACTGGGGCCCCTTCCACACAGCTGAATAAAATCCCACATTTTCTGCTTTGAACTGGAATATATGGCATTGTGGACTCAGATAACCCCGTTCAAAGCAGATATTGTGGGATTTTCTGCCTTGATATTCTGGGTTATTGGATGTGTGGAAGGGCCTTAAGGCCCCTTCTACACCCATATAATTCACATTATCTGCTTTGAACTGGATTATATGAGTCTACATTGCCATATAATCCAGTTCAAAGCAGATGATCTGGATTTTATATGGCAGCGTAGAAGGGGCCAAAGACATGAAACAATGGATTCAAGCAATAGGAAAAGAGATCCCACCTAAACATTAGGAATAACTACTTGATGGAAAGACAGCTGTTTGTCAGTGGAATACACTGTTCGGAGTGTGTGTTTCCTTCTTTGGACATGTCAGGATGTGTTCCTGCAAGGTAGAATGGGATTGGACTGAATGGTTTGGTGTCTTCTTCTAAATCTATATATGGTATTTAGAATACTACTTAGTTTGACCCTTAGATAGGGTTTCTGTTCTTCATCTAAAATTCTCACACCCTCCCTAACAAGTGCAGACAGTTACTCTAGACCAGTGTTTTTCAACCTTTTTTGAGCCGCGGCACATTTTTTACATTTACAAAATCCTGGGGCACACCACCAACCAAAATGACACTTACTATATTGTACTATACCATTATACTGTAATATTATTAGTAAAATTACAAGTAATATAAAATATATAATTTCAATATTGTATTATTTTTAAAAGTGTTATCTTGTATTACATTATAATAATATAAATATTATATGTACATACAATATATTATCAGTAAAGCACAGGAATTAATCCTGACTGTTATAATTACACTCATAGTCAATAACGATATACACCATGACTATGACAAATACTGATAATATAACAATATAATAGCATATACTAAGGGAAAATAATAATATTATGTTAATACATAGTTCATAATAATAATAATAATATAGCCTATGAGGCCCCTTCCACATCACGTCACAGTCTCTGAGACCCGGTAGGCCGCTCGCATACCTGCCCGGAGGCGGGCCCCGTTGTTCCCCGCGTCGTGGCAGCAGTGGGCGAAGAGGCAGTAGAGCTGCGGGTAGGAGAAGAAGCCCATGAAGGCAGTGGTGGCGGCGCCGGCCAGGGCCAGGCTCAGGTTCAAGGGCTCCACTGCCATGGCCGGCCGGACCAGCGCCAGACCCGCCACCAAGCCCAGCACCGCCAGGCAAACCCGCCACCGCATCGCCTCAGACGAGGCACTTCAGCTCCACTGGCATCCACTCAGGGAAGGCACTTCTGGTCCTGCCGCCTCCGCCCCTGCCATCTTGGTGCCGAGCGGGAGTTAAAGGCCACTGTAATGGGATTGGCCCATGGAGAATAAAGTGGTGTGGCTTATTCAAGACTCAAGAGTTTCCAATTTCCCACGGCACACCTGATGATCGCTCATGGCACACTAGTGTGCCGCGGCACACCGGTTGGGAAACACTGCTCTAGACAAATATTTCTAGTCTATTAGGAGTTTGTACTTGCTATCAGTATGTTTGCTACAAATGTTTGAATACGATATCTTCATCAAAACCTCATTTCAAACCTTTCCTGTTACCTTCCTCTCTCACAGAACAATCTTGAGGCTGCATCTACACTGTGGAATTAATGCATCTTGCCATACTTTAGTTGCCCTTGCTCTGAATGTTATGGGATCGTAGGAGCTTTGATGATGAGGCATAGCACTCTTCGGCAGACAAGACGAAAGACATAAAATTACAAGTCTTATTATTCATAGCATTGAGCCGTGCCAATTAATGTGGTGTCTAACTGCATTGCGTTTACAGTGTAGATGCACGCTGAGTCAAGTGGTTCAGTGACCAAGGCGCTTATCTCTTGTCTACAAGTTTATATGTGCATATGATGAAAGGACATTGTGTAAGAGATGGATTAAATGTATCCTACATTGCTAAACAACTGATTAATTTTTGTAAGAATTTTTCAATTTCTTCTTGACACTAAGGCCCCACCTGCACTGACTAAGGCCCCTTCCACACAGCTGTATAAAATCCACACTGAACTGGATTATATCGCAGTGGGGACTCAGATAATTCAGTATGAAGCAGCTATTGTGCATTGTCTGCCTTGATATTCTGGTTACAGTGTATGGCTGTGTGGAAGGGTCCTATGTAATGTAGTTCAAAGCTAGCTTCAAACTGTCTGTTGGCCAGACAACAAACTCCTATGAAAGTGTCCTCTGGTTTGTGTAAGTATCATCTGGGTCTCAAACTGGCTCCAGGATTTCCTATGTAATCGTGTTTCTGCATCTATTATAATAAATCTTAAGAGGGGTAACTATGCCCATTTAAAAACCCATGAGAAACCAACCTGAAATTCAGAAATAAAACAAATTATGTTGTTTGCTCATTCTGGTACTTTCAGGATGATTTTAATGCATATTCTAATGATGATTGTGTGTGTTGTTGTTGTTGTTTTAAAACTTGCATCCTAAAGTTTCTGTTCCTGAAGAAATCTTCTACAAGAACAGGAAAAACCTTTATATCATGATGAAGGGGAAAATGTCTCCCTCCAATGTTCATGTGTTATCTGACAATCTTTGTCATGAGTTCCAAAAATGTATGGTGGATTTAGGTTCTGAGGGTACAAAGGAGCTCAGAGATCTTGTAAGGTAAGTGAGTTTACAAACTAGACATACTGTCCTCCCTCTTTTTCAATAACTAACAATAACAATATATATGTCTTCCCTTACAGTATTGCCCTTCTGTTTTTCCAAGTGCCATTTTGTCTAAATACCTGTTGCTCTTCTGTGCAGTCTTTGAATATACGTTGGATATAGTATAATGCAGAAGGGAAAGGAGGCCATATGCTTACTTAGTATGCAGATATTGTATTCAGGAAACAATCAAAACCTGGCTGTTTAAACAGGCCTTCGGCAAGTGATGGAAGTGCAGTTTAACATCCTATCACGATACAGTTAGAAATGAAGCAGCCAAATTATGATTCTTCTTCGAGTTCTCTGTGAATGCACACTTGTGGAGAGTATTGTTCCTGCACAGGCTCTTACGGAAGCTTCCCAAGCTGTTTACTTTAATTTCTGGAAATAACCCTGCCTATTTCTCCTCCGAGCATAAAAGGCGCCCCAGCTCCTCTCTCCCTGGTTCTTTTTCTTCCACTGCTGTAACTCTTCGGAACTCCTCTAGCCATGTTGACCACGAGGTTCAAGAGATACAGTATATCCAGTGCACGTTGAAGATACCAGACTGTGATGGCCACGTGAAGTGCCTCCTCTGCCTGGGAGAAGCATACGTCATGAGCTTTTGCCCACACTGCCAAGCCTTTACTGCACAGGCAAAAAAAATAGAGTCCCTCGCCTTCGGGTGATGCTCTACCACCAGGTCTTAGCCCTCTCCATTGCAACACATCCATCAACTTCGGGCTCAAAAAAAGCATCAGCAAAGCCTTTCACGTTGGCTCCGCTGAAGGCTCATCGAACTCCTCTAAGACTTCCAAGGCCATGAAACCTCTACCCCAACCCCCATCAACATCAAATTCGATGACGCTGGCAAGGTCTTCTCGATTGATCATGACAGCACCACCATCAGCCTCTTCCATGATGATCGCTTTCAAGAGGGCAAGAGGAGGCATCGATTCCACTCCTCCTCTCTCCAATCCCTCCAACACCGGGAAAGGCCTTTGAATCAGAAGGTACAGAAGGAAGGCATCACAAAGAGAAAGAGGCCCGCTCCATCACCACTGCCAATACTGGCAAAGCAGCCAACCTCCTCAGAAGCCTCTTCATGCTGATCCTCGCCAATTCAGCCGGTGCAGGCCCAGCAGATACTGCCCTCTTTCGAATCCCAGCAGATGATGTCAGCTCTCACAGCCATCTGAGCCCCCCTACGGCAGACCTGGGCAATTGCTGGCCCTCCAGGTGTTTTGGACTTAAAATCCCAGAAATCCTAACAGCTGGTAAACTGGCTACGATTTCTGGGAGTTGAAGTCCAAAACACCTGGAGAGCCGGCAATTGCCCAGGTCTGCCCTACAGCCTCCACCCCCAGCCCGATCGGCCACAGCAAGGCAACAACTCTTCCCACTACCAGAGGAGTTGCCTGTGCAGTATCCTCAACAAGTGTGGATTCACAGAGAACCACTCGAAGAAACATAGTTACAGGTAAGCAACCAGAATGCATTATTTGTGTTGGGAGGTTTGTTTAAGGGGTTTTTTAATGTATATTTATATGTTTATTGATTTTAGTGATTTTATATTGTTCATTGTTTTATTTGTTATAGATAATGAGGCATTGAATTTTGCCTGCATGTATGATTTATGCCACTCTTGAGTCCCCCACGGGGTGAGAAGAGCAGGATATAATTTAAATAAATAAAGGTTGACAACTGAATTTCATGGCATAATAATTGCATTTTATGCCTGTTTTGGCTGAAAAAAGGAGGGCGCAAATAATATGCAATGAAAAATCATGTCAGTATTATGTACTAGAAAACAGCTTGTGCAAATTCACAACAGTGTTCAGAGTACAGACTTACATATTTTAATCTTGTCAGGCGACACTGCACCTCTCCAAATGGTTTCATTATATGTCTCAGTGTCCTCTATTCAGCCCAGTGCTTTTGGACTCAGCTGAGAGAAGAGCCACATCTAAAATGGATGGGTGAAGATGTTGCTTGTACAGTGCAGCAAGTCACGAGAAGAGGGAAGAGTGTTCCCTGCGCTAGCTGTTTGCAGCAGTCAGAGTGGTTTTCCCTGTTGTAAACAGTCTGCAGTGCACACTGTATGCAGATTGTCTGCCAGCAGTATGTTGGGACAATGAATTAAAGCTGTAATGGTTACATGAGGAAAGGGAAAATACTGATTTAGGGTGCCCAGAAAGAGGGTGCTACTATCACGTGGGGGTGACAATTACATGGTAAAATATGGTATTCCAAATATATTTTTAAATATTCAATTAGAAATTATTCCAACTAGATTCAAAATTATTTTTTTTACAGCTGGCTTTTCTTCTATTCCAGGCACATAATGTTTCCACCGGTAGTGAATATCTTGTTTGGAAAAGACATATTTTTGACAACCAAGGATAATATCAGAGAATTTGACGAACACTTTCAGAACTATGATAACGACTTTGAATACGCTACCCAGCTTCCTGAATATTTTATGAAGTAAAGAAGTAATGTTCTTTTTTTACAGTATAAGTTAAATACTTTAAATCAGTGGTTCCCAACCTGTGGGCCAGAGCCCACTGGTGACCACGAGACCTAAAATAAGGTCTGTGGCTGGAGGTGTGTGCTGCTGTTGGAGGAGAGCAGGAGAGAGAAGAAGGGGGAGAGAAGGAAGGAAAGAGGCCAGCACTGTTGATCTCGCCCTCTCACAGCTTCTCCAGCGCTATTAAAGGAAAGCAAGAGAGAAGGAGAGGGAGAGAAGGAAGCAAAGAGGTTAATGCCTTTGCCCTTGCTCTCTTCCCCTCCTTGGTGCCATTGAAGGAGAGTGAGAGAGGAGAGGGAAGGAAGGGGGTCAGCACTGTTGCTGTCACCCTCTGGCGGCTTCCCCAGCGCCATTGGAGGAGAGCGAGAGAGAAGGAGGGGGAAAGAAGGAAGGAGGCCAGCGCCATTGCCCTTGACCTCTTGCTCTCTTGTGGCTTCCCTGGTGCCATTGGAGGAGAGCGAGAGAGATAAGGAGAGTCCCTCAAAGTAACTGTTTTTATTATTGACACAAAACCACAATATGTCACAGCAAACGAGATCTATATGCTGGATTTTGTATCAAAAAATCACAAGTCGAACACTTCCCAAGTGTCTAGGACTGTGTGATATATTTTTGAATGATGTGCGCAGATCCAAGTAAGGTGGCCTCTTGCAGTTGGCAGATTGTGATTTTGTCAATGTTTATTGTTTCCAAATGCCAGCTGAGATCTTTTGGCATGGCACCCAGTGTGCCAATGACCACTGGGACCACCTGTACTGGTTTATGCCAGAGCCTTTGCAGTTCGATTTTGAGGTCTTGATAACGGTTGAGCTTTTCCTGTTGTTTTTCCTCAATGCGGCTGTTACCCAGTATGGCGAGATCAATTATTATTATTACCTCCCATTGCCACACATCAGTTGTAGTGGGAAAGCAGCCCTCTATAAGACCCTGTTTAGTCCTCCAAAGTATGTATGTATGTACAGTATGTATGTATGTATTTATTTATATCATTTATATTCCGCCTTTCTCACCCTGCAGGGGACTCAGGGCGGATCACAATGCACATATACAGGCAAACATTCAATGCCATAGACATGCAACATATATAGACAGACAACGAGCTACACAATTGGTCCAGAGCTCACCCCGACCCGGGCAGTAGAGATCTTATGCAGCTGACTCCCAGCCAGCTGCGCCACATTCCCAGTACCAGTTTCTTGGGGACAGTTTCTTGGGTCTCGTGCTCCACTTTTTTTTTTTTTTTTTCAGCCTTGGCTCCCTTCCCTTCTTTTTTGTTTTATCCACGGATAATAACACAACCCAACCAAAAAACATTTTTTTCTTGATGTCTTCGTTTCTAGGCCTGTTCCTGGGGTTATTTGGGGTGCTGATTCAGAAAATTGCATTGGATAGACCACATCAGCTCTATATTATTAAATATGGTTTTCTATGGTCGAGGAGATGGCGACTAATGGATGACATATGTTCTGTATCAGAAATTAAAGCTGATGTGATCTATCCAATGCAATTTTCTGAATCAGCACCTCAAATAACCAAACCTAATCTAAAGTTGACCAGAAACTGATTCGTAACCCTTTGGGTACTACTGTTGGAGAGTGGTCCCTTATAAAGTTCTCCATGGTCAAGAAAAAGGTTGGGAACCACTGCTTTAAATGCACCAGAAAATAATCAGGGTCAACACTGGTTAGTAGTTGGATCGAAGACCATCAATGAGCACCAGGTGCTATAGTCTATATTTCAGAGATAGAAACTGTCAAAACTAAAAAAAAAGTGATTGCATTCTGTGAAAAGATATGAGAGTGTTAGTTTATTGTGATACATTCAATCTTCTTGAATAGACGTTATATTCCTCTTCTGAAAATTAAGCAGACTTAACTTACATCAAAATTAAATGTTTGTATGCTAGTAAGACTAGTATGGGAAGAGACAAAATAAGAACAGATTTAATAAGTATGCACACAGAGGCTTGCAGCTCTTGACTAATAATCAGAAACAGAGCTACAGATATGGAAACACGAATAATAACTTCGTTACAAAACTATTATGGTGGTGCATGATTTCTATATATCCACTGGTGCTTCTGAATTGTGCTTGCTTTAGCTATCAAAAAAGTGGAGTGTTTGCAGCACAAAAAAGGTGAAGTCCATTGTAGTAGAACAGACAGTCTTGCAAAACATTGTGTGTGTGTGTGTGTGTGTGTACCAGGTCACATATTCAAAAGTCTGCAAAGCCTGAAAATAATAAATATAATTCCATATTTTGAAAGTGAATGTTGATTGTCCATAGAAGTAGAAAATAGTTCAGAGATTGTTTGTAAATAATGAAGGGCTTGGTAGTACATGTATTTCTCAGTGTGTCTGAAACATCACAAAAACAATAATTTTTGTTAAATTTTAGAAGCTGTGTGTTATGACATAGACAGAATATGTCAGTGCAAAGCCTCTCTCCATACAGTGGTTTAACTTGGACACCAGACTTAAAACAAAACTAAGGACAGCTAGAGGCATAATTGTCATATTTTGCTATCCTCCTACTGTTGTTTGCTTACTCATGCCCAGGGTTATCTTGTCCTGCAGTTGCAAAGGCCAGCAGTTGACCCTGGCCATATTTGTTTATTCAGTGCCTGCTAGTTGGAGTACATTTTCAAGGTTGACTCTTGATTTTCTCATTCATCCCTTCCACACATTTACTAAATTCCACTAAGTGCTACACTTAAAATGTGCTAAACCACAGTGTTCATCACATTAAGTTGGGTTGAAGTGTAGTGTAGAGCAGTGTTTTTCAACGTTTTTTGAGCCGCGGCACATTTTTTACATCTACAAAATCCTGGGGCACACCAGCAACCAAAATGACACTCTAACACAGTAATACATATATGTTTTTAAATGTATTTATACACTCAGTGTGAAACCTGGGCCTGTTTCGATGAACACAACATAGATATCCTGGCAGGAATGATTTTGGAAGTTGTAGTTCACCTACACCCAGAGAGCACTGTGGACTCAAACAATGTTATGTTATGTTGTTGTTTGTTTTCTATTCAGAATCACAATGTTGGAAGGAGGCTCACCACTTTCAGGTCCCTCTAAAACAGGCATGGGAAAACGTCCCTGCTTCAATGTGAAGTCAGCTTTTTGCCAATCTGTAATAGCTCCCTGAAAACAACACAAAGATTATTTTATGTACCTTTGTGTAATTCTATGGGTCCCTGCAACTTCCTCTTTTTTATTATAAATCGAGATCTAGTGAAAATTGATGTATGGCTGCTAATAAAACTAAACAGCCACTCTAGGTATCTATAAATACAATGAAGAGAAAGAATATAGGCTGCCTTGATCAATTTTGCTTCCAATATTTTAGCAATACTGGAGTTGGAATAATGTAGTACTTCCTGTTCTCTATGCACTTTGCTCCTGTTGACCAGCAAGACAGGATTTTCTCACTTTACTGGCCAGTGTGAATTGAAAGCTTCTTTTGTGGTCACAAATGGACACAGCATTGCTCCATTAATTCCTTTGGAGGCAAGAAAAAGGTTTTGTTAAGAGAAAAATAAGAGTGGGAGGGAGCTGAAAACCACTTTCTTACTCTGTTCATCCAGTGGGAAGATCTGGATTTTTTCCAAGCTACTGAATGGTTTTGCTTTCTCAGACTACAAAGATGTCTCATTCTGGAGGAAGAGAGAGAATAATGAGCATATATTGTTCAAAACTGAAACATGTAATCTACTGTGATGATAAAATTTGGCAACCCAGCATCACTTGTAAAGCATATTACCTGTCGAAAACATGTTGAATGACTTCACGAGTAAAGGTATTTCATCAATTATTTCCCCTTCTTTGTAGGAAGTGGTCTAAATCCAAAAAATGGCTTCTCAAAAGTTTTGAAAAGGTTGTGTTATATGCAGATAAAACAAATCCTCCAGATGGTTCTTATAAGGTAAACTCCGATAATGCTGTTAATGTTGATATTAACTATTACTTAACCATTCACCCCTTGACAGCTTAGATGCAGCAATATAAAATCACTGCTTTCAGAAGATGACTATAATTTTTTTCTTACCTGTTTTCTTGTGGCTTGACGTGGGTCACAACATAACTACAAATAGATAATTAATTAATTAATTTGATTTGATTTTATGCTGCCACTCCCAAAGGCTCGGGGCGGTTTACAAGAAGAATAACAATACAGAATAAAACAGTGGTTTAAAACTCAGCAATTGTCAAAAGCCTGCCTGAAGATGAGGGTTTTGCAAGCTCTATGAAAAGAACTCAGATCTCGGAGAGCCCGAGTCTCAGGCGGCAGGGAGTTCCATAGGACTGGACCTATGACAGAGAATGCCCTCCGCCGGGTTGCTGTTAGATGAAAGGATCTGACACTAGGGATAGCAAGAAGGTTCAAATCTTCTGACCGTAGTGACCTCGGGGGATTGTAAGGGAACAGGCGATCCCTTAGATACACTGGCCCCAGCCCATGTAAGGCCTTGAAAGTAAGAACTAACACCTTGAAAGTGATCCGGAATTCAATAGGTAATCAGTGCAGGTCTCGCAGGATAGGTGTTATATGACAGCTCGCAGGCTTCTCTGCGAGAGCTGAGCTGCAGCGTTCTGCACTAGCTTAAGTCCAGAGGTCGCAGTCAAGGAAAGGCCAATGTAAAGAGCGTTACAGTAGTCAAGTCTTGAGATGACCGTAGCCTGGAGCACCGAGGCTAAGTCGTTCCGGGACAGATAGGGAACCAGCCGCTTCGCCTGCCGCAGATGGAAGAATGTGGTCCTGCTGACAGTGGAGATTTGAGCCTCCATTGACAGCAGGGGGTCTAAAAGGACACCAAGGCTTTTTACAGATGATGATGGGCGTAGTGCCTCGCCATCCAGGGTCGGCAGCTGGATCTCCCTATCGCCCGGACGGCCCATCCATAGGATTTCCGTCTTCGCTGGATTCACCTTCAACCTGCTGGCACGCAGCCATCCAGTAACGGCCTCAAGGCACAGATGGAAATTATCGGGTACAGAGTCCGGCCGGCCCTCCATCCTCAGAATGAGCTGGGTGTCATCAGCGTACTGGTGGCACTCCAGCCCAAAGCTACATACCAGTTGAGTGAGTGGTCACATATAGATGTTAAATAACAAGAGAGAGAGTATGGCACCCTGAGGGACCACGCAATGTAGCGGAAATCTCTCCGGGGCCAGCTCTCCCCTTTGCACTTGCTGCTTCCGATTGTGGAGGAAAGGGGACAACCATTTCAAGGCTGTCCCCCTCACTCCAGCAACGGCAAGGCGGTGTGTCAAGAGATCATAATTGACTGTATCAAACGCTGTTGTGAGGTCCAATAACACAAGCAGTGCCGATCTGCCCTGGTCAAGCTAGCATATAAATATTATATAAAACTAAAACATTCCTATGAAATACATATATTCAAATGCACAAAAATGTTTAAAATTTTGGAACATGTTGTTTGTAACCTTTTGGAAAAGCACCTTTTGAAGATCATAACTTTTTAGAAAAGCATGACCTTTCAGAGAAGAGCCAAAATCCCTTTTAGAGTAGAATCTTCTCTTCTGGTGTACAACCAGATAATAGTCATGCAAGGCATTGGTTTTAGTTGTTAGACTGAATAACCTGTTTTCTCTGATCTGTTAGGAAAACGGAGGTTTGCCAGTGTATAAAACCAGCAGAGCTTTAGAAGTGTTTTTCAGTGCCCTAATCTCCTCTCCCATAAAACAACTTGTTTTATATCATGCACTTTGATTAAAAAAATACATATTTGATTTACTCATGTGTTCAGCATACATGGTACAAAAAAGTATTAATCCAGTTTCAAATATTATTTATTTATTTATTTTATTTCTATACTGCTCTTCTCATCCCGAAGGGGACTCAGAGCGGATTACAGTACACATACTTAGCAGACAATCCCTGCTGTTTCAACATACAACATATAGACAAACAGAGGCAAACTCTGGCCTCCAAAGAAAGCTGACGCACTCCTCATCTCTCAGCTTTCCAGCGTCCCTTCTTGTTCCTTCCGCATTCCCTAGCGTTCCTGGAGTTCTTTAATGGCCTCATAATTCAGTCAAAATTTGCCTCCCCACTGAATGTGGTACCTTTATCTCCTACTTGACAGATGCAACTGTCTTTCGGGCTGCAAAGGTCGACAGCAGGCTACACTTAAAGGTCGAGCACCCACCTCGACCCGGGCAGGCCTCGAACTCATGATCTACTGGTCAGAGAGATCTTATACAGCTGACACTTAGCCAGCTGCGCCACATTCCCGGAGATAACTATCTGTGCCATCCAGCCAGGACATCTCTTACAGAAAAATAGCAAGCTTGTGATCTGAGGTCTGGTGTAGCCTAGAGTCCGTCGTCTGCCTGTCTGTGGTCCTGTTTTATAACTTGTCAGGAAACATATAATAAAGGAAGCTGCATACCGGAACATATATAAAAACAGTAAGCCATAAGGATTATAGATAAACACTAGCTGTACCCTTGAATACGCGTTGCTGTGGCTTAAAACCCCTGATAGGGCCAAGTTTGCCCAGGCCTTTGGAAGGGAACTGGGGCTGAGGAATTGTGGGAGTTGAAGTCAGAACTTTGGCCTTTGAGGGGTTTTTGGGACTTCAACTCCCACAATTCCTCACAGCCTCAGGCCCCTTTCAAAGGCCTGTGCAAACTTTGGTCCTTTCAGGTGTTTTGGACTTCAACTCCCACAACTGGGCAAACTTGGGCCTGTGGGAGTTGAAGTCCAAAACCCCTGAAAGGCCCAAGTTAGCCCAGGCCTTTGGGGGATTGGGGCTGTGAGGAATTGTGGGAGTTGAAGTCCAGAACTTTGGCCGTTGAGGGGTTTTTTGGGACTTCAACTCCCACAATTCCTCACAGCCTCAGGCCCCTTTCAAAGGCCTGTGCAAACTTGGTCCTTTCAGGTGTTTTGGACTTCAACTCCACAACTGGGCAACTTGGGCCTGTGGGGTTGAGGGCAAACTTGGGCCTGAGGAATTGTGGGTTGAAGTCCAAAACCCCTTTGAAAGGTTTTGGGACTTCAGCTCCCACAATTCCTCACAGCCTCAGGCCCCTTTCAAAGGCCTGTGATCTTTTGGACTTCAACTCCCACAACTGGGCAAACTTGGGCCTGTGGGCCTTTGGAAGAGGATTGGGGCTGTGAGTTGAAGTCAAAAACCCCTGAAGGCCTTGGAAGGGGATTTGGCCCAGAACTTGCCTTTGAGGGGGTTTTTGACTTCAACTCCCACAATTCCTCACAGCCTCAGGCCCCTTTCAAAGGCCTGTGCAAACTTGGTCCTTTCAGGTGTTTTGGACTTCAACTCCCACAACTGGGCAAACTTGGGCCTGTGGGAGTTGAAGTCCAAAAACCCCTGAAAGGCCCAAGTTAGCCCAGGCCTTTGGAAGGGGATTGGGGCTGTGAGGAATTGTGGGAGTTGAAGTCCAGAACTTTGGCCTTTGAGGGGTTTTTGGGACTTCAACTCCCACAATTCCTCACAGCCTCAGGCCCCTTTCAAAGGCCTGTGCAAACTTGGTCCTTTCAGGTCTTTTGGACTTCAACTCCCACAACTGGGCAAACTTGGGCCTGTGGGAGTTGAAGTCCAAAACCCCTGAAAGGCCCAAGTTAGCCCAGGCCTTTGGAAGGGGATTGGGGCTGTGAGGAATTGTGGGAGTTGAAGTCAGAACTTTGGCCTTTGAGGGGTTTTGGGACTTCAACTCCCACAATTCCCTCACAGCCTCAGGCCCCTTTCAAAGGCCTGTGCAAACTTGGTCCTTTCAGGTCTTTTGGACTTCAACTCCCACAACTGGGCAAACTTGGGCCTGTGGGTTGAAGTCCAAAACCCTGAAAGGCCCAAGTTAGCCCAGGCCTTGGAAGGGGATTGGGGCTGTGAGGAATTGTGGAGTTGAAGTCCAGAACTTTGGCCTTTGAGGGTTTTGGGACTTCAACTCCCACATTCCTCACAGCCTCAGGCCCCTTTGGCCTGTGCAGGGTCCTTTCAGGTGTTTTGGACTTCTGTGGGCAAACTTGGGCCTGTGGGAGTTGAAGTCAAAACCCCTGAAAGGCCCAAGTTAGCCCAGGCCTTTGTTTTGGGACTTCAGAACTTTGGCCTTTGAGGGTTTTTGGGACTTCAACTCCCACAGGCCCCTCACAAAGGCCTGGCCTGTGCAAACTTGGTCCTTTCAGGTGTTTTGGACTTCAACTCCCACAACTGGGCAAACTTGGGCCTGTGGGAGTTGAAGTCCAAAACCCCTGAAAGGCCCAAGTTAGCCCAGGCCTTTGGAAGGGGATTGGGGCTGAATGAAAGGTAAGGTGGGGGGAGGGCTCCTTACCTGAAGTGGCTGCCCAGGGAGCACCGGGCAGCACCAAATCCTCAAGAGGAGAGGATGCCGCTGGGAGGAGGTGGGAGGGGCTGGGGAAGAGGGGAGGGTGTCCCGCCCCTGCCCACGCCCGCCGCTTTCCTTACCGGAACGCGGCAGGGGGGGGGGGAGGAGGTGGGAGGGGCTGGGGAAGAGGGGAGGGGTGTCCCCGCCCCCTGCCACGCCCCCGCCGCTTTCCTTGCGGAAAGCGGCAGGGGGGCGGAGGAGGTGGGAGGGCTGGGGAAGAGGGAGGGTGTCCCGCCCCCACGCCACGCCCGCCGCTTCCCACCGGAAAGCGGCAGGGGGGCGGGAGGAGGTGGGAGGGGCTGGGGAAGAGGGAGGGGTGTCCCCGCCCCTGCCACGCCCCCGCCGCTTTTCCTCACCGGAAAGCGGCAGGGGGGGCGGGAGGAGCTGGGAGGGCTGGGGAAGAGGGAGGGTGTCCCCGCCCCTGCCACGCCCCCCGCTTTTCCTTACCGGAAAGCGGCAGGGGGCGGGAGGAGGTGGGAGGGCTGGGGAAGAGGGAGGGGTGTCCCCGCCCACTGCCACGCCCCCACGCTTTTCCTTGCCGGAAGCGGCAGGGGGCGGGAGGAGGGAGGGGCTGGGGAAGAGGGAGGGTGTCCCGCCCCTGCCACGCCCCCGCCGCTTTTCCTTACCGGAAGCGGCAGGGGGGGGCGGGAGGAGTTGGGAGGGCTGGGGAAGAGGGAGGGTGTCCCGCCCCCCACGCCCCCGCCCCGCTTTTCCTTACGGAAAGCGGCAGGGGGCGGGAGGAGGTGGGGGCGGGAGGAGGTGGGAGGGCTGGGGAAGAGGGAGGGGTGTCGGAAAGCGGCAGCAGGGGTGGCGGAAGAGGAGGGGCTGAGGGGGGGACGGGAGGCGGCACCCTTGCTCCTCCTCAGCTTGTCTGCGATGTGCGAACGTTCTAAACGTTCGTGCTGGCAGCGCAGAGGCCGGGTGGGATTTCCGTTGGTATTGGGGTGTTTTAGGGTGTTGTGAGGTAGCTAGGTCCGGATTTTTGACTGTTGTCTGTACCTCGTGGTCAGGGCCAGTCAGCTGTTGAGTTTGGTGCTTCTGCGAGCCATAGTTTCTTTGTCTATATCAATCTTTGCACGACCTTGTCTCCTTTATATATATAGATTACTAGAGAAGTCTTGAATAAGGTTGTCATTTCCAATATAAAATATAGTAAACACAAGGTGTGAGCTTAAAATTCGTTGTTAAAACTGATTGGGTAGGCCTGTTGGAAAATGCAGATCTTCAGATGTGTTTTAAATTCCAACAGTACATTTAGCTGTCGGAGCTCTTCCGGCAGGTATTTCCACAGTCTTGGGGCAACCAAGGAAAAGGTCTTCTGCGTGACATTTGCCAATTGGAATGTGACTGGTTGGAGTAGCCTCTCCACCCCCACCCTCAGAGGACATCAGTGTCTGGAGCAAGTTGCACAGGAAAGGGCAGTCCTGTAGGTGACCTGGACCCAAAGGGCTTTAAATGTCAAAATCAACACTTTGAACTCTGCCCAGAAACTACCATAATTGGCAGTCAGTGGAGTGTCTTTAATATTGGTGTTCCTGTAACTAGACTACACAGTGTTTATGCAGAATACCTTAACATTTGTGTTCTTTTTTCCTTCTCTTTTTTTTGTAATAGACAACATACCAGCAGCTCCTGGATACCTTACAAGGAAAAGACTTCAGTGCTAACTATGGTCTTTTACTCCTCTGGGCATCGCAAGCAAATGCAGTTCCTGTAAGTATGTTGTTGCGGGAAAAAATCCCTCAAATTAGTTAATATGAATTTTAAAACATTCATAGAATCATAGAGTTAGAAGAGACGTTGCGGGCCATCCAACCCAGTCCCCTGTAAGAAGAAGGAAAATTACATTCAAAGAATGGAGGGTAGTGCCCTCCATTCTTACCCACTTAAAGGCAAGCCTAATCATAGAATCACAGAATCATGGTGTTTGAAGAGACCCCCAAGGCAGGCCTGGACAAACTTCGGCCCTCCAGGTGTTTTGGACTTCAACTCCCACAATTCCTAACAGCCTACTGGCTGCTAGGAATTGTGGGAGTTGAAGTTTAAAACACCTGGAGGGCCGAGGTTTGCCCAGGCCCGCCCCAAGGGCATCTAGACCAACCCCTGCCAGGCAGGAAGACACAATCAAAGCCCTTCCAACAGATGACCACAAGCCATCAGTGAAGAAGCCTCCACTGGACTCAGAGGCAGAAGATATTCTACTTTTGAACAGCTATGACCCACAGAAGGTTCTTTCTAATGTTTAGGTGGATCCTCTTTTCTTGCAATTTGAATTCATGGCTCCATTGTGTCCTAGTCTCTGGAGCAGCAGAAGACAAGCTTTCCCCACTCCTCGATGGGACACTCTTTGAAATATTTAAATATGGATCTCATGCCCCTTTCTCTCAGCCTTTATTTCTCAAAGCTAAATGGACACAGCTCCCTCAGCCGCTCTTCAAAGGGATTCATGGTTTTGAAATCTTGGACTGAAGGGGCAAAGACCCAATCCGAAGGCAGGACCATTTTGGTCATCCTTCTCTGGACGAATTTTGTCTTGTCAATATCCTTGAATGTTGGAGGTTATTGCAGGTGAGGCCATTCTCTCACAGGGAACTGGGCTTACAAATTCTTCATTGATATAGGGCAGTGTTTTTCAACCTTTTTTGAGCCGCGGCACATTTTTTACATTTACAAAATCCTGGGTCACACCACCAACCAAAATGACACAAAATGACACTCTAACATAGTAATACATATAGTTAATAGGTTTTTAAATGTATTTATACACTCAGTGTGAAACCTGGTCCTGTTTCGATGAACACAACATAGATATCCTGGCAGGAATCGCAGAAAGACACAAACTTCCCACACAGAACTCCCATAACCAAGAGAAAATACTATAAGAATTTGGTGGGCATTGACCTTGGGTTTTGGAGTTGTAGTTCACCTATATCCAGAGAGCACTGTGGACTGAAACAATGTTGGATCAGGACCAAACTTGGCATGAATACTCAATATGCCCAAATGTGAACACAGATGGAGTTTGAGGAAAATAGACCATGACATTTGGGAGTTACAGTTTCTGGGATTTGAGGTTAGCACACAATCAAAGAGCATCCTGAACTCTTGCAACAATGGAATTGAACCAAACTTGACATATTGAACTCTCATTACCAACAGAAAGTACTGAAAGGGTTTGCTTGGGAATTGGTCTTGAGTTTGGAAGTTGTAGTTCACCTACACCCAGAGAGCACTGTGGACTCAAACAATGTTATGTTATGTTATTTGTTTTCTATCCAGAATCACAATGTTGGAAGGAGGCTCACCACTTTAAGGTCCCTAAAACAGGCATGGGAAAACTTTGGCCCTCTGGGTGCTTTGGACTTCAACTCCCACCATTCCTAACAGCCTGAGGCCCTTTCCTGCTTAACTGGCTGAGGGGGGGGGGAGGAAAAGGGCCTGAGGCTGCTAGGAATGGTGGGAGTTGGAGTCCAAAACACCTGGAAGGTCCAAGTTTGCCCATGCCAGCTTTCGACAGAGACCTCTTCCTCCCCCTTCCCCTTCGCGCTCTTTCTTCCCCCTCCTGCCAAACACTTACTTTTTCTTCTACACTGCCGCTTCTGCCGCCATTTTGATCCAAGGGGGAAGTGTGTGTTCAGGAGGGGAGGGGGGAGGGAGGAAGACGTGACCTGTGCGGGCGCTACTGTGCAGACTCGCCCCAGAGCAAAGCGAGGCAAAGCGAGCAGAGCGAGGCTGGGAAGAAGGGAGCCCGAGTGGAGAAGAAAAAGTGTTCGGCAGGAGGGGGAGGTTCCAATTTCCCACGGAACACCTGATGATCGCTCACGGCACACTGATTGGGAAACACTGATATAGGGTACTGCTGTTAATAGTTGCCAACTTATCATGCCCCCCCCCCCCAAATCCTTGAGTCTGGAGCTGCTGATTCAGAAACTGGACCAAACCATTACCCAATGGCAAGGAGCCTGGAGAAGTTAAGCTAGAGTCCATGTAGACAACTGCTGAGTCCCAATTTCAGATATCAAGTAGTTCCTATTTCATACAAGAGCTAGACAAACCTGCAAGTGAGCATTCCATATTAGCCATCACGAGAATCATGCAATGAGAGCAAGAAGCCAAGCTAGAGGTAGTGGATAGGTTACAAAATGTCTGTTGTGGTATAGATAGGCTGAAATCTACTGAGGTTTGAATTTCTCAAGGAGGATGACTGAGCTGCAAATGCGCTATGCACTCCTTTCCTTTAAGTAGTTTACTTCCAGGCAAGACCTTGAGGCAATCACTGGTGAGGTGGGTACCCTGACTGGCAGGACAAATATCTCTTGTTATAGGGAGACGTGGCGAACAGGTACAAGGGTCTAGCACAGGGATGGGCAAACCTAGGCCTGTGAGCCATATGCGGCCCCTGGGCTCTTGCCTCTGGGCTCCAGGTGCATGGCAGTCGTGTCCTGCAAAGAGGAGTGCCCTGCAGGACCTTCTGCTGTGCGGGGATTTCCCGAGAGCATCACACAACCGTATGTAAGCCCTCCTTTTTGTGGGAGGACACGGTGGAGCACCGTGTCCTGCTGCAAAGAGGAGCATTCTACAGGTACACATGGTTTTGCAGGGCTCTCCCACCTCACCAGAGGCAGTCTAAGCTAATTTTAAATGGTAAGTGAACATTATTTTGGCGCCCCCCCCCCCACCATTATTTTGGCGCCCCCCTCCGCGCATGCCCAGAAGCTCCTGTGCGCAGGCACAGAAGCCAGTAAACACAGCACTCCCTATTCGGCACGCGCCCCCCCCCTCCGTGCATGCCCAGAAGCTCCTGTGCGCAGGCGCAGAAGCCAGTAAACACAGCACTCCCTATTCGGCAAGCAGGGAGGTTTGCTACGGCGCAGCATTGGAGCGCACAAGGCCCAAAAGCGAAACATCGGCCAGACGCTGTCTGGCGGGCGGGGGAATGCGCCCTTTACCCAGATGGCGCCCCATGCAGTGGCGTCCTTTGCCTACCGGAAGGACCACCCCTGCACCTCACAAAGCCACATGTAAGCTCTCCTCTTCATGGGAGGACATGGTGGGTCACCGTGTCCTCCCACAAAGAGGGGCACCCTGCAGGCGCACATGGCTGTGCGGGACTCTTTTGAGAGCCCCGTGCAGCTGCGGGTGAAACCCTTTCCTCTGCACTAACTTCCCTCTGGCTGCCCTCTCGCACCAATCCTCCCCCCTCCTGGGGCTCTTGTCTCTGGGCCCCACATGTGGCCCCCTTTCTAAAAAAATTTGCCCATGCCTGGTGTAGCACCTCTGCTCCTAGTGTCTCAACTACCTTAGAACTATGATGCCTGAACATGGATTGGGACAGAAAAGATTAGAAGCCTACTGCATCATTTGCAATGTATTTCTTAATTTCTAAAGAAAACTTTCTGATTGTGAGATCTAACTTCCAACAACATTTGTTTGTACAATCAACTGACAGATGGAGTAATTTGACTCATGAAACGTCTTTAGATATACATTACAGAAAATAGTTAAAATTAAGCTGAAAGCTTCAAATTGGGTGAGTGGAAAAGTAAAAGAGGCTTTAAGAATTAATGATATTAAGAAGTATGGCAATAAAGATAAGAATTGTGTCATGAGAAAAAAAATGAATGCAGTAAGTACAAGGTTAGCCTGTTGTTGAAGGTTAAACTACTGAAGGCCACTATGATCAAAATTCTGGCCTTTAAGGGCTGAATGCCAAGTATTTAAACAGAACTGATATAATGAGAGTTGGAGTGACATCTGATGGTGGAAAGGAATAAGTGCAAGTAAAAAAGGCATGTCGGCGTTTTTGCTTTGATACTGAGTTTACTGTTATAATAAGCAATGTGACAGGATGAAAAGGTTATATTTTTGAAGCAAGAAGAGGATAATTAGAACTATGAGGGCGGGTCAATAAGTCCATGACATTTTGAATGAAACACAGGTTTTTGGATTTAAAAAATCATTTTATTTTTCAACGTAGTCTCCTTTGAGCTCTATACACTTTGTCCAACGTTTCTCCAATTTTTTTTATCCCTTCCAAAAAATAAGATTTGTTGAGGTCATCAAAATAGTTATTTGTTTGTGAGATGATTTCATTGTTGGAGTCAAATCTCTTTCCGCCAAGACATTTCTTCAGGTTTGGAAACAAGAAATAGTCACTCGGGGCCAAATCTGGAGAATAGGGTGGATGAGGGAGCAATTTGTATCCCAGTTCATGGATTGTTGCCATGACAACTGCACATGTGTGCACCTTTGCTTTGTCCTGGTGCAAAAGAACTTTTTTCTTGGCCAAATTCGGTCGCCCCGAATTCTCATTAAATTGACCCAATAAGTTGGCATAATATTTGCCATTGATTGTTTTACCCTTTTGAAGGTAGTCAATGTGGATTATACTGTGTGCATGCCAAAAAACAGTCGCCATGACTTTATTGGCTGACAAACCCACCTTGGCCTTCTTTGGCGCCGATTCACCCACTGTTCTGACTGCTGTTTGGTCTCTGGTGTGTTGTGGTGGATCCACATTTTGTCCACGGTTACGAAACGGTGCAAAAACTCGTCCATATTGTGGTTGAATAATGCCAAACACTCCTGCAAAATTTTACACAATTGTGTTTGTGATCGATTGTGAGCAATCGCGGCACCCATCTTGCAGAAAGCTTTCTCATACCCAAGTGATCATTTGAAATTGAAACCACTGAGCCATGTGAGATGCCTATGGCTTCCACAGTCTCGCACTTTCAATCTCCAATCGGCCAACACCATATCGTGATTTTTTTCAATTGTTTCGGGTGTAGAGACCTCAACTGGGCATCCAGAACATTCGGCATCTTCCGTGCTTGTACGGCCACAACGAAATTCAGTAAACCACTTTTTTACCATTGAAATGGATGATGCAGAGTCCCCATAGTATTTATCAAGCTTAGCCTTGGTTTGAGTGATGGTTTTTTTCCGCAAAAAGTAATGCTTAATGAGCACACTAAATTCACTTTTTTCCATTTTCTCCGGTAGTCTGCTATCAATGACTGTCAAACACAAACTACATGACGCAGCTTGTTCAAATTTTGACAGGAGTCAACTGACAGGTGCCTGTTGACAGGAGCAGTGTTGCCCTTTCAGTTAAGAGGCGGGAATTTCAAAAAGTTACTGACTTATTGACCCGCCTTCGTATGTATTGTGACATACAAGATCATGACCATGATGTTTGATCTTGGAAATAATTTTTAAAAGACTCCTGCTGAACAGGCTGAAGGATTTACCTTTTTCGCTATCCTGTTTCTCACAGAGGCCAAACAAATCTGAAAAGCCTATTAGGAGCATGAGGTGAAGGCACCTCCAAGTTAATAGATTATTGCTTCTGACCATTTCCTTTGATATTCCTTTAGGTTGCATTCTGGACCCTTGCATTTATTCTGTCCTGTCCTTCTTTCTACAAAAGTGTGATGAAGGAGCTAGAATCTGTTTATGGCAGAGCAGGTAAATATGCCAAAATATATTACTGATAAGCATTCTTAAATGGGTTAAATAATGTGTTTCTACGGGCCCGTAGCCAGGATTTTGATTCGGGAGGGGGGTGGCTGAGTCTGAGTGAGAGAGGATCTACCCTCGCAAATCCTTTGTATTTTTATCCCAAATGCATATGGGATATATTGAGCATGTTGATCAGATCATGATATGAATAAACATAACAGTTTCAATAATAAATGTTATTTACTTCCTTTTATTAATAAAATGTTTAGAATACTTTTTGACGTATTTTTTACTTTATAGCTACAATCTTCTTCTCCCCGGCCATTTTGCCAATTACTTTTTCTGGTTTGATAGCGATGTCCCGATGGATGGAAATCATTGCTAGTCCACTCAGTCTCTGGTCATTAAACTTCTAGATACAATTTTCACTCTCTTCATGGTTGGAAACACTCTTTCCACACTGCATGTCATCACTGGTAGAGTAGCTAACACAGTCAAAAGGAAATGTATTGACCGATAGTAGGGAATGATTGCCCTTTTTCAAATGGGAGTTGTTGCTTACCTGGATCCAGAGAGTCCCAGAAGGCAGCCGATGGGCTTGACGCACTCCACTCCCAGCCACGAGCAGGCCCGGATCATGGCCTTTTGGCGCCCTAGGCCAAAGGCTCTGATCCCGCCCCTGGCTCCACCCCAGTTCTGCCACCGCCTCGGCCCCCACCCCGGCTTCGCCCTTGCCCCGGCTCTGCCCCCGCCTCCTCACCGGCATGGCCAAAAAGGCCCTTTTCAGGCCACCATGACGGCTGTAGGAGGGAGGGAGGAGCTGTGGGGAGTCTCCCCGCGGCTCCTCCCTCCCTCCTAAAGCCACCATGCTGGCCTGAAAAGGGCCTTTTCAGCCGCGCTGGCGAGGAGGTGGGGGCGGAGCTGGGGGCAGAGCTTTTTGAGCCGAGCAAAGGGGGGCGGGGGGGGGGCGTGGATGGCGCTTCCGCCGCTGCGCATGCGCGCACTTTTTTGAATTTTAAAAAACTTTGGGGGGGGGGGGTCCGGACCTGCTGCCCTCCCATGGCTGCCGCCCTAGGCCATGGCCTAGGGTGGCCTTATGGGTAATCTGGGCCTGGCCACGAGTGTGGTGAGACTTCAATGCACAGACGCATAGGCCTGCCGAGTGCATGGGCATGAAGGCCTACTGCGGCCTGTGAATGGTCTGTGGTGTGGCGGCATACTCTGGTGCCTTGGCTGTCGGCACACTCCGCTTCTTTTCCTGGCATCGAAGACTGAAACCAGGGCACCGAAAAGAAAAGAGTGCGCCAAGGGCCCAGGTGCAGACAAGGATGCCACCATGCCACGTATCAGTAAGGCCTTCTTGCGGACCATTCTGAGAATTTGGGGGGGGGGCTGAAGCCCCTCAAGCCCCCACCCCTGGCTACATACCTGTGCTTCTATTATGTATGACCTCTTTAAGGGGTTTTGGTAGGCTTTCTCACAAAAATGACTGCATGTGCATATTCACAAAATAGATATTGGATCAGTACCAACAAGTTTTGTAAAAGACATGCTACATTGATAAATGAAAAGTTACAACTTGAATATACTACTGTATGTACCTCGATGTCAGCATTAGCAAAAATAAATAAATAAATAACATGACAAAAACCGCCATCTCTTGATGTGCCAAATCCTGCCTGCCTTGTACTTTCCAAACAAGACCTGGCTCTGATTTTGCTGCAGTTTAAAACGATGTCGAATGGAAATACAATATTTGGTGGGATTAATATTATTTCAATACATTGACACTTCTTTTGCCCACACCTCCCACTGTATAGTGGTTGCAGCTTTCACCCATTATGGATTAACATTAGAGGGAGTAAAGAAGAAGGGCCTCGCTTCTTGCCTCTGCCACTCATCTTTTCTCTTTGCCTATGTCGTTTCCTTCTCATCTATGCACTGTCTACAAGCTCCATTGTCCTCCCATATTAGAAGATGAGGAGAAGGGAGCCTTCCCAAGCTCCCTTCTTTTTATCCTCCCATCAGGGACAAAAATATACACAACTTGCTCAAAGGAAATAGAGAAAATAATATTGTACAAACTTTTGCAGCAAAAGAAGTTGTCAACGTATCTGAAGATGATCTTAAGAACCTCCCATTTATCAAGTGGTGTATTTTGGAGGCAATGCGGTTAAGAGCACCAGGTGCCATTGTCAAGAAAGTAACAAATCCAATAAATGTTCAGGTATGTTTGTAGCAGTGTGCTGAAGTCCTTAAAAATATTGGATTGTAGTGTAGAACTGTCTCCATTATATTACATCACTATTAAAGAAACAAAACCAATACATACATGTAAAGGGGATTACATACTTTTCTGGTACAGCTCAATTTCTACTCCTTTCTGAATCCATCTTAGTTTCCTACTTATACCTCTCTCTTTATTTCCTGCCCCCTCCCTTTTCCTCTCTTCTCTTTCCCGGGGAACATTTGCGATTCAATTTTGGTTTTTATTCTATTGGCTGGATCATGGATATGGTTTGATTCAGTTCCTTGTATTTTCTTTTTCCCTTCACTTTGGCTATCAGTTCTTTCCAGTTTGAGATCCATTTCTTATTTAATGTGTCGAAGTCCTTTCAGTCAATAATATTAAGAATGAATACAGAATTCATTACATAAAGCACACACGACTGGAGGTACAAATTACCTATTTAGCTTCAACGGTGGCTCCTGTAATACTGCCTGCCCATACTTTTTGAGGAAGAAGTGGGCAATTGTAGCCTTCCAAATACTTTAGCCTCACGGTTCTCCACGACAATAATTAGTAATTATGGGAGTTGAAGTTGAAAAGCACCTCGAGGGTCACCGTTGCCCAATATAACCATCATTAATTGCTGGTTTGTTGACTCAGACACTGAAATTGTCTATTTGTACACTTTAAAATATATTCTGTTTTTTTAGAATTTTGTTATACCTACTGGTGACCTGCTGATGATATCTCCATATTGGTTTCATAGAAACCCACAATGTTTTCCTGAACCCAACGCTTTTAAGCCAGTAAGTTATGGAGAGCTGTTTTGCATTAGAAAGCATTAAAGCTATCTGTTTGTCCTCTTGTTAGTAGATATGGAGCATTTTGCATAAACATACTGCATTGCCTCCTGTTAACTCCATTGGTGAAAGCATGTCTGATTCCCACTTATGTACTGTGTGAACTCGGGAGTTTACTGGAAAGGGGGAAATGACAATGATATTGAACCAGGCATGGGCAAACTTTGCCCCCCCCCCCCCAGGTATGTTGAACTCCAACTCCTACAATTCCTTACAGCCGGTAGGCTGTTAGGAATTGTGGGAGTTGAAGTCCAAAAAACCCGAACGGCTGAAGTTAGTCAATGCCTGCATTGGACTGTGCCGTGTTGCTATTGAGCATTGCTGATTTGACCCTCAGTGCTATTCCAATACAATATATAACACTTTCATACTTCTGACACTATGACTCAGACTTATATCTTTTCCCAATCGATTTTCAGAACCCATTGTCCTTGGACTTTGTCCTTGAATTTCAGATCACATTGCCCTTAGATGAGGACAGCTAGTTACTCACTGATAAATCAGACTTGTGAAACATAAAATCTATCTTTGCAAATCATGAAGGTGGGCAACATATATTTTGCTAAGCCAAAACCTTATCTTGCATTCTTTTGTAATTCTTCCCCAATGAAAATGGAGGTTTTTAAGCGCTCATTTTCTGTGTGTTTCTACTTTCATATGGTGGTATTTTGAGTTTGCCTCATCATGGTAAAGTACTTGATGGTGCAATAGAAGTTTTTTTTGTTTGGTTTGGTTCTTTCATCATTGTGAACTTAAGAACAGAAAAATCCCTACAGAAGGATGTAACACTTTATTAGACTGTTTAAATTTGTATGCGTTTTTTTTGTTCATATACGCATTGAATGTTTGCCTGTTACTATGTTGGAATCCGCATAATATCTGGATTGGATATTAAGTGAAATATGGGGAGCTGCGGACTGGCAGAATAGTGATAGTAAAATGAATATGTGTATCGAAATTACAAAATTATAGTACCTTGATACCATTTTAATTACGATGGCGCCATGCTATGGAAATTTTGTATGCGTGCAATTCTGCTAGACAACTGTAGCAGTGGAGTTCGTGGGACTTGGAATCCAGAGTTGGAAGAAAAGTCTTGGACCATTGAGTCCAATCCCCTTCTCAATACAAGATCTTCAGTTAGAGCACTCACAGCAAACCTGTCTCTTTTTGATGGTCTTCAGAGAAGTACATCTTGCCACCTCTCTAATTGGTTGGTTCCTTTGGTGTAAAAGGAGATTTTTAAAAAAAATTAATGTGTTGTCGAAGACTTTCATGGTCGGAATCACTGGATTGCTATGGGTTTTCTGGGCTGTATGTATGTTTCAAAAGGATTCTGTCCTGATGCTGGCTACCTTGATTAGCATTTAATGGTCTTGGAGCTTCAAAGCCTGGCTGCTTCCTGCCTGGGGGAATCCTTTGTTGGGAGGTGTTTGCTGTGAGGATTTTTCACCTGTAATTTCTTCAGTGAGAATCTTTGTGTTTATGTTGCTGCCAGCAGATACTAAGAGAAATATGTCAAGTGTCAATAAGGACTTATCTATCATCTCATGTGGAATTTAAAATTTATCGAACCCTCCCTATATTTTATATATATACACGGTATATACTCGAGTATAAGCCAGCCCAAATATAAGCTGAGGCACCTAATTTTATCACAAAAACTGGGAAAACGTATTGACTTGAATATAAGCTGAGAGTGGGAAATGCAGCAGCTACTGGTAAATTTCAAAATAAAAATAACAATAAATGCCAATAAAATTAAATCAATTGAGGCATCAGTAGGTTAAATGTTATTGAATATTTACCATATTTCAAAGCAAAACAGTAAACCAGCTCTGTAAGTGGAAAAAGAGGGTCAACAAAAGCAATATGGTATCAACAATAACTTTATAATAATGGGGACTCAGAGCGGCTTCCAACATAGTAACAGGCAAACATTCAATGCATATATAAACAAAAAAAACCATAAAAATTTAAACAATAGACAATACTAAACATTTTAGAATAAGTTAAAGCAAACAGTTGCATTAAATAATTAAAAGCAATTAAAAAGCCAGCTGAGGTAAATTGTCATATCAGTTCTCTTTCACCTTCTCTCAGGCTTCTCCTATTGAAACAGCCTAGAATATCATTGGCTGTTTCAGCTGCAGCAACACACTGTTGGCTCATTACTGGTTCGTGGTTGACTAAACTCCTTTCATAGAATCTTGAGTTGGAAGGAAACTCTAAAGGCCATCTAGTCCAACCCCCTTCATTCTGCCTTCATTCAGGAAAAGCACAATCAAAGCACCCCTGACAGATGGCCATCCAACCTCAATAATAATAAGCTGGAGGAGACCCCTTGGGCCATCTAGTCTAACTCCCTTCTGCCTTCATGCGGGGAAAGCACAATCAAAGCACCCCTGACAGATGGCCACCTAGACTCAATAATAATAATAGTAATAGTTATTATTAATAATAACTCTCCTGCCTGCCAGGAAGTCAGGCAGACAGGAAGGCAGGCAGGTCGCTGTGAGCAGAGGTCCTCGTCTGCTGCGCCTACTGTGTCCTCTGTGCTGATCCTTGGCCAGTGTGAGGAAGGAGGCTGGAGACAGCCTCACGGGAAGCGGTGGCATGCCCACTCGCTACCTGCTTCACTCAGCCAGAGGCGGCTTCAATTAGTCAGCTTCATTCAGTGGGCAGAGGCGGCGGGTGCACTTGCCAGCTGCTTCATTCAGATGGAGGCTGCACCGGGCCTCATCAGAAGCGAGGTTGTGTGAATCTGGCTGCGGAGGCCTGCGGAAGCCAGCGGCGGTGGCTGGCAAGTGCGCCTGCCACCGCCGCTTCCCACGTGGCCGCCTCCATTCTCCTTCCTCTCGTGACTTGGCCAAAGACAGAGGCTGGAGGCTTCGGCAGAAGCAGTGGACGCACTAGCCAGCCGATTTCCTTGACCGGAGGCAGCCTCGAAGGAAGACTGAACATGGAGGCCTAAGGCTCGCCTGGGGGCTCTGTGACCGCAGCCACTGCTCATCCTCCTCCTCTTCCTCCATGGCTAGCAGTCTTGACTTGAATATAAGCTGAGGGAGGCTTTTTCAGCCATAAAAAATGGCTGAAACCCCCGGTTTATATTTGAGTATATATGGTATGTGTGTGTGTGTGTGTATGTCACAACGCGGGCCTGGCCGCTCCCCGTAAACACACACACGGACAATTGGCAATTAACTATTTATTGAAGTCAGGAAAGGGAAAGCAGGTGAGGGTAATGTAGTTCAAAAGAGTCCATAGGCCAATTAGCCCAAATGCAAAGATCAAAACAAAGGAATGTTCTTCAAAGTAAATCCAAGGCTAGGAAAAGCAATCCAGGGAATTCAAAGTCCGTGATCCAGGCAAGGTTATCAAAAACCAGAAGACAAGGCAATCCAAAGTTCATGAAGGTTAACTCAAAGTTACTTGGAAAGTACTTGGAACAAGGCGAGCCGAAACTACAGCTCCTGGGACCCAGAGAACCACCACAACGTCCTTCCTGTAACGACGTGGCCTCCAATCTGAAGTACTTTCCCACAGAGTGGATAGTTAAATCCCACCCTTGTGAATCCAACGTTTCTCAGTTCCCTGTCTCCAATCTTGGCACGAAGACACAATATCACTCCTCCGGTCAAAAGAGCTCTCAGTGTCCGCACCATCTGGCCCGTTATCAGTTTGAGAGTCCAACAGCTCCCCGTCTCCCATAGCCTCCTCAGCAGGTGGTGTAAACACGCGTTCCTGGGAGCCGAAACCCCCAGGTCTCTCATACTCACAGTCCGAGCTGGAATCTTCCTGTCCCTCATCATCAGAATAAACAGGAGGCCAAGTATCGTCCCATTGCAAACTGTCCTCAGCTGATTCATTACCCATCAGGCCCTTCACCGTTGCCATCTTGGTCCAGAGCAATTGGCACCCCCGGGGCCTGACCCCGCCCCCCGGGCTGGAATGGAGGCTGGGGTCCCACAGTATATATACATATATATCCATCCTTACTTAAGGTCATGCTTCATTTGGGAAGTAATATTCACCTTCTTTAGACAAATTGGATATTAAAATGTTTTTTTTCCCTTATAGGACCGTTGGAAAGAAGCCAATTTAGAGAAAAACCAATTCTTGGAAGGCTTTGTAGCATTTGGAGGAGGAGCACACCAGTGTCCTGGGAGGTCAGTGAAACAGATGCAGATTATATAGAACAGCCATACACTGTAATTCAGTCCTAGTTATTTTCAAAGTCCTATAGGCTGTATTCTGTTTTCAGTAAAGTGTTGGCTCCGGTGCAGGTTGTTTGATTATTGCAAAATAAATGATGAAACAGGTTGAGTGTCCCATATCTGGAATTCCAAAATCCAAAATATGAGTAGTTGAGACAATGACACTTTTGCTTTCTGGAGGTTCACTGTATACAAACTTTGATTTATGCACAAATTATTTAAAATATTGTGTATATTTTTCAAGTTATGTATATAAGCTCTATTTTTAATGATTTTATTGCAATGATATCCATCTAATACATAGAAATAAACTTACTTTGTATACATCCATAAACCATTACATTTTTGCCGCTTTTTCCCCTCCCTTCTCCCTCCAACTTTACAAAGCATTTTTAAAGCGCAGCCAGTCCAGGAGTCTGTCCATTTTCTCCTTTACCTGATCATTAGCTTTCCCTTCTTCAATCCATTTCACATATCTTAAGCTCTATATGATAAATAAATAAACTTTGTGTTTCAACTTGGATCCCATTTCCAAGATAGGTATTCCAAAATCTGAAAAACTTCTGGTCCCAAGTATTTCAGATAAGGCAGACTCAATCTGTAATGCATAATAATTGTTGCTGAATGTCTGTTAATATTATAGTTCAAGCTTTGTAAATTGAGAATTAATTTTTATTGCAGGATATAATGATTTAATGTTATCTTACATCGTGTTGTATGTTTAGCTGCTAATGTAGAAATCGAATAGCTAACTTGAAACTGTATGCTTGTTGATATCACAAGGAGTCTATACACCCTTTTGCAGATATGACCAACTGTCTAAAAGTGTTAATGTATTTTCCCCAATATTTTAACAGAGCAAGCCATTTAATGTTGTTGAATTTTGTCTTCTCTCACCAAAATAGCACTTTTAATAGGTAAATTATTACTAGAACAAAATGAGCTGAATTGTATGCACTGTTTGAAGATTACTGTGCAGAAGTAGAACAATATGATCTTGGAAATGAGCCCATTAAAACTGCACTTTAACATTGTACAAATGTGCATCCAACACTAAATTGGTTACTAACATATAGGGTAAAAACCCTATATTTTTCAAATATTTATTGCACATGTGAATGTTTATTCTATTCATAGAGAGTATATTTTTTATTTTAATATTAAACCTAATAACATACATTATTATACAAAATATTACATTCGGTAATGAAATAAAAAGGATATAGTTTAGGAGGAAGAATTAAGAATCCTCTGCTAAAAGAGCAAGACCTGCTTGATTTACGCATTAATATGCTTTATGTCAGGGGTGCCCACACTTTTTCAGCATGCGAGCTACTTATAATAAAACCAAGTCAGAAAGACCTACCTACCTCCTCAAGGCTGGAGAGGGGAGGGATCGGGGCTTGCCGCAGCCTGGCTCCGCCCCTTCTGGCTTCCGCTCTACCAGCAGCTTCTCCAGGCTTGAGGATGGCAGTGCCAAGCCAGCCTTGTACTAGCTATGCCATCACTGGCTTGGTACTGCCATCGTCAAGCCTGGAGAAGCTGCTGGTAGAGCAGAAGCCAGGGGGTGTAGCCAGGCCACGCCAAGCCCCACCCCCTCCCCTCCGGCTTTGGAGCACCCAGCAGCTTCTCCAGGCTTGACGATGGCAGTGCCAAGCCAACCTTGTGCTAGCTATGCCACCACTGGCTTGGCATTGCCATCCTCAAGCCTGGAGAAGCTGCTGCTAGAGCGGAAGCCAGAGGAGGCGGAGCCAGGCTGCGCCAAGCCCAGTCCCCTACCCTCTGGCTTTGGAGCTCCCAGCAGCTTCTCCAGGCTTGAGGATGGCAGTGCCAAGCCAGTGGTGGCATAGCTTGCTCAAGGCTGGCTTGGCCCTGCCCTCCTCAAGGCTGAAGCAGCTGCTGGGAGTGCCGAAGCTGGGGAGGGGGCGGAGCTTGACACAGTGTGGCTCCGCCCCCTGAGAAGCACCCCATCCGGCTGCGATCGACCTCCTTCGGTCCCGCTATCGACTTCCTGGGCAGCCCTGCTTTAAGTACTGTAAAATATAATCAATGAGGTTGCTGTGAGTTTTCTGGGCTGTATGGCCATGTTCCGGAAGCATTCTCTCGTGATGTTTCACCTGCATGTATGGCAGACATCCTCAGAGGTTGCGAGCCCGAAAAACTTACAACAGCCCAGTGATTCTGGCCATAAAAGCCTTCGACAATACATTTAATCAATGCATTTGAAAACTCAAAACAGCAGGTTAAATTATTTCCTGTAAGGGGTATGCTATCCCAGTCAGATTCAAATTTGACTTGACTAAATATGCAACTTTTTGTATTCATAGTTAGTCACTACAGCAGCATAATATTTCTATTATTATCCTTTATAATATTTTGCTAAATATCAATTTGGAGATGTGAAAAGTGTAAAGTAAGATAGCAAAGGAACTCATATACAGACTAAGTTCTCAGTTCTTTTGGTAACCCCACAGTAGATTCATTAAATCAGTGGAATTCACATAACTGTTGCCTTACTGTAGATGTGGGGCCCTTTCACACTACAAAGTGATTCCAGTTGGACTGTTCTGGATGTATGTTGTGAAATCCTTCTGGAAATTCTGATTTGCCCAAAGGCACCAAAGGAGAATTCTTTGGCTGAAGACTCCGAAGGCCCTTCTTGCAATGAACAATCCAAGATTCCATAAGATTAATATTTCATTGTTTGAAAAGCCCCCTATTTCTAGTTCTGACTACCAGGAGCCCCGAGGCATATGGTACTGTAGTTGAACTCATTACCACTGATTCTAATAGAAACAAAAGAATGACAGTTTTTTTTCATCTTTTTTAGTTGGATTCATGTGCTACTAGCTTACTCTGCTTCCACAGTATATACCAAGCACATGTATTTTGTACTTATATATGTTATTTTCTTTTGCATTGTTTTAGGTGGTTTGCTATCATGGAAATTCATATTCTAGTTGTTTTGTTCCTTTGCAAATATGAATGTAGTCTTTTGGATCCACTACCGAAAGAGGTATTGTCCTTCTTATTTGGGGTTGTTTTATAAACTTTCTGAAGAGTTTAGAGATTGACACTGCAATATTTTACTCCTTTTTTCTCCTTGAGGAATTCTGCCATGTGTACATTCACCCACATATTTATATTATTTAAATTCAGAGTGAACTAGATATGCTCTGGCCTTGCTGAAATGAGAAAAGCTTGTCGTGAGCGACTGCAATTCAATTGATTTCAGTGTGGCTAATTCACTCTAGAGCAGACCATTATAAGATGTGCCCCGTGGGCCAGATGTGGCCCTCACAAGGATTCGATGCATCCCTAAGAGGCTCTGAATCTAAGTCAGGAAGATGACATGCAGCATTACAGCAGAGTAACCATCGGAACCCACCATTCCCTCCAAGTGTTTTCCCACTACACGTTTCTCTGTGTACTAGTTACCAAACTAACTTGGCTATGCGGCTCTTCTATTTTGTTGTCTCTGTTGTCTCCTTTCCTCCAGGAGGAAAGAAAAATGCCAACGCTGCACTGATCATTTCCCTCGTTTCTGAGAGAGAAATTTAGCTTCACTGTGAAGTTGTTGTGGAGTCTTCATGGAAAACCTAAGTTCCTCCCTCACAAAAGGAAAATGAATAGTGCAGAGATGCTGGTGTTTTCTCCTGGAGTAAGATGAGAAAATAGAGGCAACCCAGAGGCAAAGAGAAAGGAAGAGCAGCGGAGGCAAGAATTGATGCACTTCCTATTTCTCTCAGAAAAGGACTTCCACATTGAGAGCAGGTGGGGAAACCGGGTCTACTCCACTTTGTTGCTTACACAGAGGGAAGGGTGCTCTCCTGTAAATCTTAAGTGAGACACTAAAAACCTATTTGTGACCCAAAGAGGTTTAGACTATTTTAATTTTGGCCTGTAATTACTGCCAAGTTGATCAAACATGTTCTAGACCAGTGGTTCCCAATCTTTTTGACTCACAGAGCCTTTTTTAGACTCAATTTTTATAGTGCAGCCCTTAGGCCTTAGACATTCAGTTCAAGGATGTCGGCTATTAAAAGTATGAGCGACAAACCCGTGCCCCATTCAACTACATAGTCTTTCCATCTTGCGCTATAATAATTTTTGTGCTATTGGCAGCAGAATAATCCAGTGGCCTCTGCTAGAGGAAGCGCAAAATTCAACTTGGCAAATTTCCATTCAGAATGTAATTTCTCATTCTGATTCTACTCTTTGTTTCTTAGTCTTTAGTTTAATTCTATGTTTATTTATTTTCCTGGACTGGCAGCAGAGCCTCTGCGAAATGAATATGTTGGGAACCACTGCTCTAGACTAATTCACTTGTGGTGGATATTGAATTAATGTAAACTGCTTTGGGATTCTATCTCAGTTTAAAATGGCATAGTGAATATTATCACTTTAAAAGTTTTCCTATTTTTGATTATACAACAGATGTAACTAAAAAGTGCATATTAAGCTCTGTTTGGGTTTTATCAAGTGGCTTGAATATTCTTCTCGGAAATAATAATGTGCCTCTTATCATTTTCCTCCTGTTTTTGCAGAGCCCTCTCCACTTGGTGGGCACACAACAACCCGAGGGACCATGCAGAATTCATTATAAATTGAGAACATAAGCATAATGCTCAATGCAGTTCCTTGCTAGTGCTACAAAACTGAAAAGTCATTGATCCGCTGTGCTACAATATATTTTGTTTGCAAACAGTTCCCAGATTTAAAAATAGAACTTTGAATATATTATACAACTAATGCCTTTTTAGATAATGCTAATGTTATGTGCACGATGCGGCATTGAATTTTTGCCGTAGTTTGTAAACTGCCCTGGGTACCTTTCGGGGTGAGAAGGGCGGGGTATAAATATAGTAAGTAAGTAAGTAAGTAAATAAATGTTTTCTGACTTTCAACTGGCTTGCCCTCATCTGGCATCTGCATTTGTTGGATTTGCTGTAGATATATCCAATCAGTGAACTCACATCCAACCACTGTGGTAAAAAAAAACACCGTATCTTTGTTGTGGAACAATAACAGAAAAAGAGGTGTGTGGGCAACAGGAAACCCTATAGATCAGGGCTTCTTAATTTTTTCCACTTCTGATCCCTTTCTACCTGAGAAATTTTTACATGGTCTCACGTATATAGGTATGTAAAATAGGCATAAAAATCAAACATAAATCGATCATAAATCAGCCTTTGCAAGGCTTGCAAACCAAGCTGCATCTCCTTTTATGAAGTTGAGCTGAAGCATTTTCTGCAGTCTACTTTAAGCAATTCACCCCTTTGCAAACAGGTTTGTGTAAATGTCTAAAATGGCCATTGGGTGGTAGTATTCAGAAACCTTTCACTGTTGCCAAATTTTCCTCTTATGGAACCTCATTTGGGATTGGTATCCATAGTTTAAGAAGCAGTGCTCTAGACCAGTGTTTTACAACCTTTTTTGAGCCGTGGCATATTTTTTACATTTACAAAATCTTGGGGCACACCACCAACCAAAATGACACAAAATGACACTCTAACCCAGTAATACATATAGTTAATATCCTTTTAAATGTATTTATACACTCAGTGAAAAACCTGAGCCTGTGTCGATGAACACAACATATATATGACTTCCTCTCACATATTTATACATGGCTATGTCTTCTCTCAGCCTTCTCTTCTTCAGGCTAAACATGCCCGGCTCTTCAAGCCGCTCCTCATAGAGCTTGTTCTCCAGACCTTTTTGAAATTTCACCCTGAGTGAAACTTGAATCCAAACTATGGATGTCATGAAGCTGTTATAAACAGTTCCTTGGGGGAGGCAACTCTCGAAAAATCCAGTAAAATAGTAAAAAAAAAAAAAAAAAAATCCAAGCGGAGAGGCTCAATTTGTTTCTTGGAAACCTGTCAGGGGGCTCCTAGGAGGGGGGAGAGTGCCAATTTCCCACGGCACACCTGATGATCGCTCACGGCACACTAGTGTGCCATGGCACACTGGTTGGGAAACACTGCTCTAGACCTGGGCTGTCCAACTTCTACCGGACCTGTGGCCGGAATTCCAGTTACTGATGACCTGGGGGGCCGAAGGGTCTGCCTCTGCCCCCGGCTCCGCCCCCCCGGCTCCACCCCAGCTCCGCCCCCCCTGGCTCCGCCCCTGCCCCGCCCCTCCCGGCTCCGCCCCTCCCGCCTTGGAGGTGTCTGTGGAGGACACCGGGGCTTTGACTTGGAGATAGAGATGAACACCAAAATCCCAGTCTCAAGTCCCAGTCCCTGCTTTGAACTGGATTATATTGCAGTGTGGACTCAGGGCCCTTCACACAGCCATATAACTCAGAATATCCAGGCAGGAAACCCCACAAAACCTGCTTTGAACTGGATTATATTGCAGTGTGGATTCAGGGCCCTTCCACACAGCCATATAACCCAGAATACCTGCTTTGAACTGGATTATTGGAGTCCACACTCATATAATCTGGTTTAAAGCAAATAACATGGGATTTTATTCAGATGTGTGGAAAGGAAGTCAAATAAGAAGCCAGGGCCCTTCCACACAGGCCTATAACCCTGAATGATAAGGCATAATATTCATTCTGCCTCTGCTAATAAATAATAATAATAATAATAACAACAACAACAGGTTCCTGGGTAGGAGACCTCCAAGGGCCATCCAGGGCCATCCAGTCCAATCTCCTTCTGCCATAAGGGGAAAACACAATCAAAGCATTCCTCACAGATGACCATTCAGCCTCTGATAATAATAATTATAATAATATAATAATTACAATGGGTTCCTAGAATAGGAGACCTCCAAGGGCCATCCAGTCCAATCTCCTTCTGCCATAAGGGGAAAACACAATCAAAGCATTCCTCACAGATGGCCATTCAGCCTCTGATGATGATAATAATAATAATAATAATTACAATGGGTTCCTAGAATAGGAGACCTCCAAGGGCCATCCAGTCCTACCTCCTTCTGCTATAAGGGGAAAACACAATCAAAGCATTCCTCAGCCATGTTGAATCAAACCTAAACTCTCATGAGAGCAACAGAAAGTACTGAACCTTGAGTTTGGGAGTTGTAGTTCTCCTCCATCCAGAGAGCACTGTGGACTCAAATAATGATGGATCAGGACCAAACTTGGCACGAAGCCTCAGGAGAGGAGGAAGCCGGAAAGGGAATGGGTGAGCCCCCCCCCCCGGTGCTCCGAACTCGGCCCCGCCCCTTTTTCGCTCTGGCCACGCCCCCTCTCGCTCGTGCACTCTCTCTCTCCTTCCCTCTTTCCTTCAGGTGGTGGAAGGGGGAAGGAATGAAAGGGGGAAAGAAAGAGGGAGGGAGGGAGGGGGAAGGGAGGGAAGGAGGAGGAGGAAGAGAGCATGCTCCTCCTCCCTGCCCCGCCCCTCACCCCCCCCCCCACCGCGAAAAAAAAATATTCTGAAAAATATTCCAAAAAAATATTTTTTTAAAAAAAATTTAATCTTAAAAGGCAGATATCTTGCAGGAGGGTAGGGGGCCGTGGGGAAGGGGCTGGGGGGCCGTATACGGCCCGGGGGCCGCCAGTTGGACAGCCCTGCTCTAGACAACAGGAAACTAAGCTGAGAACAAACACTGAGAATATGTTTATGAAGAACCACCAAACAGAGAAATCAGGCCTGATCAGTTTGTTACAGATCTATAGAGAGCACACTTATAATTACACTTAGGACAAGAGATCATGATGGAAATGCTCTCTTGGGACAGAACATACCCAGACAAGTGACTGTTTGTTTCCATGCATCTGCAATTTGTAGACCCAGCTCTTTTTCAGTAATGACGTATATAGGTCACTTGTCTCCAAAGCCAGTTAATTAAGAACTAGTAGATTAAGAACAAATGTACATGGAAGGGCTACAATAAGAAATATTGTAGACCTAAGAAATTGATATTGTCTACTTGGAGCCACCACCTCCAAACCATGGTTTGGTAGTGTTTGTGATGTGCAGTCTTTTACTTATTTCAGGGAAAACAGAAGTTTCTAATGAAAACAAATACAGCTTATTGTAGAATAAGGAAAATCATGCTATCGTGTCTGTTGCCTTAATCAACGGGAAACTGTTTTGAACAATAAACACAGAGTCTGTTCAATGAAACCAGTAGTAAATAAAATTATGATTTTGAGTTTTTGAATTCACCATATCTGCAATTTCTCTCCCCTTTGGTGCCCCTCCTACTAGCTGAACACATGTAGAATCATAGAAAGGTTTTCACTGAAGGCAAATTGGCAGTCAAATGAATCGGACGTGGATTACACAAGGTCACATGCTAGGTATGGATTAACAGCTAAACAAATGCACAATTCTGAATTTTACCAGATAGGAACATTCATTTCTCATTAAATTTCTTATGTATAGTGTGGCTTTTTTATTTTAAAAAAGCATTGTTCTAAGAATAATTACAATTTTTAATTGATGGGAGCTGTTTGAAATGTGGAAATATGATTGAAATATTTTCTACAAAGACATGTTTTGCATGGGGAGAAGTGCTATGGAAACAGCATGGAAATAACAAATACGGGTTTTTTGTACTATTTAAATGTTCATTTAGATAAAGCTGCACACATAAAGCTATTCATTACATTTGGAAAAATGGCATTTAAATGTCCTTTATGCGCAGAAACCATAACTAATTAAATAATCTCCTCAGGGATCTTAATAAATAACTTGAACTCCTGTTGGTTTAAGTATTAACAGCCAATTTCATGGTTTAGAGGAATGAATAGGTTCTTTATATTGATATTTGTATTAGGGAAAGCTGTTTTGTCAAGAGTTATGAGAAGTACTTTGGTTCTTCTCACATTTGGTTGCAGCTAACTGATTGGTTTTATAGAAGTGTGTTTGTGTCTTGAATACTGCAGCTGTGAAGTATATAGGGCATAACCACTAGGATTGCTTAATAGCTATATGAAGCTGTTGGAGATGGCCATCAGAATGAGGACAGCTGTTGTCTCCCAACAGAAGTTGTGCACATATTAAAATGGTGCCCAAACATAGGAATGAGATGGATGAGGTCTAAGAAATTGAAGCTGAATGCCAATACATATAAGGGTTCATGGTTCAGGAATGACACTGAAAGCTCCAAAAGTATAGGACTTAGGAAGTTGAAAGAGTACATTAAGAGGGAGGGAAAGGGTCTCTGTTGGCAGTACTGTTATCTGAGTAGATAGAGGAAAGGGCCAGATTCATATGGCTCAATGTTAGTTTAATTATGCCACCTGATTAAAACTTGGATTTTTGCAAAAATCTTTGTGAGTCCAATGACTTCAACCAAATACGTACGCATTCAAAATTCCCCCTTCTTGAGTCAAATTGTTTTGGAAGCAGCAATCTCTATTTTCCCCAACTCAGATTGCATCCACTTTCCACAAGAAGGGAATAAAACAGGACTGCCAGGGGAACCGGATCTTGCCTTCCTGTCCCTTTGATAGGACTAATTCCAAAGTGTGGGTGGTGGAGGAAATAGGCGAACAGGACCGATTGTATTGTTTCTCAATCATCCGATTTGCACTAGAGTTGGGTTAGGGGGTATGCAGACACTGTTAGCAAGGAATTCGTTTTTGGAACAGCAGTCCCTAAAAACATCTGGGGTCACTTGCAGCCCAGCCTTTCCACCCGCTTCTTTTAACTAAACCAGACTCTTCTGTTTTTAGAAGTTCTCTTTATGTTTATGTATTTTATCTTTTATATTTTGTCTGTTTTTTCTGCATTATTTGCTTTAAGAGGGGTAATTACAATTATTGGAATTCCAGTTCCAATAATAACTGGAAACTACTTTCTTGTGAAACTTAAATTACATGGCTCTGCCACACTGTATTTCCCCTTTGGGCACATTATTTCTACCCACCATCAACAGCTGAAATCCACAGGGAGAAGCAGATCAGGAATGAAGGTTTGCAAGTACTGTATTTAGAATTACATGTCAGAAGGAAGCATGCCAATCCTTTTTTATTATTCAGTGTCAAGTACAAACTGGGGAGAGGGCATGGCCAACAGTATATTGAAAAGAACAAATCCTGAAGCCTAAAAATATCAAAGTAGGAGACATAATACCAACATACAAATAGCATCTTTTAATTCATAAAGTTGAAAATTGAGCAAAACATTTCCATAAAAACCCAACTCATACAAATATAAATATCCTGTAAAAGGCACTGCTCTCTTGAATAAATAATTCCACACACAACTTATCATTGGGATCTCTTTTCCCTGAGTTTCTAACCTATCATCTGTAATCTTTCCTTGTGAGTTAGATGTACAATCTAGGTAGCCCTCAATGAGCAGCTAGGGTCCTTTCACGGTGCGCAACAATGAAGAATAGTGCAAGGAGTATAACTGATATTATCTCAGGTTATTTTATTCTGTAAATTGTCTGCTACCTAAAACCCAGTAATTAGTACAACTATTAATTTAAAAGGTTATGCATATTGAATTTTGTCTAGTGGACTCTGCTATACCAATAAATTTATTACAGGAGTTGAAACCTTGAACTCCTGAAGTGTTACCAACCTTTGTAGAATGGACAGATGTATCATCAATACATATAACCAATTTTTTAAAAAATGAAACAGAATTTAGAAGTTTATAATGACAGTCAAGTTCATGCTTATTGTCTAATCTACTGAGATAGTGTCATCTGTCACTTCTAAAAGCAGTTTCAAGGTTGTTCATGTATGTACAAGAAATTAATTAAAGAGTTTTCCTTGATTCTCCAAAATGTAAGCACTTCTACAGTATGATAGGTTATTTTGGTTTGTAAATAGAACACACAGAGTTGAAAGTCAAAACTTCCCCTGTGCCATACCATCACATTAAGAAATGCTGCTTTATTCTATCTGGAAGGAGCTTGTGCCATATGCACAAATGGACAATGTTTCTGGCTACATAGATGTAAGGGACAGACACTTCCTTGTGCCACTTTTTTCTTGGGAAACATTACTTTGGGCAGCCTGTAACTAACAAGCAGCCCTAAATCTAAGCAGACAACGTTTACCTGCTGCATTTTGAATCTTGCCGACATCTATTTGCCACTACTGTCATTTTCAAGTTTTCACAGTCGTTTTTACAAAGGGCCACAGAGCATGGCCAAGAATAAGAACTTGACTAGACACTGCTTTAAACATATTCCTTGTTCTATGAGTAATGCATGGCCTTGTGTAAAGGAAATCTATTGAATAAACATGGCAGAAAGAACTTAGTATGAAATGTCACAAAAAGCTAGTGTATGGACATATAAACACACAAAAATATCAGAGTTGACTTAAATGTCTCTTCAGTACAATTGCTACTGAAAAAAAGTTGCCTGTGCCTATTACCAACAAGACAGGAGTAACATTTAAATGCCCTCACAATATGTGCTTACTGAAACATGCAAAATCAAACCTCATCCAAGGCTGTTTACAGGAATATGGGGTACCAGTATTAAAATGCATAATTGCTGCGAATTGTGATTTTCTCCATGTTATTAAACTACAGCTTCCAACATTTCTCAGTGCTGGCTATGTTGTACTTTATAGTCCAACATCTGGAAAACTGGCTGATTCCCATTCCACTCTACATGTTTAACAAGCACATTCATTAAACACTGCATCCTTCAGCGGGACAGACAGATCTCTTAAAGAAACTACAGTGAGTAAGAAACATTTAAGTAGTCTTAAAACTAGGAATTATGGAAGAAAGCACACAGATAGCAGCTCATTAAATATACAGCTTTAAGGGAAAGCTCTCAGTACTGTTAGAAGTTACAATTCCTCCATATTTATAACATTTTCCAATAAGATAATTTAAACTATAGTTGGAGCTGCAGGAATAAATTATGCCGCTTTTTAGAGTTAAGAGCTATGCAATTTTGCGTCTAGTAGCCTAATTTAGATAGCTCACCCTTGGGCTAGCTATTCCCTATTTGTCCTTGCAAAGAAACAGAATAATCTTTAACACAAGGTGAACCTGGTGTTGACTTTTAATTTTCAGAATTTTTGTACATAAATAAATAGTTACTTGTGGATAATCAGCTGCATTTCCTGATATTCAGAAATCTTAATCTTGCCACTTTATTAACTGAAGGGTTAGCTTTTTTAATATTGGGAGAACATATTCTATTTAGCATTTTTATTTCATGTTCTAATGCAGTATTTGGGTCGACTAGTAAAGTGCATCCATCATAAGAAGTTATCCAGTGTAGCTGAAGTGATCATTCCAGAGTTCAGGGCAAAAGTCAGTGCATGTTATCCAATTAATGGATCGTCGTCGTCATCTTGAAGCTGAAGTCGTGAGAACGGACGCAGAGAAGGTGTTCTGTTTTTCATGATGATTATCAGGCACGTCAGAGTTGTTAGCACCATAAAGACACCAATAACTATGCCAATGGCTTCAGGGACATCTATGCACCACTGATCTGCTAACAGGCACTTGGCATGGTTCAAGGTGCCATTATTGGGCTGAGGTGTCAGACCTAAGATGTGACACATCATTGGATAAATATCAACTGTACACATTGTCTTTTGTTTGTAACCTTTGCGAAAAGCAGGTCCATGAGCTGCTAGAAATGGATGCATACTTGAGAGGGTATCGTCATAGCCATGGTCTCCCACTGTAAGGAAATAAAAATAACCCAAGTATTGCAAATGTGATATGTTTCATGAACAAATTTCTCCATTATAGGCTATACAATAAAATAGAAAGCTGCAGCTTCTACATAACCTTGCTTCTCACCACACAACATTCCACAAATATTGTAATTATAGCTCATTAAGCTCTTATATTGCAAATGAAATGTATAGTCTTAATTCTTCACCATATCTCTTTAACAATAAAATCTGTTTGTTATTTAGGAGAGAAAGGCAAAACGTTCTTACTCCACATGCTGAAATTACCTGCTGAAAATTTATCATTACTTCTGTAAAGGATGAATGGTAATAATTATTTATTATTTATTAAATAATAAATAATAATAACAACAAAACTTTATTTATACCCCGCCACCATCCCCCCAAGGGGACTTGGGGCGGCTTACATGAGGCCACGCCCATCAATACAGTGAGCACAGTATAACACAAGAACACAACAGAAAATCAGAAAATAAAATAACTTAAAATACAAAACCAAAAGGAAATCATTGTACTTTTTGATTCCACTGCAGTGAGGAATGTTAACTTAACCACAGCAAGATAGTATTAATAGCATTTATTTAAAAACTGGCTCAGTCCTGTATGTTTTCATGGAGGAGGGTAATAGTGTGTGTGTGTGTGTATGTGTGGAGGAGGGGGGTGGTAGGTTAGAATGGGGTTAGCTCATCCTACCGTTTCAGAAGGCAGGACCTTAGTATTTAAATCAAACAGGATCCCTTTCCAATTGAGAACGATATAAAATATAATCTAGTTCTAGAATTAGAAACAAGCAAAAAGAATGATAGCTACCCTGAATCTTCTATCTTACGTTAGTGACTTAAGTTACCTGAGAACCTATTTTCCCCTGAGTGGGAGAGACAGTTAATCTTTAATGGAAAGTAATTTTCCCTCCTGAGCATATTTAGCACTTTACTTCTCCATGTTGATCACCGTTTAATATCCCAAGATAGACTTGTTCCAATCATTGCAGAAACACATACCTCATGGTTATCCAACTATCCCTTTTCATGCAAACAATAGAGGTGGACTAATTCCCACTAAGAAACAATATTTTGTACACATATCTCAAGTGAAAGAAGCTTCAGCCAAAGCACATTCTTTAATCTTGTACTGCTGAACAGAAGGAGACACTGAAGTTGAGGTTGCAGCTCTACCAGCAAATCTCAAACAAAGGCACAGATCTGCTAGATGCAGCACAAACTGCAGCACTTCTAGTGGAGTGAGCCAGGAGACCTGATGCATATGATTTCTCATAAAAATAGCAGTACAGGCCCCTGGACTTCTTGAAAGGAGAGCTACAGAAATGTTGAACCAAATAAATTGGATGAAATCATATAAACATAAATCAAGAAGTCTAAATCCTTTAGTTTGAAAAAAAATGCATAGGTCATTTTTCACTTAACATGCTATTTTCTCTCACACGCAATATTGGAGAGGGCAAAAAGATGGAAGTATAATCTGTTTTCAACAGTACGAAATCATTCATTGGTGAGAACAATGGGTCAGTATCGTATTACTGAAAGGGCCAAATGAAGCACAACAGAGTTTTCATGAATAATGCAACCCTTTATCAATACAGCCAAGCACAGAGACACTTTTAATTTACATTATGGCTGTGACAATAAAAACTTTCAAGACAAAATTTTGGTGCAGAAGAAATTAAGAAACAGGGAGAGCAAAACTGACATTTTTGAATGGAATTGGGAAGGAGCAAAAGAATAAAGTTGCTTTTCCCTGAGCCCCTAAACCCCTTACCCCCTTTTTTCAGATACCTTTTGGTCAAAAACACAAATGAGAAGGGACCCTTTCCTGTTGAGCCATGGGGATACAGGCAGAAAGCCAATCACCTGCCCTTCTAGCTTAGAAGTTGCTCTAATACTCTCTCCCAAAGCTTCTAGCTTCTCAGGCCCCTTCTACACTGCCACATAATCCAGATTATGTGGCAGTGTAGAAGGGACCACATTAACAGGTGCATTTTAGGACTTCATGGTTGCCAAAATCGTCATGGTCTGACCACTATTTGATCTGTTTAAGACTTGCCGTGTTCTCTAACCTCCGCAGGGGTGGTGGACCCATTAAAATGGTCTGCCCCAGGAGGCTTATGGATCCAGAAGGACTCCTGAGGTCTCTTGGGGATCTTCCTGTCCTGTCGACTGACGATCCTGTCGACGCCCTGGTTGATCACTACAATAGCGAGTTGGCCAGGGCGATTGACACGATCGCTCCCGAACCTCCCCTCTTGTTGCGTACAATTATACCGACTCCTTGGTTTACCGAGGAGCTGGCTGTGATGAAGCACACGAGAAGGGGTCTAGAGTGCATTTGGAGGAAATTTTGTGATGTGTCTGACCAAGCACAGGCTAAAGCCACTATTAAGGCTTATTCCGCGGCCTTGAAAGCAGCCAAGAAAGCATTAAAATGTTTGTCTCATTAAGCAATAGATCCTGATGCTGTTGGTTCTCCATTTCCCCCCTTTACTTTAGTGGGCCACTGAAGTGAACAATAACAACAGTATCTGTAGGAATAATAATAACAATATGCATTCATATCCTGTCTTTTCTCCAGTTTGGGATGCAAAGTGACAATCACCACTTTGTAGTTAAAATACATGTTTAGCATCCTAAAGCAGCTCAACAGATATTGAAATGTATTTTATAGTAAAGGTGATGTACAACTACTACAGTGAGAAAAGACATTAGCACTTGTGCTAACAATGAATAATCCCTCTTCCCCTCATAGCTCTTTCCATAGTGAGTTTTTCACTTAAGGTTTCCATAAGAGAATCTTTTGACAGACTTGAATAAAAAGACAAAGTTCTCCTAGTTTTTCTATTGCCTTTGTTGTTTTCTGAAGTTGTTTGAACACAGAGCAGGAAGTGAGAGCACAGAGGGCTTACATCCCCTTCCTAACCTCCCACAGAAGGCTTCTGGTTTTCTTAGGTATATTCAGATTGTCAGCAGCATCTTGAGAAAGAAATTTAATAGATTTCTCTTATCTCAATCCCATTTGTATAACTGGTGAACAAGGAGCAAGGCATAATGTTAAGTTTTGGTATGGCTAGTAACTTAATCATCTTCCAAACCAAATGGTCCTACATTATTTTCATTTCTTCTGAGTTTGAGGAATAGTTCTAACTTGCATGGCTGCTGTAGTTCCTATTTTACTCAAGCCATGGAAGGTCAAATAGCATTTCCTTAAATGTACAGTATCAAGCCTTGTGAATTTAATCCTTACAGGTGTTTGTATTTTATTCCCAGTGAAACAATGGAGAGCAACCATGTGTAACGTTTAGCTGTATCTGTTTTAATTTTTATAAACTACTTTGAGTCCTAGGGAGTAAATTAATATCTTGCAAACAAATAAATGAGAGGGTTTTTACCCTATCTAGTACAAAATGCAGATGTAGCCAAAAAGCAACCAAAAATCAATTCAGTGAGACTGAACTTAAGCTGAAGAATCATGAGACAAAACCAGACATTTTTAGTACTATCTGGTCTGAAAAAAGAGCACAGGTAAAAACCGGCATCCTTCTGAAGCAATTTGGTTACTTCTAATAAAGATATTACTATACTATGGATTTTGTTTTTCTTCAAGAATCAATGTGGCTTAAAAGAGATGTTTCCAGAAGGCTGTCCAGCACAACTTTGTTCCCTACACATGAAAGAGAGTGATTTTCTTTCATTGGGCTAATTGTAAGAACACAAAAGGAAAACACTTACACCTTGGGAGAGTCTCATTTTGTACTATTGTCCACCCTTCATCTGCTACCAAAATTATGGGTTGAATACGCTGATTATGATGATAATGGTATCGGTCTGGAATTTCTTCTTTAAGGTAAACTTTCATATGAGGGCTGCAGTTTTTCATCGAGTTATAGACAAGTGTTTCATCTGAAGAAAAGGTTAACAAAACATTATATATAGTTCAAAAATATGTCATTTGAACACAAGAAATAGCATCCTCAACAAAAAAGGTCAGTGACCACATTTTAATCCCACTACAATACAGTTGGGTCTCTGTAACCATGGGTTATGAACCCATGGATTCAGCCAACAAGTCTAAAAAAACCCTTGGTTTTGACATGGGCAGGACTATACTGATATGTAGACCTGTGACCATTTCACAGATCCTCAGTTTCTCTCCAGCGCCTGTTTGAGTTGTTTGCCATTTTACATAAGGGGTGCCATTTTGCAACATCACTGGATAAAATGGGACAATCTATTGTGGCAGAGAATCATATTAAGAGGGTGGGAGAAATAACAGAAACTAAATTCTAGTCAGTGGAAATGAATTTCATACTCTGTTTTAGAAAGGAAAAGACTTACACTGGTAGACTAAGTAGATAAATGTCCACCACTTAGATTATTTAATGAACTTATCACAATATTCAACATACAAAGATGTGACATGAAAATGCCACATGAATAGCTTCTTGGATATTTGGCCACTTTTTCCTAATACTTTACACAGTATATTTCCAGTTTTGATTTTTTGTGGATTTGATTTCTCACAGATTAAAAAAATGCGCTCTCTAGGAATCTCTAGGTCTTCTAGGAATCTCTAGGTAATGTTATGGCCAACTTCCTTCAGTAATGCTATAGGACCTAGAGATGTTTAAAGATAACTCATCTCGAGGAATCTCTAAGACCTCTAATGTGATTCTATGGACAGCTCCAAACGCAAGTTGAGCGTAGTCATGCAGGAAGACTGAGGGCCCTTCCACACTGCCCTTTATCCCAGGATCTGATCCCAAATTATCTGCTTTAAACTGGAATATATGAGTCCCCACTGCCAGATAACCTGGGATAAAGAGATAATCTGAGATCAGATCCTGGGATAAAGGGGCAGTGTAGAAGGGCCCTCAGAAATTCCTAGAGAAGGGTTCACACCTTTTATGCCATAGACCTGTGCTCCTAACCCTGATGGAGATCTCGATGTTTTAAAGACATTCTAAGGTGTCTCTTAAACACCAAAATTGTTACGAATAGAACCGTTTAAAAAAAAAAAATCCTTCATACCAGCAAGTAAGTGACTAAAATATACTTACCTTTTGGCAGAATTGCAGCAACTGGACTCTTGTCGATCAGCCTATAACTATCAGGTCCAATGCAGTGATCCAGGTTGATCAATCTGTCTTGGGAACACTGTGCCATACCATGATCGCTTGTAATTATAACATTAATTTCCTCCCACAATTTTGAAGACTTCAGCTTCTTAACCAGCAGGCCAACAAGATTGTCGACTTCTTGTAATACTTTAGTCATGTTTTTGGTATCGTCTGGCCCATACTTGTGTCCACTTGCATCTGGCTCTTCCCAGTAAAGCGTAGCAAAAGTGACTAGTGGTTTAGAATTGTTCAGCCATGCAATTATATTTTCTGCTCTTTCATTAAAACTTACTGAAGAATTGTATTTCATAAAAAAATGAGGAGTACTATTGTGAATTTTTACATCTGTGCCAGGCCACATTGCAGAAGCACTAGTTTTGTTCCCCTGGCATTGGTTGGTCACCCAAATAGGAACAGCTTCATTCCACCAAAAAGGATCCTTGTCATCAAACGGTGAAAACTTTTTTTTGGTAGCTGCATCATACATTTCATTTGCTACAATGCCATGGCTTTCTTCATATAGTCCTGTGACTATACTATAATGATTTGGGAATGTTTTTGTGATGAAAGCATTGGTAACATATTCTACTAATACGCCATCCTTAATAAAGTCCTGAAGATGTGGAAGTTTATATTCCTTCAAATAATCAGCCCTGAAACCATCAAAAGACACCAGGAGCAATCTCGGTACTGATGAATAAGTAGAAGGAAGTATTCCAATAAGAAGGGACACTAATAAGAAATACATTCTGAAATCAGGACAGGTTTTGGAGTCTGTAGGGAAACATTAGTGATATCTAGAGGGGGGAAATGAGATGGTATCATTAATGTAAATCCCAAAGATATTTGTGGCAACTACAGCATTATTCTAACAAAATATAAATTATAAACTAGATTTGTAAATATGTTAATAGATTATTTCACACAATCAGGCACTTTAAATAAATCTTCCCCATTAATATAAAATATATAACATTTCAACACCCAATTTAATCTCCATTACTATTATATAAGGTGTATCAAGATGATGGATCCAATTTCAAAGCATTTATTTCACGATGGCAACATGTTAACATTACACAAAAAGTTACGAATGGTTTATTGAGTTGTCAAGTTTTACTAACTATTCTGCTGATATTGTTGAAAACGTTTCAGCTGTCTACAGATATTAGGGTTGCCACATTTTGATATAAGAAATAAGGGACATTTATGGGATTTTCCACAAAAATAAGGGACACTTCATTAAAAACTTGAAACTCAAACATTAGGTAGAAATAGTTTTATTAACAGAATAAGATAATGATTGAAACTCACAAAAGAAACTGACTTATACCCTCTTAACAGCACATGGTATGTTTCTGCATGCTTTGTCATGCAGAAAAAACATTAGAACTACCTTATTTTCTCCATCTGTTAGTACTTGACTTTGCTGACTTTAAAAGTTCACTGTCTAAAGCTTAAAATAAAATAAAATTTATAAGACAGTACATCTTCATGATTATTATGTCAATAGTTAATGGTATAGTATAGTATGGGATACACAGCATTGTATAGTATTGGGATGCACAGCTAGGCCTATTTTAAGAGTAACTCTCAAGCAACCAGAAACTATCTCTATCCAACATGATCCAACATTCCCCTTGGGTAACGGTTAATTAGTCTACTGTACTTTGAAAAAGTCCTGTATTGCCTCTTCCTTCCAACCTGCGAGTTGGAATCCACAGGCAGGCATTGCCGTGGAAACCGCAGCGCACAGCTTCCTCTGGTCAACCCCGCCCAGTCCTGTCCTGCTAGTCAAAAATAAGGGACAGGGCCTGAAAATAAGGGACACAAATTTTAGGGCCAAAATAAGGGACGTCCCTTAGAATAAGGGACATATGGCAACCCTAACAGATATGTTTTAGTTTGGATAATAAAACTCCATTGACAATAGATGACATTGCCATCTTGCAGATCACTGAGGCAGAGGTTTGAGGTGCCAGATCAATACAGCAGCAATCCTTTGAAACTGTGCCCCACCCTTTCAAGGAAAACCAACCATTCATGGGTGGTTTTTGGTTACAGAAGACGATTTCAAATGAGGTCCATCTTATTGAAACATCCTGTATTTCATACTTTTTTTCAAGTCAGACATTCCTTCTCAACATGAAATGGGACTAATAAGCAGTACAGAGAGTAAATGAAGCTGAAAATATTGCCATTGTATATCAGCAAAAGTGAATTAAACTGTTGATATAAGACATAAGTACAGTTCTCTGTAAGTATATGTATATAAAACAGTACAGGGATATCTATTAAGAAAGCTCTGATAAAGACATTCCTTTTTACGAAGAGTGCCTCGGAGAAGGCAACGACAAACCCTTTCTCAACAAGAAAACTCTCCTACGTGCCATCAAAAGTCAGAAATGACTTGATGGCACGCAGGAGCAGAGATCGCTAGTCAGTGTAATGGAGTAGGTATGGCAAGACTGCAAACTGAAAAGAAATGGCATTTATTAGGTGCTAACTGATGGTTTCTTCATTTGTTTCTATCAGAATTCTGTTATAGGTTTGCCCACCAAGATTATTCATGCACCATCCTTCTCCTAAACAATACCTTTGTTTTGTTACTGAAAAGCAATTGACTACAATGAGAAATTAACACTTAACAAGTAAAACAGTATTTTGACTTAGTTGCTGTGGTACTGACAATCCTTATGGGTCAGAATGAGAATTATTTTTAATTCTTTGGAAATAAATGTCAATTTTTTTCTAATTCTTTAGAAATGTCAACTGAAAATAAAAACTCTTGTAGAGCAGAGCGGTCACTAATACATTATTTATTTCTGCATGAACACTTTCGTTCTTATAAATACTTCCTGCTTTGCTTGCATAACCTAACAGCCAATTTAGATGCGTCTTTACTTCCTGCTTTTCAAGGAGCAAGTCAAACAATGCCTTTAGCTCTCAATGCCCCAGAAATAAGAGATTTTTAGTAAACACTACAAAAAGATTCTCTGTGAAACCTACTTCTTTAAAGCCTTAGTCACCATTTCAATTTTTCTCTACTTGAGAGCAACATAATATTTGGAAAAACTTCCTAAAATGTGATACTGTATTTCTGTGATTGTAAGAAGGCATACTTTCCCCATATAAACATCTCTAAAAATGGGGTGTGTCTTAGAATCGCAGGTGCTTATATATATATATATATATATATATATATATATATATATATATATGCAGTCCCCATATTACGAACAAGATAGGTTTGCAGGTTTGTTCTTAAGATGAATTTGTATGTTAAATTAAAACAGGCACATTTTTAAGTGTAGCTCCAGCCATCTATGTACATACGCGCGTGTGTGTATATACACATACATACACACACACGCTTTGGATAGTATAGGGAAGGGTTAACACCCCTGTGTTGTTTGTTTTGCTGTCTGTGCCCCTATTCAGAAGATTTCACCTCACTTTCTCTGTGTGTGTGTGATCATTGGATTTTGGCAATCCTTGTGAAAACAAGGATTGGTGATAAAACTTCAGTGGAGACACCTTTTCCCCATGATAACTTTTTCAGGAGTGCATTTCTCTTGCAAGGGGTAGATTTCCCTCACTTCCTGTTGTCTCACTCCTGTTTTTAACTATTTGTTTGTAAGTCGTGTGTTTGTAACTCAGGGACGGCCTGTACATGTCTACTCAGTGCAAAATATGGTAAATAAATAAATAAAAAGCCACAGCAATATTCTTTATGGATGTACTCCGGGGCAAACTACACTGTCGAAAGAATATACAATCCATTCACAACCTTTTACAGAACACCATTCTAGCCATTATGGATGTGGAATTCCTCTGCATTAACATCCCACTGGAGAAATTATATTGTTTAGCCGGTATTGCACCACCTGATAGGCCTATCCGTTGGGGAGTAGCAGCCAGTAAAGAAAGGTCATTTTCTGCCTTGATCTTCTGTTCTGGTTTGTATGGCTGTGTGGAAGGGCCCTCAGGGACTGGCTGCATATATAAAGCAGTGTTTCCCAACCTTTTTGAGCCGCGGCACACTTTTAACATTAAAAAAATCCGGGGGCACACCACCAACCAAAATGAGACTTTAACACAGTAAAGAATGGCTGGGGGTTGGTGGCCTGCTGGGAGCAGCTGCTGGGAGTGCCAAAGCCGGGGAGGGGGTGGAGCCAGGCTGCGCCATGCCCCGCCCCCTCCCCCCGGCTTCACCTCTCCCAGCAGCTGCTCCAGCCTTGAGGGGGCAGTGCCAAGCCAGCGGTGCCAGAGCCAGCAAAATACTGGCTTGGCACTGTCCCCTCAAGGCTGGAGCAGCTGCTGTGAGTGCCGAAGCTGGGGGAGGGGGCAGAGCCAGGCCGCGCCATGCCCCGCCCCCTCCCCCCGGCTTCAGTTCTCCTACAGGCCGCGCCATGCCCCGCCCCCTCCCCCCAGCTTCAGCTCTCCTACAGAGAAGGAGCATGAGCGGTGGATGGGCTTCAGTGGGCGGGCTCCTCCTCCACGCGGCTTCAGCGAGTGAGGGGCGAGAGTCATGGTGGGAGTCATGGCGGATTGGAGGCTGGCTGGGGAAACGGCCGAATGAGGCACCACCCCAGTCCCTTCTTCTTTTTCTTCGCCACTGCCCGGCCCTTCCTCCTCCTCCCCCAAGCAGCAGGAGTTCGGCAGGAAGGGGGGCAGAGAGCTTTTCTCGTGGCACAGCAGGAGGGCCGTCACGGCACCCTAGTGTGCCACGGCACACTGGTTTAGAAAGACTGATATAAAGAAATCTTTCTTCTCTTGGTGGTACTGAAATTAGTGTCTTAGAGGCCCCTTCCACACAGCCATATAACCCAAAATATCAAGGCAGATAATCCACAATATCTGCTTTGAACTGGGTTACCTGAGTCCACACTGCCACATATCGCAGTTCAATGCAGATAATGTGGGATGGTATTCAGCTGGTTGGAAGGGGCCTCTATTGATGGGTTTCCTTGGCAAAAGTGGTAGCTAAGGGCCACATTTCCACACAGCCATGTAACCCAGAAGGCCAAGGCAGAAAATCCCTCAATATCTGCTTTGAACTGGGTGATCTGAGTCCACACTGCCATATAACCCAGTTCAAAGCAGATAACGTGGGATTGTATTCAGCCGTGTGGAAGGGGCCTTCAGGCTCTTGACCCCTGAAGGTGCTTGGAGCGCCTCAGTCTGCACCGTTGTCAGGCTCGCGTATGATTGAACGAGGCGTCGCGACTACGTTGTGCTCTCCGCCTTGCCTGAGCCCTGCGCGCGACCTTCGTCATGCTCTCCCCCCTCCCTCGGTTCCCCCCCACGGCCGGGCCAGAAGCAGCGCTCCGTTAGTCACCTGAGGGCGCGGAGGGCCAAGGGCAGGTCGGCCTCCGCTTCCAAAGGGAAGGCCGGGGCCCCTCTGCGAGGGAGAAGCGGGGCGGGCGCTCGGCCAGGCCACCTTCCTCGACGGGAGAGACGCGGCAAGGTCACCCGCCGCCTCCGTCACAGACAAACGCGCGCACACGCGCACACACCGCCGCAGGGCCCGCTAACGGCGCGCCTGCGCACTCGCCTCCCGCGCGCCGCCGGCAACCGCTCTCGCGCCGCCACGCGACTGGAAGGCAGGGGGCGGGGCCTGGCTGCGTTTCCCACAGGAGGGGGCCGCTTAGAGTGGAGGGAGAAAGAGGGAACAAGGCGAAAGAACAGAAAGGGTCCGGCGCATGCGCAGAAAGGAGACCCTTGACAGGAGAAGTAGCGGCTTCCTTGGAAAGGGCGCAGTGGGCGGGGCCACGGGGGCAGCCCTGGAAGCCCAGCACGTGGGTGAATGAATCCTGGGCAAGCCACGCGCTCTCAGGGCCCTTCCCCATATGATCTGCTTTGGACTGGGAGATATGGCTGTGTGGACTTGAATAATACAGTTCAAAGCAGATATTGCCTTGATATTCTGGTTATATATGGCTGTGTGGAAGAGGCCCTAACCACCAACTCTTATCACTTGGTGCTTTACTCATAACCACAGGTTCACAAGCTGTTGGACCTTAAACAAGACATTGCAAAAGAAGATTAGAGAAAAAAAAGAGGTAGATGGATTGAATTTACTTCCACTGAAAGTACAGTCAGCCCTCTACATTTGCTGGGGTAAGGAGTATGGAGTCCCAAGAAAAGGGAAACCCAAAAATGATACACACAACACCTTTTTAACCTTATTTTACCTCTAGCAGGAGTCCAATGGAAGTTGGCAACAGAGTCATACTGGAATCAGCCTTCTCGGTGGTGGCCCCTCGGCTGTGGAACGCCCTCCCTATAGATATTAGATCAGCCACCTCCCTTTTAACATTCCGGAAAAAGGCAAGACGTGGCACTTTGAACAAGCGTTTTGCAAACAACTATTTCAATGTGAATATTGAACCAAACTGGGCATAGTGTCACGATGCAGGGTCTCGGCCCAGCCCCTTAATCACACACACAGAGACGGCAATCAGCTAACTATTGAATAATAAGAAACAGGTGAAAAGGTACATTGTCCATAAAAGTAACAAAAGTTCAATCAAAAAGGAAAAGAGTCCGTAAAGTAAAATCCAAAGGCAAGCGTAGCAAAGACTCCGCAAAAACAATGCGGATCAATGGGGTCAGCAAGTATCAAGGCAAAGTTCATAAACTCCCCATAAACTTGCCCTTCACCGCGTCACTACGGTCTGAGGATGCCAACTTCCCTGGAAATACCATCAACGAGGTTGGTACACCTGACATCTACCCGCCGGGATCGTTCTCCGTCATAGGCCCCCACTGTGGAACGCCCTCCCGGCGAAACCAGGGCGCCTGAGGGACCTACTCTCCTGCTCAGACAATGCCTGCAAAACCCATTTGTTTAGGCAGGCCTTCTTCATGAGGTCCGCTCGCTTTCAGTACCACGCTGCTGCATCCTGCTGCTGCTCTGTTGTTTTATTGCTGTTTGCTACTGTTTTAATGGTTTTATGTTTTTAATTTCTTGTTTATTGTGCCATTATCAAGGACTTGGTCCGTGGCAAGGAACAAGGCAAAGTTCATAAACAAGCCCAAGAAACTTCTTGGCAAGGCACGAGCCGGTAACCTGGCTCCGTGGATCTTCGCTCGCTTCACTCCCCTTAGAACAGAAGTGGCCGAGCTACTGAGGATCCTTTCCCACGGATCCTATACTTAATCCCCTTGGTGAGGCCCCCGATACTCTAGGCTTCTGCGCCAATCTGTGCTCCGGGATCTAGCGCTTCTCTGGCGCTCTAGGCTGCGGTGCCAATCTCTCCTGCTGGACTCAATGCTCCGTCTCCTATCAAAGCTCCGTCCTTGCCTCCCAGCACCTGGGTCACTATCTTCATGAGAGCCGAACTCCCTTTCAGCTTCCATGGGCTCATCCTCCACTGTTTCCCTGATCCTTTCCTGTGACCCGAAACCACCTGGTTTCTCATAATGATCAGAATCATCACTCTCAGGGTCAGCCTGAACTTCCCAGCTATCATAGCCGTCAGGCCATTCATCATCCCAGGCCAAGCTCTCTGTGGGAGAGGAAGGCCCAGCTAACTCATCAGCCCCTTCCTCCATGTCCTCATCAACTGCAGCTGGCCCTAATGCAAGTGGGACCCCCGGTGCTGCCCCCTGCCCCCCAGGCACGAAAGGGAACTGGGTTGCTACACATAGAGAACTCCCATGAGCAACAGAGAATAGTGGAGGGGTCTGGAGAAAACAGACCTTGGCATTTAGGAGCTGCTTGGATTTATAGTTCACCTGCAATCAATGAGCATTCCGAACTCCAGTAGCAATGGAATTTAACCAAACTTGGCATAGAGAACTCCCATGAGCAACTGAAAATACTTGGGGGGTTTGGGGAAAATAGTCATTGGCAGTTAGGAGCTGCTTGGATTTATAGTTCACCTACAATCAATGAGCATTCTGAACTCCAGCAACATTTCCCTCTTCTTTCCTTCCCACGCGACTCGCCTTCCCAGTCCTTTCCACGTGCTTGCAAAGGTGACATACATCCCGATTTCCTCCTTCTCTTCCTGTGGAATGGTAGCCAAAGCCCCCTTTCTCTCTCCAAGGCTGGCTGCTTCTTTGGGAAAGGGAGGTTGTTCCACGAGGGAAAGAGGCAACCAGCTTCCAAAGGAATTTATTTATTTATTTATTATTTCGATTTGTATACCGTCCTTTCCAAATGGCTCAGGACGGTTTACAGCATCTCGAACTGCAATAATAAAACAATAAAACAATAGGATAAAAACAATTAAGACAATATGAATCTATAGCCAAGGAAGATTAAAGGCTGAATGCAGGTTCCTTTCCCCTTTCTCTCGCCCTTTTGGCCAAGCGGGGAGCCTCTGCCCCAATCCACACGGATCTCTTGATCTCTCCTTTTCCTGACTTTATGATCCTCCCAACACAAAGGACTCACAATACAAGCCGGGTGGATCTAGAGTGCCACACAATACAGTTTGGATCTGCATTAGAGAGCCAGTGTAGAGCCAGCTACGCAAACACACACCAAATGGCAAACTCCTCTCTTTGATCCTGGAAAACTTACAGCAACCCAGTGATTTCATCCATGCTTTCACTGCCCCCTTACAGTTATTCATCGCTCCCCAAATGCACCTGTAGCCATCACCGCCCCCCTGGATCGCTGCAGCACCCACTTTGGGAATCACAGCTGTAGATGCATCCCCTGCGACTCCTTTATACCAGTGTTTCCCAACCAGTGTGCCGTGGCACACTAGTGTGCCATGAGCGATTATCAGGTGTGCCGTGGGAAATTGGAACCTCCAATACCCTTTCTTCCCCCTCCCCTCCCACCATTCTTCGCAGCCTCAGGCCCTTTTCCCCCCCCCCCCCCACAGCCACTTAAGCAGGAAAGGGCCTCAGGCTGTTAGGAATGGTGGGAGTTGAAGTCCAAAGCACCCAGAGGGCCGACGTTTTCCCATGCCTGTTTGAGGGACCTTAAAGTGGTGAGCCTTCTTCCAACATTGTGATTCTGGATAGAAAACAGACAACAACATAACATAACATTGTTTGAGTCCACAGTGCTCTCTGGGTGTAAGTGAACTACAACTTTTAAACTCAAGGTCAATTCCCAAGCAAACCCTTTCAGTACTTTCTGTTGGTAATGAGAGTTCAATATGCCAAGTTTGGTTCAATTTCATTGTTGCAAGAGTTCAGGATGCTCTTTGTGTGCCAACTATAAATTGAGCAAAGCCTCTGCCATTCCTGCCAGGATATCTTTGTTGTGTTCATTGAAACAGGTCCAGGTTTCACACTGAGTGTATAAATACATTTAAAAACATATTAACTATATGTATCACTGTGTTAGAGTGTCATTTTGTGTCATTTTGGTTGGTGGTGTGCCCCAGGATTTTGTAAATGTAAAAAATGTATCGCGGCTCAAAAAAGGTTGAAAAACACTGCTTTATACAATAATATCAGTTCTAGCCCAGTTCTTGATGCTGTGGATATTTACTTGAAGTTAAATAGCCTGTAAACTTGTTTCTATTGCACATGTATATAATTACAGTTGAGGATTATATTTGAAAATGTTGTTACCTTTACAATAATATTTTTGGAAAATCAATTCCTTGTTAGTGTTATCAAGTCATGAAAGGACGAGAAGAGGTGGAGGTGGCAATGTGTCTAGCAAAGTGAGGCAGAGGACTGGGAGGGGAAATGAATCAGTGGTGGGGAGCTCCCTGCGAATGGAGCAGAACAGTTCACTGTTCTCAGCAGCTTTCATTGTTTTGTTTTGTTTTGTTTTGCTTTGTGTCAGGAGTGAGTTATTTATTTATTTATTTCCATCATTTCTACCCCGCTTCTTCTCAACCCCTGAGGGGGGACTCAGAGCGGCCTAACAACGGCAACGATTCGATGCCACATAGTATACATATAATAAAAACAAACAGTTAAGAATAAAATACATTAAAATACAGCTAGAATTGAAATACATTAAAAATACAATTAACATTAAAATGCATAGTGTACATTCACAACAGTTAAAACAGTATCCCATCCATAAGTTGAGAAACTGCAAGTCTCTTCTGGTGTGAGAGAATTGGTCATCTGCAAGGACGTTGCCCAGGGGACGCCTGGATGTTTCACCATCCTGTGGGAGACTTCTCTCATGTCCCCTCATGTGCTGGAGCTGACAGATGGGAGCTCACTCCGCTCCCTGGATCCGAACCACCGACCTTTCGGTCAGCAATCCTGCTGGCACAAGGGTTCTTTAATCCATTGCACACTGGGGGCTCCTTAACTTTCATTGTGAAATGGCCAGGTTACTCTATCAGCCATGCAAAGAAGGAGATGGTTTGAAAAACACTGTCATATTGTAAAGCCAGGGCATTTCAAATCTTTGAGTAACATGTGAAAGTACTTTGGACTGCTCAAGGGTTAAGAGGGAACCAGTTTTCCCTGAGTATGCAATTTGTTGATTTAAAGCTCTCGGTAAATGATTGTTAGAAATCTGTCATGTGTAACAATATCTTCAGAGATCATGCCACAGGCATTGCTTACACTTAAATACTGTGTATATCTGTTGCCAGTGCCAACTTGATTCCAGTCCCCAGAAGCACAACACATTTAACCAGGTGCCCATTATGGAAAATATGGAATATAATAATATATATGAAAACATAGATACAAGGATGTATAAAATTCCAGATCTGGAAGAAGATGGACAAATTTATGAAAATATTAATGAAGACCAGAAGTCTTTTTCTTGTACTACTGTGCTTAGCAGCATAGATATCGGTTATCAAGAAAGCCCAGAAAACAGCCAAACGAATTCGTTGTCCTCTCGGTATGAGTATGATGGGGATGAAGAAACTGATTCTTCCGAACGAAATACTCCAGAAGACCAGCGAAAGCAGGGGAAGAGAGAACTGCTGAGTCCAAGTCTGTCTGTTGAGCAGATAGAAAGAATGTCATTAGCATTGTCTCCAACTGATTTCTTTCTAAAGCATATCCAGGGTAATATCAAGAATACGATCAGATTTCCTTTCAACAGCAATTCGGAAGAAAACAATAATGCTCAAGAAGAAGCTCATCAGACTTTTCTCTTTGTTAAGGTAAGTGCTAATAATATACAGAACTAGGTGGATCAAATACAGCATACTTTCCCACATGGGATGGGGAGAAGAATATATGTACTTGGATTTTCAGTGTTCTACGGCACTCCAAGTAGTCATGCTAGCCACATGACCTTGGAGGTGTCTACAGACAATGCTGGCTCTTTGGCTTAGAAATGGAGAACAGCACTAGAGTTGGACATGACTAGACGTAATATCAGGGGAAACCTTTACCTTTAAAAAAAATTGGGAATAGTTTTCCTGTGGCTTTGCCTGGAAGGCCAAAACCTGCATATTCCTGCATATTCCTATAGCAAATTTGTGCAATAAGGCCCACCGTCCCACAGGGGAGGGCTGTGCTGAGTGGCCAAAGCGCACGCGGGCTCGGCTGAGCAGGACAAATAGGAATTGAGCACACGGGGTGGCTCCGAGCCTCGGAACAAACTGCAGTGGAGGCTCACAGCCGTCGCCACCCCCAGCTCTCTTTCCTGAAGGGGTTCAGCCCCCCCCCAGGAGTGCCTCCCCCCCACATCCCTTCAGCTTCCCTGCTGTCACCTTGGGGCCAGATCGGGAAGGAACCAACCAAGCTGGGCTGTGGAGCTGCGCATCCCAGCCTCTGCTCTGCTCTATTCTGCAGCGAATCCAGAGTCCAGCCAGGAGAGGCCAGGAGATGAGGGGTTGCTCCCCTTTCCTGGCATGGAGGGGCTAGAGGGCAGAAAGCCTTGCCTTGAGCCTCCGGGAGCGGGGTCGGACGGGGCAGCTCCCGTGGACTCCTCCTCCCTCTCCTCCTGCTTGCTGCCGGAGGGGAGGGGGGCAGAAGAATGCCCAGGAAGCAGGAGGAGCCGCGGCCCAGCCAGGTAGCCATTGGCGCGCAGAGGGAGGGAAGGAAGGAAGGAAGGGAAGGAGAGAGAGAAGAAGGGGGGGAGGGAGGAAAGTTCTGGATGCCAAGGGCTCTCCCTGACTACAGCCAGGCTGTCTGGCATTGCTGCTTCTGCCAGGAAAGCCTCATTTCCGCTGCCTGAAGTGTCCTGCTAGGCTCTCTCTGTACACTGTAATTTCCCACGACACACCTGATGATCTCTCATGGCACACTAGTGTTCTGCAGCACACTGGTTGAAAATCACTGCAATAATGGATATCATTTTGCCTCCTCTTCCATCTGGAGAGAAGGGACCAGTGGGACCACAGGGTTCTGTCCTGGGTCCAGTGCTATTCAACATCTTTATCAATGACTTGGACAATGGAATAAAAGGCATACTTGTCAGATTTGCAGATGCACCAAACTGGGATAACAAATGCCCCCAGAGGTCAGAATCAGAATCCAAAACGACCTTAACAGATTATAAAGCAGGCCAAAATTAACAAAATGAATTTCAACAGGGAGAAATGTATGGTACTACACTTAGGCAATAAAAATGAAATGTACAGAATAGAGCAGGGCTGTCCAACTTCTGCCGGCGCAAGGGCCGGACTTCTGGTGAGTGATCACCTGGGGGCCACTCGGCCACGCCCCCGGCCACGCCCCCGGCCACGCGGCTCCGCCCCCTCTCCCAAAGCGTCACAATAGCCTTGGAAGCGGGCGATTTCGCCCGCTTCCGAGGCTGTTGTGACGCTTTGGGAGAGAAGGAGGAGCCACGGGAGCCTTCCACGGCTTCGCCCCCTCACCCAAAGCATTCCAACAGCTGTTGCGACGCTTTGGGGGAGAGGGCGAAGTTGCGGAGCCTTCCGCGGCTCTGCCCCTCGCCCAAAGCATCCCAACAGCTGTTGTGACGCTTTGGGGGAGGGCAAAGCCGCGAGGAGGCTTCTGCGGCCGCCCCCTCGCCCAAAGCATCCCAACAGCTGTTGCGACGCTTTGGGGGAGGGCGGCCGCGAGGAGCCTCCGCGGCTCCGCCCCTCCCAAAGCATCCCAACAGCTGTTGGGATGCTTTGGGGGAGAGGGCGGCCGCGAGGAGGCTTCCGCAGCTCCGCCCCGCCCCCAGCATCCCAACAGCTGTTGGGACGCTTTGGGGGAGAGGGCGGCCGCGAGGAGCCTTCCACGGCTCCGCCCCCTTGCCCAAAGCATCCCAACAGCTGTTGTGACGCTTTGGGGGAGAGGGCGAAGCCGCGAGGAGCCTTCCGCGGCTCCGCCCCCTCGCCCAAAGCATCCCAACAGCTGTTGTGACGCTTTGGGGGAGGGCTTAAGTCGCGAGGAGGCTCCCCGTGGCTCCGCCCCCTCACCCCAAGCTGGAGTGATGCTTTGGGAGAGAGGGAGGAGCCACAGGGGGCTCCCTCCGCCCTCCCAAAGCGGGCAAAACCGTGCACATGCGCACTTTTTGGGGGGATTTTGTTTCTATTTTTTCTATTTTTATTTTTTATTAAAAAGCTTAGGGGGGCGTAGGGAAGGGGCTGGGGGCCGTATACGGCCCCCAGGCCGCCAGTTGGGCAGCCCTGGAATAGAGGATGACTTGAAAACAATGATCTTGGGTGATCACTCATGCCTGAATATGATAGAGGTAGAGTCTTGGCAGTGGGTCCATAAATGACTGTGTAGGCCTATACATGGGAAAGGAATCTATGAGTCTTGGCAGAACACAAGCTGAACATGAGTCAACAGTGTGATGCAGCAGCTACAACACCCAGTGAGATTCTAGGCTGCATCATTAGGAGTATAGTGTCGAGATTGAGGGAAGTCTAATCCCACTCTATTCAGACCTCACCTGGAATGGCACTGTGTCCAGTTCTGGGCACCACCATTCAAGAAGTATATTAACAAGCTGGAATGTATCTAGAGCAGTGTTTCCCAACCAGTGTACCGTGGCAAACTAGTGTGCCGTAAGCGATCATCAGGTGTGCTGTGGGAAATAGGCATTCTCCCCCCTCCTAGCAGCCCCCTCACAGGTTTCCAAGTAATAAATTGAGCCTCTCCGCTTGGAAATGTGGTTTTAAAAAACGATTTTACTGGATTTTTTGAGAGTTGCCTCCCCCAAGGAACTGTTTATAACAGCTTCATGACATCCATAGTTAACTGGAAGCAAGTTTCACTCAGGGTGAAATTTCACAAAGGTCTGGAGAACAAGCTCTATGAGGAGCGGCTTGAAGAGCTGGGCATGTTTAGCCTGAAGAAGAGAAGGCTGAGAGAAGACATGATAGCCATGTATAAATATGTGAGAGGAAGTCATAGATATGTTGTGTTCATCAAAACAGGCCCAGGTTTCACACTTAGTGTATAAATACATTTAAAAACATATTAACTATATGTATTACTGTGTTAGAGTGTCATTTTGTGTCATTTTGGTTGATGGTGTGTCCCAGGATTTTGTAAATGTAAAAAATGTGCTGTGGCTCAAAAAAGCTTGAAAAACACTGATCTAGAGAAAGGTGACCAAAAAGATCAAAGATTTGGGTGAGTTTGTTTTCTGCTGCTCTGGATACTAGGACATGGAGCAATGGGTTCAAATGACAAGAAAAAAAATCTTACCTAAACATTTGTAAGGACTTCTTCATGGCAAGAACTATTTGGCAGTGGAATATACTGCTGCCTCAGATTGGGGTGGAGCCTACTTTTTTTGGAGGATTTTAAGCAGAAGCTGGATGGCCATCTGTTTGAAGTGCTTTGATTGTGTGTTCCTGCATGGCAGAATGGGATTGGACTGCATGGACCTTGTGGTTTTCTCCAACTTTGTGATTCTATGGTTCTTTGAGTTCCTTCATATTTAGAGGAAATGGGGTAGAGTGCGTGAAATTTTTCAATTGGTAGTTTAAAGCTAAGCTTAATTTTAACTGTTATTATCTAATGCTGTATGTTTGATGGTTTTATAGTGTATACTGTGGCATCGAATTGCTGCCTTGTAAGCCGCCCTGAGTCGTCGTCATCGTCCCCATCCCCCGTCCCATCCCCCGTCCCCGGGATGTGTGTGTGTGTGTGTGAGAGAGAGAAGAGCAGAGTAGAAATACTGTAAATAAATGAATTTAAAAAAGAGCTTCTGCTTAGTCTCACGATCATATAATCCACAGAGTGCTATCAGTGCATTGACAAGACCAATTTGGGTGTCACAAGTAAAAAATGCAACGTAAATTACTAGTAAAACAGATTTTATTTATTTATTTATTTGCAGTATTTATATTCCGCCCTTCTCACCATGAAGGAGATGCAGGGGTGATCACAGAACACATACATGGCAAACATTCAATGCTGATTATACAATGACAAGACAAACAACAGATACAGGTATAGGCTCCCCCCCCCCCCCAATCTGTAGGCATCTTTTGGAGGCTGTGCTCGGTTCTGGCCACAGGGGGTTGCTGTTGCTCCATCTCCTTGCTGAAGAGCTTTCTTTGTTTGTAAACTTTCATCCTTTTTTTCTGATTTGAAACGCCAAGCCTAAAATACCACCCCATTTTAATGCAGTTCCTATTTATCTACTCACATTGCTGTTTTCGATCCGCCAGGTAGGTGGGGAGCTGGGCCGAAGGTCAGGAGCTCACCCTGACCCGGCTTCAAACTGTCAATATTTCGATTGGCAAGATTTACTGCAGCTGGTGATTAATCTGCTGTGCTAAAGATAGAATACTATCTAAGTAAACTAATAAAATGCTGGTAAAGGCTTGACACTTCCCCTTCCATAGTAATTAGAGGTAGTAACAAGACATGACAGATTTTTTTCTGTGCTTTTAACAGTTGTGTAGGGAAATAATTTCAGTAAGAGCTACTGGATGAAAATCTTCATCCAATTCAAATCCCTTCTCCAATTTTCAATATTGGAGCATTGCGTTGTATCATGTGAAATGTTAAACTGCTGTGTGAATTGAATGTAAAGTCTTTTAAATTTAATAAAGCTTCTTGTTAACCTCATCCAGTAAAATACCTTGCAGATAATTGCAGGCATGTCATGTATATCACATCTTAATTTTATTATTTTGTATCATATGAGTTTAACAGCTGATGGAAGGGCTAAGGGCAATAATATAAAGCAATAATAATATTGGAATGCTAGGATTCAGGTGCACAATTCTGTCCTCTAATGCAGTGTTTCCCAACCAGTGTGCCGTGACACACTAGTGTGCCGTGAGCGATCATCTGGTGTGCCATGGGAAATTGGCACTCTCCCCCCTCCTAGCAGCCCCTCACAGGTTTCAAGAAACAAATTGAGCCTCTCTACTTGGAAATGTTTTTTTACCTATTTTACTGGATCTTTCTAGAGTTGCCCCCCAGGAACTGTTTATAACAGCTGCATGACATCCATAGTTAACTGGAAGCAAGTTTCACTCAGGGTGAAATTTCACAAAGGTCTGGAGAACAAGCTCTATGAGGAGCGACTTGAAGAGCTGGGCATGTTTAGCCTGAAGAAGAGAAGGCTGAGAGAAGACATGATAGCCATGTATAAATATGTGAGAGGAAGTCATAGATATGTTGTGTTCATCGAAACAGGCCCAGGTTTCACACTGAGTGTATAAATACATTTAAAAACATATTAACTATATGTATTACTGTGTTAAGAGTGTCATTTTGGGTCATTTTGGCTGGTGGTGTGCCCCAGGATTTTGTAAATGTAAAAAACGTGCCGCGGCTCAAAAAAGCTTGAAAAACACTGCTCTAATGCACCTTAGCATTTTAACTACAGTTCATGGCTGTTATGAGCTTTTTATCTTATTGATTATTTTATCTGTAATGACTGGCAATTTATTTAATTGCTTACTGAGTTAGTATACAGTAGGCACTTGGCATCCACTGGGGTTTAGTTCCAGGACCCCCATGGATGTCAAAATCACATTATATGCAACAGTGTAATCAAATGGCAAAATCAAGGTTTGCTTTCTGGTTTTTTAAATTTTCAAAATGTGGATACAGAATTGAGGATTGTGGAGGACTGATTATATTGAAAATTACATTTGTCACACAACCTCCCTCCAGTTAGATTTGATAAGAACATAATATAATTTCGGCACACAATCCTATGCATATTTACTTCTATGTATGACCCTCTCCTCCCAGTGGTGCAGCAGGTTAAACCACTGAGCTGCTGTACTTGCTGACCAAAATATCAGTGGTCCAGATCCGGGGAGCGGGGTGAGCTCCCGCTGTTAACCCCAGCACCCACCAACCTAGCAGTTCGAAAACATTCAAATGTGAGTAGATCAATAGGTACTGCTTGGCGGAAAAGGCCACATGACCTTGCAGTCATGCTGGCCACTGACTTTGGAGATGAGAACGTCCCCAGAGTTGGACAGACAGATTTACCAGCTTTTACTTTAGCTTAGNACTGGAGATGAGAACCACTCCCCAGAGTTGGACATTACTAGATTTAATGCCAGGGGAAACCTTTACCTTTACCTTCTATAACCCTCTGTAAGGGCTATGGTGGCACAGCGGGTTAAACTGCTAAGCTACAGAACTTGCTGACCAGAAGGTTGGTGGTTCGATTCCATGGATGGGATGAGCTCCCATTGTTAGCCCCAGCTTCTGCCAACCTAGAAGTCTGGAAACATGCAAACGTGAGTAGCTCAATAGGTACCACTTTGGTGGGAAGGTAACAGCGTTCCATGCAGTCATGCCAGTCACATTACCTAGGAAGCATCTACGGACAATGCTGGCTCTTTGGCTTAGAAATGGAGATTCTAGAGTAGACTTCATGTCAAGAGGAAACCTTTATTTTTACATATGACCTTCTGCATTCTATGGGTCTTTCTCCTAAATACCCTTCCCTGGTAATAAATCTAAAGTGAAGTGAATGGGACATATTTCGGAACAGCATGCATAGGATGATACTGTAAGATACTTGAATTTATTTTTTTTATATTTACATTTCAATGCACTTACATTGTTTTAATTTGTGTTGTGTCATATTTCGTATTAGCTGCCTTGAGTCTTTTACAGGAGAATAACTAAGTAAATAAATAAAATAAATAAATGCACAAGCCAGTCTGAATGCCTTTGCTGCTATTGGTTTCAGTAGTTTAGACTGAACCCCAATGCAATCTTGTGCTTGGTTACACCTGTTTATTGTGCAGTCCATGATACAGAAAGTACAAAGCTCAGAAATAGTTTGTGGATATCTGTGACAAGTCTGTGCTTGCTGGAGGTAAACAAAGGTTATTATAGGGAGTACTTTATACACAAAGTGAAGCGTTTCTCAACCCACTGCCTTTATTTGTGGGTCAGACCTCATTATTTTTAAATTTTAAATGCATAATGAAAATAAAATGAGCCTTGTTATTAAGTAAAATCAACATTATGTAAATTTCAGACACAAAATTGTGTCTTAAGAGAGCTTGTTGTCAGTAAAAATCAGGTATTTCCCACTCAACTGTGGAGATTGAAAGTGTAATGTAATACTCTATTCCACTTCCTATAAGTAAGTTATGTATTTGAATAATCATGTATCAGACAGCCAGTGTAGTATAGTGATTTGAGTGTTGTGCTGTCGCTCTGGAAACAAGAGTTTAAATCCTTGCTCGTCCATAGAAAGGAGACCCTGAAATGAGCCCCACCTTTTTTCTGTTTCTGCCTTTGTTTTTAAAAAGTAATTTAAATGTGCACTTCTGCTGTATACAACCATTTCCTTAATGGGTTTATATGCCAATCAGCACAAACACCACAACTGTGTTTTGCTTCTCTAATGCAGTGTTTTTCAACCTTTTTTGAGCCGCGGCACATTTTTTACATTTCCAAAATCCTGGGGCACACCACCAACCAAAATGACACAAAATGACACTCTAACACAGTAATATATATAGTCAATATGTTTTTAAATGTATTTATACACTCGATGTGAAACCTGGGCCTGTTTCGATGAACACAACATAGATATCCTGGCAGGAATGGCAGAAAGACACACACGAAGGTCTTGCTCAACAGCTGTCAGTCTCTCTCTGTTTTTAAGCTAGAGAAGCTCATCTCACACAGTTATGCGGTTGAAATAGGGAGCAATGTCAAAATAGCTTTCTTGGCCAGAATGGGGAACTCCCTGGCAGCAGCAGATAACCAAGAACTGTCCAAAGGAAGATCAGCAAATTCTAGCTTTAAACTACGATCTTGTTTCAGTTCAATTTATAGTTAACACACAATCAAAGAGCATCATGAACTCTTGCAACGATGGAATTGACCCAAACTTGGCATATTGACCTCTCATTACCAACAGAAAGTACTGAAAGGGTTTGCTTGGGAATTGACCTTGAGTTTGGAAGTTGTAGTTCACCTACACCCAGAGAGCACTGTGGACTCAAACAATGTTATGTTATGTTGTTGTTTGTTTTCTATGCAGAATCACAATGTTGGAAGGAGGCTCACTACTTTAAGGTCCCTAAAACAGGCATGGGAAAGCTTTGGCCCTCTGGGTGCTTTGGACTTCAACTCCCACCATTCCTAACAGCCTGAGGCCCTTTCCTGCTTAAGTGGCTGAGGGGGGAAAAGGAAAAGAGCCTGAGGCTGCTAGGAATGGTGGGAGTTGGAGTCCAAAACACCTGGAAGGTCCAAGTTTGCCCATGCCAGCTTTTGACAGAGACCTCTTCCTCCCCCTCCTCCTTCACGCCCTTTCTTCCCCCTCCTGCCGAACGCTTACTTTTTCTTCTCCACTCGGGCTCCCTTCTTCCCAGCCTCGCTCTGCTCGCTTTGCCTTGCTTTGCTCACGCTGCCACTTCTGCCACCATTTTGATCTGAGGGGGCAGCGTGAGCGTGTTCAGGAGGGGAGGGGGAGGGAGGAAGACGTGGGGTGAGTCTGTGCAGTAGCGTCACGTCTTCCTCCCCCCCGAGCAAAGTGAGGCAAAGCGAGCAAAGTGAGGCTGGGAAGAAGGGAGCCCGAGTGGAGAAGAAAAAGCATTCGGCAGGAGGGGGAAGAAAGGGTATTGGAGGTTCCCATTTCCCACGGCACACATGATGATTGCTCACGGCACACTAGTGTGCCCCGGCACACTGGTTGGGAAACACTGCTCTAATGGATCATTTTAAAATGCATTTATTTATTATATTTATACCCCACTTTTCTCACCTTGAAAGGGACTCAGAGCAGCTTACAAATTAGCAATAATTCAATGCTGTATAAACAAACATGTAAAAAAACAATAAGCATATACATTAAACCATAAAAGTTAAGAAAAACATATATGCATTAAAATCCAATTATTAAAACCACAGAAATCAAAAGTCATAGTCCAGGACCTATTCCAATCATGATTGCACTTATTTAATTTCCATTTATTATAATTAATTACCCTGCAAAGGTCTGGTCCCACAGCCAAGTTTTTAATTTCTTTCTAAAGGTCAGGAGGGAAAGAGCTGATCTGGTTCAACGAGGACCTGGCAGCGATTAAGCGAAGGAAGAGGGGACTAGAGCACACATTTGGTATTCAAAGCCTGGCGAATCAAACCAAACACAGCTGTGTGCCTATCTAAGGGCATACACTGTGGCAATAAAAGCCGCCCAGAAATCTTTCTTTGTGGTTAATATTGCATCTGCAAGGAACTGTCCAGTTGAACTATTTTGGGTAGTCAGAGGGCTGATAAATCCAGTCTCTCAAGACAGGATCCCTGACAACTCGGCAGCCCTCTGCAAAGCATTTGCTCGGTTGTTTGCGGACAAAGTAGCTCTGATCCGTTCTGGCTTGGACACCATGTTAATGGCAGTTTCTGAGGATGTATTGTGAACACCTGCTTGTCTGGTTTTGATGGATTTATTTCAATTGGTGTAGCTCGAGGATGTGAACAAGATTCTTTAAGAGGTGAAGGCAACCACATGCATCATAGACCCCTGCCCATCCTGGCTAGTAAAAGAAGCCAGAGGGGATTTGGCAGAGTGGGTGATGGTGCTGTTTAATGCCTCCCTATGGGAAGGCAAAATTCCAGCCTGTTGGTTCCACTGGACCTCTCATCAGCCTTTGATACCTTAGACCAGGGGTGGGCAATTACCAGCCCTCCAGGTGTTTTGGACTTCAACTCCCAGAAAAACTAACAGCTGGTAAACTGGCTAGGATTTCTGGGAGTTGAAGTCCAAAACACCTGGAGGGCCGGTAATTGCCCACCCCTGCCTTAGACCATGGTATCCTTCTGGGACACCTCGTGGGAATGGGCCTTGGAGGTATTGTTCTGCAGTGGCTTCAGTCCTTCCTGGTGGGCCATTCCCAGAAGGTGTTGTTGGGAGACACCTGCTCGGCCCCACGACCATTGTCTTGTGGGGTCTCGCTCAATACTGTCTCTCATGTTGTTTAACATCTACATTATCTGAGTGTGGATTCAGATAACCCTGTTCAAAGCAGATATTGTATTTTCTGTCTTGATATTCTGGGATATAGGGCTGTGTAGAAGGGCCCTGAATCTCCGAGTTGGTTCATAGAGGGAGATAAATTCGAACAGGTAAGCATCATGAGGGTTAATATGACTGTTATGAAAGATGTGTCTATTTTTCAGATTTTCCTCTTCAAATTGTCAAAATTAATGTGATACGGAGGATATCAACAGCTTTTTAAAATAAGTGTACTCCCCAAATCACATAGAGCACAATTTATAATCCTGGCTGTGGACAAATTCAAGTGCCATTTATGTTCTAGGTGATTTTAGTTATCTCTCCCAGTCCCCCTTCCCAAACAAGAAATCTACTTTTTATATGAGAGGAACAGAATCTTTAGAAAAGAAGACTTGATGCAAACCTCTATAGAGTGTCAGCAAGGATACAGTCAGTAGAAAATATATAAAAACTGTAAGCAGCATTTTCTTGTATAACTAATTTTGAAGATAAGGAGAATGTTTGTGTCGACATGTGTGTTGAGGGATTTCAGCTCTGCTAAAAACACAGGTTCAGGGCGCCCTGTGTGTCTAGCTTCTCAGAAAGGTCAAATCAGACTCAGATGAATAGAAAGCAAAAGCGGCGATTTATCCTCAATAGCCAGAGAGGATATCAGTGGAGAAAGCATTTCAAAGCACTGACATAACACAACTGAAAACATAGAGCATTTTTATTTTACTTCCCAGCCATCCTAAAGCCTATCCAGGGCCGGCCTTCCCCATTGCTTACCTACGCGGTCGCGTAGGCGCGGAGGTGCCGTGGCCACCTGGGAGGCGCCGCTCCTCACGCCCGCCCGTGTCGCCGCAGCCAGCCGGGCGTGGGAACGGGGGAAGAGGGGACTCACGGGGCGGGCTCGCCGCTCACGGACCTGAGGAGGAGCAGGAGGAGGGGGGAGGCCACGAGGGCGGCCCCCACTGAGACGCAGCAGCAGCAGCAGCGGCGCCCCCGGAAGGGCCCGAAGCCAGAGGCGCATCTTCGTGACGTCACTTCGTCGCGCCTCTGCCAAGGAGGAAGGGGAGGAAGGCCTCGCCGGCCGCGCGCTGTAAGGACACCCGGAAGGAGAGACGCCGGAGGGAGCCCTGCGGAGGCGCGGCGGCCTCTTCCTCCTTCCCTCCCTCCCTCCGGCGTCTCTCCTTCCGGGCGTCCTTACAGCGCGCGGCCGGCGAGGCCTTCCTCCCCCTTGATTGAACTCCAGTCCTGTCCATGTCTTCTGGTTGATCCCTGTGAAGTCTTGGCTCCCTCTTTTCCTCTCCTCTGCTTTAGTTCCCCCTGTTCATAGGTTTTCCCAATAGTGTAGATGCCTTCCTTTGATACATGAGGGCCAGTGCGGTCAAGTCAGATACGGCGATGCTTTCTTGTTGCCCATTCAGAAGCAGCCCTGCCGCACCTAACATCCTGCTTTGCAACAGCTGCAGAGCTGTTTGGGCTGGAAGTCAGCCTGAAGAAAACGGAAGTTCTCTACCAGCCCGCACCACAGGAAGAACACCATCATCCCCACGTCAGCATAGGCAAATCTGTGCTTAAGTCCGTTCAGCAGTTCACCTACCTGAGAAGCATCAGCTCTTCAGACGCCAAGATTGACAAAGAGATAGATCACAGATTAGCAAAGGCATATGGTGCATTCGGAAGGCTTCACAAGAGAGGCACCCCCAAAAAGAGATATAAGGACTTCCTGAAACAACATCTCAGGCTCGGCCAGATTGATCACCAACAATGGTCCACCCTGGCTTCACATCGGGAGGCATGGAGACACACTATCCACAATGCTGCGGCCTCTTTCGAGAAGACACGCCGAATGGGTCTCGAAGACAAACGACAACGCAGAAAGAACCGCAACTTGGAAACGAGATCACCCAAGGAGACTTTCTGCTGTGCTTTCTGCAACCCAACTTGCCTATCTCAGATTGGCCTTTTTAGTCATCAACAAGCTTGTAAAAAGCATGGGATGAGTCCTTCCTAAGAATCTTTGTTCGCGAAGTAATGCCGAGAGAGATGCCTTCCTTTGTATTAGTTTTGGGTTGAGCTTAAAATCCCCCAGAGGCCAGCCTTAGTTGATCTATTCCTCTCTTGCTGGACTCTTCCTCTTTCTACAGCAGAGCTACTGTGATTTAGGTTTGGGATTGTCTGGTAATCCTAGGCCCAAGCAATTCAAACAGGCATCCTTAGCATCTGCATTTAGCAGTATTTTTATACCAGCAGTCCAAAGGACAACAGAAGCTTATGACCCGCTTATGCTTCATAAGAATGAAGATTTAGACAGTTTATAACCATCACTTTGCACCTTTATTCGTCTTGTTTGCAGTACACTCATTTTGGTTATCTTTTCACCTTGCCTAAACTGCCTCTGTCTGCTAAAGGTCTTAATCTTAACAGACGGTATAGAGATAATCCCTGAGTAAAACCAGACACTATAATTTCCCCAAAGGCATGGGTGTGCCATCAAAATCCTACCTCCTGCTTTGTGCCTTACCTTGTTTCCCTGCTCCTGGTTCAGAATGCTGTGCGCACACATCCCAGTTTGGATAACAGAAAGTTGTATTTGCATTGGAAATGAAGGGCCCATGTATTGTAGTAAATAGCCCTGTGAAACTCCCAAGCGATCTCCTTGGAGATGATTTTCACCTTTAGAAAAGGAAACAACTACTGTGCTTAAAAGATAATCTGAAAATGTTTAATTGGATCAGTTTGGCAGGAAAAATAGAGACAATTGGTCAAACGTGAGTTTTCCAAACATTTCATAGTGTTATTAATGCAAATAATTGGAATTATTTTTCTTTTGTTGAAATGCCATTATGGTGTGATGCTTATTCCCCACTATTTGTATGGCTGTTTCATGCACCAAATTAATTAGCCCACATTGTATATGAATTTCTTATAGTGGGTTTCTTATGTTGGTCATGTCTTGAGTGTAGAATTGTATGGTTAAATATTCAACTGTTTGGAGATTAGTTTTTTAAAAAAATCAACTGATCAGTATAAATATTTTTGAAAAAACTCTGTTGCATAATTCATTAAAAATTGCCGTCAAACTCTCTGCAAATACAATCACAAACTAATTACACTGGCAAACTTAGTGGAAACTTTAGTACAGAAGTATCAAGGTGTGGCATTAAAAATGAATAAGAGTAGATCTCTAAGGAAAACAAGTGAGTGATACAAGGTCAGCAGGCAGGATATTATTCATTTATAGACAGTAGGTAGCACAACGCCAGGTAAACTGTAGCCCAGGGAAGGGTTAGAGGTCAATAACAAAAAAATACCTCAATAATTTCTACCTCAGAGGGAAAATATTTTAAAATGTTTTAAGTTTAATTTTTTTAGAAATATATTTTGAATCTCAAGTAAAGTTTCATAAACAGAAATGGATTTAGAGGAGACAGGCATCTGAATTTGAAGTCAAAGTATCTAGAAAAGTACTGGCTGCTCAGCTGTTGAAATAAGGTTAGAAGCAATCCTTTATCCAATTGGATATAATACATATTCATGTTAATATATAATGCAATGCATTTAAGATCCTAAAATCCAGCCCGAGCCCTTCGCTCCTCAGGGGAGGCCCTCCTTTCGCCCCTGCCAGTCTCACAGACTCGGTTTGTGAGCACTAGGGAGAAAGCCTTCTCCTCTGTGGCCCCCCGACTTTGGAATTCCCTCCCAGGAGAGATTAGGAATGCCCCCTCACTGGAATCCTTTAAAAAACAACTGAAAACCTGGTTTTTCCACCAGGCATTTGGAGATTAGATTCCCCAAATGCTCCCGTTTTTTTGGATCTCTTCCCCCATGTGATCCTTTATGTTTACACTAGCTGTACCTGGCACGCATTGCTGTGCCCTATTTAGGAGGTGCGAGAAAGTCTGAGTATGTAAGGGTTGGAATTGATGTTACTTATGGTCTTGGTGGGGTCATGTGCGTATTGTGTTGTGTGTAGGTATTACTTTTTTGGTGAGTTAGTGGGTGTGTGGTGGCATTGTGGGTGGTAGTATGTTGTGGAATGCTTGTGTGGATGGGGTGTTTTGGGTGTTTGTGTGTGTTTGTAGAGTATCAGTGTAGTGTTGTGTTGTGGTTGGAGTATAGGTGGAGTTGATTTTTGTTTGTGGTGGTGGTAGGTGTTGTGTATGCGGGGTCCTGTAAGGTTGGGGGGATGGGTTGTGATAGGAAGTTGTGTTGTGTTGTGTGGGTAGGAATTGCTGGAGTATTGTGCCCTGGACGTGTGTGTATTTGGAGGTGTGTGTGGTGGTGAGTAGTGAGTGCAGTCCTGGGTTTTGTGTTGGGGAAGTTGTCAGGTATTTGTGGGGTTTATTTTGTGTGTGTTGTGGTGACATAGTTGGTGATGTGGAGGGGGTGTGGCTTTTGCCAGTGGTGTTTGTTGTGAATTTTGGTATGTGTTTGTCAGTGGTGCCTGTGTCCCTGGTGCCCTATTTGTGTTAGTGTTATGTCCTCCTGGGAGTTGTTATGTCCTCCTGTGTTAGTTGGTTGTACTGTATAGCTTTCTGTTTAGCAGAGGTATGTTTAACCCACAAACACCAACTGACTAAATTCAAATCACTCAGCATTCTAACCTAGCCTTGGCTGGCTCAGCCCACCGTTACTATGGGAACTCAGCCTCCTGCATTTTGTGTGGGCCGATGTTGGCCAATGGGATTCGCTGGCAGTCGCAAAGAATGCTGGGAAATGTAGTTTTTTATCGTTGTTTTGGGGGCCTTCTAGGTTTTTTGGGGGAAAGTTTCTTTGCTTAAAACCTACCTTGCCTGAGGCCTATTTTTGTTGTCAAATTTGGTGTTTCTGCCTTGGATGGTTTCTCTGTCTATGGCAGTCGTTCCATGATGGCTCCTCCTTTATATAATAGACTACTCCATTTATCTCCTCCGAGTTTTTAACATTTTATATGTGCATGTGGCCCGCCTTGTCGTTTTGTTTTAGATTCACCTGTGTTATTGTCTTCTCATAGCTGTATTTTTATTGTGTTTATTGCTTTTCTTGTGCTTTTTGCTTTTCTGATGTTTTGATATTATTTTGTGATTTGTTGTTCGGGCATTGCCCCATGTAAACCGCTCCGAGTCCCCGTTCGGGGAGATGGATGCGGGTTAGAAATAAAGTTTTATTTTTATTTTTATTTTTATTATTATTGCAGCCCGAAAGACAGTTGCATCTGTCAAGTAGGAGATAAAGGTACCACATTAAGTGGGGAGGCAAATTTTGACTGAATTATGAGGCCATTAAAGAACTCCAGGAAATGCTGAGGAATGCGGAAGAACAACAAGGGGCGCTAGAATGCTGAGAGATTAGGAGTGCGTCAGCTCCCCCTGGTGGCCAGAGTTTGCCTCTGTTCGTCTATATGTTCATCTATATGTTCGTCTATATGTGGATATGTGTACCTGTACTTGTAATCTGCTCTGAGTCCCCTATATAAATAAAGTAAATAAATAAATAATGCAGTTTCAAACTCTGCGATATTGTCAGAGTAGACTCATATAATGTTGTTTAACTGCACTGAACTGCATTATATTAGTCTACATATATTTTTTTAAAAATATATTTTCCCCCCTGCTAAAATGAAGAAAAAGAAAGGAAAAAATACAAAAAACAGGATGGGAAGGGGGAGTGAGCGGGCTTGCATGTGGGAAGGGGGTGGGGTAAGGGAAAATTTGGGGAAGGGGGAGGTGGGGAGGGAACTAGGGAGGGGGTTGAGGGAGTTTGTAGATCTTCCTTTCTCTTGTACGTGGGCTTGATTTGTTGGGTTTCTTTGTTGTCATTTGGTTTAATAGTTCTCAATCTATTCTGAAGGATAAAAGGATATTGTTCCATTATCCAGGAAGAGGCCACAAGGGGGTGCTAGAAAGAGAAGTATAGTCCATTTTATGGGGGGACATTTACAAGGAAAACCACTTCTCTAGTTTTTGCTGGTCATTTCCCCTCCCCACTTCCCAACTAGGGTTGCTTCCACGAGGGTGCCATGGATGGAGGGAATAATAGGAAAACAGGGGGAAATGGTTTTACTCCTTCAACCCACCCTCCAGCCCTATAAAATGGACTATCTTCTCTCTAGCACCTCCTTGTGGCCTCCGCCTGGATAATAGAACAGTACTGTCTTTTCTTCTCCAAGCTAACTATACCCAGTTCCCCAAGTAATTTCTCATAAGGCTGGGCTTCCAGACCTTGGATACTACCTGGTTGACTGTGGAAAAAGGGAGGGGTGAAATTCAGACCCATCCAGATTACTTTGGAAGTGGCAAGGCATGTTTCAGCAACCTCTTGTGCCTCTCATGCTCTCTTCCTTGGTTGTGGCAGGAGTATTGATCTGAGAAGAGGTAGGAGTCTCTCAACAGAGATCAATTTTTTCCCCATAAGAAGGGAGGGAAGTGCAAATTTGAGACTGGCTTTGCCAACTAAGAGCGGTTTGAAAACAGGAGATCTGCTTGAAATCTCTCTCTCTCTCTCTCTCTCTCTCTCTCTCTCTCTCTCTCTCTCTCTTCCTGTCTCTGTTTCTCTATACCTACCGGTGGCACAGTGAGTTAAACCACTGAGCTGCTGAACTTGCTGATCAAAAGCTTGCAGGTTCGAATTTGGGGAGCACCGTGAGCTCCTGCTGTTAGCCATAGCTTCTGCCAACCTAGCAGTTCAAAAACATGCAAATTTGAGTAGATCAATAGGTACTGCCTTGGCGGGAAGGTAACAGCACTCCATGCAGTCATTTTGGCCACATGACCTTGGAGGTGTCTATGGACAACGCCAGCTCTTTGGCTTAGAAATGGAGATGAGCACTAACCACCAGAGTTGGGCATGACTGAACTTCATTCCACTCATTTTCATTCTTGAAAAGAAAATGAAGTAATCTGCTTTGGATCAATTCAGCCAATGGGCCATTTTGTTTTCTTTTGTGGGAACTGAAATGTTGTGGACATGGAGGGGCAAAAGTAGCCAATGTGAACATTACATCTCTCCCTTCTGAGATGGCTTTGTATCAGGAGGATGCTGCCAATCAGCCTGGCTCTGATGACTCTGGTAATGAGGGGGAGCCTAGAGTGTTGGTGCCACCTACTGACCATGGCACCAGAGTGCAGTCTACCAATTTCTGGGAATCACTGTAGATTTTGCACCAGAGCAATTTAGTTTATTAGCACAGCTTGAGGGGCAGATGTAAGACAGGGAACTATAAAACCTTGACCCCCCTCCTCTCCCAGCAAATGTGAGTGAATGAAATTAAGAAATGTGAGCTGCATAAGGTCCCAAAAAAGAATTTGAACCTTTTGATGAAATAGTCCTCCCTGGTTGCCTGATGCCAAAAAGAGTGCCAGTCACTGCTTGCTGGACCCGACACAGCATTGCCAGCAGGGCAGAGAGACTCCAGTGAGCAAGCAGCAAGACATAACAGACTCTGGGTGACATTCCAGAGCGATGAATAGTCAAAAAGTGGAAGCAGAGGGAATCGTCATGAATGCTACATTGAAAGAGAATGCATTGGGGGACATGAAGTAGAAGCTCCTTGAAGCCAGGCAGACTGCAGACCTGCTTTTGGTCTGCTCAGAAGCTTGCATGCCCATATTCCCTGGCTCAGCACTATCCAGCAGGATGATACGGTCTGTAGGTGGCACCAGGCAGAATCAGTTGGTAGACAATATGGCAGAATTGTGACAATAACGGAAACAACCACAATAAAGATTCTGAAGTCATCCAGTGAGCCAGCAGCTGCCCATCCCCAACTGCGGAGATGTCAATGGGACACGAGGAGCAAGGCAGTGGTCCGTTAGCAGCATCTAAGAGCCAGACACAAAGGAGAGCAGCCTCAAACACCATTAAGTATTGCTTCAATATCACAGCAGATACCACCTTTTGCCACAATGCTGCAGGATCTTGATGGAAGTTTTCCTCTCCAGAAGGAGCAACTGAGTCCAGTGAAACTACATTTCTAGAAAGAGCAGGAAGTAAACCAGAATCTTCAAGTTGCATGGGAGATGGCAAAGGAAGAAACCCAGTCTTTTTCAGCAAGAAGGTGGCCCAGGTTTAAATTAGACAGGGACTGGCCAGAACTAGAGACTTAGCTGAAAGGTTATAAGAAGGACTGCCAATCTCAGCAACAAGTGCTGGGTTATACCAGGTCCAAGACTTCCTCCAACTGTTATTTATGAGTCCTTACAAAAACTGCCTAAGACATATTCTGCTGAGGTTAGAGGAAACATGCCCCCTAATGTGGTTAGCTGAACATTTCTATTCTCTTCACAACACAGATGTTGTTTTGGCTCTTGGTCATGAGAAGTTGGGAGTCCAGAGTCTTTGTCCGGCCTGAAACCTAGGACCTCTTCACGTGTGCTAAAAATCAGCAGTGGTGGCGACGGGTTTTTGTACTTTTGCAATGGGGCCTGACGGCTCCAACCGCACACCGGAAAAGGGCAGCTTTGTGGCGAACGTGCCAAAACCCCATTGTTGTCACCAAAAAAATCGCCGATGGCACACAGTGGGAGGCTTCCAGTCTTTCCATAGGGAAAGATGGGTTGAGCCAGTTTACTGAGGCTTCCGTCTGTGCGATGAGGTAGTGGGGAAGCTGGGATGGTATGGGGCAGAGGTGCCCACACTTTTTCAGCATGCGAGCTACTTATAATAAAACCAAGTCAGAAAGATCTACCTACCTCCTCAAGGCTGGAGAGGGGAGGGGCGGGGGCAGGGCTTGGTGCAGCCTGTCTCCACCCCCCTCTGGCTTCCGCTCTACCAGCAGCTTCTCAATGCTTGAGGATTGCAATGCCAAGCCAGTGGTGACATAGCTAGCACAAGGCTGGCTTGGCACTGCCATCCTCAAGCCTGGAGAAGCTGCTGGTAGAGCGGAGGCCAGAGGGGGGGCGGAGCCAGGCCGTGCCAAGCCCCGCCCCGCCCCTCTGGCTTTGGAGCTTCCAGCAGCTTCTCCAGGCTTGAAGATGGCAATGCCAAGCCAGTGGTGACATAACTAGCACAAGGCCCTGCCCTCCTCAAGGCTGGAGGAGCTGCCGGGAGTGCTGAAGCCGGGGGAGGGGGCAGGGCTTGGCACTGCCTGGCTCCGCCCCTCTGAGAAGCGCCCCATCCGGCTGGGATCAACTTCCTTCTGTCCCAGGATCGACTGGTCGATCGCGATCGACTTCCTGGGCAGCCCTGGTATGGGGCATGGAGCAACAGGTTGCCTCCCCCCCTTCCCTGGGCAATTGCCATCCTAATCACTACAATTTATGGCAATACTCGGCAATTCCAGCAGTATGTGTGAAGAGGTCCCAAGTTTCCCTAGGGAAGAGGAGGGCAGGCAGCATGCCCACACATTTCCATCAGTCCACAAGCCTAGGGATGGTTCCAGACAGCCTTTTATCCCAGGAGCATCTGCGTTTAAAAAATGTGGATGTTCCAGGTGCTGTCTACACCCACCCCAGAAACTGTGCGCTTGCAGGACTGGCCCATGAGAACATATGGAGGCCCTCCCTCACAGCCTCCAAACCCCTTTGAAAAGTAATTAAAATTTACCCGGCCTCCAGTAGACTGTAACCAGAGTTCTCCCGGGACGTAGAAATGATGCACCAGGAGAGCGGGGTGAGGAGTAACTTTCCCCCTCTCCATGTCGCTCTCCTGGTGTGTCATTTCTATGCACCGGGAGAGTTCTGGCTACAGTCTACCGGAGGCCGGGTAAGTTTTCTTTACTTTTCAAAGTAGTTTGGAGGCTGTGGGGGAGGAGGGTGGGTATTCCCACAGTTTTCCGGACTAATTTAGTCTGGAAAACTATGGGAATGGTGTCTGGACTGCAGTATTCTGCAATCCTGAACCAGAAATAGTGGGTTTATCTTGCAACTTCCAAGAAGGCGTGGAATAAGCCCACTATCTAAATAATTCGCTACAAATCAGGGTTGCAAATTAATTCAAGATTGTCCAGGTTGTCATCTGGACAGCCACTTCTTTATTGCGGGAGTTACCACAATAAAGAGGCTATCTGGATGTGCCCTAGGTCTCTCTGTCTTTGCTTTGTAGCTGTAGCACACCAGTTCTCATTTGTGCCTGGAGGGCAGGGGGCAGCATCGGGGGTCCCACTTGCATTGGAGCCAGTTGATTCGGAAGAGGATTTAGAAGGGCTAGAAGAAGGGGATTTTGAGACAGCTGGGCCTTCTTCTCCCACAGAAAGCCTGGTCTGGGATGGCGGCTGGCCAGATCCTTACGAACAGCAGGAAGGCCAGTCGGAATTCGAAAGCAGTGATAGTGAAGATTATGAACGGCCGGGGGGGGGGGGGGGGCAGGTTCATAGGAACGGATGTGAGAAACAACCGAGGGAGAGGCCCGGGAAGCAGCTGGGGAGTTTGACTCTCACGAAGATAGGGAACCAGGTGCTGGGAGGCAAGGTCGAACCTTTGATAGGAGACAGAGCATTGAGACCAGCAGGAGGGGTTGGTTCCACAGCCTAGACAGACCGAGGGCTCGGAGCACAGATTGGAGAAGGAGAAGCCTAGAGCATCGGGGGCCTCGCCAAGGGGATTAAGTATAGGATCCGTGGGAAAGGATCCTTAGTACTTCGGCCACGTCTCACCCAAGTAGATGTGTAGCGAAGCCAAGACCACGTAGCTAAGTTTGGGGCTAGTGGCCAGCCAAGAAGGGTTTACCTTGCAACCCTGTTTTGTTCCTGATCCGCTAGTTAAGCGGAGCCTTGCCAAGTCTTTGGATATATTGCCAAGTTTGCCTTTTGGACTATACCTACTTTTGGATTACTTTGATACTTTTATGGACAATTACCTTTTCAACTGTTTTTATACTTCAATAAAGTAGTTAGCTGATTATCGTCTGTGTGTGTGTGATTAAGGGGCTGGCCTAGGTCTTGCATCGTGACAGTAGCACGGCAATTTTTTATAACATTTCATCTGGAAGCGTCTTGGAGCTTTCACACTTATTTCCAAATTGGCCATCCTCACGGGGCAATTTTCTCTTGTGATCCTCCATGATGCAGACATAACTTAAAACCAGCATATATTTATCCATCTGATAGCCTGAAGAAGACTCTATGCTTTTCCACCTTGTAAAAACGAGGAACCTCATTCTGAGAACCTTTGCCTCTTTAGACCAGTGTTTTCAACCTTTTTTGAGCCGTGGCACATTTTTTACATTTACAAAATCCTGGGGCACACCACCAACCAAAATGACACAAAATGACACTCTAACACAGTAATACATATAGTTAATATGTTTTTAAATGTATTTAGACAGTGTGAAACCTGGGCCTGTTTCGATGAACACAACATAGATATCCTGGCAGGAATGGCAGAAAGACACACACTTCCCACACAGAACTCCCATAACCAAGAGAAAATACTATAAGAGTTTGGTGGGCATTGACCTTGGGTTTTGGAGTTGTAGTTCACCTACATCCAGAGAGCACTGTGGACTCAAACAATGTTGGATCAGGACCAAACTTGGCATGAATACTCAATATGCCCAAATGTGAACATAGGTGGAGTTTGGGGAAAATAGACCTTGACATTTGGGAGTTACAGTTTCTGGGATTTATAGTTAACACACAATCAAAGAGCACCCTGAACTCTTGCAACAATGGAATTGAACCAAACTTGGCATATTGAACTCTCATTACCAACAGAAAGTACTGAAAGGGTTTGCTTGGGAATTGACCTTGAATTTGGAAGTTGTAGTTCACCTACACCCAGAGAGCACTGTGGGCAGGGGGAGGAAGAAAGAGTATTGGAGGTTCCAATTTCCCACGGCACACCTGATGATCACTCACGGCACACTAGTGTGCCACGGCACACTGGTTGGGAAACAGTGCTTTAGACCAAGAGTTCATTGTGAGCTTTGACTTTACAATTACCATATTTAATGAGATGGGAAGAGTCTGAGCCTTGGCAACAATCATGTTTAGAAAATAAGGGTTAGTGTCATGGCAAAGTTCTTAGCTAAAGATCCTTGATTTGAATAAGGTTCACCCTTTCCCATAGTTTTGCATATCCTATTCCACATGGGTTGTACTATCCTTTTAATTTTCCATGCCAATCCAGTGTTTGGGAGACACTCACAACCCCCTTCATACTGTCCCCTGGTCTTCCTTTAAAAAGGTCTATTGACATGAGCAAGTGTGACCATGTTTGGTGAGAAGCTGGGGTAAGGCAGGTTGTCTTTTAGGTCTCTGTCTTCCCTGATTTTTCTGCCTCATGGGAGATGTGGTGCTTCAGGACCACATCCTTTGTGGGCCGCATGTTCTTCTACCATATATAGCGCGTCACCAAGGCACTGGATGTGGGAAGGAGACAGAGCTGTCATTTTTTCTTTTGGAATGAGCTGCTAGTCCCACCTGTCGGTTTGTTGTTTTTTATTTGTTCAGTCACTTCCAACTCTTCGTGACCTCATGGACCAGCCTTCGCCAGAGCTCCCTGTTGGCCATCCCCACCTCCAGCTCCTTCAGAGTCAAGCCAGTCACTTCAAGGATACCATCCATCCATCTTGCCCTTGGTCGGCCCTGGGGCAAGGGCCTGTCTGGATCCGGCCTAAGACTCGCTTTTGTTCAATACTTAGAACAGTGTTTCCCAACCACTGTGCCATGGCACACTAGTGTGCTGTGAGAAATCACCTGGTGTACCGCAGGAAAAACCTCTCTTCCCCCCTTTCTTCCCCCTCCTGCTGAACTGCTGCTGCTGCTGCTGCTGCTTCCGGGGGGGGGGGGGGAGGCTGGGTGGTGGCGAAGAAGAAGGGGCTGGGGCGCCACCTCCTTTGGCCGTTTTCGTGTTTACAGTATGTGTACCAACTATTAGTACATTTGGCATTGGATGGACATGATAGCCTTTCTAGTGACTGTGTAACAACTCTCCTGTTCACTAGTTATACATGAGGGACTCGTCTAATGCCCACCTGGAATGATACAAGAGCATATATATTGAAGGTGGAAGCCTCATTTTTGTTCCATGAGGTGTATTGATGCATAAGAACAGTACTAGTAAACTGCTTTGAAGCTATATTGACACATTTTTTTCTAAACAGAGACTGACAGCTGTTGAGCAAGACCTTTGTGTGTGCCTTTCTGCCATTCCTGCCAGGATATCTATGTTGTGTTCATCGAAACAGGCCCAGGTTTCACACTGAGTGTCTAAATATGTTAAAAACATATTAACTATATATATTACTGTGTTAGAGTGTCATTTTGGTTGGTGGTGTGCCCCAGGATTTAGTAAATGTAAAAAGTGTGCCGCGGCTCAAAAAAGGTTGGGAAACACTGACTTAGAAGATCACACAGCTTAATGCTCAAAACCGCAAAGCTAGAACTGCCAAATGATGGTAACTGGAGTCATTATATACAGTTGTTGTTGTAAGAAGGCGAGCTAATAATGTGCAATAATTGCATTGTTCATCAAATAAGCTGGGAGGTCTTCGCCACACTAGTGAAAATTGTTTGCTCTGACAGTTTGTGGTGAAATTTCATTAGGCAAAAGGAAATGATCCCCAAGGTGAACTCACTTCACCTGAACTGCACACTAAGGGTAATTTCTTTTAACAGAGCATGAGGACCTTGTATCAACAACACAGGGGATATGGGGAGTTTTCATGCAGTGAGTAGATAGCTGAATAATAAAATTGGATGCAGCTTCGAGGAGGTCCTCGAGTCCAGTGCTAGTTGCCTGGACTAGTGATGATCCCTGGTGAGTTTCCAGGAAATATGGAAAGGAAAAGAAAAGTAAGGAATTATAGCCATTGGCTATAATTATACAAATATGGTGGCAGTCCAGGCAGTTAGGAAGAAAATTATTGCTCCTCTCTTCTGCTCAAGTAGTCCAGCCCTTGGTTCTGAAGGAAGACCCCAACACAAGCCTAGAGCTTTGTAAACCATCCAATAAGTTGAATTGGATTTCAGTATAAAACTGATCCTTGTAACCAATATCTGCTTACACAAATCTTTATTTCCCTAGTAATCATATTCTCCAAACACCAATAAAACAGTCTGTATCATAACATAACAGAGAATGCCACAAATGAGCTTTTGCCTTGCCTGAGACTTTGGCATTTGTGTCTGTCAGCTTTCTTTGATTGCCCAGGATATGGTGGTTAGCTTCATGCAGCTTGGAAGTCACTGTCTGAATACTCCTGATATAAATACTCCTCCAGGATCGGGGACAACGTGTGGAGAGGGGGGAGGAGGTCTCTGGGAGGCTCCCATTAAGTTGCGGGGTCCCCCAGGGGGCCATCCTCTCCCCTTTATTATTCAACATCTATATGCGCCCCCTGGCCCAGCTGGCCCGCGACTTTGGTCTGGAGTGTTAACAGTACGCTGACGACACCCAGCTTCTGCTGAGAATGGACGGCAGGCCAGACACCGTACCTGATTGTTTCCACCAATGCCTTGAAGCTGTGACTGGATGGCTGCGTTCCAGCCGGCTGAAGGTGAACCCGTCGAAGACGGAGATTCTGTGGCCTGGTCGCCCTGGGCTAGATGAGTGCCAGTTGCCTACCCTGGGTGGCGAGCAACTTAGCCCGTCATCCCTGGTAAAGAGTTTGGGAGTCCAATTGGACCCATTTGCTGACCATGGAGACCCAGGTCATCTCGAGGCTGGACTACTGTAACGCCCTCTACGTCGGCCTTCCCTTGTCGACAATCCGGAAACTCAAGCTAGTGCAGAATGCCGCTGCTCGCTTACTGGTGGGAGCACTGGTGAGGGAGCACATCACTCCCATCTTATGGCAACTGCACTGGCTTCCAATCGAGTACTGAATTGCCTTCAAGGTGCTGGTTTTAACCTTTAAGGCCTTGCACGGTCTAGGGCCTGTGTATCTGAGGGACCGCCTTACCCTGTACGTTCTCCCGAGATCGCTACGCTCAGAGAAGCAGAACTTGTTAGTTATTCTATCGATCCGCTCCTGCCATCTGTCCACAACGAGACAACGAGCCTTCTCTGCTGCGGCCCCTGTATTATGGAATACACTCCTAGCTGACACCCGCGCGATCTCAGAACTTATTCCTTTCCGGAGGGCATGCAAGACCGCCCTTTTTAGACTTGCTTTTAGTTAAACCGGAAATGTATTCTGCCTGACCATTGTCTCATGAGTTTTAAGGAATTCTGTAATTCCTAATATTTTTAACATTTGTTGTATTTCTGGTGTTTTTATTGTATGCATTGTATGTTATGTGATCCGCCCCGAGCCTGCAGGGAGGAGCGGAATATAAAATTGAATAGATAAATAAATAAATAAGTTCCAGAGGTTAATGTGGTTGTTGGGTAGGTGTTGTTCCTTGATAAGAAGCTGGGCCATTATTCAGTTGTGTGCTTAGCCTCATCCCCACCTTCTCAGGATCCGACTTTGCTGTGATATGCTGCTTCATTCAAGCCTATGAAACTTGATCATACCTTAAGGATGCCACACAATGAAGATTTCCTGCACAGAATGTGATGACTAAATTTCTAGAGCGGCCTTCCTGTTTTATTAATGGGTTGGCATGATCATATTCAGTTGTAGTCTCCCTAAAGAGAAAACTATAATGGCTCTTACTATGAAAGCCTTGCAGAGATAGCCCTAATATTGATTTATATTGTGTAATTATAAACCATTAATTCTGAAATGATAAATTAACAAACTGACTAGCTATAATGTTATAGTAAGAAGAGATTGCACTAATATTTGATTCCTTGTAGTTTATTATTAAAGATTTAATCAAAACGATTACTGTGATAATATAGTTGTAACAAAAGCTGCTTCGCTGATATTGTTCTACGTCAGTTCTTGGGACACTTTATAACCACTTGCACCATTTAAGTTTGGGAATAGCTGTGGGTCAATCTGGGTTGAAATCCATAGTAGACAAAATGCAATCAGCTAAAAACTGCTAAGATTGGCTAATCCAGTGTTTCTTAACCTGGGGTCGGGACCCCTGGGAGGGTCGTGAGGGGGTATTAGATGTGTTGCCAAAGTCAATTAAAAAAACACAGTATTTTCTGTTGGTCATGAGGGTTCTGTATGGGAAGTTTGGCCCAATTATATCGTTGGTGGGGTTCAGAATGCTCTTTGATTGTAGGTGAACAGCAACTACAACTCCCAAATCTCAAGGTCTGTTTTCCTCAAACTCCACCAGTGTTCACATTTGGGGATATTGAGTATTTGGGCCAAGTTTGGTCCAGGTCTATCATTGTTCGAGTCCGCAGTGCTCTCTGGATGTAGGTGAACTACAACTCCAAAACTGAAGGTCAATGCCCACCAAATACTTCCAGTATTTTCTCTTGGTCATGGGAGTTCTGTATGCCAAGTTTGGTTCAATACCATCGTTGGTGTTCAGAAAGCTCTTTGATTGTAGGTGAACTATAAATCCCAGCAACTACAACTCCCAAATCTCAAGGTCTGTTTTCCTCAAACTCCACCAGTGTTCACATTTGGGCATATTGAGTATTTGGTCCAAGTTTGGTCCAGGTCTATCATTGTTCGAGTCCACAGTGCTCTCTGGATGTAGGTGAACTGCAACTCCAAAACTCAAGGTCAATGCCCACCAAACCCTTCCAGTATTTTCTCTTGGTCATGGGAGTTCTGTATGCCAAGTTTGGTTCAATTCCATCGTTGGTGGAGTTCAGAATGCTCTTTGATTGTAGATTAACTATAAATCCCAGCAACTACAACTCCCAAATGACAAAATTATTCTCCCGCCAACCCCACCAGTATCCAAATGTTGGCGCTTTGGGTATTTGTGCCAAATGTGGTCCAGTGAATGAAAATACATCGTGCACATCAGATATTTACATCACAATTCATAACAGTAGCAAAATCACAGTTAGGAAGTGGCAATGAAAATAATTCTATGGTTGGAGGTCACCAAAACATGAGGAACTGTATTAAGGGGTCGCGGCCTTAAGAAGTTGAAAAACACTGGGCTAACCAAAGACTAAAATGACATCGTGTCCCCTTCATTCTCAAAGCACCAATCATTTTCTAGAAAGCCTTTGGCTTTCCAAAGATCTAACGTATTCAATACTGTGCTTTACAGGAATGCGCTTTGTTGTTTGGATTAACCAACCGAGGGAGGAACTTGACAACATAATTGCTAGCACGTTAAAACAATCTAAGTCAGCACTACTGTTAAATTAAAATTTTCTTTCAAAAATATCTTGTCATTTGAACATTATACAGTCCCCCACAAAAATTTTGCCCTATGCACTTTTGTTGGAATGGAATTTCGTTAGAAACAATACCAGAGAAGCACTGAAAGGCCTTTCAGTTCAGCAAACTGCAATAATATTTGAATTTGTTCAATTAGGATAGATAGATTTGTTTATTGATTAGTCATCTGACTATATCAACAGTAAAACACAAAAGACAAGTATACAAAGACATAGTAAACACAAATCCCTATCCGGACACTACAGTAATAGTTACCTAAAATACATTTAAGCACCGAAAACTTGATTAAATAATAAATTTGATAAAACCGGATTAAATTAGATTCCAAAATAATTTTACATAAGTTCATTGTCATGGCAAGATCCCCGTTTTCTGAGAGAAAGAGATCTCTAAGGTGGGCAGCTTTTATAATAAATTTGGCTATGCAGCGGACTGAGTGTAGATTCTCCCCAGAAAGATACCGTACATACTTGAGTATAAGCTGACCCGAATATAAGCCGAGGCACCTAATTTTACCACAAAAAACTGGGAAAACATATTGACTTGAGTATAAGCTGAGGGTGGGAAATGCAGCAGCTATGGGTAAATTTCAAAAATAAAAATATATACCAATAAAATTACATGAATTGAGGCATCCGTAGGTGAAATGTTTTTGAATATTTACATAAAACTGTGATTTAAGATAAGACTATCCGACTCTGATTAAACCATTATTCTAACCTTCTTCAATGTAAGCTTACGTATCTTTCAAATAATAATAAAGAGAGTAAAGTAATTGAAATGTAATAATAACAGTAATAATAGAGTAAGATAATAAATGGAATAATAACAATAATTAATAGAGTAAAATAATAAATGGAATAATAACAATAATAAATAGAATAAAATAATAAATGAAATAATAGAGTAAAATAACATAATAGTAATAATAATAGAATAAAATAATAAATGCAATAAAATAATAATAACAGAGTAAAATAATAAATAAACTTAACTAGAGTATAAGCTGAGGGAGGCTTTTTTAGCCTAAAAAAAAGGGCTGAAAAACTCAGCTTATACTCGAGTATATACGGTAACAGGACAGTTTGGCAATTGGATCTAACCAAAAGCTATTGTAAATAATCGAACAAAATATACCCAATGTCCTCTATGGCTAGAGTGCCACAGATGCAGTTTATTTCATATTAAGGGATTTTTTTTGGAAATTGTCCCGTTCTTACCATAGAATTAAGTTGCTCAAATCTAGTTCTGGTAAAAGCTGTTCTCTGTCCCTGTGTGAGGTTCATCCTAAGAGAATTTTCTGTGTTAAATATTATTTTGTTTTTGGCTAGCCAGTTTAAAGATTTGAAGCCAGTCAACAAAGCTATGTCTGTTTGTGCACTGATACCCAGGACTCTTAGTTTGAATGTTTCTTGAGCCAAATAGTCTAAGGAAATTAGATGGGAGAGTGAGAAGCCTAGCTGGAACATTAATTGGAAAAGCTGGAATGCCCAGAGGTTAGGTTGCTGTAAACTAGTGGTTCTCAACCTGTGGGTCCCCAGATGTTTTCGCCCAGAAATCCTAGTAATTTACTGCAACTTAATCAACTTAATCAAGAAATTGCACAAACTGTAAGAGTTATAACAGTTTCTACATTTAAGTAGCCCCAAAACTCAGCTCCTGTAGTGATTAAACCTCTTTGGTGGTTTTGGTACTGTTCCATTATCCTGGTGGTCACTGGGGGTGCTAGAGAGAAAGATAGTCCATTTTATGGGGGTGGAGGCTGAGTTGAAGGAGTAAAACAATTTCCGTGTTTTCTTGTTATTTCCCCCACCCATGTCCCATCGTGGAAAAAACCCTTGTTTATAGAAAGTGAGGAGGGGGAATAACCAGCGAACACGGGGAAATGGTTTTCCTCCTTCAACTCCCCCCTCTGTAAAATGGACTATCCTTCTCTATTATTTATTTATTTATTTACATTATTTTTACCCCCCCCTTCTCAACCCCCCCCCTTGGGGGGGGGACTCAGGGCGGCTAACAGGCAGCAATTCAATGCCTAATACATAAAATTGCCATAAAACATACAAAATAGAGCAGCGCAATTAGTTAAACAAATCCAACGATCAATTAAAATCACAATTAAAACAATGTTCAGTTCATACATGCAATTGTACTTAAGGGACCGCCTCTCCCCATATCTACCCCAGAGATCCCTGCGCTCCGGCGAACAAAATCTCCTCACTGTCCCCTCTATTCGACAATATCGTTTGTCAACAACGAGACAAAAGGCATTTTCAGTGGTTGCACCAACGTTGTGGAATGCGCTACCAGAAGAAGTTAGAGGAATTAGAGAACTGTCTTCATTCCGTAGAGCTTGTAAGACGGTCCTCTTCCGTTTAGCATTCCCGCCTGAGTAAAGTGGTTATATTGTTGCATAGCTTGATTCTATGTAGTGCTAGTGATAATTTTTAGATCAATTCTGTACTTTTAACCCTGTAGTTTTATTCCCTGTTTGTATTTTACACTGCTGTAAACCGCTCTGAGCTTCTAGAAGGAGCGGTCTAGAAGCTGAAATAATAAATACATAAATAAATAAAATAAAAAATTGCTAAAACAGTAAAACGGTGCCCTCATCTCTGTCATCAAGCCAGTCAATTCCAGTTAAAGTCCTGCTATGTCAATGTGCAATAGCCTGATCCCACAACCAAGATTTTACCTTTCCCCCTGAATGCTAGGAGGGATGGGGTCGCTCGTATTTAACTTGGCAGCATATTCCACAGGCGTGGGGCCACCACCGAGAAGGCCCTATCTCTCGTCCCCGCCAGCCGCATTTGAGATGCTGGCGGAAGCAAGAGCAGGGCCTCCCCAGATGATCTTAAGGTGCGAGGTGGGACGTAGCAGCAGATGCGTTAAGACAAGTAAGCTGGGCCAGAACTGTATAGAGCTTTATAGGTCAAAACCAGCACTCTAGTGCCCCCTAGTGGCCTCCACCTGGATAATGGAACTGTATCAAAGTTTTTAACTTCTTAATTTCAAATTGGTTTTAACTGTGTAACTGGGAATTTAAAAATACTGTTTATATTTAATCCTGTTGTAATGTTTGTATATTTGTATATTTTAAATGCTTATGCGGATGCTTTTACGTTAAGCCGCTCTGAGTCCCCTTTGGGGGAGATAAAGCAGAGTATAAATAATGAAGCGGGGTATAAATAAATACAACAACAACAACAACCATTTTAAATGAAAGTTAGGTGGCCATCTGTTGGCAGGGCTTTGACTGTGCATTCCTGCCTGGCTGAAGGGGGTTGGATTAGATGGCCTTTGGGGATCCCTTCCAACTCTCGTAAAGTATAGACTGCCTGGGAGTCCAGTAGAATCTCCTTCTCTGGAGGTTTTTGAACTGAGGCTGGATCTCCTTTTGTTGTGGGGGCTTTTACTGGGTTCTCTTGCCAGGTGGTCTTCATTTGTGGGGGTGGGGATGGGGAACATCATTTTTCATGTGAGACACCTGTGTACTAGTATAGATCAGTGTTTCCCAACCAGTGTGCCGTGAGCGATCATCAGGTGTGCCGTGGGAAATTGGAACCTCCAATACCCTTTCTTACCCCTTCTGGCGAACACTTTTTCTTCTCCAGTCGGACTCCCATCTTCCCAGTCTCACTCTCCTCGTTTTGCCTTGCTTTGTTCTGGGGCGAGTCTGCGCAGTAGCGCCCGCATGGGTCACGTCTTCCTCCCTTCCCCCTCCCCTCCTGAACACGTTCACGCTGCCCCCTCAGATCAAAATGCCGGCAGAAGCGGCAGTGTAGAAGAAAAAGTAAGTGTTCGGCAGGAGAGGGAAGAAAGGGCGCGAAGGGGGAGGAAGAGGTCTCTGTCGAAAGCTGGCATGGGCAAACTTGGACCTTCCAGGGGTTTTGGACTCCAACTCCCACCATTCCTAGCAGCCTCAGGCCTTTTTCCTCCCCCCCCCCTCAGCCGCTTAAGCAGGAAAGGGCCTCAGGCTGTTAGGAATGGTGGGAATTGAAGTCCAAAGCACCCAAAGGGCCGAAGTTTTCCCATGCCTGTTTTAGGGACCTTAAAGTGGTGAGCCTCCTTCCAACACTGTGATTCTGGATAGAAAACAAACAACAACATAACATAAAATTGTTTGAGTCCACAGTGCTCTCTGAGTGTAGGCGAACTACAACTTCCAAACTCAAGGTCAATTCCCAAGCAAACCCTTTCAGTACTTTCTGTTGGTAATGAGAGTTCAATATGCCAAGTTTGGTTCAATTCCATTGTTGCAAGAGTTCAGGATGCTCTTTGATTGTGTGTTAACTATAAATCCCAGAAACTGTAACTCCCAAATGTCAAGGTCTATTTTCCCCAAACTCTATCTGTGTTCACATTTGGGCATATTGAGTATTCATGCCAAGTTTGGTCCTGATCCAACATTGTTTCAGTCCACAGTGCTCTCTGGATATAGGTGAACTACAACTCCAAAACCCAAGGTCAATGCCCACCAAACTCTTATAGTATTTTCTCTTGGTTATGGGAGTTCTGTGTGGGAAGTTTGTGTCTTTCTGCCATTCCTGCCAGGATATCTATGTTGTGTTTATTGAAACAGGTCCAGGTTTCACACTGAGTGTATAAATACATTTAAAAACATATTAACTATATGTATTACTGTGTTAGAGTGTCATTTTGTGTCATTTTTGTTGGTGGTGTGCCCCAGGGTTTTGTAAATGTAAAAAGTGTGCCGCGGCTCAAAAAAGATTGAAAAACACTGGTATAGATGACACACTAGTGTGCCCCGACACACGATGTGGAAAGCTCTGTATTACCCCATTACATGTGCCAGCTCATCTTAGTGTAGTTTTTAACCAAAAGAATGTGTTACTCAGGGGACAAAATAAGGAGTAGCTCCCAGTGCTTTGCAAAAGCTCTAAAACAGTGTTTCTCAACCTGGGGGTCGGGACCCCTAGGGGGGTCACAAGGGGGTGTCAGAGGGGTCACCAAAGACCATCAGAAAACACAATGGACATCCAAGTGCCACCTCTGTGTTGATGGAGGCAGGCAGGATTTTCCCCGGGTACTGGTTGTGGGGGGTCGGGAGCAGGTGAGGGTTCTGCCCTCCTTTCTGCTAGAGATCCCTGTGTACAACTAGTGGGCCACTGTGTGACACAGAATGCTGGACTAGATGGGCTGAGGCCTGATTCAGCATGGCTCTTCTTATGTTCTTATGTTCTTAGTATTTTCTGTTGGTCATGGGGATTCTGTGTGGGAAGTTTGTCCCAATTCTATTATTGGTGGGGTTCAGAATACTCTTTGATTATAGTTGAACTATAAATCCCAGCAACTACAACTCCAAAAAATATCAAGATCTACTGTCTCCAAACTCCACCAGTGTTCAAATTTGGGCATATTGAGTATTTATGCCAAGTTTGGTCCAAATTGTTTTGATTCCACAGTGCTTTCTAGATGTAGGTGAACTACAACTCTTAAATCAAGGTCAATGCCCACCAAACCCTTCCAGTATTTTCTGTTGGTCATGGGAGTTCTGTGTGTCAAGTTTGGTTCAGTTCCATCAATGGTCGAGTTCAGAATGCTCTTTTATTGTAGGTTAACTATAAATCCAGCAACTACAGCTCCCAAATGACATAATCAACGTCCGTCCCCCCACCCCTCCAGTAGTCAATTTTGTGCGTATTGGGTATTTGTGCCAAATTTGGACCAGTGAATGAAAATAGATTCTGTATATCAGATACTTACATTATTATTCATAGAAGTAGCAAAATTACAGTTATGAAGTGGCATCAAAAATAATTTTTTGCTTGGGGGTCAGCACAGCATGAGGAACTGTATTAAGGGGTCATGGCATTAGAAAGGTTGAGAACCACTGCTCTAAATGGAAGGATACAGGCTTGAAAGGTGCAAGAGCCTCCTCTTCCAGAGGTGCCAACGGCTGTCTCCTCCCTGGTGCATTAACTCCACCTCCCGCTTGCACAGGGCTATTTTGGGCTGGCAGCGTGAGCCAGAGCTCTGACAGATGAGCACTCTGAAACACAACACAGCCCTGCACCGAAGCACTTGTTGCTTCCACGAACCATTATAGACAGCAGCACTTTTTCCCTTTCTCCCTCCTTTCCTTTTACATAAAAAAGAACATTTTAAGTTTACTTTTTCTGCAAAAAAAAAAAAAACAACAACAACAGAGAAGTTTTTTTTTTTACAAACAGCAAAGTGATGGTGTATAGGAGGGGAAGAAAGAATTGCAAGCACTCTTTATAGAGAGGTAAACAGAGGAGCTGAACTGGAACCTTCTGTTGCTTTGTGGCAGAAGGAGAACACCTCCTTGCTTGTGAAGGTCAAAAATGACAGAACCGTCTCCTGCTAATGGAGAAGGAAAGGACCCTGAAATCGAGCTGTTTGTAAAGGTAGGTGAGAAACTGGAGTATCCTAACTCCCTCTAGTCAGCAGGACTTATGCTTAACACACAAATGCTCCGGCCGCCTGGCAATGCTGATTTTAACAGCTTGATTACTCTCGCGTTTCCGTTCTGCCCTTCTGCTTCTCAGCTGATACCAGAAAATAGTTTTTTAAAAATGTTCTTATTTGTTTTTTCTCCTAATGTCTGCTCTTGCTTATTATTTACATACAATACCATCCCCTAACTCTTGAGTGCCACATACTACAAAAAGCCTTGCGTTCCCCACTAAGTTGTGGCCTAGAGAGAGTAGAGTTCCGTTGATACAAAAGGGAAAAAAATAAGGAGCACATCTTATGCCCCATCTACACTGTCCCGTAATGCAGATTGAAACTCCATTGTATGCTCAGTATAGACTCATATCTCTCTTTCGGCATTACTTTGCGAACGAAGATTCTTTAGGAAGGACTCATCCCACGCTTTTTACAAGCACGTTGATGACTTAAAAGGCCAATCTGAGATAGGCAAGTTTGGTTGCAGAAAGCACAGCAGAAAGTCTCCTTGGGTGATGTTGTTTCCAAGTTGCGGCTCTTTCTGCGTTGTCGCTTCTCTTCGAGACCCATTCGGCATGTCTTCTCGAAAGAGGCCGCAGCATTGTGGATAGTGCGTCTCCATGCTTCCCGATGTGGACCATTGTTGGTGATCAATCTGGCCAAGCCTGAGATATTGTTTCAGGGAGTTCAGGAATCTCTTTTTGGGGGCGCCTCTCTTGCGCTGAACCATAGCAAGTTCACCGTAGAGTAGTATCTTTGGGAGGTGGTGGTCCTCCATCCTAGAGACGTGCCCTGCCCAGCGCAGCTGTGTTCTCAATAGCATGGCTTCATATATGCTAGACTCATATAATGCAGTTCTATATAGTTCAACTGCATGATAGTCCACCCTGACGATATAATGCAATTTCAAGCTAAATTACAGTATATGGCAGTGTAGATGAGACCTTAGATGGCTTTAGCATCATACACACCTGTCTGTGTGAAAAGAAAGAGGAGTATGTAAAGAAGGCACTTTAATTGATCTTATATCAAATATAAGGCACAGAAATACCTTATATTTGATATAACTCCCTCTAGTCAGCAGTACTTATTATATATAACTTGATTCATGCACATGCCCAACTAGTGTTTTCTTTGAAAGTGACGCCGGCATTAGTGAACTTTTCTTTTCTTTTTGGACATTTATATCCCGTCCTATGTCGATCTCCGCAGAGGGACTCAGGGTGGCGAACAACAAAAGCATAAATGTACATCTTAGATTTTTAAAAACCCATTATAAAACATTATAAAAACATCATAAAAACAGTAAAACATTAAAGCAAGATGAAGAAGAAGGGAATACACAAAAATGAAAGCTGATTCACAGATCCATGTCATCACTTGTTATTGTACTCATTAAGTGATGAAAAAGGCAAAGTGGTAGACAGATATAGATGCGGAAATTACTAAATCAAGGCTTCCAGAGTCAGAAGCGGTGCTGTGGTGGAGAGAGAGTGCCCAGTGCTTCTTTTAGATTCTCCTAGGATGGACTAAGGCTTTGCCTTTTATCAATCTATCTAGAGGACAGGATGGTCCGCTATCTCTCTATCTATCTATCTATCTATCTATCATCGTCATCTCTCTATCTCTATCTATTTATATGGGTTAAGGTACAGTAGTCACATTGACCTGTGCATAAGTTGACCCAGATCTTTTGGGCTGAATTTTTGACTACAATTTCTATACTTATTCATGAGTATATAGGTTATATTTAGATCACCTTATTCATGAGTATATAGGGTATATTTAGATCGCCTTATTCATGAGTATATAGGGTATATTTAGATCACCTTATTCATGAGTATATAGGGTATATTTAGATCACCTACATGGCCTTTCCATTTGTAATCTTCACCATATTTTTTTTTCATGTCAGGAGCAACTTGATAAACTGCAAGTTGCTTTTGGTGTGAGAGAACTGGCCATCTGCAAGGACATTGCCCAGGGGGTGCCCAGATGTTTTGATGTTTTACCATCCGTGTGGGAGGCTTCTCTCATGTCCCCGCATGAGGAGCTGGAGCTGATAGAGGGAGCTCATCAGCGCTCTCCCTGGATTCGAACCTGCAACCTGTCGGTCTTCAGTCCTGCCAAGGGTTTAACCCAGGGGTGCCCATTAGGTAGATCGCAATCTACTGGTAGATCTCATAGGGCGTTCTGGTAGATCACAGGCAGGGTGGGAGGAAGGCTCAGTCCCGCCACGCAGGCTCCCGACACCGCCCAGGTTCAGAAGGAGGTTGGACTGGATGGCCCTTGGAGGTCTCCTCCTATTCTAGGAATCCATTGTTGTTGTTATTATTATTATCAGAGGCTGAATGGCCATCTGTGAGGAAGCTTTCATTGTGGCAGAAGGAGGTTGGACTGGATGGCCCTTGGAGGTCTCCTTCTACTCTAGGAACCTATTGTTGTTGTTGTTACTATTATTATTAGTAGTAGTAGTAGCAGAGGCTGAATGCCACCGGGGACTCTTCACAATAACCCTCTGAAGCTGAGCAATACTCACTGATCTCAGGTCATCAAGTGGCTTTCTGGCAGAATAGGGATCTGAGTTTCTATCCCCGCAGTCCTGGTTGAATGTTGTAGCTCTCAAATATAATAGCAGCAGCAGCAACATCTCTCGTGGTGTGTACAAGTGGCCATGGTGCCATGCTGCAAATGCTTTCAAAATGTGTCAGTGCAAACGTGGTTTACATGCTTTCATTCTCTGAGATGTTATTACATTGCTGTTAAATATTTCAACATCAATTCCAGTTTACCTGTCTCTGTAATTAGAATGACTCTGAGCTCTCTCCAGCCCGACAGCACAGTTTTCTAGGGAGGGGAGCCTTAGGAAAGAACCTTCAAGAGGCCTGCTGCTCCGGACAGCACACCAGAACTGCTTTCCTTCTTTCCCTTCAGCTGCTCCTCTTCCTCTTCCAGGTATTGGTGTCGGTGACTGGGCTCTGCCTTGGAACATAGGGGGTGCATCTCCACCTTAGATTTAATGCAGTTTGATACAGCAACAACAAAGTTTATTACGGTCCATGGACCCGTATCTGTTAAATAGATAACATACAGGAGTTAACAGATCAAAAACAGCAAAACTGTAAACAAATTAACACTGGCAAAGAACAACACAAGGGAAACTAGAATCTGGTCCTTTGTGCCAAAAAGTTGCTGTTTATCAAAGTCCCCAAACCAGGGAAGCTGGCCAATATGGAAGATTGCAAAACCCAAGTGCTCGGACTTTTGGGAAGGGTCTTACCAGGAGAGTTGTTTCCTTCCTTCATAGATCTGATTGAATATTTAGATAATGATCAAATGCATGTTGATGTTATAGTCTCCCTTGCTGACCCTAATATAGCCAAATTTGTTGTAAGAACTAGAGACCTTTTTCTAAAACAAGGCAGTTTGATACCACTTGAGGTGCTACAGAAGCATGGGAATTGTAGTTTGGTTAGGTATGCAGCAATCTTTGGTAAGAAAGGCTAAAGATCTTGTAAAACTACAACTCCCATGATTTAATAGCATCGAGCCATGGTTGTTCAGGTGGTGTCAAAGTGCATTAATTCAATAGGGGAGATGCACCCAGGGAGTACTTTTAAAGTAAAATTTAAAACTATGACAACATATGCACTAGGACTGTGGTGCAGCTGGCTGGGTGTCAGCTGCATTAAGATCACTACTGACCGAAAGGTCATGAATTCAAAGCCAGCCTGGGTCAGAGTGAGCTTCTGAACAATTTTGTGTAGCTTATTGTTGACCTTAGCCAGGGGCGATCCTACCGGTAGGCAAAGGACGCCGCTGCATGGGGCACCATCTGGGTAAAGGGCGCATTCCCCCACCCGCCAGACAGCGTCCGGCCGATGTTCCGCTTTTGGGTCTTGTGCGCTCCGACGCCGCGCTGTAGCAAAACTCCCTGCATGCCGAATAGGGAGTGCTGTGCTTACAGGCTTCTGCACCTGCGCACAGGAGCTTCTGGGCATGCGCGGGGGGGGGGCGCATGCTGAATAGGGTGTACTGTGTTTACAGGCTTCTGCGCCTGCGCACATGAGCTTCTGGGCATGCGCGGAGGGGGCGCCAAAATAATGTTTTGAGGGGAGGCGCCAAAATAATCTTCGCTTACCATTTAAAATTACCTTAGACCGCCCCTGACCTTAGCAACCCGAAAAACAGTTGCATCTGTCAAGCAGGAAATTTAGGTACTACCTATGTGTGGGGAGGCTAACTTAACAAAATTTATGAGGCCATAAAAAAAATCTCCAAAAACCATGTGGGGAATGCGGAAAGTACTTCATCAGTGTCGCAGATGGATGGTGAAGCGACGGCCAGAAAAAAGTTAAATAGCCTTTGACTCTGTCTATATGTGTTACGGGTCTATGGCATTGAATGTTTGCCCTGCAGGGTGAGAAGGGCGGAATATAAATACTGTAAATAAATAAATAAGAAATATTTGCAATTTGCTGCCATTAATAGTACTAGGTCGACTTCTAATTATCTAGCAAAAGAATGAGCAGCTGCCATTTATAACATTATCTTTGTTGTCAAATACATGGAAGCTGTGATTTTGAAAAGACTAAACCCCAGATTCTTTTGTTTTGCAAGGATATGTTCAGAGATGACCCCATAAGATGCACAAAAGAGTAGGCTTCAAGACCAGCGGAGAGTGCTTAGGGACATAATTCTCTTAGTAAAGGGACCTTGCAAACACTCCTTTCGTTTGTGTCAGTTGCATTAAAAAAATTATATTTTTTTAAAAAGCCAAAACACATTGATTGCTTATAAAAATAAATGTAATAATTTAACACTTGAAAATCACATTCTATTTAATTGTAAACAATGCCAAACTACTCACAAAAAAAATCTACGAGTATGTTTTAAACTGCTGTGGATTGACATATCTTGCTCACTCTCTGGATATACCGATTGATATTCTTTTCCTTTGTGGCAGCCATAACTCATTCTAACATCATGCTCATAATGCCTCAAAACGTGTTGGAATGCTTTCAGTCAAGCTCCCGATTGGGGTGGAAAGTTTCAGTCTGGCATTCTGAACAAGAGACTTCCTAGAAGTAAAAAAGGGAGCTGGCTATTCATCACGAGGAAAGCAACAGTGGGTGCTGTACAGTTTGACCAATGGCTTTTGGTCACCCTCTTAAACTTCAGCGGGAGGTTTAAAGTTTGGGGCTGCTTTAGAAGCAAAAATGTAGGCTGTCACAATCCGAACTGGGAAATAATCTTTAAAGAGAGGACCCTGCAAAGTCTTGCTGCCAGGATTCCTGAGATGGAGAGGAGATGGGGAGAGAGGGGTAGAAAAGCAGGAAGGAACCAGCATTGTTGCCAAGACCTTCGAGGTTAAAAGGAACAGCAAGATGGGAGATGGTTTTATCTATTAATTAAATGCAGTGTTTCCCAACCTTTTTTTTTTTTAAATTTTAAAATACTTTATTGAACAACGAACAATACAAATAACCATGTCAAAGAAAACATTGGAAATGATGCGGGGAGCGGGGGTGGGTATGGGGGACGGTGGAAGGGATGTGGAGTGGAGGGAGGAGGGGGGTGGGTACATTTAAACAATACAGATAAAAACCACAAATGGCTTCACATCCCATATAGAAGACCTATATCTTAAATTACCTATTTCGGTCTTCTCTTACGGGTATTAAATCTTAAATCCTTTTAAATTAATCTGTTTCTTTTCCTTGATATATCTTAACAAAGGAGACCAAGTCTGTTCAAAGCGGTTTGTTGATCCGGTCCTGAGCAGGTACGTAAGTTTATCCATTTTGGCAATTTCTATTGTTTTTAACAGCCATTCTTCTTCATCGGGGATATCCGGGCTTTTCCAGTACCTAGCTAGAGTTATCCTAGCGGATGTCGTTAGAAATGTCAAGAGTCTTTCCTGGTTTTGATTTTTTTCCAGGCCTGTAATGTTTAAAAGAAAAAATTCCGATTTCTTTTCGAACTTAGTCGAAATAATTTCTTGAATAGCTTTGAAAATCATATTCCAATATTGTTTTACAATTTTACATGACCAAATCATATGATAAAAAGTACCCCGTTCTTGCTTACATTTCCAACATAAATCATTATTGGTCTTATTAATTTTCGCCAATTGGCAGGGCGTTATATACCACCTATAAATTATCTTGAACATATTTTCTCTTAAATTATATGCGTAGGTATATTTTTGTTTTTTTCCAAATTTTTCCCATTCCTCCAATGGGATGGGATGTCCTAGATTTGCTTCCCATTTTAGCATATACTCCTTTAAGGGTTTTTCATTTGAGTCCTTTTCCATAATAAAATTATATAATAAACTCACAGTTTTTCTTTCTGATACTAACCAAATTTTTTCTACTTTAATCGGTAACCATTCCCAGCCAATCATCTTATCCATCATATATCTTTTTTTTTAATTGATTGTACTGAAACCAATTAAGGTCATACGAGGGCAGCTCGCTCTGTTCTTTAAAACCAGGTTTGGGCCCTCCTTTTCAGGAGGTCTTTATATTTGGGCCATTTATTATATTCTGGTTTGATCAGCTGGAATGCCTCTAACGGTGAGGTCCAAGTCGAATCTTGCTATACCAAATTTTTTATATTTGGTCCAGACTTTATATAAAGCTGCCCTAAGGATATGGTTTTTGAAATTCTTATCCTGCTGAATTTTATCATATATCATGTAGGCGTGCCACCCAAATTTATTCCCAAACCCTTCTAGATTCAATTGGCTTTTTTCTAATTTAATCCAGTCTCTAATAGCTTCTAAGCAATTTGCTTCGAAAATATTTGCTTAGGTGTGGCATCCGAGGCCTCCATTACAGGTTCTCTCTGTTAGGTATTTTAGCTTGATTCTGGCTTTCCGTCCTTGCCAAATATACTTGGCGAGTTCCGATTGCCACTTTCTTAGAATGAGGTCATTTTTCAGAATCGGTAACATTTGAAATAGAAAGTTTATCCTGGGGAAAACTTTCATTTTTATTGTGGAAATTCTTCCCAGAAGTGAGAGCTTAATATTTTCCCATCTACCTAAATCTCTTTTTATCTCCTTCCACACTTTTTCATAATTATTTTAGTTAGTTGGGTGTTATTTGAAGTAATATTTATACCTAAATATTTAATTTTTTTTACTACCTCCATGCCAAATTTGCCTTGAATTTCTTCCCTTTCTTTCTCTTGTATATTTTTTGTAAGTATTTTTGATTTCTTCTTGTTTAATTTAAAGCCCGATATGTCGCCAAATTTCTCTATCTCCTGTATCCAATTTGCTAAATTCTCTAAGGGGTTTTCAATGATGCAGACTATGTCATCTGCAAAAGCAAATACTTTATGCGAGTCTTTCCGTCTTTTAAGCCTTTAAGTTCCGGGTTATTTTGGATATTTTTAGTAGAACTTCCAGGACTAAATTAAATATCAGTGGGAGAGTGGGCACCCCTGTCTCGTCCCCGTTCTATTTCAATAGGTCCCGATTTCTGTCCGTTAGCAATTATCGATGCCTTTTGGGAATTGTATATTCCATTGATGGCTGCTGTGAAATAAAATCCCAGGTCTAGCTCTCTTATCAATATTTCTATTGTGTCCCAGCTGATCTGGTCAAAGGCTTTCTCCGCGTCTAAAAATAATAATGCTGTTTTTTTCCCTATCTTTTTGTCCAAAAATTCCAGAATGTTAATAATGTTTCTAATATTATTTTTCATGTATCTTTTGGGGAGAAAGCCCATCTGATTTGTACCTATCCAGCTGTTTAAGAAAACCTTGAACCTTGCTGCTAATATGTTGGTAAATATTTTATAATCTATGTTTAAAAGTGATATAGGTCTATAGTTTTCAATCAATTCCGGATCTTTGCCTTCTTTTGGAAAAACTATAATGTTTGCTGTTTTCCACGTTTCGGGGGTCTGACCTGTTAGGGCGTGATTCAAAAGTCTTTTTAGGTAGGGGGTTAATTCTTGTTTAAATCTTTTATAATATATGTCGGTGAACCCATCAGGGCCCGGGGCTTTCCCTGGCTTGAGAGAGTTTATCGCTTTTTCAATTTCCTTTTCTGTAATGGGGTTGTTTAGCAGTTCCCTGTCTTTCTCACTTATCTTTTCTAGTGTCTGCTGGCTTATATATTCTTGTATTTTCTCTTTATTTAATCTTTTTGATCTAAATAACTCTTGATAAAATTTCCAAAACTCCTTCAAGATCTCTGTATCTGACGTCAGATCTTTCCCGTCTGCTTTTATTTTGTTAATAAGGGTATTCTGCTTTTTTAGTTTGAATTGATACGCCAGCCATTTTCCCGGTTTATTCGCGTTTTCAAAGTGTTTTTGTTTTAAGTACTTTAGTCTAATTTCATTTTGCTCCATATTCAGTAGGTTCTTAAACTTCAGCGGGAGGTTTAAAGTTTGGGGCTGCTTTAGAAGCAAAAATGTAGGCTGTCACAATCCGAACTGGGAAATAATCTTTAAAGAGAGGACCCTGCAAAGTCTTGCTGCCAGGATTTCTGAGATGGAGAGGAGATGGGGAGAGAGGGGTAGAAAAGCAGGAAGGAACCAGCATTGTTGCCAAGACCTTCGAGGTTAAAAGGAACAGCAAGATGGGAGATGGTTTTATTTATTAATTAAATGCAGTGTTTCCCAACCTTTTTTGAGCCGCGCCACATTTTTTACATTTACAAAATCCTGGGGCACACCACCAACCAAAATGACACAAAATGACACTCTAACACAGTAATACATATACTTAATATGCTTTTAAATGTATTTATACACTCAGTGTGAAACCTGGGCCTGTTTCGATGAACACAACATAGATATCCTGGCAGGAATGGCAGAAAGACACACACGAAGGTCTTGCTCAACAGCTGGGAGTTATAGTTCACCCGCAATCAAAGAGCATTCTGAACTCCACCAATGATGGAATGGAATCAAACTTCCCACACAGAACTCCCATAATCAAGAGAAAATACTATAAGAGTTTGGTGGCCATTGACCTTGAGTTTTGGAGTTGTAGTTCACCTATGTCCAGAGAGCACTATGGATTCAAACAATGTTGGATCAGGACCAAACTTGACATAAGAACATAAGAACATAAGAAGAGCCATGCTGAATCGGACCTCAGCCCATCTAGTCCAGCATTCTGTATCACACAGTGGCCCCCAGTTGTACACGGGGATCTCGAGCAGAAGGGAGGGCAAAACCCTGACCTGCTCCCGACCCCCCACAACCAGTACCCAGGGAAATCCTGCCTACTTCAACCAACTCCGAGGTGGCACTTGAATGTCCTTTTGAGTAACTACCGATACACTTGGTATCCATGAATCTGTCTAATCCTGCCTTGAAGTTGTTCAGGCTGACAGCTGTCACAACCTCTTCTGGAAGTAAATTCCATAACCCAATGACCCTCTGGGTGAAGAAATATTTCCCTTCATTAGTCCTAATTTTCCTACCTTGGAGCTTCAGGGAGTGCCCTCTAGTCCTAGTGTTTTGTGACAAAGAAAATGAATACTCAATAGGCCCAAATGTGAACACAGATGGAGTTTGGGGAAAATAGACCTTGACATTTGGGAGTTACAGTTTCTGGGATTTATAGTTAACACACAATGAAATAGCATCTTGAACTCTTGCAACAATGGAATTGAACCAAACTTGGCATATTGAACTCTCATTACCATCAGAAAGTACTGAAAGGGTTTGCTTGGGAATTGACCTTGTGTTTGGAAATTGTAGTTCACCTACACCCAGAGAGCATTGTGGACTCAAACAATGTTACGTTATGTTGTTTTCTATCCAGAATCACAATGTTGGAAGGAGGCTCACCACTTTAAGGTCCCTAAAGCAGGCATAGGAAAACTTTGGCCCTCTGGGTGCTTTGGACTTCAACTCCCACCAGCCTGAGGCCCTTTCCTGCTTAAGTTGCTGAAGGGGGGGGGGGGGGGGAAAAGGGCCTGAGGCTTCTAGGAATTGTGGGAGTTGGAGTCCAAAACACCTGGAAGGCCCAAGTTTGCCCATGCCAGCTTTCGACAGAGACCTCTTCCTCCCCCTTCCCCTTCACACCCTTTCTTCTCCCTCCTGCTGAACAATTACTTTTTCTTCTCCACTCGGGCTCCCTTCTTCCCAGCCTCGGTCTACTAGTTTTGCCTTGCTTTGCTCATGCTGCTGCGTGTTCAGGAGGGGGGAGGGAGGAAGATGTGGGGCGAGTCTGTGCAGTAGCACCCGCATGGGTCACGACTTCCTCCCTCCCCCCTCGGGAGAAGCGGCAGGGTGAGCAAAGCAGGCAAAGTGAGCAGAGCGAGGCTGGGAGGAAGGGAGCCCGAGTGGAGAAGAAAAAGTGTTTGGCAGGAGGGGGAAGAAAGGGTATTGGAGGTTCCAATTTCCCATGGCACACCTGATGATCGCCCACAGCACACTAGTTGGGAAAAACAGAATTAATGTATTATATTTATATCCCACCTTTCTCAACCCTGAAGGGGACTCAAGGCAGCTTACAGCAGAGGCAAAATTCAATGCCTTAAACAATTAGCAATTAAATAAACATTCAGTTAAAAACCTAGACAAGGTTAAAAGCAATTAAAACTTAAACTATACTACTTATAGCTGTAAAATCACATTATCCACAATCAAGGTCAGGCCATTCTAATGATCGTTACACATAAATCCAAATCATGTATTGCACTGTATTAGTCGCCGAAAGCTTGGTCACAAAGCCATGTTTTCACCTTTTTTCCTGAAAGTCAGAAGGGAAGAGGCTGATCTAATATTGCTGGGGAGGGAGTTCCATAGCTGAGGAGCCACCACTGAAAAGGCCCTGTCTCTCGTCCCCACAAACTGCACCTGTGAAGGAGACGGGACCGAGAGCAGGGTCTCTTCAGATGATCTCAATCTCTGAGAAGGTTCATAGGAGGAAATATGTTTGGACAGGTGGGACTGTTGATAAGATTTCGGAGGTTTGTTTAAGTGTGTATGTATGTTGGGGGTTGGGAGGCACCGGCAGAAAATCAAAATATATCACAGATCTATTTGGGGGTATTAGTCATCAGTAATCTTAAATCATCGCGATTGACTATTTTGCAATCGGTTTCTTTTTTGTTAATAAATTGGTTACCGCACTGAATCCATGTTCCATTAAATATGTTGAAGGACATTATTATTATTGTTATAAGACTCAACCAGTTGGAAGGGAACCCCAAAGGTATTATTGTTATTATCCCTTGCTTGGTGAGAGGAGGAGGAGGGAGCAGGAGGAGGGAAGAAGAGAGAGAGAGAGAGAGAGACAGACAGACAGACAGACAGAGATGGATGGTAGCCTGTCACCTGGCTCACGCCACCGCCCCCACCGCCCCCACCGCCCCCTTACAGGGGTTCAGCGCCCACCAACTTATCCTGGGCCTTCCAGCGCCCCCTAGATCGCCCCACCACCCACCAGGGGGTGGTACCGCCCACTTTGGGAACCACTGATCTAGATCATGTTAAAAAAACTTCCAAAGAAAAAGACTCCAGAACACTCATGGGCAGCATATTCCACTATTGAACTTTTTAATACCATATGATTGAACTTTTTACTAAGACACTTGTTTCCTGTAGTAAGGAGAGCTGTAGTAAGAGAATATAATGTGAAGTCTGATCAAAGTATATCAATAAGACTTTAGAGGAAAACCACCAATATAACCATAATCCAAGTTTATGATCCAATCACAGAGGCAAAAGAATAAGAAACTGAAAGATTCTGCATTGGAATACAGGAGGAAATTGCCACCTCAACATATGGGCATATTTTCGGCAGCATACACCAACTCTACTCTACATCATTCACGAAGCTCACTGGCTCCCCTCAAATGATGCCAGTGGAGGTCCATGAATGAGGTAGGGTGGAGCTTGCACATGCTGCCACCTCAATATGGGAGGCTTTCCATGTTGCCATCAGCTTCCCCCATGGGATCAATGAAATCTGGAGCCAGGCAATACAGGGCATGGGGTTTTGGGTTCCCCACACCTCCCGATGACACAAGACAACGTACAGCAATTCTGGCAGTCATGTGATAAGGTTGTTGGTCACACCCCCAGATAGGATATGTTGATAATCACGGCCAATTAGAATGCAAAAGCAAGAAACTCTGCAGATCTAAACATTTCTTGGAGAATTTGGCCAGGACAAATGTAGATCAGGGTTCAAAGCCTTCCTCAGTCACGGAAAATGCTGAGCAATCTTGGCCAATTTATTTATTATTTATTTATTTACATCATTTCTACCCCGCTCTTCTCAACCCCCGAGGGGGGACTCAGAGTGGCCTAACAAAAGGCAACAATTCGATGCCGATATACAATAAAAATACAATATAAAACCATAGACATTCAACATTAAAATACAGTTAGCATTAACACATAATACACATACACTTAAGTTAAAAACAGTGTTCTGCCCACAACATAAGCATTGAGCCATATCCATCAACTTGCCATTGCAAATCCAGTCCAAAGTGCTGCATTGTGCTAATGTGCAAAAGCCTGGTCCCACAGCCACGATTTCACTTTTTTCCTGAATGCCAGGAGGGATGGGGTTGATCGTATGTCGCTTGGAAGCGCGTTCCACAGGGGGGGGGGGGGAGCCACCACCGAGAAGGCCCTATCTATTGTCCCCACCAACCACGTTTGAGAAGTTGGCGGGAGCGAGAGCAGGGCCTCCCCGGATGATCTTAAATTACGAGGTGGGATGTAGCGGCAGATGCGTTCGGGCAAGTAAGCTGGGCAAGAACCGTATAGAGCTTTAAAGGTCAAAACCAGCACTTTGAATTGAGCTTTCAGACTCAGAGGAAGGCAAGGGAAACTCCACGGGACAAATTCTTCCATGAAAACTGCATAATAGGCTCGCTTTAGCATGGCCATGAATCAGAAATAACTCGACAGCACAAAGCAACAAGAAATGAAGCAGGAGAGTGACTGTTTAGAAACTTTGGCCTCTCTGCAAAAAGCAAGACCAGGAGCACATTGTGATAGGCCAACAAATTGTTATTATCAGAAATTAAAGTAAAGTTACAGAACACTAAATCATTGCTCATGTTACAATATGTGTATGTCTTAAAACATATCGATATGGAATTTCAATACCATATAAAGTATATGTTTGCATTATCGAGCTTAATTGACAGAGAGCCAGAAAAATTGTGGACTAAACCCAGGGACATTGTCAGAGAAGAATGCAAAAGGACATTGCAGCCAAAAAGAAAGAGAAGCCGCATTGGATGACAGAAGAAAGTCTTCAAAGAGTTGCAGACATATGAGAAGCAAGCAAAACAGAGAGGCAACAGAGGTAGGATGAGAATCCTGAATGCATCTGTTCAGCAACTTATGCACAGGGACAAAGAGAACTACTATAATAACCAGAGAAATAAAAGATGAGCTCTAAAAGGTAGAACAATCAACTTGCATTAATAGAGCCATGGTTTCAAAGTCAAGGGACAAAATAGTCCCACTATATTCTGCACTGGTCAGGCCTCATCTGGAGTACCGTGTTCAGTGATGGGTACCCCATTTTGGAAGGATATAGACAAGTTGGAGCAGGATCAGAGAAGGACAACAAAGACAATAGCCACCAGTACAGAAAACAAAACATATGAGGAAACGTTTAAAGGGCTGTACGCAGGGCCGTAGCCAGGATTTTGTTTCGGAGGGGGCTGAGTTTGGTTCGGGGGGGGGGGGGCTGAGACTGGGTGGAAGAGGGTCTACCCTAGCAAATCTTTTGTATTGTTATCTCAATAACCCCATTAATGTGGGATATAATGAGCATGGTGATCAGATCATGATATGAATAAACATTACAGTTTAAATAATGTACCAGTAAGGCCTTTTCACGGACCACCCTGAGAATTTCGGAGGGGGCTGAAGCCCCCTTAGCCCCCCCCCCCTGGCTACATGCCTAGCTGTACGTGTTCTGCTTATAGAAAGCCAGCTTCTGGAGAAGATCAGTTGAACAGGGCCTTGGATCTGATGTCCTGTAGCACAGTGTTTCCCAACCTTTTTTGAGCCGTGGCACACTTTTAACATTAAAAAAATCCGGGGGCACACCACCATCAAAATGACACAAAATGACACTCTAACACAGTAAAGAATGGCTGGGGGATGGTGGCCTGCTGGGAGCAGCTGCTAGGAGTGCCGAAGCTGGGGGAGGGGGCGGAGCCAGACCGTGCCATGCCCCGCCCCCTCCCTCCAGCTTCAGCTCTCCCAGCAGCTGCTCCAGCCTTGAGGGGGCAGTGCCAAGCCAGCGGTGGCAGAGCCAGCACAATGCTGGCTTGGCACTGTCCCCTCAAGGCTGCAGCAGCTGCTGGGAGTGCCGAAGCCGGGGGGAGGGGGTGGAGCAAGGCTGCCCCCTCCCCCAAGCTTCAGCTCTCGCACAGAGGAGGAGCATGAGCAGTGGACAGGCTTCAGTGGGCAGGGCTCCTCCTCCATGCAGCTTCAGCGAGCGAGGGGCGAGAGTCATGGCGGGAGTCATGGCGGATTGGAGGCTGGCTGGGGAAACGGCCGAAGGAGGCGGCGCCCCGGTCCCTTCTTCTTTTTCTTCGCCGCCCGGCCCTTCCTCCTTTTCCCCCAAGCAGCAGGAGTTCGGCAGGAGGAGGGGGTAAGGAAGGGGGGCAGAGAGCTTTTCCCGTGGCACAGCGGGAGGTCTGCCACGGCATAGTGGTTGGGAAACACTGCTGTAGCACTCCTTCCATATACATAGTGTGATTTGCAAAACCAAAGGACTGCAATGCAGGGAGCCTCAGCTTGGGCCGGGAGTTTAGTACAGCAGTTAAAACAGCAGCTGTTAGCTGAAAGCTGTAGCTGTAAGATTCGAACGTGGCAAGTTCGAATCCCGGGCTGACCTGGGCAAGTCAGCTATAAGCCTGCCCCTGTTGACCTAAGCAGTCAAAAGCTAGCTGCAAGTAGAAAAATTAGGTACCGAATAAGCGGGGGAGGTTTCCTAAAAAGGACTTTTTAACTTCAATAAATATTGTAGATGACTACCGGAAGAAGGATTTGGCTGGCAGAATGGCAGGCTTTTCGTCAAGAAGAAGGAGGTAGCAAGGAGAATGGAATAGCAGTGCCCCCCTGTGACGGAATGGAGCAGCAGCACCCAGTGACGAATATAACAACAGCACCCAGTTGGAGGCCAGGAGGAGCAAGGCTCAGTCCAGGGGATCCTCCTGTTATATGTTATTTATGTCTTGTACGTCTAAAAACGGCAGGGATAGTTTGCTGTATGTGTTCTGTGATCCGCACTGAGTCCCCTTCGGGGTGAAAAGTGCGGAATATAAATAAAGTTTATTATTATTATTATTATTATTATTGACCTGTCCAAGCCCTGCTATCCTTTATATGTTCAAGGCATGGGGTGTGAACTGGAATTTCTCTGGCTTGTAGACATTGAATATTATTTAACACTTATAACTCTAATAATTCTTATTAACAGTCCCATAGTAACCTTGCTAAAACTTTTTCTTTGGAGGTATCTGTATTTCTTTTCCTTTTTTTGTAGAATTTTTTTAAATTTTAAAGCATATCTAAAGTGAATAATATCAAGGAAAGAGGGGGAACAATATATGTATAGGAAAGTAGGAAAAAAACTTAAGAGAAATATAAAAAGAGAGAAAAAAGAAAAGAAAAAAACACAGATCCAAAAATAAAAAAAGATGTAAAAAAGAGGAAGAAAAAGAAAAAAATGTGACTTCCATTCCAAGCTTGTGTCTTCTCTTAATTCATGACTCATATTATTCTTTGTTCCCTAAATTAGTATTTTCTATTATCATCCTTTTGTAGTCAATCAAGAGGTCCCAGTTTGTGAGGTATCTGTATTTCTAAAGGGGCAAATGAAGTTTGACGATGCTGCAGACGTGAAGTCAATTTTCTTTGGTTGGCAGAATTCATTATGTTCCTATGTGAAACTGTGGTTAATCATAATGATTTCAATGGAATGAACCAGGATGACTGCACTCAATGTATGATTCACATATTTAAATTTTAATTTCATTTCATTTAAAATATAATATCTTGGAATAATTTTACTCACCTTCAATTTCTGCACATTGGAATTCATTCTTCTAGTTTATTTCTATATATCTTACAATCTTATTTTTTTCTAAACTAAAAGGTATAAGCTGCTGTTAAATATGAAATGGAGGAAGATGCTATGTCCAAATGGGCTCAAAATAGAGGTCCACAAATTCATTTGGAACAATTGGATATATCTCTGTGCTACAAGATCTCTTCGCATATTGTTATTCCAGTCTAACTTGGCTATGTCTTTGATTTATATTCCTATTGAATTATTTTCAATTTATCCTTTATCGAATCCCCAACAACAAATTTTATATGAAATTAGTATTCGAGCTCTATGACTTCCTCTTATTTTCTTCATCTCTTTGGGATCAACACTGAAATGTTGAGCTTTTTATGTGTCTTTTAAGCTGGACAATCTATATTTTCCAAAACAAAAAGAAAAAAACCCAGAAGAGTTTTGCAAATGCTGAGAAAAAGAAAAGGTCTAGTTTATCAGATTTTGGGGGGCAGTGTGGAGCCCCCAGTGGCACAGTCAGTTAAACCGCTGAGCTGCTGAACTTGCTGACCAAAAGGTCGCAGGTTTGAATCCAGTGAGCGGTGTGAGCTTCCACTATCGGCCCCAGCTTCTGCCAACCTAGCAGTTCAAAAGCATGCAAATGTGAGTAGATCAGTAGGTACCACTCTGGCAGGAAGGTAACATGGGGTTGCTTCTGAAGACTGCTCGGAAGCTGCAATTAGTCCAACGTTCGGCAGCCAGGTTACTAACAGGAGCGGGGCACAGGGAGCATACAACTCCCTTGCTGCACCAGCTCCACTGGCTGCCAATTAGCTTCTGAGCACAATTCAAAGTGCTGATTTTAACCTACAAAATCCTATACGGTTCTGGCCCAGTTTACCTGTCTGAACGGATTCTCCCCTACGAACCCCTACGAACTATCAAGAACATTAAGATCCTCCAGAGAAGCCCTGTTCTCGGCTTCGCAAGCGCGGCTGGTGGGAACAAGAGACAGGGCCTTCTCTGTGGTCGCCCCTCGGTTGTGGAACTCTCTATCAAGTGATGCTAGATCTGCCCCCTCTCTGTTGTCCTTTAGGAGGCTGGTGAAGACCTGGATGTGGAACCAAGCCTTCCCAGAATAGGCTGAGATGGGCTATTGTTTGAATGTGTGACCACGTTTACAGATTGAGTGGAATTGTTTTAATGGCGATGTGGTTTTATGTTGGGTTTTTATGTATTTTAATATGTTGTTGTAGTTGTTTTTAAATTGTATAGCATTGAATTTTTGCTGTAATGCTGGTCTGAGTCCCTCGATAGAGGTGAGAAGGTCGGGGTACAAAAGTTTTAAATAAATAAATAAATAAATAAATAAATAAATAAATAAATAACGGCGCTCTATGCAGTCATGCTGGCCACATGACCTTGGAGGTGTCTACGGACAACATCAGCTCTTCAGCTTAGAAATGGCGATGAGCACCAACCCCCAGAGTTCACTAGACTTAATGTCTAGGAAAACCTTTATCTTTACCTATAACACTGCAAAATTATGGTGTCAAAACATTTCAAAATGAAATAAGTTTTAAATCACTGTAAAGCATCTGCTTGGTTTTAATTGTTCTTCAAAGCAACTAATAAATCCTCACTCCAGTTATTGTGGTCCATAATGTAATGAAGAAGAACTTTTCTGTGTGTGCAGAATTCAGGCTGGTCCTTTGCGGAGAGGAAGCTCTCTCTCTGACTGGACCTGTGTGTTGTACCCTCTACCTGTCATATTGTTGGAATTGCTGGAGGTCAGCCTTTGACAGATGACTGCTCTTGCTGCCAGTGTTTTCTCGATTCTTGTTCCATTTGTGATGTGGCACTACTGTTTTCTCTTTGGTTGCTGAATGGGCAAATTACTTCAGACAGATGTGGATGGATATCAGAAGAGGAAATGTTTTTTCTGTGGCGGTTCCAACGAGGCATTGTTACAGGTTATGCAAGCTGACTCTGTTGGGTGTTTTAGTCAATAGTGGCCAGTCATTTGAAAGCTGATAGTGAGGAGTTATGTTGTAGAAAGTTCTCACAGTTGGTAGGTGCCCTTGAAAAGGCATTTCAGTATTTATATTAATCTCCGTGTTCTATTCTGAGCATGGCCTCATGATCATTCCATGGTCAGCCCTTTGTCCCTCCCTTCTGTCCTGTCTGTTTTCTGTTGTATTTTGACCAGAAACCAATACCTGCTGACATACATCACTCCACCATCCTCTACAAACATGCAGGTTTCATTTGGGGAGCTAGGAAGAGGTCCTTTTCTTCAGTGCTTTGTTTGTTGTGAACAATAATAAATAATAATAAATAATAATAAACTTTATTTATACCCCGCCACCATCTCCCCAACGGGGACATGGGGCGGCTTACGTGAGGCCAAGCCCAAACAACAAATTACAATAAGATAAAAATCAAAACATCAGCAGCTACACAGTAAAATACAAACATATAAATAAAAAGAACAATATACAAATGTAATATCCAAAGTCACAATGAAGAAGCGGGCCACATCTACAAGATAAAATGTTAAAAACTCAGGGTGAGATAACAAGAGTAGATTATTTGCGAGGGAGAGCTCGTATAAACACGGATTGTAAAAAGCCTTCATATAAAGGGGGGGGGGGAGGGAGTGCACTCCAGAGACAGAAGCATTGAGGGGAGCAATAGTATAAGGTTATGTGGCTACTCTCCAAAGGCGCAGTGGAAAGACGAGGTTTTAAGGTGCTTTTTAAAGGTTGCTAAGGTGGAGGCTTTCCTAATCTCTCCGGGCAATGACTTCCAGAGTCGGGGGCACAGAGGAGAAGACTCTCTCCCTTGTACCCACAAGACAAGCCTGTGAGACTGGCAGGGGCGAAAGGAGGGCCTCCCCCGAAGATCGAAGAGTTCGGGCTGGTTTATGGAGAGAGATACAGTCATGAAGGTAGGCGGGTCCCAAACCGTTTGTCGGTAATCACCTGCACCTTGAATTGGGACCAGAAAATAAACGGTAGCCAGTGAAGCTCCTTAAACAAGGGGGTAGACTACTCCCTGTAGCTCGCCCAAGAACAAGTTGAAGTTTCTGGGCCATCTTCAAGGATAGCCCCACATAGAGTGCATTGCAGTAATCCAGTCTAGAGGTAACCAAGGCATGAACCCCCATGGTCAGGTCAGACTTCACGAGGTTGCAGTTGGTGCATGAATTTTAATTGTGCAAAGGCCCTCCCAGCCACCGCTGGCACCTGTGCATCAAGCGTCAGCACTGAATCAGGAGGACCCCTAACTGCAGACCTGAGACTTCAGGGGGAGTGCAACCCCGTCCAGCACAGGTCGCCATCCAATACCCCGGTCAGACGAGTGACTGACCTGGAGGACCTCTGTTTTATCAGGATTGATCCTCAGCTTGTTCTTCCTCATCCAGATCATCACAGCAGCCAGGCACTGGTCCAGTATCCGTGGGGCTTCCTTGGAATCTGGTAGAAATGAGTAGTGCAGTTGGGTGTCCTCTGTGTAGAGATGGCACCGTACTCCAAAACTCTGGATGACATCGCCCAATGGTTTCACGTAGATGTTAAATAGCATGGGGGACAAAATAGATCCTTGCGGGACCCTACAGGTCAGTGGCCAAGGGTCTGAGCAGGAGTCCCCCAGCTTCACTGACTGGGGAAAAACCCTCCAGGAAGGACCGGAGTCACAGTAAACCTGTGCCCCCGAGTCCCATCCCAACGAGTCTCCCCAAAAGGATACCATGGTCGATGGGATCAAAACGCTAAAGTATTACACAAGCAAGGCAATATTCCATATATATATATATATATATATATATATATATATATATATATATAGCACAGAACTAGAGTATCATAGATGAGATTAAACACATACTATACCCATTGCTGGATACAGGAAAGCACACGACGTAGTACACAGAAAGCGCAATGTCCCAATAGTGGATACTTCAGATTAAATATCCTTTTCCGTGAAGTATGCATAAGTGTCCAAAATAAGTTCCAAAAATAATGTCTCTAGTCTGTGAGATAGGCAAGTAATCCTATCTATTTCTAGAGAAAAACTATTTCCCCTGTTTTTGTTGGTTATCCCCCCCACACACACCCCCCATTCCTCCCCTATTTCATAAACATGATGGTGACATGGTGGGGGGAATAACAAAAAAACCAGTAGGAAATACTTGTACTCCTTCAATAATAATAACTTTATTCTTATATCTCACCACCATCTCCCTGAAAGGACTCGAGGTGGCTTACAGATGGCACAAAGTGACTAAAAACAAAACATAAGAGTGAGCACAATATAAAATACAATAAAATAAAACACATGCATATATAAAAACATCAACTTAGACTCAATCAAACTGTGGTTCTCTAACCATAGTGGAAAATTGCTGTAAACATGGCCAAGCTGTAAATATTAGGAATAAAATAAGTGCCCGCTGCAGTAATGGTGAGAGCGCATTGGATAAAGTGCAGGATGTGCGAGTACTATGCAGGATAACTAGAGATTAAACATTATCAAAGGTTTGATTGAAAAGCCATGTCTTCTGGTCCTTACAAAAGGAGGACACTGTGGGGGCCTATATAATTTCCCTCGGGAGGGAATTCCAAAGCCGTGGTGCCACCACCGAAAAAGCCCTTGATCTCGTCCCCACCAACCACACTTGTGATGGTGACGGGACTGAAAGGAGGGCCTCTCCGGAAGATCTCAGAGCCCATGCCGGTTATTGGGGAGATGCAGTCACAAAGATATGCAGGACCCAATCTATTTAGGGCTTTATAGGTGACAACTTGCACTTAGAATTGGGACCAGAAACTTATCTGCAATGCCCCTATCCTCCCATAAAATGGACTATCCTTCTCTGTCTAGCACCCCCATTTGACCTCTGCCTGGATAATGGAACAGTACCTACAATCAGTTTTGCCTAGACATGAGCTTAAAGACCTGGTTGTATAGCTATTTTTTACTGCTGTATATATATTTATCATTGGCGGAAGAAAGTTAGTTCCATCTGTAGAGTTTAGACAAGCAATGCCCTTCTCTGTCATCCTTGCACTCATACTGACCATCTGAATGGGAGCTACTTTTTTTCTGTACAGAAAAATCCAAGTCTTGAGGTCTATGTGCAGGGGCGGTCCTACAAGATAGGCCAAGTAGGCGGCCGCCTAGGGCGCCATCTGGGAAGGGGGCGCCATCCTGGCCGCATGGGGCGCCATCCTGGCCCTGCCGATGTTCCTCAGACAGTGCTGCAGCTGCCTGCTTTTGACCCCAGCCTTGTGTGCTCCGATGCCGCTTCTAGGCACGCGCGGAGGTTTCACGCAGGCGCAGTTGCTCTGGAGCGAAGTTGAGCACAGGAGCAACTGTACATGCGCAAAAACCTCCGCGCATGCCCAGTAGCCCTTGCGCAGAAGCCTGTAAGCAAAGCACTCCCTATCGGGCAGGCAGGAGTGCTTCCCCTCTCCCTTTGTCTCCGCCACGCGCACGCGTTTGCAGGGAAGGAGAAAAGAATCAGTGAAGGAAGTGTAAGTGAAGGAATGAATGAAGGGCTTTCCTCCTCCTCCTCTGTGACCTCTTCTCTCCCTCCTTCCTTTCTTCGGCTCTATTTCTGTCTAGACCTGAGGGCCTGAGGCTATGAGGAGTTGTGGGAGTTGGAGGCCAAAACACCTAGAGGGAGGGAGGGCCCAAGTTTGCCCAGGCCGCGCTGCCTGTATTCGACCTCATTTGAACATTTTGGCTGTTTTTCTATTTACATTTACATTGGGATCCTAATTTTGGACTTATGGGAGACTCCTATGAATTAGGAGACGGGTGGTAGGTAATATATTCTGATTTTGATGCATTTACATTGCATTTCTTGATTATTATACAGTTCTGCTTAATATTGTCATACAATATAATACAAATACAATATAACAATAGAATAATGATATATTTTATATTACATGTAATATTACAAACAATATTGCAGTATAGTGGTATTGTACAAAATAGTAATATATAATATTTTATTTTACTTTATTTTGGGATATTTGAGTTTTATAGGAGTAATGAAAATATTTAGTAGAGGATAATTTTATTTAAATAAATAATTTTATTATTTTATAATAATAATATAATAGAATGTTACATTATATTATAATGTCAATATATTATAATATAATTATATTGTAATGTAGTATAATATAATTATGATATAATATAGTATGAGTATGGTATAATATATTGTATATACATTGATACAATATAATACTACTAATGGTATTGTGATATTATAATTGTATATTTGTTTTACATGGGGGCGGCAAACTAATGTTTTTTGGGGGGGCACCAAAATAATGTTCGCCTACCATTTAAAATTACCTTAGACCGCCCCTGTCTGTGTGGCTCCCCAGGAGTCAAACATATTTTAATGCAAATTCATCATGCTCCAGTATGCTTGCAAATGCACTGGGGAAGTGCGAGTATTACACCACACTTGGAATCCCTCTGCTTCCCTGGGGCAGAAAAAACATGTTTTGCAAAAAACATTTTAAAAACAACTTTTGGCCCAGAAATACTCCAAAATGTCCACTAGGGGGCACTTGGAGCACATCCACAATATTTTCTGGTCCCAGGAAAGGCCTTTAAAAAGTAAAAACAGTGGGGGAAATGCTCTGTACCAACTAGAGGTACTTGAGGGCCTTTGTAAAGAAAGTTTTTCTTTATTTTTGTTTTGTTTTTGAGGGAGCAGACACAGTCTTCTCTTGTCTTTGTATGGGCTAATGTAGTCTCTAGTCTTCCACAGTTGCCTACCTATGCCTGCTCTCTATGCCGTTCAGAAAACTTGGAAAATTTGAATTGGCACGGGAGTCTGTATGGATAGTAGTAGCTGTACTTAATTTTCTGCCCTCGAGAAGAACAAAACCAGGTTTTTTAAACAGACGGGATCAGCACATTCCTTTGTTTCCTTATTTCACCTGCTTTTAGGCTGCCTTAACAGGGTTCACACATGCAAGGGGGTTCAGGGGACAGGAAAGCATTTGCAGCAGTTATAATCTGCTGCTATACATTTATGTATATACTTACCAATTGGCCTCCCTTGTCTGTTTGGCTGACACTCTCTGCTCTAGCACAACAAACAGGGATATATGTTTCATTCTTCAGGTATTTTGATTGCATGCATGCTCTTCCCTGCTGCACCATTTGCTCCTGTTGGACATTTATGAGCGCCCCCTCCCAAATAGTGTTGTTGCAAAGGCATGTAAATAAGTTATTATTTTATACTAGCTGTACCCGCCACACGTTGCTGTGGCCAACGTTCCTTCCCTCTTTCCTCCTTTCTTTCTCTCCTTCCTTCCTTCCTTCCTTCCTTCCTTCCTTCCTTCCTTCCTTCCTTCCTTCCTTCCTTCCCCCCTTTCTTTCCCTTCCTCTTTCTCCCTGTTCTTCCTTCTCTACCTATTCTTGGACAGCAACTCCCAGCAGTCCTCCTGATCAATCTATCTATCTGCGTATCTCTCTCTCTCTAATCTATCTATCTAATCTATCTGGAAAATTGCTGGGAGTTGCAGTCCAGGAATAGGAAATTGGAAATACGCGGGGATTGGGATGCTCTCAAAGAAATCCAAGGAGAAGAAAGTTTGCAGCATGGAAGCAGCGCATTTGGAGCATCCTCCTCTCCTAAAAGGCCTGGTCTAGGGGATGATGGGAGCTGTAGTCCAGAAGAGAGTGTGGATATGCTATTATGTGTTTTGTTTGCGGGGGGAGTCATTTTTACGCATGTGCTGTAGTAGCTTTTTCTTTTTTGGCTTTTAAAGTCCCTTCCGCTGTGTTTTCAGTGTTTTCTTTATGAGTGATGGTCACTCATAGGCCTGAAAGGTGTATTGTGTCCAAATTTGGTGCCAATTCATCCAGTGGTTTTTGACTTATGCTAATCCCACAAACGAACATTACATTTTTATTTTTATAGATTCTTCGTCTTGCTGCATGGTAGTAAATATAACAGAGCTGAAATGGTTTACGATTGAAAATTCCCTGTGTAGTAAGCACGGGGTGTAATGGTACTGTGATTAGGAGCGTGAGACTGATATTGTTTTTGGAGATGAAAACAGATTTTATGAAGAGATTACATGCAGCAGAAACACCAATAATTATGTATTTATCTGTAATGCATCTATCTGGTGACACTTGAATAGAATAATGTATTGAAAAAGATGAAGCTGCTTTTGAGACAATAAAGCAGGGGCGCGCTACTTACAAAACAACCAAGTCAAAATGATCCACCTACCCACTACAAAAATGTGAAACATATAACACAATATCTGCTTTGAACTGGGTTTTCTGAGTCCACACTGCCATATAATCTGATTCAAAGCAGATAACATGGAATTTTATTCAACTGTGTGGAAAGGACCTCAGATAACCCAGGGCCGGCAGCACTTGGGCAGTGTCGGGAACCTGTGGGGTGGGACTGAGCCTTCCTCCCGCCCTGCCTGCGATCTATCAGGACGCCCTACGCGATCTACCAGTAGATTGTGATCTACCTAATGAGCACCCCTGCAATAAAGAATAGAGACATTGATAAAGAGAAAGAGAGACAGTTAAGCAGGAAGGAGGTCTACTGTGAAGGAGGACAGAGGCAGATAAGTGGTTAATTCCATAACTTTTTGCTCAAGCATTTATGTAAAGTTCAGCCCACATTCTTATGACAAAGTTTCATCAGTCAGCTTACATTCTTCTTTGTTGGGACAGCAAATCTCCAATATTAAATTTCCCAGTCACCGCTGATAAGATGGGAGTAAGGACCTTATCACAGTCAGAAATACTCCATTTCCGAGACTGTTTGAGAATATTTTCAATTGGGTCCCATCACATGACATTTGTCTCATCTCATCAGTATTCCACCAGAATCCGTCTGCAAAGCGTCACAGAAACAGATTATTTACCAACAGAATTCTAATTGTGTTTTTTGAAATACTACGGATTCTTCCATTGCTGAAGTGCGGTTTTTGTGTGTGATAGGAAAATCTGTCTGCATCCCATCAGCAATGACTTCTTAAGAGGACACAGTCTTCTGTCTTCCAGGCCAAAAAGAGCTTTAAAAGGGGATGGACATGCAAGCTCGGGCCCTGGAGACAGAGAATAAGGCCTTCCCACATGGAGGGAACCTGGAAAAAGCTATAATCAATGAGTTCAGGACTCAGAGAGGGTGAACTCAAACAATGGTTTATTGGCTTACAATCAGTAAAAACTGATGGTCCAAAAGCTTGAAGTAGGTTGCAACAAAAGTCCTTAAACAAAGGATTTCATCCATTTGCCTGTGCAAAGCGAAGGTTCCTTTCTTAAAAGTTCCAGGTGTTCTGCTTTTTCTCTGGCTTTTGTAGACCCACGAAGTTCTGAAAAAGCCCCAAATCTGCAATCTATGGTGAGAAGGGTTCTCCTTTGTACTGCAGCTTGGTTGAGAGAGCAGGCAGGCCAGTAGGTGAACTTAAAGTGCTTTGTCCTCAGCAAGCTTTAAATTCCTGCCTTGCTATGCCCATGGAATCTCTAGAATGAGGCCAGAGAGGAAATGCTGCCTCCCATGTGACCGCTGGAAGAGGAGGAGTTAAAGGTGATGACCTCAGGTGTGGAGCCAAAACATGACTCCACCCCTAAGTGGCCGCATGGCCAAGACAATAGAACAAAGACCTTACAGGTAGGGCAGCAATATACAAATGCAGATATAATTTCAGCCCCATGGGGACGTCACACACAGAGTGATACAGGGGGTGTTTTGAATGGATTGGGAGGAGCCAGCCTGCCATGGTGTGATAAATCAAAACACAGTATTTTCAAATCATAAGAAGCATAATAATCGGTTGTGATGAGGAGAGTATGTATGCATCCCAAGCCTAAAGAGTCAAATCGAACATGACTCAATACAACATGCATCCAGTCCTAAAAAATATAGGATGTATACTGATTATATGGATTATATTCCAATATGATAAGGTCTTTATGTGGATGACGTGTATGTTTGTGGTTTAGTACCTGCAGAATAGTGGGACCTGTAGCAATGTGTTATTTCACCTGTTTTGAGGCAGAGTATTGAATAGCTACGTAAGCGTAAATCCCATTGGAATATCTAGGTCTTAATGTGCAGGCCTCTGGTGCTAGATTAAATCTTTGTTTTATCATAAATGAAGTGCTCTTAATATCTACAGCAGCTTCTGATTTACCAGACTTCTAAAATTGCAAGTTATCTTGCGATGTTTCAATAAATAATTCATGATGATCTCCCATTATGTTTTCAGAAGTGACTTTCTGCATCTGCCTGCCATTCATTTTCGTCAATCCTATATTGTGCTTAAAGGTATGGAAATTTGGCTGAGACTCTTCAGCATGTGCAAGGATATATACACACAGCCAAATCATTGTCCCTGGTCCAAAGAGTTTAAACAATCACATGAGTTCCAGATGTGCTCAGATCCCAACTTACAAGAAGAGACATGCTTTTCATTACCCATGCACTTTTTACTATCACACAGTGATGTTTATTTCACATAATGGCAAATTCAATGTTTAAATAAGCTACTTTGTTTATTACTTTACTTAGAGTAGCTACTTTAAAAAGTGAATATAGCTTGGATTGGCATACCTTTGGAATAGATAGTAAATATACTCCAAAGAAATACATTAATATCTATCTATCCATCATTTATTTATCCCTCGTGTGTCTGCCGTCTCTCAGTCTCTATCTTCTCTCTGTGTGTGTCTAATTGTATATAGATACAACACTATCTTCACATACAATTAAATCCCAGAGTGAAAAGGGAAACCATATTCATATTGTTACAGTTTCCAGATGAGCACCTCCAGTTGTGGGGTGGAGGGACTACCATACCCCCAGGGTAATGAATGCAGACTGAACTTTAGACTGGAGCTCTCCAAGGTGCTGACTATGTTTGGGAAGCAAGGCTCAGAATCTCAGACCCCTTCTACACTGTCATATAATCCAGTTTATCAAATCAGATAATCCACATTATCCGCTTTGAACTGTGTTATTTGAGTTTACACTTCCATATAATCCAGTTCTAAGCGGATAATCTGGATTTTATATGACAGTGTAGAAGGGGCCATAGATAGCTCCTTTACAATCCAAACAAAAATGATTTAGCACCACACTAATATAGAAACCTCCAGCCATTACTGCCCCCTAGTTCTGTTATCAACTGCTCTCCTGATTTAAGATGCCAAAATGACTGCAACTGAGTTTCAGAGTCATTGTTAGGAATTGTGGGAGCTGAAGTCCAAAACATCTGGAGGGGCACAGTTTGAGAAACTGCTCTAAAGTACCAGAACAGTTTTCTCCAACCTGGTGCCTGTCAGATATGTTGGCCTGATTATCTCTAACCAGTGTGATGAATGGCTGTGCTGTCTGTAATGAGGGAGCAGATAGTCCAACTTTTCTGGTAGAGATGGACTCTTGTTGAAGGCTTTGCTGGATATTCATTGGAATCATAGAACCCTGGAGTTGGACGAATGGCAGAATGGGGTTGGACTGGATGCAAGAGTCATCCAAAAATATACAGTTATGAGGTCAAGGTTGCATTATAGCTCCATTCATTACTGGGGCTGTCCCAATTGATATCAGGTCCCAGTCATTGTGCTGGACACACATTAGATCTGGTTTTCTGTCAGAGATGGAAGGAAGGTGGTGGGGTAGAGGAGTTAACTATCTCTCCGTTGCCATGGACAGACCACTTCCTGATCAAGTTTAGGCTCACTGCACCCTTTAACCTCTGCAGGGGTGGAGGACCCATTAAGATGGTCCGCCCCAGAAAGTTTATGGATCCAAATGGATTCCTGATGGCTCTTGGGGATTTCTCTGCATCCTTGGTTGGTGATTTTGTCGATGCTCTGGTTACTTGCTGGAATAGGGAAATGACTAAGGCAATAGACATGATTGCTCCAGAATGTCCCCTCTCGAGTAGCCAAACTAAACCATCTCCGTGGTTCAACGAGGAGCTGGCAGTGATGAAGCAAATGAAGAGGAGACTAGAGCGGGTGTGGCGGAAAAAGCCTAAAGAGTCAAATCGAACATGACTAAATGCCTATCTAAAGGCATAAGCTACGGCAATAGAGGCTACAAGGAAATCTTTCTATGCAGCCAATATTGCGTCTGCAAAGAACCATCCGGCGGAGCTGTTCCGAGTAGTCAGAGGTCTGTTAAATCCCGTCACCCAAGATGAGATCCCTGACAACTCAAAAGCCCGCCATGAAGCATTGGCTCAGTTCTTCACAGCCAAAGTCGCTTTGATCCGGTCTGGCTTTGACTCCATATAACGGCACCTGCTTGTTCAGTTTTAATGGATTCATTTCAATCTGTGCAGCCTGAGGATGTGGACAAGATTCTTGGAGAGGTGAGAGTGACCACATGCATCCTAGACCCCTGCCCATCCTGGCTGATAAAGGAAGCAAGAGGGGATTTGGCAGGGTGGGTGAAATGCCTCCTTATAGGAGAGCAAATTTCCAGCAAGCCTGAAAGAGGCTGTTATAAAACCACTGTTGAAAAAACCATCACTGGACCCCACCCAATTGAACAACTTTCGGCCAGTTTCCAATCTCCCCTTCTTGGGCAAAGTCTTGGAACGTGTGGTGGCCTCACAGCTCCAGGAATTCTTGGTAGACACTGATTATCTACATCTGGCACAGTCTGGCTCTAGGCCAGGACATGATACCGAAACAGCCTTGGTCGCCTTAGTAGATGATCTTCGCAAGGAACTAAACATGGGGAGTGTGTCCCTGTTGGTTCTGCTAGACCTCTCAGTGGCCTTCGATACCGTTGATCATGGTATCCTTTTGGGACACCTCAGGGACATGGGACTTGGTGATGTACTGTTTTGCAGTGGCTCTGGTCCTTCCTTGAGGGATGGTCCCAGAAGGTGTTGCTGGGGGATACCTGCTCGTCATTACAACCATTGACTTGTGGGGTCCCTAAGGGGTCAATACTGTCCCCCATGTTTTTAACATTTACATGAAGCTGCTGGGAGAGATCATCCAGAGTTTTGGGGTCAGATGTCATCTGTACGCGGATGATGTTCAGCTCTATCACTCCTTCCCACCTGTCACTAAGGAGGATGTGCAGGTCCTGAACCGGTGCTTGGCCGCTGTGTTGGTCTGGATGAGGGCGAACTAAATCCAGACAAGACAGAGGTACTCCTGGTCAGTCGAAAGGCCAAACAGGGGATAGGGTTACACCCTGTGTTAGACGGGGTTACACTCCCCCTGAAGACACAGGTTCACAGTTTGGGAGTGATCCTGCACTCATCGCTGAGCCTGGAACTCCAGGTCTCAGCGGTAACCGGGAGAACTTTTGCACAATTAAAACTTGTGCGCCAGCTGCATCTGTTGTCTGACTTGGCCATGGTGGTCCACGCTCTTGTTACATCCCGAATAGACTACTGCAATGCACTCTACGTGGGGCTGCCTTTGAAGACTTCCTGGAAGTTTCAACTTGTCCAACGGACGGCAGCCAGGTTGCTCACCGGAGCGACATATAGGGAGCATACAACTCCTTTGTTACGCCAACTCCACTGGCTACCGATCAGCTTCCGAGCACAATTCAAAGTGCTGGTTTTAACCTTTAAAGCCCTAAACGGTTCTGGCCCAGACTACTTGTCCGAATGTATCTCCTGCCACGAACCATCATGAAGTTTAAAATCTTCAGGAGAGGACCTGCTCTCGATCACATCACTATCGCAAACGTGGTTGATGGGGACAAGAGACAGGGCCTTCTCAGCAGTGACCTTCCGTCTATGGAATGCCCTCCCTAGAAATAACAGATTGGCCACCTCCCTCTTGTCTTTTAGAAGGAAAATCAAGTCCTGGTTATGGGACCAAGCGTTTGATCAGTGAGCAGCAAGTGGAAGAAGATCACACAACTTATGGCAATGAATTGACTTGGACTGGTTTTTGGATTTCTATTTTAATGGATGTGTCTTAATTAATTGTTTTAATTGTTTCAATATTTTTAATATTTTGATTGTACTGTGGTTGTTTTTATAATGCCAGCATCATACGATGTTTTTGTTTGGCTGCCCTGAGTGCCCCTTCGGGGGGAGAAGGGTGGGGTATAAATATAGGAAATAAAAATAAATAAATAAATTACAACATTTGTATCTCCAATCCCTGCATGAAATCCTGGCTCTCTGCCTCTGTCCAGCAGCAAGAACTGAATGAGAACACAGCTTGTGTTATTTGTTCTCGTCTCTAAACCCTAAATGTTATGCACAAACATATGGGGCAAAATGTGGACACTGTAGAAACTGAATTACAAAAGGGGATAAAATGAGAGCAAACCTATGACATGTGGCTTCTAACCACCTCATCAAATGGCCAGTGGCAAATGGAGGTGCCAGTCCACCTGCGAGGCATGGGGAATCTGGTGCCCCACACCTTGCATTGCCCACCTTGCCCATAGGGTGATCACATGGGGGAAGCATGGAGTGTGCATGGTGTACATGACTTCCCCCCATAGATTGGGCAACACGTGAAGCCTTCTGTGTTGCCAGGGTGGCCAGGCCTGGATTAACACCTTTTTGCGCCCTAGGGCACACTTTGGAATTACGCCCCCTTTAAGCCAACCTCTACTGCACCCCCCCCCCACATCCTTTCATCCACTTGTCCCCCTTAGGGCCCCGTATCCAGCTCTCCCGGTGTGGCCCCACTAGGTCCGCCACAGGAGTTTCCCTCTCGGCAGGCACTATAGATGCAGGCATGGGGGGCGGAGCCTCCTCCTCGATGCCGGGGCTTGAGGCACTTGGCTCCTACCTGGTATCGGGGATTGCGCATGCGTTGTAGTCAGCAGCTGTATCGATTCCACGCTTCTCCCCGATACCGGGGCTTGTTGCGTTGGGCTTCTCTCCTGTACTGGGGTTTACGCGTGTGCCATAGCGGGCAGTTCCGCTTCTCTCTCCAGTAAGGAGAAGTCTCCTCCTTGTGTTGGAGGAGGAATACCAGCTTTCATGGTGTTAGGGCTTGCGCAGACCATGCAATGGAGTTTCCTGTACTTGCACTGAAGGAGCCAGCAAGTGGATGCTGTCGACATCGAGGGAGTTCATTGTTCCTCCTGTCGATGTCGACACCAGTGTCGAGAGCCCCTGCGCATACACCGTTTGCGCAACAATAGCAGAAGCAGGAGCTGGTATTCAGGAAGGGCCAGGGGCGACACTGAAAAGGAGGACCTCTGGTATCCTTCCTTCCTCATCTCCATGCGCGTTGCATTTTTATTGGTTTCAACATTTTAATTTTATTTATTTTTTGGTCCGTGATCTGCGCCCCCCTCAACTTGCACCCCTAGGCCATGGCCTAGGTTGGCCTTATGGGTAATCCTGGCCTGAGGGTGTCGGCGGCATTCCGGTTCTGCCCCTCCGCACCCAGCATGACGTTGTTTGATGGAAGCCATCCAGCTCCATGGTTGACTATTTCTAGATTGGTGTGCCAATCTAGCCCCATATTATGAGGTTCTTAGAGAGAAGGATGGGGTGAGAAGCCCAGTAGGAATTTAACAGACTGTGCTTTAAATTAAAGCTCATCCCACTTGTATCTGAAATCTACGGTTTCATCACCTTGGGTATGTTTTACAGACTTTTATAGAATCCGACAGAATCTCATATCTCCTCCGTTCATCCTCAGATATGCTGCCTGCCAGATGTTGTTGTGCTGAAAGATTCAGCCTGACTCTCTGGAGGTGCCGTGTACGAATTCCTCTGTTATGATGGGAGTTGGAAGGAAGAACTTTTGGTAGAATTAATCAGAAACCTGATATTCAGTGTCAAAAGGCACCCTATCATTTTCTTGAGCCAAAGTTGGTTAATGATAATCCTTTTCTTCTTTGCTCTAGGCCGGTGTAGATGGAGAAAGCATTGGGAACTGTCCTTTCTCACAGCGCCTTTTCATGATACTTTGGCTCAAAGGGGTTGTTTTCAATGTGACCACAGTTGATCTGAAAAGGTAAATGCTCTTCATTAGAACGATTTGATAAGCTATACTAGATCTAAACTTGTTTTTCTTACGCTGATGGGAAAATCGTATCCCCCCCCAATGATTAGTCAGGTTTCAACAAAAATATGCATTACAATATAGATGCAATAAAAAGAATGAAGAATTGACTTTCTAAGTATTAGAAAATGGTGTATATACAATTATTATGTATATGAATAGTGATATTCTTATTATTTTCACAGAAAACCTGCTGATTTACATAATTTAGCTCCTGGTACCCACCCGCCATTCCTCACTTTTGATGGAGATGTCAAGACAGATGTTAACAAAATTGAAGAATTTTTGGAAGAAACCCTTTCTCCTCCAAAGTAATAATTTTTAGAATATTTTCTTAAGGTTATGCTAAATGTATACAAGTAAAGGAGGAAGTGATAGTTTGCCGCCTGCTCTGCAATATGATGACACTGCTGCCACATTGCTAATGACTAGGATAAAAGCATGAACAATGATTTCTGGAGCCTGATCTTCAATTCTTCTTCTCCCCCAAATTAGTCACATTGGAACCTGGTTTAGTCCTAATTTGTACCAGGGATTTTCATAAGTGCCACCTAGTCACCTAATTCAATTTACCTTGGAGGAATACCTCACCCAAAATTAGACCTTAACTAAAATATCTAACACTTTAGATCAAACTCTAGTGCTGGTAATCATTGTTTGTATGAATGCATTTTGCTCTTCTAAATAGCATAGGCACATGCCACAGCATGGCTCCACAGCCGAGTGTGCGCAATGTGTTCTAATACAGTGAGTCCAGCACACCCCACAGCCTTGAGAGCTCCCAGGAATCGAACAGCCCCAACTCCAGTTCCCAGTTTTGAAATTCATACTGGCACATATTTGCCTTCATGGGTCACAGATTATGAAGTTTTATTCAAAGACTGATAATAACTGAAGGAAGACATTTAAACTTAACTGGACTCTCAGACTGTTTCACTTCTGATGAGCACTGGGCACTTCAAATCCAATCAGATACATGTCTAGTGACCAGAAGCAGTTTGCCCGTCATCCCTTGTAAAAAGCCTGGGGGTCCAAGTGGACCCTCTGCTTACAATGGAGGCCCAGGCCTCCGCTGTAAGCAGAGCGGCATTTTTCCGCCTGTGCCAGGCAAGGCGGCTGGCACCATACTTCTCCAGAAACGGTGATCCAGGCCACGGTCATCTCGAGATTAGACTACTGTAATGCCCTCTACATTGGCCTCCCTTTGTCAGTGATCTGGAAACTCAAGTTAGTGCAAAACGCTGCTGCTCGACTGCTGGCTGGAGTGTCCCTGAGGTGTCACATCACACCAGTCTTACAGTGTTTGTACTGGCTTCCCATTGAGTACCGGATTGCTTTCAAAGTGTTGGTGTTAATCTTTAAGGCCTTGTATGGTCTGGGGCCAGCGTACTTGAAGGCCCGCCTTTCCCTGCATTTTCCCCAGAGGTCGCTACGGTCCCAGGACCAAAATCTGTTGGAAGTCCCGTCGGTCAGAACCTGTCGCTTGTCATCTATGAGACAGCTTGCCTTTTCGGTAGCAGCGCCTAACTTATGGAATGCCTTGCCGGAGGAGGTCTGAGTAATAACAGACCTGTCCTCCTTCCGGAGGGTTTGCAAGACTAACCTCTTCCGGCAGGTGTTCAACCTTTAGGCTCTGCTTAATCCATATACTCTGTCTTAGTTTAAATTGCTTTTATTGTGTTTTAAGTGCTGGTTGCGATTATGTTTTATGTCTGTGTTGTGAACCACCCTGAGCCTATTGGGAAGGGTGGTATACAAGTTGAAATAATAAATAAATAAATAATACATAGGGGCCATGGCATAACAATCAGTCCACTGGTACTATTGCACAATGGATGCCCAAATGTTGTAACATCTCAGCAGTTCCTAAGGGAATATGGATTTTGCAAAACTACATAGTTCTGTGTCTTACACATGTAAATCCACTTAGGAAGGTATAACACCATGCTCAGTTCCATATGTGTTTGTCTTATAAATATTACATGGAGGAATTTGTTGTTGTTTTTTTTTAAAAAAAACACCACACTTACCTTTTTCCAGGTATCCTAAGTTGGCTGCCAAGCACCGTGAATCCAATACTGCTGGCATAGATATCTTCTCTAAATTCTCTGCATTTATCAAAAACACACAACAGCAAGACAATACAAGTAAGTTTGTTCATGTATATGTTACAGAATGATGCTTTCCAACTTTCTCTGTGAGACGTAAACAACTGGCAAACCCCTACTTTGACCACAGGAGTGTGCCAGTTGTCTATTTCTTACAGATCACTTGTACACAAGCATGAAATGTACAGCTTCAGGTTTCAAAATTCTGTGACTAAAGAACACCAATTCCCATTAGTAATAAAGAGTAAGAAAGAGCCATAGACTCATATAGAGTTGGAAGACAGCACAACACGCTGTCATGAGGAACACACAGTCAAAGCACAACAGATGGCCATCGACTTTCTGTTTTCCAGTCAACAATTCAAAATCCATCTAACAGTAGCATTGCCTAACTCTTATTTTATTACCTTCTTTGTGAGAATGTCATAGGGTACCTATCAAAGGCTTTAGATATACTACATCCACAGCATTCCCTTAACAAGCTTGTAACTCTATCAATGAAAAAGATAAGGTTTGTCTGGCTTGTCTTATTTTGCAGAACCTCATGTTGACTTTTTGTGAGTATGGCATTCCTTCCCAATGCCATACTGTCTACAGCAGGGGTGCTCATTAGGTAGATCGCGATCTACTGGTAGATCGCGTAAGGCATCCTGGTAGATCGCAGGCAGGGTGGGAGGAAGGCTCAGTCCCGCCCCACAGGTTCCCAACGCCGCCCAGGTGAAGAAGGAGGTTGGACTGGATGGCCCTTGGAGGTCTCCTATTCTAGGAACCCATTGTTGTTGTTGTTGTTGTTATTATTATTATTATTATCAAGAGGCTGAATGGCCATATGTGAGGAATGCCTTGATTGTGTTTTTCCCTTATGGCAGAAGGAGGTTGGACTGGATGGCCTTTGGAGGTCTCCTTCTACTCTAGGAACCTATTGTTGTTGTTACTATTATTATTATTATTATTAGCAGAGGCTGAATGAATATTATCATCATTATTATTATGAATAAATTCAGGGGCTTATTATACTCACATTTAGTTGAATTCAGTCTTAAAATGTATTATATGGCTCTCACTGAAATAAATTTCCAAATATTTTGCTTTTATGGCTCTCTGAGTAGTGGGTAGGTAGATCATTTTGATGTGGTTGTTTTATAAGTAGCTCGCATGCTGAAAAAGTGTGAGCACCCCTGGCTTACAGATTGTCTGTTCAATGATCTGCTCCATAATCTTTCCTGGTATCAATGTCAGGCTGACAGGATCATAATTATTTGGGTCCCCCCCCCCAGTTTTGAAGATAGAGACAGCATTTGCCTTCTTCCAGTCTGCTGGAATAATAATAATAATAATAATAATAATAATAATAATCTTTATTTATATCCTGCCCCATCTCCCCGAAAAGAGTCGGGAACTTCTCTGGTTCTCTAGGAATTCTCAAAAATGATTGTTCTAAAATTACTTCTGCCACTTTTTAAAATACCCTTGTATGTAGTTAATCTGGTCCTGGAGACTTTAAATTAGCTAGATATCCCTGTACTGCCTTTTTACCTATTCTGTGCTGTATTTACCCTACGGCATTATCTGTTCCAGTATCCCCAAGTTGAGCACTGTTAACGTTTTGGGAGAAGACTAAGGCAAAGAAGATGTTGAATATTTTTGCATTTTCTCTGTCTGCTGTTTCATTCCATCATTGCCTCTACACAGTGTGACTCTACCATTTCCTTGTTCTTCCTTTTGCTACAGACATAACAAAAGAAAGTCATTTTCAAACTGTTTTTAACCTCTCTAGCAAGTTTGAACTCATTCTGTGCTTTGGTTTTCTAACTTTATATGCTGGCTATTCATTTTAATTCCTCTTTAGTGATCTATGTGTAACATTCCTCCAAGTTTCGATCTCCTGTGTTTGAGGAGTAGTCTCCTCCTCAAAGAGATCCCATGTGATTCTCCTGCAACCTCTTCCTCCCTAATATGTTGTAATGTGGATACCTGGGCCTCAAGGTGCTGGACCTTCTCTTCCAATTGGGAGGAGTGGTGTGTGAGATGGTGTGCTAAGAGGAAAGTGCAGCCTGTAGTTTGACAGTGCCATTTGGGGAATTGTGTAATACAAAGAAGGGGATATGTCAGTTTGTTCTCGTTTTCTCAGAGGATGAGTCTGTGATGCCTAAGCAAACTTTTAGGCCATGATGCAATAATGTCCTTAATGTTTAGGTCAAATCTTATTCAGATTATTATTTAGATGAAAGTTAAATGGGCCTTCCTTGGCAGGTTTCTTGTATTTCTTGGCAGATTTTTTAAAAAAATGTATCTGCAATCACTGGGAAGTCCAAAGTGATGTCTACACTTAGGCAGAAAAAAATGAAATGTAAAGATACAGAATGGGTGATGCCTGGCTCGACAACTGTCCATGTGAAAAAGATCTTGGAGTGCTTGCGGACTATAAGTTCAACATGAGTTAACAGTGTGATGCAACAGCTAAAAAAGCTAATGGGATTTTTGGCTGCATAAAAAAAGAGTCTAGTGCAGGGGTGGGCAATTATTTTTTCCAAGGGGCCGCACGAGAGCCGAAAAATATTATGGAGGGCTGCACCTATTTATTTATTTACTATATTTACTATATATTACACATCATTAATATTAACATATTAATATATCAAGAAATATTCATATATTATTAGTATTAATATCAGAATTATTATATTATAGTATATATAGACATAATATATTGAAGTTATAATATAATATAACATAACATTATATTATTTATTATTATATTATTATTATAAAATTATTATGAAATAATAATAAAAACCACTAAAATAAAATAAAATTCATGAAGACAAGGTGCGAAACAAGATGGAGGCTGATATCCTCAAGAGAGGAAGGATCCCAAGATGGAATGGCCCAATGAACCCGGCCCAGAGGATGACAAAGCGGACCCAGCCACCACCGCAGCAGAGCAGAGCAGCAGACGATCGGATGCTGTAGGCCTCCACCCTCTCTCGCCCCCAGCCGTTCCATCAGAGGCGTTCCCGATCAGCTAATCGCCCTGGCAACTCAAGTCTTCCGAGTCGCCAGGGCGATCATCCGCCGCAGGTCGCCGACTGCTCCCGCTGCAGGCCTGGATCGCCATGGTGCCCCTTTATTCTGCTTTGGTTGAACCTTACCTGCAGTACTGTGTCAAGTTCTGGACACCACAGTTTAAAAGATATATTGATAAACTGGAAGATGTCCAGAGGAGAGCAACTAACATTATCAAGGGCCTGGAGACCATGAATCACTATGAGAAGTATCTTAAAGAACTGGGCATGTTTAGCCTGCAGAAGAGAAAGCTGAGAGGAGACATGATAATCATGTATAAATATGTGAAAGGATGTCATAAGGAAGTAGGCATGTTTTCTACTGCCTTGAAAACTAGGACCCAGAGCAATGGGTTCAAAGGATAGGGAAGGAGATTCCACCTGAACATTAGAAGGAATTTCCTGACCGTACAAGCTGCTCAACAGTGGAACTCTCTGCCTTGGAATCTGGTTGAAGCTCCTTTCTTGGAAACTTTTAAACAGAGGCTGGATGGCCATCTGTCAGGGATACTTTAATTGTCCTTTCTTCCATAGCAGGGGGTTGGACTGGATGGCCCATGTGGTCTCTTTCAACTCTATTATTCTATGATTATATGATTCTTTAAACCACTGGTTGTCAACCCAGATGTTTTGGCCTACAACTCCCAGAAATCCCAACCAGTTTAGCAGCGGTTAAGATTTCTGGGAGTTGAAGGCCAAAACATCTGGAAACCCACAGGTTGAGAACCATTGCTTTAAAGCAAAGATGGACAAGTAGGGAGACCTACATTAGCTCTTAGGTGACTGCTGTTTTTGCCTTTGAACCCATCCATTAGGCATGAGAAAAAAGTTATGAAAATGAAATGATTCGTAAGAAATTCGTAAGAAATGCTACTTTTGAGTATTTCCGCACCTGGAACGCCAACCAGGAAGTGGACTTTCTTTATAGAACTTCGGGGGCCAGGATTTTCTTAAGTGTCGTTATTAGGTCGTAAGGGGGGGGGGCACCCTCCTTCTCTCTCACCACCCTCCCGGCTCCCTTGCCAATAAGTATTATGGCAAGGCAAGCCCTAAACTCGCTCCTTCTTTCGGCTGGAAGCCTGGAAAAAAATGTAAACAGAGAGGATTACTCAGAAGTAAATCTGCAAAGGGGGGCACTTTGGATGAAGTGCCCTCCTTTGTGGATTTACTCTGAGTAAACCTCTCTGTTTACATTTTTCCAGGCTTCCCTGCCTCTCCTGCCTGCCAGGATCTAAAGCATCAAAGTATTGGGGTGAGAAACCAACCTAATGTATAATAGAATGAATGCTACTGTAAGTGCCTAATATTATAAGTAATCAACTGGTCATATACCTACATTCCATGCACATGCAATAATACAGCAGTAATAACAATGGGTATAAGAAGAGGTAAAATTCAAACCGAAGTATTCTGACTGTGCTCCCTCCTCAAACTGCAAAAGGCTCTTCTCTATGAGCCCGGAAAAGCCAAACCCGGGCACAGCGTTTGCTGCCTGGGTGCACACACATACATATTCTTGGGGGGTTTGCTGCAGAATCCCGGGCTCATAGAGAAGATTCTGCAGCACATCCCCCAAGAATATGTATGTGTGTGCACCCAGGCAGCAAACGCTGTGCCCGGGGTTTTGGCTTTTCCCGGGCTCACAGAGAAGAGCCTTTTGCAGTTTGCACCGCTTGAGGAGGGACCACAGTCAGAGTACTTCGGTTTGAATTTTACCTCTTCTTATACCCATTGTTATTACTGCTGTATTATTGCATGTGCATGGAATGTAGGTATATGACCAGTTGGATTACTTATAATATTAGGCACTTACAGTAGCATTCATTCTATTATACATTAGGTTGGTTTCTCACCCCAATACTCTTTGATGCTTTAGATCCTGGCAGGGCAGGAGGAGTGGACGGTTCTCCCTGCCCCTTCTGCCTGCCAGGATCTAAAGCCTTGAAGACGGGCCAACTTCAGCCCTCCAGGTGTTTTGGACTTCAACTCCCACCATTCCTCACAGCCTCAGGCCTCTTCCTTTTCCTCTCAGCCTGGGCAAACTTGGGCCCTCGCTCCCTCGGGATCAGGGTGAGAGAGAGGCAGCAAGGAGCGAGGGGGGGCTCCTCCTTTTTTTGGTGCTTCCAAGAATAGAATACCCCCTCCCTCCCTCCCTCCCTCCCTCCTTCCCTCCCTCCTTCCTATTTGGAGAGTCCCATCTAGAATTCAGTGTGATTTATTCAAGTTTTGGCCTACAACTTCCAGAAATCCCAGCCAATTTACCAGCTGTTAGGATTTCTGGGAGTTGTAGGCCAAAACCATCTGGAATGCGCATGTGCTGGCATACGAACTACTAACGAATTTCGTTAGTAATTAAGTTACATTTTAGAAATTTTCGGAAATTTTTTTGTAAGCCTTTCTTTTACTAATCAAAAAAAATCCCCCCCCCCCCATTTGATTTTAGAATCACCATTTTTGGGTTCGAAACCATGCCTACCATCCATGTCTGATTTGACCTTTTGAATTAGCTAGCCATGTTGGGCTTCTGAACCAATGGTTTTGTGGTAGCTGAAATCATTCAACAACTTGAGTGGCAAAGGGGTCTGTTTAACAAAAAAGGTTAAGAACTCCTACTCTAGAGCAGTGTTTCCCAACCAGTGTGCCGTGAGCGATCATCAGGTGTGCCTTGGGAAATTGAAACCTCCAATACCCTTTCTTTCCCCTCCTGCCAAACACTTTTTCTTCTCCACTCGGGCTCCCTTCTTCCCAGCCTCGCTCTGCTTGCTTTGCCTCGCTTTGCTCACGCTGCCACTTCTGCGGGAGGGGGGGAGGGAGGAAGATGTGACCCATGCGGGCACTACTGCGCAGACTTGCCCCACATCTTCCTCCCTCCCCTCCACAGTGCTCTCTGGATATAGGTGAACTACAACTCCAAAACTCAAGGTCAATGCCCACCAAACTCTTATAGTATTTTCTCTTGGTTATGGGAGTTCTGTGTGGGAAGTTTGATTCCATTCCATCATTGGTGGAGTTCAGAGTGCTCTTTGATTGTGGGTGAACTATAACTCCCAGCTGTTGAGCAAGACCTTCGTGTGTGTCTTTCTACCATTCCTGCCAGGATATCTATGTTGTGTTCATCAAAACAGGCCCAGGTTTCACACTGAGTGTATAAATACATTTAAAAACATATTAACTATATGTATTACTGTGTTAGAGTGTCATTTTTTGTCATTTTGGTTGGTGGTGTGCCCCAGGATTTTTGTAAATGTAAAAAATGTGCCGCGGCTCAAAAAAGGTTGAAAAACACTACTCTAGAGGACATTTTGGAACTACTTTTTCCAAATAGCAAAAAAACCTATTTGGTGCAAAACAGCCTTGGGTGCCTTGCTTGCTCCTGCTTCAAAGAGAAGCAGAAAAATTCTTTTCCAGAGGTGTGTGTGTGTGTGTGTATGTGTATGAAACCCTGTGGAGGCAAGGCATTACACAGCGAGCCCTGTCTGCACATCCTCTCTTTCTGTTCTTCTCTGTTCTCTACAGGCAACAGCCTGATGGGATAATGACCAGTGGCAAAATGTCTTCTGCCCACTTGAAATCTTGAAACATATAAAATCCACAAGACATATTTTATGGCAATATAAATATGTTTATATTTTCAGTCTCTTTCTCCCATTGGCTTGACTACTCTGGCCGCCTTGAAATGTGGAAGTTGAAAGGTTTGGAGCGGGCTCGCGAGGGCTGTAAGCCCAGAAGCAAACACACTTCTGCCATATCTAAATTCCACAATTTTTAAACATCTTGAAAGAGAAGGAATTGGTTCCAGATTTTCAGGATGTGGCAAGCTGTGTTTAAATAAAACGTGCATATTTATTATTTCATGCCAGTTCAATTATATCCAACTTGATTCTTTCTATCCCTTGAATCACCCAAATCATTTTAATAAGAGGGCTTTGCCGAAGACATGCTCTCCCATCCTCTCATAGCTTAGCATGAAATGCAACCGGAGAGAAGAAACACGGTGAAAAAACGCCACTGTCTTCACTTTGAATTAAAAAGTGGCCCCCACACAATTATATTTAATTTGAAAAGGAAACATCTATTTTTCTTAAGTTAATTTTACCTGTATATCCAAATTTTTGTTATTTACTAGCTTTACTGGGAAGATGGTGAAAAATCCCTTCCATATTTTCACTTCTCATTGCCCTGTTGAAAGCATGAGAGAGAGCAACAAAACTGCATGGATTTTTGAAAAGCCAGCTTTTTACCTAACTTGATTGATTGAGAAGGTGGGCTAAATCCCACCCCATGCAGTGACAATCTTCAGACAGGGAGTGACAGAAGGGAAAATAAAATAGAGAAAATACAGATCCTACTGTGTGTATCAGTGAAATATACTAAATACCTTTGAAACACGGGGAAGGGCATTTTATATTTGGTGTTGAGGATAATATCAGAATGCAACCTTACCTCTCCCGCTGCGACCTGGCCACGGTGATCCAAGCCACGGTCATCTCGAGGCTCGATTACTGTAATGCGCTGTACATTGGCCTACCCTTGTCGGCGATCCGGAAACTCAAGCTGGTGCAGAACGCTGCAGCACGTCTGCTCCCAGGAGCATCAAGATCTGCCCACGTGACTCCACTCTTGCGCGAGCTGCACTGGCTTCCTATTGAATTCCGGGTCACCTTCAAGGTGTTAGTTTTAACTTTCAAGGCCTTATATGGTTTGGGGCCAGTGTACCTGAAGGAGCGGCTTACCCCTTATGTGCCCAGGAGATCACTGCGCTCAGAGGGGCTCAATCTATTGGATGTGCCGGGCATTAAGGTCTATAGACTTGCTAGCACGCGGCAGAGGGTGTTTGACGTAGCTGCGCCAACCCTGTGGAACACCCTCCCCGAAGAGCTGCGAGCCATCCGGGACTTAATGCCGTTCCGTAGAGCCGTAAAGACCTGGCTATTCAGACAGGCATTTGGTCCATAACCAATGCCGTGTTTTCAGCATCCTGTTGTGTCGCTGTCAGCATATTCCTACTGCCATTGCAGTTCTGCTGGAATTTGATTTTAACTGGGGGTTTTATCTGGTTTTATTGCATTTTATGTGGTTATCTGTTTTTAACTCTGTAAACCACTCTGGGCTCCAGAGAGAGCGGTATATTAAGTCGAACGAATAAATAAATAAATAAATAAATAAATAAAATAAACTCCACACTTTGATTATATCAGTGAAGTCGTGATGCTATACTTGACATAAAATTAGTGTTTGATTTCCTCATATATATATATAGTGCAAGAACAAAGAATTCATAGAACATCTCGATGAATAGGCTCTGACATCAGCTTTCAAGAATCTTTCCGTAGACACTTCGCCTTTTCATCTAAACCCATCATTAGTTCCAACTGAAGTATTTCATTTATTTATATGATTTATATCCTGCCTTTCTCCACAAAATACCTACACTGAATCAATGGATACTTTGATGCGGTCAGTGGATCTTATGTAGCTGATACTAGGGTTGTGCCTTTGGGATAGACCTTGACCCGTTTCATGTTCTGGCTTTCAGTGGGGACCCTAATCTAGTATTTGGGAGCCTCCTGAAATTGGGAGGGCAGATAGGCTACCTGTTTTTGTGCAGGGGAGCCGAAAGATCAGTTTTTTATTGGACCATTATTTGGGGGACACGATGACTTTCCACCTAGGATCCCCTTCTCAGCGCACGGTTAAAAGGTGCTTCTTCTTAACTGCTGTTTCTACTCTAGAGCAGTGTTTTTCAAACTTTTTTGAGCCGCGGGACATTTTTTACATTTACAAAATCCTGGGGCACACCACCAACCAAAATGAAACAAAATGACATTCTAACACAGTAATACATATAATTAATATGTTTTAAATGTATTTATACACTCAGTGTGAAACTTGGGCCTGTTTCGATGAACACAACATAGATATCCTGGCACAAAACATACTAATACTAACCCAAGGAGGGACCATCAGTCAAACAATTGATTTTGTCATTTGGGAGTTGTAGTTGCTTGAAGTTATAGTTCACCTGCAATCAAAGAGCATTCTGAACTCCACCAATGATGGAATGGAACCAAACTTCCCACACAGAACTTCCATAACCAAAAGAAAATACTATAATACTATGGTGGGCATTTACCTTGAGTTTGGAAGTTGGAGTTCACCTACACCCAGAGAGCACTGTGGACTCAAATAATAATGGATCTGGAGCACACTTGGCATGAATACTCAATATGCCCAACTATGAACACACATGGAGTTTGGGGGAAATAGACCTTGACGTTTGGGAGTTGAAGTTCACCTACATCCAGAGAGAACTGTGGACTCAAATAATGATGGGCAGGCCTCTTTCTCATGGGGAGGGAGACACTCCCCCCTTTTTCAACTGTCCCTCCGCTCACCTCTGCCTCTCTGCCGGCCTTTCCTCCTCCTCAAATGGCGACCGCTGAGAAGGGGGAGGGGCCCGAGTGACGCCACCCTTCCCTCCGCCCTCCCTCGATTGGAGGCTGGCTGGCATGCGCAGAGGGGAAACGGCTGAAGGAGGCGGTGCCCCAGCCCCTTCTTCTTTTTCGCTGCCACCCGGCCCTTCCTCCTCCTCCTTCCCCCGCAAGTAGCAGCAGGAGTTCTGCAGGAGGGGGAAGAAAGGGTATACTGGAGGTTTTCCCACGGCACACCTGATGATTGCTCACGGCACATTAGTGTGCCGTGGCACACTGGTTGGGAAACACTGCTCTAGAGGAAGTACTTGGCTGCAGGCACTGGCAAGCACATATTTTTTGGGCCTGCATGCCACACTCTTTCCAAAGCAAGAAGGCATGTTCTGTTCTTTACTCTAGAGGAGGCGCTCGGCTACATGGACCTGCAAGCCACGTACGCATGCTCTCTCTATCCAAGGAGAGTGCATGTCTGGCATGTAGGCCCAGAAAACGCACTTGCCTGCCAGTGCCTGCAGCTGAGTGCCTCTTACTCTAGAGTAAGAAGCACTAGGCTGCAGCCACTGGCAGGAGTGCATGCTTTCTGGGCTTGAACACCACACATAAACTCTCTTTCCAAGGCAAGAAGGCAAGTTCTGGGAGGCGCTCGCCTGCCGTGTTAGTGCTTTCTCTCCCAGGCTGCACCACACCAGCCAGCCATGCACTCTCCAAAGCATTTTAAGGAGGCTTCCCACTTCCAGATAAGGAAGAGCGATGAACTCCTGGAAGAGGAGAGTAATTTTCAGGAAATGAGGATTTACTTTTTGTTTGCTGTGGGATTGAGAGAAAAGATTAAACTGTGATGCCAAAAAGCAGGCCAGGAGCCGGGACCCACTCCTGTTTGCTTTCGTGTCGAGCTGATTTTCATACTGGGAGGGGCCTTCCCATTGCGTGCTCCCGAAGTACCGAAATAAACTAAAGAAATGAAGGAAATGGGAGAAACTAATTCCACGCACAAATCTAACAGATTTAGGCCTTCAACCTCCTAGTCTCAAGATGTAGGACATATCTAGATCTTGGACTTAATTGTTCTTCCTTTTCCGCAATGAACCATGGAATTTGTAGTATTATAATGTAGCAGAATTCTCATTGGCCCTACAAAATTTAAAAAAAAGAATAGATATATGAACTACATTACTCAAAACTAGTAAAAAATCATATGTGTGCAAAGCTGTCAATTTTTGAGCAACATATTGGCTTCTCTGAGCGCAATGCCTGCATACAGCAAGGGGTGGGGCATCTGATGCATTCCAGATGTTCCTGAATTGCATCTCTCATCAGCCATGCCCAGTGTTATTGTCAGTGAGTAATGAGACACTGGGTCTGAGATCTTGACCTGCACGAATGTCGCATTATGTGTCCCACTGCCATCTCTTACAATGGCCTTTCGACTTGAGATTCATCATGCATCACTCTTTCTCTGCTGTTTTTAGTATCCCTTGTTCTTGGATTTTGAGCATTGATTGGATGGAGTTTTAATGCGAATGTTTTATACTTTTATGTCTATTTAACTTGGTTTTTAATTGGATAGATATTCTATCTGACTATGTTATTATTATTATTGTGTTTTTGTTTAATGAGTTGTTTTGTTTATTGTCTGAAGGACATTTGATCCCATGTAAGCCGTTGTTGTTGTTGTTATTGTTATTATTATTATTATTGCTTCCTGGAGGCTTTTCTTTTCAGACAAAGATCCCTGACCGATAACTGTAACTCACTGATTTATTAATGTATTTGTTTTTTAGATTACCTTTTCGTATTTGCTTGTTTCAGCCTATTATACGCCACTCTAAAATCAAAGTAAATCAATATTTATTTATTTATTTAAATTTATTCGTCGCCACTCCCAGCTGTCTCAGGGTGACTTACATAATGACAGCATCATATTAAAACCATGTCGTAGGATTAAAACAGTAGCAATAATACTGTTGCATAACATAACATCAGGAGAGGCCGAACAGATTTAAGACCCTAAGGCCTGCTGGAACAGTAGGGTCTTGCAAGCCTTCCGAAAAGCTAACAGACTCTGAAGGGCAGAAATAAGAGGATGTGGAATCTTAAGGAATTTGGGGTTTCAAGAGTTATGGGATTTATCATCTGTATTCTGTATCACTGGATGATGCTGGGACAAATCACTGAGTGTGATGTCTGATGTGCCAGTCGGCAGCCATAGAGAAAGGCAAGTGGAAGAAAGGATGGCAATTGCTGGCAATCCATTTTGGGAGGAGAAATTGGACCTTGGCCAATTAGGACTTTCCATACATCTTTCAGAAACACATCTTGTCAAGCCGCATTTCGACATCCTCTAATATCTGTTTTGCCTGATCCCAAATGTAAAGCAAAGGCAAAGAATCCCACTGATTTTTGACGATCGCATTGTAAACGGAAACAAGGCGGCTACTGATCTGATCTTCAGGAAAATGGATATATTGAATAGATGCAATGCTTTTGTGGCTGTTTGCTGCTGAAGCGGGTGGTGGGTAGTAACTAGCTGTTTGCAGCTGACTAATCCTTCCTAAAGTTGTACTTTCCTTGGCTTAGAGAATGAGCCCTTTGATTTTGTTGGAAGGTGTTTTTAAAAATTTGTTGCTGAAATGAATATTTAATGCTGCCCGGTGTGGGTGGCCGCATTCATTAACGTGTTCCACTGTGCTGCTCTTTACTTGAAACTGAACTGGGAGACCACCAGCATGATTTCCTATAGTGGAATTTCCAGCCGTCTGACCAGAGGAATCCACTGGTCTGGCTTGAATTCAAGTCAAGTGCCCAGAAATAAAAGAACATTAATCGTTAATTTCCATCTGATTAAATCTGTTCCCCCTCATGTTGCTACATCAGATCTTGTGGTTAGGCAAGTAAGGTGAGACATGGCTGTGTGCTATATATAGTAAAGTAAGATGCTGTTAAAACATTAGTAGGACATAATTCTCTGAATGCTTACATTACTTTAGTTCTGTTGTCCTTGGTGCAGATTGAGAATGGTAAGAGAAGAGGATCTATAGTAACTGTTTATAAACGTTCTGCTTGTACTACTTCATGAACACATAATGTGCCAGAGGTATCAGCCTCCCAAACAATTCATGCTATGCAAACTGTCATGTTGACAGGCCTAGTGAGACTTGAAGAGGGAACGCAAACCTTTGGAAGTTGCATTGGAGGAAGAATTCTGCCAGGTCCCATTTCTTCTGGCAGCATAGTCTATAATGAAAGTAGCTACATCTAGAGAATTATAGTACAGGGTTTCCATTGCGTTTGACTTGGCAAACTTGTGAGAAAGAATTTCTGCCCTGCAAATTAAGATGACCAAAATTGAAGCAATGCTTTTAAAGATAAAGGGTCCTTTCCATAACTTTGTGAATGGATTTAATTTTCAGGCTCATTTTTCTTTCAAAAGTAGGAAACTGAGATACGAACGCACCATTTTCTCAAAACATGGTCCAGGCATGCTTGGCCCGGTTGAACACAGAGTCTTCTATAAGACCCTGGTCCTAGCATTCAAGGCCTTTCGAGGTCAGGGTCCTTCATATCTAAGAGACCGTTTAATGCCACTCCACCACCAGAGACTGCCACGGTCAGCTCATGAGAACCTTCTCTATGTCCCTGGCCCTAGAGAGGTCCGTTTGGAGTCCACAAGACAGAGATCCTTCTCAATCGCAGCCCCAATCTTGTGGAACTCCCTACCGCCAGACCAAAGAGCCACTCCTGATCTACATACATTTTTAGGGGCACTTAAGACATGGCTTTTCAGAAGAGCCTATGATTGTTAAGTAACAAGCTGTGACTATGAAGCCTGTTTATTTTAATTGTGTAAGTCGCCCAGAGCACCTTTGGTGGAGGGCGACTCATAAGAAATAAAGTTGAGTTATGTTTTGAGGAGAGCAGAAATTAAGATTCATTCATGCCTGGCTGTTGCAAGCCTCATGAGGAGGCTGACAATATTTATTTATTTATTTATTTTAAAAAAGAGTAATTATTGAAATTTTCAATTATGCTTTTGATACATAGATAGTATGTAGAATAGAAAGGAAAATACATTTGTAGGTTACTTTAGTTGGTGTTGGGTAAGGGTAGGGGAGTGAGGAATAGGAGGGAAAAGGGTCTTTGTTACTATAAGGGAGAGATAAGAAAAGAATCAAAGAGAGAAAAAGTGATAAACTATATACATATTGACCTCCATTCTTCTTCTGGGTGGAGTAATCTTATATCCATTATTTAAAGTTTGTTATTTCTTAATTTTGTATTTAATTCTTAGTGAAATAAGTATCCATTTGTGTTCAATCCGTCTGTCTTCTTGCATTCGGGGCATTTTTCCTTAGAAGGAAGGTCAGCTTGTCCATGTCCTTTATTTCAAATATTTTTTCTGTCCATTCTTCCTTCTGGTAGATTTTCAGTTTTCCATAACCTGGCATATATAATCCTCGCTGCTGTGGACATATAGAAAAAGAGAATGTCTTCGTTTTCATCTAAAATTAGATCTTTATCTGTTATCCCTAGTAAGTAGTATTCTGGTTTTAATGGCAATTTTTTGTTTATTATTTGCTGCACTTCTTTGTGGATTATTCTCCAGTAAATTGTTGTTTTCGGGCAGGTCCATCACATGTGGAAGAAGCTGCCTGTGTGAGTATGGCATTTCCAGCACTTGGATGAAGTTTTGTTATACATAATGCTAATTTTCTTTGGTGTTATATACCATCGGTGGAATAGTTTCAACCAATTTTCTTTTAGATCTGAGGCATAAGTGTATTTAAATTTTTTAGTCCAGATCAACTGCCATTCATGTAGTTTAATTGATCTTCCTATATTTTTTGCCCATTTCACCATGCAGTTTTTTATAGTTTCCGTTTCTGTTTCCCAATCTATCAGTCTATTATATAATTTATTTATTTATTTATGGTATTTGTACCCCGTCGCTTCTCACCCCCGAAGGGGGACTCAGCACGGCTTACACTACAGCACTACAGGCCGCTACACCATAATACAGAAATATAATCCATACAACAATATAATCCACATCACATATAAACATTAAAACCATTACATAGTCATTAAAATCAATATATACATCAGTAGTTAAAGCCATAAAACAAAACACAGTGTCATCTACCGCTACGCCAATAAACCAGAGAGTGGAGGCAGCAATAGGGTAAAAAGCCTGTTTCAACCTCATCTTTCACCTGATTTCAAAGACGTAAGAGGCAAAGCAAAACTAATGCCGAGAAAGATAATAGGAGAGTCCAAAGGGGTTGTCAGGTCCTATGACTCTGAAAACAATATTCCACCAAGAAATATCATAAAATGTCTACTTCCCCATACAGTATAACTACTTTATACATGGGTGTGTGTGTGTGGATGGGTTCCAAAACTCCCTATAGATAGCTGAAACCACTGATAACTGAAAACACAGACAATAGTGAATCTTATATTTTGATTTATGCTTGCACAATAAGTAGGATGTAGAGAGGGAAAGTATTTTTGGAGTGCGGATAAATGAAACTGCGGATATTGAAACTATGGATAAGGTGGTGATACTACATCTGTAATAATGAAAAGAACTTCAAATTCAAGAAGTTCTGAATCAGAACTCTTCCCAATTCAGGATGGACTTATGACCTTGTCACGGGGGGGGGGGGGCATCCCCGTGCTGTTTCGTCAAAACAGTAGGCACAAGGGGAGACTTTGTCACACCGCATCCTATTCTAGCATGGAGATGCTTCACCCATCACACAGGGAGAGTGTCACCCAAACTGGGCAGAAGTGTGCTGGAGGGCAGTGTTGAAGGATGGGGTCTGCACTGGAAGTCACATGATGTAGTCATGGGGTGGGTAATTACTAACAGCTGGTAAACTGGCTGGGATTTCTGGGAGTTGAAGTCCAAAACCCCTGGAGGGCCGGTAATTGCCCACCCCTGATGTAGCGTCATGCCAGACATGGAACTCTGTCCCCGAAGCAGGCTGGAAGCATCCTAGGATGCTTCTTTTGGTTAGTGTGATTAGGTTCTTGAAGACTTTTGATCTTGGGTCTAGGCCTAAATACATTAAAGCACCAAATCCCATCTGATCATGGAAACTAGACAGGGTTGGCTCTGGTTAATATTTGGATGGGAGACACCCCACACCCCCCAACACACACAAGGTGTACCAGGTGCTATAGCTCACATTTCAGAGGAAGAAACTCACAAAACTACTACTGAATATTCATTTGCTCAAGAAAGCCTTATGAGAAGGGCCCCACCTTGACTGCTTGCCAGCGGTCTCTCACCCATTCTCCTCTTGCCAAGTTCGTCTCAAAACTTTAGTGAAGGGGGTTAGAGTATGTGACCAGAGGGAAGCTTTTCTTCAATGCAAGAGCAGCATCACAGGGCAGAATCTTATCTGGAAAGGGCTTTTCTGAAACTACTGAACAGTGCAGACGAATGCAATGACAGTTTTTGGAAAAGAAAGTCTGTTAACTGCCTAATAGAACTCAAGAGGGCACCATAGACTCGGAGATACTTCGTTTCCCCTTGGCTATCGTCTAGTGAAGTAAAAATCTGAAGCTACTTTTGGGTGCCTGTTCTTCAAAGTATCTCATGTTGCTCTTTGATCATTTAAATTACACTGCACACTCTGTGTAAACATCCAGCAGCTTAATTTGGAATGCTGTAATGATCATCTTTCATTTATAAATTGCTGTGGCTTTATATTTAAGGCTTGATTTTTCCCCCTTTGTTGCATTAGTCCTTGGCATGTGGTGTAAAGACTTCACGAGAGAGGGAGATAAAGTGCCCAGTTCACTGAAGACAGTTTCAACTGAGAATAAATGATGAAATAAAACAAATCCATGTTGTGAATCTGTGCCTGTAGTGTAGGTTAAACACAAAGTTTGGAGAACAGGCTGGTTATTCTATCTCTAGCTCAGAGTGTCACCAATGGATGTCGGAGAAGGCAATGGTTTGGGATACTCGGCCACATTTGTCTTTTGGCTGTGATCACATGGAGATGAATTTTTATTGGGCAGTGATGGTTCAAGTGACCTCTTCTTGTGGAGGCTGCCACAAGGTACGACTGTAGCTACCCGAAAGAGCCAGTAAGCCTATGTCAGTCATGTTTGTGGTCATAGACCAGGGGTGGTGAACCTACGGCCCGTGGGCCGGATGCGGCCCGGCAGCCGATTCTGTCCGGCTTGGGGAGAAGGGCATTGGGGGCGGGGCGAAGAGGAAGGGGTGCCGCTGCCACCATCCCATCACGGGCTCTGTGGGGTCTGTGTCGGCAGACAGGCTGGAGGAGCGGCGGCTTTGGAGTGTCTGACATCCCTGGAGGCGATCCGAGCCTGCAGCGGGAGCACTTGGCGACCTGCGGGAACTGATTGCCCTTGCGACCCGGAAGACTTGAACGTCTTCTGGGTCACCAGGTTGAATAAGCCACCTCAGATTGCCAACTGCTCCCCCTGCTGGCCCGGATCGCCTCCAGGGATGTCAGACACTCCATAGCAGGGTGATCAGCTGGGGAATGGCTGGGGGCGAGAGCGGGCGGAGGCCTGCAGCCTCCGATCGCCTGCTGCTCTGCTCTGCTGCGGCGGCGGCTGGGTCCGCTTTGCCATCTTCTGGACTGGGGCTATTGGGATCCTTCCTCTCTTGAGGATGTCAGCCTTCATCTTGGTTCACACCTTGTCTTCTTGAATTTAATTTTAGTGGGTGTTATTATTATTTTATAATAATTTTATTAAATAATATGATATAATAAATGATATAATATAATAATGTTATATTATATTATAATTGCAATATATTATAATGTCTATATATATATATATATACTATAATATAATAATTATGATATTAATACTAATAATATATGAATATTTCTGGATATATTAATATGTTAATATTAATGATGTGTAATATCTAGTAAATATAGTAAATAAATAAATCAATAATGTAGATTAGAATGTAGTTCAGCCTTTAGGTGCGGCCCTTCATAATATTTTTTGGCTCTCGTGTGGCCCCTTGGAAAAAATAATTGCCCACTCCTGTCATAGACAGTTTCAAATCAGGGTCCTTCAACACAGCCCTAAAACTCAGGTTAAAAATGGATTAGCCTGAGACATCCAGATGATATTTCAGGCTAATCAATTTCAACCTGGAGTAAACCAAATTTACTTGGTTTAATCCAGGTTTCAAAAAACACTTCTAAAGATCCAGACCTTAAGATAAGATCCGGATCTTTAAACGTGAGGGCCCTGTGCGGACCGACTCCCAGGACTGCTTCTGTAGTCCCAGGAGTCAGTCTCCATACCATCCCACTTCTTCAGGCTACTATGATAGTAGCAAACTGGAATTAAAGAAATAGATCTCATGCCATTATAGCTATTTGCTTCTCAAAGGCTGAACCTACATTTTCATATAATCCACTATCTGATCCCAGATTATCCCACCTTGAATCCCTCCCGGGGGTTGAGAAGGGCGGGAAAAAATGTTGTAAATAAATAAATATCTGACCTGAACTCGATTATATGAGTCTACATTGTTATATAATCCAGTTCAAAGCAGATAATCTGTGATCAGATACTGGATTATATGGCTAGATAGTGTGTTCCAGCCATATACTATATGTACATGAGTATAAGCCAACCCGAATATAAGCCGAGGCACCTAATTTTACCACAAAAAACTGGGAAAACATATTGACTCGAATATAAGCCGAGGGTAGAAAATGTAGCAGCTACTGGTAAATGTCAAAATAAAAATAGATACCCATAAAATTGCATTAATTGAAGCATCCATAGGTTCAATGTTTAATATTTACATAAAACTGTAATTTAAGATAAGACTGCTCAACTCTGATTAAAATATTATTCAAACCTTCTTCAATGTAAATGTGCTTACGTATCCTTCCAATAATAATAAAGAGAGTAAAAGAATGGAAATGCAATAATAACAGTAATAATAGAGTAAAATAATAAATGTAATAATAGGAATAATAAAGCAAAAATAAATGTAATAATAATAATAAAAATAAAGTAAAATGATAAATGTAATAATAATAAGAGTAAAATAATAATAATAACAACAACAGAGTAAATAATAACATTGACTCGAGTATAAGTCGAGGGGAACTTTTTCAGCCTAAAAAAGGGCTAAAAACTAGGCTTATACTCGAGTATATAAAGTAATCCAGTTTCTGATCCCAGATTATCTGCCTGTGTAGATCCAGCCAAAGTCTATGGTCTGCATTCTAGATAGTGTGATCCTTACTTTGCAGATTTTAGTTTGACAGTAATTCCTAAAAAACTAAATGGAAACAAGAATAATCAATAAGATGAGCACCTTTCAAAAATGTTGGAAATTGAAATATATTTTCATGTCCAGTTTACATGTGCATATTGATTTTCTTCCGTTTTGCTTGCTTCAAGAGTGAACAGAAATTCTATAACTGCTTGCAAATTCATAACACTACAGAGTAGATGCATCCTGAGACTACACAGGAGCTAAAAGGGCTCGATCACAAGATTCCTTGAACTTTAACAGCTGTGGTTAGTAATCACACCATACTGATTTCACGTACACAACTGTGTGAGCTACCGTATTTTTCGCTCTATAAGACGCACCTGCTGATAAGACGCACCTAGATTTTAGAGGAGGAAAATAGGAAAAAAATATTTTGAGCCAAAAAGTGGGCTAAATTTTTTATTACAATAACAGAATAACTTAACATGAACAATAGCCAACAGCAGCATTAAGAACCATCATTACTGTAAAAGATAAGGTCTTTAGTCATTGGTAAATCCCAAAAATTCCTCACAACTGTCCGAACTTGTCACGCTCAGTGGCTCACTATCACTGGTGTCAGGGTCTTCATAAAGGACATCATCCTCTGAACCATTCAAGGCATTACTGATGCCACATTTCTTGAAGGAACTTACAACCGTTTCATCCTTCACGGCTTGCCATGACGTTTTCACCCACTCACAAACTTGAGTGATGGTGGGCCTTTTCATTCTTCCAGTGGGTGTCAGGTCATGATTCCCAGCAGCCATCCACTTGTTCCACTCCTCTCGCATGAACACTTTAAATGGCTTGTTAAGTGAAACATCCAGAGGTTGCAACTGGCTAGTAAGCCCCCCAGGAATGACAGCTAGATGGGTCCTTGCTAATTTAAAGATTTTTTTTGTGTTGTCACTGATATGTGCCCTAAACTGGTCAAGTACTAGTAGGGCAGGTTTCTTCAGAAGCCCTCCAGGGCGTTTGGACCACACTTTTTCTATCCATATTTTCATTCCACCTTCATCCATCCATCCTTTCTCATGAACATGGACAATAACTCCACGTGGGATCACCTCTTTCGGCATGGTTTTCTTTTGAAAATTATCATTGGAGGCAACTTGGTGCCATCCGCGCAGCAGGGACAACACAACAGTATAATGGGTTTTCTCATGTCCTGAGGTCTTCAAAGTTACGGTTTATGCACCTTTCACATCAACAGTCCTGTTTGATGGAACATCAAAGGTTAATGGGACTTCATCCATATTTCCAATCTGCCCTATTTCAAAGCCATTTTTCTTTCTTGCATCAATAACAAATTTATGAAAAGACAGAATCTTGGATTCATATTCTTTAGGCATTTTTTGCGCAATTCTAGTTTTGGTGCGCATAGCAAGGCCAGATCTTCTCATGAACCTGTAGCACCATGATGCTGATCCAGTAAAGTCGTCAATGCCTTTCTCTGCAGCAAGACGCTTGGCTTCAAATCTTATCATTTTCGTGGAGACCGATAATCCATTGTTCCTGTGATGTATGATCCACTCTTTTCATTTCCACATCTATCTGTGGCCATTTTGCAGTATGCCCACGAAAAGTGTGTTTGCTTTTATCTGCTTTTTGCAGTGCTTCCTCCTGTTTCCTCCATTCCTGTATCATTTTTTCAGTTGGAGGTGGCCCAAACTGTCTTTCAGCTGCCCTGTTTCCATGTTCTTTGGCGTATTTCACTACCTCCAGTTTAAATGGGATTTTGTAGCTTAGCCTTTTCTGCTTTGACATCTTTGTAAAATTGGATGCAGCAGGAGACTACGGTAGTGTTCTACAACAAAAATGAAATGAAAGAACTGTCATCAAGAGCTGCCATCTGCCCAAGGCACTATTGTGGGGGCTGGTTGCTGTATGGGACACGAATATGGGGGCTGGTTGCTGTATGGGACACGAATATGGGGGGTGGTTGCTGTATGGGACACGAATATGGGGGTGGTTGCTGTATGGGACACTATATGTAGGTACATGTATGTGGGGTTGCCCTAAAGTTGCACAGCCCCACATACATGTACATGAATGTGTTATACTGTCTGTCACTGAGTGATTCTGTGTTCAGTTCAGACAATTCATGTTGTGTTTTACTGTACCTTTTTTCTTTTTTTAAAACTTTACTGTTCACTCTCTTCTCTCTTCTTCCCTCGTGGCCTCCCCCCTCCTCCTGCTCCGCCCCTGCCCCGTGAGTCCCCTCTTCCTTCCCATCATGCCTGACCAGCTTTTTCTGTGCAGGCATGACGGAATTAGTTTGCACCTTGCAAGGTGCAAGTCCCCTCTTCCTTCCCATCATGCCTGACCAGCTTTTCTGTGCAGGCATGATGGGAAGGAAGAAGAGACTCTGCACCTTGCAAGGTGCAAAACAATTCCCATCATGCCTGCACAGAAAAAAAAGCTGGTCAGGCATGATGGGAAGGAAGAGGGACTCACGGGGCGGGGCGGAGCAGGAGGAGGGGGGAAGCCACGAGGGCGGCCCCCGCGGAGATGGCTCGGAAGGGCCCGAAGACAGAGGCGAGGCCTTCCTCCCCTGATTTTTCATCCCACTTTGGGAGGAAAAAAACTGCGTCTTATGGTGCGAAAAATACGGTAAGTTGGTTGTCAAAATTGCTATGTCTCAATGGTGTGGAATCCTGGAAGATGCTAGCACTCTTAGGACCTCATCACACGAGAGAATGTTAATAAGCCCACTCATCCAACAGGAGCCCCTTAAACACAGTCCTTTCCGCTGACTTTGCTATGAAGCTGACTTTGCATGGGTTTAGAGGCCAGAAGGGCTGGTCATACTAAAGCCAAAGAGTTTCCATGGACGCTAGTTCTTGCTAGAAAAAAAAAGTGGCCAATATTTTATTTGTTGCATTTATCAATGTGGCTATTTAAGGGAAAGTTAAAGGGTGGAACTTTGCACTTGGGTATTATATGGACAAATTATTTCAGCTTTCACATAGATCAGGCTGACTCAGTGTTTCCCAACCAGTGTGCCGGGGCACACTAGTGTGCCGTGAGTGATCATCAGGTGTGCTGTGGGAAATTGGAACCTCCAAGGGGGGAGGGGGAGAGTCTAGTGTGTTGAAGTATAAAAACCCTAAGAAACCTACCTCAATAAAGGCACAAAATTACAAACACCCCCTCCCCACCCGTTGTTTACTTGGTCTCTCCCTCTCCATGCATTGGGAAGGCCCGCCTCCCTTTCCCCAAGTAGAGACATCCTCTTGCCTCCTGGGGGTTCTGTGTGGGAAGTTTGGCCCAGTTCTATCATTGGTGGGGTTCAGAATGCTCTTTGATTGTAGGGGAACTATAAATCCCAGCAACTCCAACTCCCAAATGTCAAGGTCTATTTCCCCTGAACTCCATCTTAGTTCATAATTGGGCATATTGAGCATTCATGCCAAGTTTGGTCCTGATCAACATTGTTTGAGTCCACAGTGCTCTCTGGATATAGGTGAACTACAACTCCAAAACTCAAGGTCAATGCCCCTCAAACTCTTATAGCATTTTCTCTTGGTTATGGGAGTTCTGTGTGGGAAGTTTGCGTCTTTCTGCCATTCCTGCCAGGATATCTATGTTGAGTTCATTGAAACAGGGCCAGGTTTCACACTGAGTGTATAAATACATTTAAAAAATATATTAACTATATGTATTACTGTGTTAGAGTGTCATTTTGGTTGGTGGTGTGCCCCAGGTTTTTGTAAATGTAAAAAATGTGCCGCGGCTCAAAAAAGGTTGAAAAACACTGGACTAATGGATAGAATTTTGTACCTTAAATTTCTGTCCCAGCATTTGTTATTCTTTGCATACCAGCAAACTGGAATAGGTCTCCTGCAATATCAAATGTTCTGAATCTGGAAGTGATCAAGGAAGGTAGTCTGGTGTTTGTTTGTGTGTGTGTGTTTTAAGGAAAAATAAATCTCAGGGTGTTTGCTTGGGACTGCGAATATTTATGTACAGTTTTCCCCTTTCCTTCATTGCATATTTCATCCAGTTCATTTGTGTGTATTGTCAGATAAATCTTCTGATTGGAAGAGAGATGTAGAAAGAAAAGGCATCCATCAGTAGCAAAGGTCACAGCAGTCATAGCTTGGTTTTTGCACAGATCATAGTTTCCTTGAGCACATCAATACATAGCAATTTGGTTGCTTGGAAGCTGACAGAGATTATTTCGTGGAGGCTTCACATTTGTCTTTCTCCAGGCAGCTTTGAAGGGTTGCCAGGCTTCTCTTCCGTGGGTTTGACCGAGAGCTAAGGCTCTTTCATTATAACTTATTTGAAAATTGGTTCTGGGTTTCTTTGGCCATTCTCAATTCATTTAATTGTTAAACTTGCATCCACCCTACCTGTGCTGGAGGAAAATTCTGAGAGCACCTTGGACCGCGAGAAGATCCAACCCGTCCATACTTCAGGAAATAAAGCCCAATTGCTCATTGGAGGAAAGCATAGTAGAGGCAAAGATGAAGTACTTTGGCCACAGAATGAGAAGACAGGAAAGCTTAGAGAAGACAATGATGCTGGGGAAAATAGAAGGAGAAAGGAAGAAGGGCCGACCAAGGGCAAGATGGATGGATGGATGGATGGATGGATGGATGGATGGTATCCTTGAAGTGACTGGCTTGACTCTGAAGAAACTGGGGGTGGTGATTGCTGACAGGGAGCTCTGGTGGGAGATGGTCCATGAGGTCACAAAGAGTTGGAAGCAACTAAACGAATAAACAACTACCTGTTAAATGAAAGTTAAAATGTTTATTGTGGAAATCCTGATTTACATCCTCACTTCCATCATGGCCGGAATCATGATCTGAACCTACATTCCTAAATATCATTACTACATTTCTAAGTTAAGTTGAATTGTTTCTATTTAAGTGCTCTATATCTATGCTATTATTCCTATGCCACTATATGTTTCTATCCACCTTACTGACCACCCTATTTTTTTTTTACTTGTGTAGCATTTTGGCCCATTCCCTCCCATCCAAAAAGGAGCCTGTTGTTGCTTTTGAGGCTTGTTTATTATTTGTATGCTGTTTTATGCTATTTTAATTTGTTTATTGTTTTTGTTTTTAATTGTATATTGCCTTGGGCTTGGCCCCATGTAAGCCGCCCCAAGTCCCTTTGGGGATATGGAGGCGCGGTAGAAAAATAAACAACTTCTTCCTCCTCCTCCTCCTCCTCAACCTCCTCCTCTCCATCTAGCACTTGGGCAAGTCCTTCTCTTTCACAACCTACTGCCAAGCCTAATAGATGGCAAGAGGACATTGTAAACCAACATAAACCTCTTTCTCTGACCTTCGCAAATACGCAAGCTCAATTTAATTTGCCTTCAGCAGCTAATGGCAAGACTTGCAATTGCATCCTTTATTGCAGTCAACATTTGGCCCGGCAGTTCTCATGGCCTGAGTCACCTTTAATTTTAGAAACAATTACTGAGAAGGATCAAGTATCTAAGCTAAAGATGTATGTATATAGTATGTGTGTGAGTATACACACACACATTTTATGACCCACAAAATATGATATTCAGTAGGAATGGAAAAAGTAATTGGAATACCCTATTTTGGCCAATCAATAGCGTTTTGATATCTATATCAAGCACAATTATAGATATCTGATTACATCTTATGCAAGCAAACAACAAAAAACCCCTTCAATTCCAAGTATAGTAGGCACGATAATAATAAACATGATACTTTAAAATTCCCTGACATTTAGTGATGTTCTTTTAAACTATTTATTTCTGACTTGGGACTTAATATTGTCCAATGGAAATGTCCTCTTAATTGCTAAAAATTGAATATATCAGTATTGGTGAGAGAGCATATCCCTACCTGTGACCCAATGGAGAGGCTCCAGTAAAAGTCGTTCCTTGACCCCATCCTATCCAGTTCAGAGAAAAGAAAATAAGCCTGTGTTGCTGGGAAACTATCTTTTACCCCTGCATTTTGTGAGATCAACTGTGTTGATGTTAGATATATACATGTACTACAGAAAGTGCAATTGAACATTTAAAAAATAATAAAAATGTGTGCTACCCACCAATCTGTCATACATCCACTTGCTCCGATGCAAATTGATCCAGATAGACACAAATAGGCAATTATATTTTTCCTCAGGAAACTCCAGTGGAAGCATCTTTAAAATTTGCATTAAAACCTAAAATATGCCCTTTTGCTATTAAAATGGTTGTATGCCATGTCATCCTACTATTCCAGACTAAAGATCAGTACGGATTCTTTTTGGTGGTTAAGGACTGTTAAAGTTCCACTTGCTGTTGTTTCGGCAATGAATGCCCAATACAGGCATACTTCAGTTATACCAATCACCCCTTTCCTCCTCCTCCTCCTCAGTCTTGTTGGAATTTTTTAATAGCGCTGACACTTGGGACTTATTTATTTATTCATTATTTAAAACTTTTATATCCCGGCTTTCTCAACTCCGAAGAGGGACTCAGACCGGCAAACAGCAAGTATTCAATGCTAACATTTAAAATCTAAAAACATCATAAATTTACAATAAAATTATCAAATACAATACAATAAATACATTTAAAAAGCATTTTGACAAAGTAAAATCAAGTCCAACTTAATCCATATATTCGGTCCTTATCAAGTGGTTAGCGACTTTAGTCACTTTGCGATCTCCTCCTTCATTCTGCAAAGGCCTCATTGCACAGCCACGTTTTCACCCGCTTTCTAAAAATCAGGAGGGAGGGGGCAAATCTAATTTCATTTGGGAGGGAATTCCACAGCCGGGGGGCCACCACAGAAAAGGCTCTGTCCTTCGTCCCCACCAGACGCGCCTGTGAAGGTGGTGGGACCGAGAGCAGGGCATCTCCAGATGATCTTAGCACTCTTGACGGTTCATAGGGGAGAATACATTCAGACAGGTAAACTGGACTCATCACAGTGAGCTGGAGAAAATGAGGGAAAGCAAGGGAAAGGATGGAGTTTCATGGGATTCTGCTTTAAAGAAGACGAAGAATTTCCTCATCCCATTACACGGAGGGCCCTTCCAGGGCTCTTCCAGACAGGGCACAAAATGCACGCCCTCTTACATCTCAGGGGGAAATGATTGGTTCTGGCACAAAGCAGGAAAACTCTGCTTTGTGCCAAAATAATTTGATAGTGGGCTTGATATGCGTCTTCTTGAAAGGTGTGGGTTGAACCTACTATGGCTGCTGTCTGGACTGCCCCCTTAGAAGTCATGAGGGGACAGTCCAGACAGCCCTCTCATGTTTTCTGGGCTGAATCAGTCTGGAAAACTGAGAGGGTTCACCCCCCCCCCCCCCAAGAATTTTAAAATAAAATAAGTTACAGGGCCAGCAACATGTAGCAATGGTGTGCCAGGAGGAGGGTGGGGGAAGAGGAAAATTGCTCCTGGCTCCCCTTCTCCTGCTGCATCATTGCTATGCATCAGAAGAGGGACAGCAGCAGGGAAATGTCAGTCCAGTAACTCATTTTATTGGCTTGGGTCACGAGCCAATAAAATGAGCAGAGTGGTCCACGAGTAGGCCTTGCTGGTACATTATTTAAACTGTTATGTGTATTCATTTCATGATCTGATCACTATGCTCAATATATGGGGGTATTGGGATAATGATACTTTTATTTATTTTTTATTTATTTACTCGGCTTCTATGCCGCCACTCCCAAATAGGCTCGGGGCGGCTCACAGCCAGAAAGCAGAATAACATACAATGAGCAAAGACACTTTAAAATGCAATATAAAATACAGAATAAAAATACACAATAAAAAACATCATTAAAAAGGTTTGCTAGGGTAGATCCTCTTTTACTCAGACTCAGCCCCCCCCCCCCCAAAAACTCCATGTCATCCCAGAAGGTATCTGGACATAGTCCAGACTGCAGTCCGCCCCAACCTGGATTTTTTAAACCTGGATTGGCGCGGACTTTTCCACTGCCTGGAACCATCCTAAGAATGCTTCATCCATCTTCTAACTCAACCATCTGTTTCATTTCCATCATACGAGTAGACAAAGACTCCTCCTATTTCAAGGATACCAGCATGCTTTTTAAAATAGCCATCCTTTAAGGCAGCCCTGCCTTCAAACTCCTTCAATAGAAATAGAAGCACTTTTTTGAAGGTGGCACTGGGACTGTTTGCACTGAAGCATCTTCCATTGAAACAGAAGCACCTTTTCCCTGGGATCAATTCTGCTTCTTGGCAAAGAGGGTTAGACTGGATGGCCCATGAGGTCTCTTCCAACTCTATGATTCTATGGTTCTATGATTTGCACTGAGATTTCCTCCCATTGTCCAGCCAGGATTTTGGTTATTTATATTTTTTTAAACATTACTCCAGATTGTAGGAAGTGGCTTTAAATTAACTCTCATCTTTGCATTGGCGATTGTAGGAAGTGATTTTAAATTAACCCTTTCCCCAAGTCTCTGCATTGGTGATCTGGGGGAAATGAACATTTCGGCTCCTCCCACACACAGTATTATCGTTTTATTTACAAGCGGGCAACAGTGATTAACACAATACTAGGAAATTGGCCATTTGGTCCATCTCTATGCTGGGAATTTAAAAACAAGTCACTTCAAAATTGACTCAAGAATTGTTGGAAGAACCAAAACTTTAGAAACTGCAAGATACCTCAACCAATAGTTAAATTTGCGTCGTGTGAAGGTCACAGTGGGTTGCCATTTCCGCAATGTGTAGAAATTGTGATTTTATTGTGTGTGATGAAGTCATTGGAGAATAATAATAATAATAATACACTTTACTAACTAACTAATTTTATTATTTATGAGTCGCCCTCCACAGATGTGCTCTGGGCGACTTACACAGCTTGGCATTTACAATGCTAAAATATTAAAATATTAAAATGTTAAAATATTGGAATAGACAGATTGTCACTGATTGTCACTCATGCATAAGCTCTTCTAAATAGCCATGTCTTAAGTGCCACCAGAAATGAAGGCAGGTCGAGGATGGCTCTTTGGTCTGGCGGCAGAGAGTTCCACAGGACAGGGGCCACAATGGAGAAAGATCTCTGTCTCGTGGACTCCAGATGAGCCTCTCTCGGACCTGGGACACAGAAAAGGTTCTCGTAGGCTGGCCGTGGTGCTCTCAGATGGATGGGTGGTATCAGACGGTCTTTTAAGTATGTAGGACCCTGGCCCCACAAGGCCTTAAATGTCAGGGTCTTATAAAGGATTCTGTACTCGACCGGCAGCCAGTGCAAATGCTGTAAGGATGGCGTTATGTGACACCTCATTGGTGTTTTTGTGAGGAGCCTGGTGGCAGCATTTTGTACAACCTGGATCTTGCGAGTTACTGACCGAGGAAGACCCACATATAAAGCGTTGCAATAATCCAGCCTCGATGTAACCGTGGCATGGATTACCGTAGCTAGCGCCTCCGTTGGTAGATAGGGCGCCAGTTGCCTCGCTTGACGTAGGTGGAAGAAGGCCCTTTTGCTCGTGGAGGCAATCTGGGCCTCCATCGTCCAGGATGACACCGAGGCTCTTCACAGTGGAAGATGGAGTCAGCGGTTCCCCTTCGAAGGGTGGCAGTGGATTTACTAGTTCTGATGGACGGCTCGGCCACAAAATTTCAGTCTTTGCTGGATTTACTTTCAGTTTGTGGGCCCGTAGCCATCTTGTCTCTGCTCCTAGGCACTGGGTAAAGTTGTCAGGCACCGGGGTTGCTCCAGGTTTCAGCTTTAGGAGGAACTGAGTGTCGTCGGCATACTGGTAGCATTCCAGCCCAAAGCTCCGGACTAGTCCAGCGAGAGGCTGGACATAGATATTGAACAGCATAAGTGATAATATGGCGCCTTGGGGTACTCCACACTCAAGAAGGGACTTTCCAGATGTTTGGCCTAGCCATTCTACTTGCTGACTGCGTCCTCGCAAGAACGAGTTGAACCAAGTTATGGCTGATCCTTGGATTCCCGTGGCGGCTAGCTGTTGAATAAGCAGATCGTGGTCCACCGTATCAAAGGCAGCGGTGAGATCGAGCAGCACCAAAACTGCTGAACTTCCCTTGTCTAATTGACGGAGGATGTCATCCGAGATGGCCACCAAAACGGTCTCGGTCCCGTGTCCGGGACGGAAACCTGATTGAAAAGGGTCCAGGCCATCCAAATCCTCAAGAAATTTTTGGAGTTGAATCGCTGCCGCACGTTCAATCAGCTTGCTGAGGAACGGGAGGTTTGAAACTGGGCGGTAGTTGGCTGGTGTCGCAGGGTCCAAGCTTGGTTTCTTTAAAAGAGGGCGAACCATGGCTTCTTTTAGAGTGTCCGGGAAGATTCCCTGCTCCAGGGAGTTGTTTATTATGTGCATCAGAGGATTTTTATTTATATTCCGCTCTTCTCGCCCTGAAGGGGACTCAGAGCGGACTACATTAAACATACGGCAGACAATCCCTGCCGGTTGACATACAATTACAATACAACAAGTACAATTTAGAAGGATTTTTTCTTCTTCTGGCTGCGTCACAGGGTGCGGTTGCTCCATTACGTCATTATGTCATTACCTCACAAGGGGGTGCTGTTGCTTCATCCTCATGACGGAGAGCCTCTGTTTCCGCATTCCACCTTCCGACAGCGGTCTTTCCTTTTATTCAGGCATTGTAAAGTCCTTTTTGTAAAAATCCTTCCCTGCTTAGCGGTCCCTAGTTCATCTATTCACAGCTGGGCTGTTTTCGAACTGTTAGGTGAACAGTGGACAGGGCTCACAGCTGGGTGTCCAGACCAGCCCGGGAATCGAACATGCAACCTTTTGATTGCAAGCACAGCTGTTGTTACCACTGTGCTATCTCTCCGGCCCAGAATGCTGAAGAAAGGCTAAAACCCCCATATATCCGGTATTGGGTTTCAGCAGCATGTTTGCAATAAAAAGTTTTATCATGCGTGGGATGGGAAAACATGGGATTCTGATTCTACTTTAGCTGGTACAACTCTAGCTGTGTGTGATTTCCCACAACAGGCAGGGTATACAGAAGGTTACTCCAGGATCTCATGCTTTAAGAGCAAACAAAGAAAGGGCAAATAAGTCTACATCAGTTCTCAACATGTTGAAAAAGGCAAATCACTATAAAACACTAAAATCAAATCAAAGGCTTATGAAAGTAATCCCTGTATTTAATTTTGAAAAAGCTTTTACGTGATCTCTAGAAAAAAAATTAAAATCTGTTTACTTATGCAAGACCTATCTGAGTAGTTTTATTTCACATGTGCATATTGGATTGCTGTTGTTATCCAGTTTATAGCAGGCTTAAGGCAACATTATCATGGGGTTTTCTTGGTAAGATTTGTTCAGAAGGAGGTTGTCTTTGCCTTCCTCTGAGGAGAAGAGCAATGTTTGGCATGTTTTTCCTTTTAAAAATATTTTACAGAAGTGTACAAAAAACAAACTAATCTGTGGACTTCACCACATTAGTTAAATTCCACTGAGTTCTACACTTAAAATCTGATAATCAACTGGGCTCACCACAATAAAGTGTAGAGCATAGCAGTTTTTGAGTCTTTTAAACAAAGTGGGCAGCAGTCTTTTTCAACATATCAGGAAGGGGTGAGGAAATTGATTTTTCTCAATTCTCCATGGTTTTTGTTGTTTTGTTTGTGCCAGATTTTTTGTACAGTGTTCCCTCGCTACTTTGCAGTTCACATTTAACGGACTCGCTGTTTTGTGGATTTTAAAAGATATTAATCTATGTATATAATAAAAGTCAGTGTTTGCGGCGGGAGGTGTGGGCGGCGGGAGGTGCAGAGGAATATGTGGCAGCATTTCGATTGGTTGCCAGTGTGGGATTATTTGCATAACCGCTCTGATTGGCCAGCCTCTCAACATTCCAAAACTCCTAGGCAGCAGAGAAAGGAAGGGAAAGGGCCTGAGGCAGACACACAGAGCCCACATGACCCATTCTACATCCTGGTGCAGTTTCAAATACGACGAACCATGGATGATGGGACTTGAAGTACCGCCAATCACCTCCTGAGAAAGCTGCCAGAGAGGGTAAAAGAAAGAGCCTGACTGAATTAACACTAGATTTTTTTGGACTAGGCCTTAAAGTAGAATTGTTGATTTTGCAGAAGAAATGCCAGGAGAAAGTGCTACTTAACATAGGCATAGAATAACGGAGTCAGCTTGTTAGTAGTAGCACGAGAATTGGCGACTGTGATTGGCTTACAAAAGATACAGCTACCATTGGTTCGCAAAAGCACAGCTGTGATTAGTTCAAAGAACACCATGTGCTTTAGATAAGAGACAGCCTTGATTGGCTTAGAGAATCACCATGTGTGTTTGTTTACAAGTTAGTGATTGGCTTAGGAAACGTCACATGGGTCAGCTAATGAATTTCCCACTTTGGCCAGCTCCTGGTGGGAACGGTGTAGAAATGTATCGCTTTCGGGACAGCCTGTGCACGAAGAATGGCACAGACAATTGGGTGGAAATTAAACTGCGAAATGTTTGTCAGCCAGTAGAAGAGAAGTGACACAATGCTTTGACTGATTGGTTGATGTCAGATCAGCTTACAGATGTCTAGCCAGTGGAAATGCATGAGGGAGGTGGGACTAAGGATTGCCTCCATTGCTGTATAAGACCTGTTTACCAGAAGGGAGAGTGGGCTGTTCTTGCAACTTGTTTTGCTATAGAGCAGACCCCTCAGCTGTTGTAATTGAATAAACTGATTTCCTGAATCGCAGCCAAATTGTTGCGTCGTCTTCGTCCATGCGCTCGCACGTAAACGCAGCCTGAATCAAAGGTATTGCATCGGAGTTTTGGGACTCCAGATTCTGCTACAGCGCCTTTCAGGGCTGTCTGGCCATGTTATTTATTTATTTATTTATTTATTTGTTCCATCTTGTATTCTGCCCCTCCCTGCAGGCTCGGGGCGGATAACATCATAAAATTCGGCAGGCATGTACATCCATGTCGCCATACAATAAAATGCAACATAAAACATACAATAAAACAAAATACAATAGGTCCCTTTAGATTAAAATTGTTCAGAAGCATTATCTCTTTATTATCAAAGGCAAGTCGGAATAATACAATTGGCCACCTTGGTTAGCATAGAATAGTCTTGCAGCTTCAAAGCCTGGCTGCAATTATGCAAGTATCTTGATCTTTGGGATTCGGGAGCTGGTTTATATGGTAGTGTAAATGGGGTTGAACAATGTAGATGGGGCCCCCACTTATCAGAGACAAGTGGAAATAATGCAATTGGCGACATTGATTAGCATTGAATTGCCTTGCAGCTTCAAAGCCTCACTGCAATTATGGAATGATACGAGTATCCCCTAGTAATTTGTTTGTATATGATTATGAAAGTATTATACAGTGCATATGCATCTTTGTTCCCAGAACACATACAGCCAAGTTGCAGAGTTTGTCCTCCTTCCTCCATGCCAGAAATGACAAATGAAATACCGAATCCCTCTTTCTATCATCTCAAAGGGACAAACTGAGCACGCTCAGAAACTTCTCAGATCTCGGGTTAGCACAGAAGGAGGCTGAGATTTCAAAGAGAGGAGGATTTCTTTCAATAAATAATGTGGGGGAAGAGATGGTGGGCGGGGCCTCAGAGCTGTAATGTTAACGAGAAATTAATTCAAATAATGTGGATACATACTGAGTTGCATAGAAGTGTGATGTGTGTCCTGCAGATCTGTGTTGTTACTAGTGCTCTCTGATGTAACAAGATAGTTATGAATATGATCTGACTCCTAGCTGTAAGGCCCCTTCTACACTGCCATATAAAATCCAGATTATCTACTTTGAACTGGATTATATGGCAGTGTAGACTCATATAATCCAGTTCAAAGCACATAATGCGGATTATCTGCTTTGATAATCTGGATTTTATGACAGTGTGGAAGAGGCCTTAGAATATATCACACTCTTTACAACATTTTACTAAATTCAGAAAGAAAGAGAAAGATTTGCAATTTTAAGGCGTATCATGTGAAGTGAAGGTGAAAGACTCAGTGTATTATGGGCACTCCCATACTACATTTTAAGCATTTTGATATATATAAGTTGTTTTTATTTATTTATTTATTTATTTATTTATTTATTATTCAAATTTGTGAGTCACCACTCCCGGGTGGCTCGGGGCGACTTACACCAAAATTCAGAATAAAAAACAGAATAAAAACACCATAAAACACATAAAAACACAGTAAAATACAATAAGTACGATACACAGCAAGCCGGTGGCACAGGTGTATGTAACTACATCGGCATACACAATGCAAGGAGGCGGAGTAGCCTACAAATCTCAGCATTAATACCCAAAGGCCTGCCGAAACAGGAGGGTTTTGCACGCCTTCCGGAATGCCACTAAGTCCGTAAGGACACGGACTCCGGAAGGCAGTGCGTTCCACAGGGTGGGGACAATTATTGAGAAGGCCCTCCTTCTTGTGGCCGTCAGATGGTATATTTTAACGCCGGGCACCTCGAGACGTTGACCCACCTCTGAACGTAGTGGCCTAGCGGGACAGTTTGGGATAAGGCGGTCCCTAAGGTACACTGGCCCCAGACCGTTCAAGGCCTTAAAGGTCAGTACCAGCACTTTGAAGGTGATCCGGTGTTCCACTGGTAACCAGTGCAGCTCTCGCAAGACAGGTGTTATGTGGCTGGTCGTCATGACGCCAGCCAACAGTCTAGCTGCCGCATTCTGGACCAGCTTCAGTTTCCGGATCACCAAAAAGGAAGGCCAATGTAGAGAGCATTACAGTAGTCCAGTCTCGAGATGACCGTGGCTTGGACCACTGTGGCTAGGTTGTGGCGGGAGAGGTAGGGAGCCAGCTTCTTCGCCTGACGGAGATGAAAGAAAGCAACTCGACTGACGGCGGAGATTTGCGTCTCCATCGTCAGTCGAGAGTCCAGAGTGACGCCAAGACTTTTAACGGTCGACAACGGACATAATGTCACGCCGTCCAGGGGAGGAAGCTGGATCTCCACCCCACCCGGACGACCCAACCACAGGATTTCCGTCTTAGCTGGATTCACCTTCAACCTACTGGCTCGCAGCCATCCAGTAACGGCTTCAAGGCACAGATGGAAATTATCGGGCACGGTTCCGGGCCTGCCCTCCATGCCCAGAACGAGCTGGGTGTCTTCAGCATATTGGTGACACACCAGCCCAAAACTACGAACCTGCCGAGCAAGTGGTCGGACATAGATGTTAAATAATAGAGGGGACAGGATTGCCCCCTGGGGAACCCCACAGCAAAGTGGGGAACCCCCGGAGACATCTCCGCCCCTCCTCACTCGCTGTGAGCGGTTCCGGAGGAAGGAGGACAGCCAATTTAAGACCGTCCCCCTCACTCCGGCCCCGGCAAGGCGGTCGGTCAAAAGATCGTAATTGACAGTATCGAACGCTGCCGTGAGGTCCAATAACACGAGCAGCACTGTGTTATGAGTTATAGCTCTCTCCCAAAGAGAGGGGCAGGGTTGTGGAGAACAGCTAGGGAGCATATGTTGTACCAACAGCACTATCTAACAAATGTCAATTCACACATAGACAGGGCTTTGTTGGTATTAAATGGGTACCGATATGTATTTCATCCTCTCGTTATTTGACATTTTAGTCTTCCCCCCAAATATACACGTAGGTCTTTGCAAATTGAAGTCTTTCTCCTAAATATGCAATTGGATTTTGAAATGTAATTAGATATTATTATAAGGCTATTATTATAAGGTCTTTAGCTTTCTCTGCCAAAGAGTGCTGGTGCCTCACTAAGCTACAACTCCCAGGATTCCATTAACATGGAGCCATGACGATTAAAGTGGTGTCAAACTGCATTAACTTCACAGTGTAGATTAACATCACAGTGTAGATGCACCCTATGAAGTGCATATCATTGAAATCACTAGGATTACCGACTAAATGCATTTTGGATTAGGAGACAGAATTGTTAGAGATGTGCTCAGGAAAGGAAAATGAACACTTGCTGTCTAAAATATGTGCATTGCTTTGTGACGAGAAATATCTGCAGTGGGAAAAGCAACCATGCGAGCAGACACATGACGTTTGCTCTACTGGTCTTTGGTCAAGTCCCACTCACCCAGCCTCAGAGGAAGTCAGAGGCTCAACTAATCTGGCAAAACAAAAACAAAAAAACTTTAGGTTGCCATGAGCCAGAAACACATTGAAGGCACACAACAACAACAACAATAACAACAACAACAATGTATCTATAGGGTTATTCTTTTAAGTACACACTTCAAGGCTATGTATGTGTGTGTGCATACATATTTTACATAAATGTTAAGAGAACTGTGTAATAAGCAATTAATATCATTTGCTTGTTAGGTGACAGACTAGGGACATGATCCCCACAGAAAGATATACACACTAGAATTGGATAAGAAAAGAGAACATAGCTATATTTGGTTACAGCTTGACAGGAGTTGGCTCATACATGGGTCTGGATGTAGGCATCAACCAACTTGATGACCCGAAGACCCGGCCCAGTGCTGGATACTGTAGGAATCGTGAGAGAGGTACTTGCTGTGCTGCCGCAACTGTGATCTCTCAGATTCTGGGAACATATGTGGTCAATGTCTGTCTACCATCTGGGCAAGACCTCTCTGTACCACATCCTCTCCCCAAACCCCCCAGTGGGACCCCTTATATCATGAACTCCAAGGATGCACTAGTAACCTGATCCTGGATCCATTACCCATGTCAAAGTTGTGATGGATTACAAAAGCTAATTATTTTCAAAGGAAATAGGGAAGGAGGTTGGGACAAATCTTTGAAGAACTGAGAGTAGTCTATCCAGGTGGTTGAGAAGACAATGTGACAATTGGCTGGCCCTTTGTGCATGATGTGTGTAAAGAGTTAGACCAGCCGGGAGATGCAACCTGCTCTGCACCCTCCCCTCCAAGGATTTGGCTACCCAGTAAGGACATTAGGAAACATTAGGAAATACTCCATTTCCGAAACTATTTGAGAATGATTTCAAACAAGTCTCATCACATGACATTTGCTCCATCCCATCAGTATTCCGTCAAAATCTTTTACTTAGATGTATGTAGTTTACTGTGTTAATTGTTGATGTATTGATTTTGTTTTATTGTAATTTGTTGTTTGGGCTTGACCCCATGTGAACCGCCCTGAGTCCCCATTGGGGAGATAGTAGCGGGTTATAAATAAAGTTTTTTTATTATTATTATATTGTTATTAGAATCTGTCTCCAAAGTGTCACAGAATCAGATTCTTTACAGACAAAAATCTAATAGTGTTTTTTAAAAATACTATGGATTCTTCCATTGCTGAAGTGCTGTTTTTGTGTGTGATAGGAAAATCTGTCTGCATCCCATCAGCAACTATACTTTTTAAAAGGTCATAGAGTGACGTAGGGAGTGTTTTGAATGGATTGGGAGGAGTCAAAGTGCAGTATTTTCAAAGAATAAGAATTGTAATAGTCGGGTGTGATGAGGAGAGGATGCATCCCATTTCAATACAGTATGCACCCAGTCCTCAAAAAATATAGAATGCATACGATATAAACGGATTATATCCCAATGTGATAAGATCCTAAGTCAGGCATCTTGTTCTTCATTTAATTTACTCAGAAGTGTTGCCCGCTTTAAAACATATCTCTGTAAACAGCTTGGGAGTGATCCTGGACTCATCGCTGAGCCTGGAACCCCAGGTCTTGGCGGTGGCCAGGGGAGCTTTTGCACAGTTAAGACTCGTGTGCCAGCTGTGCCCATACCTTGGAAAGTCTGATCTGGCTACAGCCGTCCACACTCTGGCCACATCCCGAATAGATTACTGCAACACACTCTACATGGGGCTGCCTTTGAAGACAGTTCGGAAATTACAATTAGTCCAACGGGCGGCAGCCAGATTACTAACTGGAGCTACATACAGGGAGCATACCCCCCCCTCCCCGTTGTGTCAGCTCCACTGGCTGCCTGTCCATTTCCGAGCTCAATTCAAAGTGCTGGTTTTGACCTTTAAAGCTCTATACGGTTCTGGCCCAGCTTACTTGTCTGAACGCATCAGCCTCTACATCCCACCTCGTAATTTAAGATCATCCGGGGAGGCCCTGCTCTCGCTCCCACCAACTTCTCAAACGCGGTTGGTGGGGACAAAAGAGAGGGCCTTCTCGGTGGTGGCTCCCCGTCTGTGGAACGTGCTTCCAAGTGACATACGATCAACACCATCCCTCCTGGCATTCAGGAAAAAAGTTAAATCTTGGCTGTGGGACCAGGCGTTTGCACATTAGCACAATGCAGCACTTTGGACTGGATTTATAACAGCAAGTTGATGGATATGGCTCAATGCTCCTGTTGTGGAAGAAATACTGTTTTTAACTTAAGAGAATGTGTATAATGTGTTAAGCTTAATTGTATTTTAATGTGTTTTAATGCTGCATGTTCTTGGTTTTATATTGTATTTATTATGTTCGCATCGAATTGTGCATTTTGTTAGGCTGCTCTGAGTCCCCCCTCAGGGGTAGAGAAGAGCGGGGTAGAAATGTTGGAAATAAATAATAAATAAATAAACACAAGGATGGTCAATAGAATCTATTGTACAATTTGATAGAATCCAAAGCAAATGTTCTTTGATCCGCAGTGATGTCTCAAATTCCAAAAAATGGAAAGAAAAACAAAAAAAATGAGGTGGGAAAAACTCGCACGATTTCATAAGCAAGGAGTATGATCTGGCTATAACTCCTGAACTGATATGCTTCCTAGTTAAAGCTTTTATTGCGAAATGGTGGCCATCTTCCTTGTGGAGCAAGAAGACTTGTGCTTGTGACTGGACTAAAGTAAGACTACAGACATTCATTGCTCCAAGACATACTGTTCTGCTTTCTGAATGTACAGCTCCTATCCCTCCTCCATTCTACAACCTCAATTTGAAAATATAAAGCAGATGCTCAAATCTAGACAAAAGTCTTGTTGGAAGACAGACACTCCTGAAAAATAGATCCTTGAGCCAGGATTTCATACATTCAATTGAGATAAATTAAGTTAAAATTACTTAATTTTGAAATGGAGATTACAGTCAGACAATCTTATTGATTGCTGAACATAAGACGAAAATCTTAAGATAAAACAACTGAAGTATTTTTGTGCTCCTGATATCAGCATGGATTGCAGAAAGAGTTCGAATCTAATAGAATAAAAAGGGTATATCAGTGTAAAAGTTAGGAGCTAAATCAGCAACACTTCATTCACATTATGTTGTATTTAGAAATGGGAGAAAATGGAGTGTAAAATAATCTTATAAAGAATTATCACTCCTTGCTGCTCTTGATAGTTCCATACAGACCTAAGACTAAAACCACACAACCATAGAGTTGGAAGGGATCACAGAGGGGCATCTGTAGCAGCCTCTGCATACAGCACAATCAGAGCTCTCAAAAAAGATGGCTATCCTCTTTTTTCAAGCCCCGGAAGAGAGAGAATCCATTATTCTCTGAGGGACTCGATTCCATTATCAACAGCAGTTACAGTCAAGACATTCTTCCTAATTTTTTTATTTATTTATATTTATGAGACATTTATATTCCACCCTCCTCGCCCCACAGGAGACTCAGGGCGGAGCACAACGTATATATGGCAAACATTCAATGCCGGGACATAAAACCATAAATATACACCAACATTAAATCACTTATATCCACTTTAAAATCAGTTGCTTAAAAACCATCTCAGGATACCATTCTATTATTGCCTCATTGCACTGCCCCAAAGGATTGGTCCCACAGCCAAGTTTTCACCAGGAGGGAGGGGACTGATCTAATATTGCCAGGAAGGGAGTTCCATAGCCAGGGGGCAATCACTGAGAAGGCTCTTGTCCCTGTCAAATGAGCCTGTGATGGTGGCAGGACCGAGAGCAGGGTCTCCCCAGAAGATCTTAGTCTTCGTGGTGGTTTGTATTAAAGGGGGATGCGTGGAATTTTGGTGGAATCTCTTTTCTTGTAATTTATATTTATTTATTAATGTACTAATCTGTGCTTTTATTTCTTCAAATGTTTAAAGATTGCTATTGTATCACACCTAAGTCTTCTCTTCACCAAACTATCACTTTCTTTGAGATGTTCCTGATACAGCTTGTTCTCCAAACCTCTTACCATCTTAGTTGCTCTCTTCTGGGCTTTTTCAGCTTATCAATATCCTTCTTGAATAGGGGGCCCAGACAGATGGAGTATGACCAAATCTGAATAAAGTGATAGTGTTTCTGCTCTTACTCTGGACCAATTCCTGTGTTGACACAGCCTAGAATTGCTTTTTGGACACCACACCATACATCCTTTGGAGTGTCACCGCCAAAGCATTTCCTTTTCCACTATGCAATTCATGTATAAAGATGTTGAACAACCACTGAAACTAGGACAGAATCACATGCCATTCCACTAGTCACTTGTTTCCAGGATGAAGAGGAGCAAACATTCTTTGGGTCTGGTCTGACAACTAGTTACAAATCCACCTACAATTACTCTGTGTAGCTCCTATTGTACCAGATTGTCTGCAAGAGAGTCATGGGATATATTGTTAAAACTCTTGAATACAAGATACACTATATTTTCCCACCATTTCCCTGATCTACTAAGCCAGTGGTTCTCAACCTGTGGGTCCCCAGGTGTGTTGGCCTACAACTCCCAAAAATCCCAGCCAGTTTATCAGCTCTTAGGATTTCTGGGAGTTGAAGGCTAAAACACCTGGGGACCCACAGGTTGAGAACCACTGTACTAAGCATCTATCTATCTATCATCTATCTACATTGATGATTATTTTGGCACAAGGTCATCATAAATTGGCTCTAACTTGATAGCAAATAAAAACAAATGTGCCACTGAGTATTGGCAGCCCAATTATTTAATGCTTTCCCTAGCAATGTGCAGTCCTGTTCTATGACACATATGATGTGATGTTACTAAAGTCCAAATGCGTTACTCACCATTAGCTATCAGCAGTGCAATGTGTAACGTTATTTATAACTTGCGTTTCTTCTAACCCTGTGGTTCCCAAAGTGGGCGGTACCACCCCTAGTGGGCGGTGAGGCGATTCAAGGGGGCAGTGGGAGGATCAGGCGAATTTGGGGGGCACTGAAGCCCTGTAAGGGGGCGGGGGCGGGATGCCAACTCGCAAGCGCGTGAGTGTGCGTCTGCCAGTTGGAAACCCTGTGCAAGCGCTGCCTGGAAACTGCAGTGTGCGACCCCTTCCTCTCCTCAACTTTGCCCACGGCACACTCCTGTATTGCCCCTTCCAATCCAACGGGTCCCTTGGAAGGAAGGGGCGATAGAGTTTCCAGGTAACGCCTGCCCAGGGATTCCAACTGGCAGGCTGAGACAGTTGCGCGCTTGTGAGTGTGTGCCTGCCAGTTGGTCCAGCAGAGAAGGAAAGCCTCCACGTCTTCAAACGCCCCCTGAGTCGCTGTGCCGTTTGCAAGAGCCTCCTGGGAGATGGCTGTGGCACGAAGAAAAATGCAAGCAGCTCCCAATTTCCAAGGTCCAGTATTCTCTATTGCTCAAGTTTAGTTCAATTCCATTGCTGTTGGGAGTTCAAAATGCTCTTTGATTATAGGTGGACTATAAATCTTAGCAGCTACAACTTTGAAATGACAAAATCAATCCCCCACAACTCCACCAGTGTTCAACTTTGGGTATATTGAGTATTTGTGCCAAATTTGGTCCAGATCCAGGGTTGTTTGGGTTCAGAGTGCTCTCCAAATGTAGGTGAACTACATCTCCCCTAAATCACTGTCAGTTCCTTCCAAACCCCTCCAGTATTTTCTGTTGGTCAAGGGGGTTCTGTGTGCCAAGTTTGGTCCAGGTCTGTCATTCATGAAGTCTCGGCTGTGGAAGTCAGAGCTGAATTGGTCGAAGGTACTGCAAATCCCATCATCCATTGTCCATACTCCCCCAAATATATTGTTTTTGTGATTAATCACTATGCTTTAATTATGTTCAATTTGTAACAATGAAAATACATCCTGCATATTTGATATTTGCATTAGAATTTATAAGAGTAGCAAAATTATTTATGAAGTAGCAATGAAAATATGGATGGTGTCACCATAACATGAGGAACCTTATTTACGGGTCACGGCATTAGAAAGGTTGAGAACCACTGCATTAATACATATATCTTGCTGTTTAATTGTTATTACATTAAAAAATTAATTTCTAGGGGAGCGGTGAGTAATTTTTTTTCTGGAAAAGGGGCGGTAGGCCAAAAAGTTTGGGAACCACTGTTCTAACCCAAGGAAGCCAGCAACATAGCTCGCGTGGTGGCTCAGAAGCAATATGGCTTTTCTTCTCTTATATTTTGCAACAGTGTGCCCTACTGCTGGCCTAAAGTAGGCAATATTCAAAATAATTGCCATAATTGGAGTTGGCCTGTGGCTTTTCTGTTAGTGGGTGGTGAATTTCCACTGGCTTTTGTTCCACCTTTAGAGGAGCTCTCCAAGGTGCTGCTCTTTTGAGGACACCAGGCTGCCTAGAAAAAGCTAGTATTACCAACATTACCACTGAAACCAGTCCAAGGCTTTCTCTGTGTTGTCCCAGGCAGTTTTGGAAAGTGTTTTGGTTGCCACCTCTCTCCTTTTGTTTTTTGATAAAGGTTTGGAAAGAGGTTTGACAAAAGCTCTAAAGAAGCTGGATGATTATCTGAGGAATCCTTTGCCCGAAGAAATCAATTCAAACAGTGCAGAGGAAGAGAAAGTATCAAAACGCAAGTTCCTGGATGGGGATGAGTTGACCCTTGCTGACTGCAACCTCCTTCCTAAACTCCATGTTGTCAAGGTAAGAACACTTCCTATTCCCGAGAGTCTACCTGGTCTTAGGTATCAGACATTTCCTCTAGAGAGATGTAGTCTTTATTTGATCTGGCTATTTACCTGAGCCATGAGAAGTCAAAGAACTGCCTAAGAAAGTTTAGCTAGGTTCTTCTTTGGATAAGAGTAATAGGATTGGAGATTACCGATGAATTACACGGTGGCTTTATGCAAGGTATTTATTATTTTTAATGCTGGTATCTCAGCAACATTTTAATATAAAGAATCTCCCCCCCCCCCATTTTTGAAGGCAAGCCTGAGAATGTGCCAGTGTGTGGGAGGGATTCTCCTCTGTGTAGACCACTAGGGAAAGTTGCTCTAAGTACAGGTAAACACAAACGGCTAGGAAATTGCATTAAATCGTATCTCACCCAAAATGGTGTAGTATAGTAGGAGTCCACAGATGGATGTGGAGAGAATCCTTGTCCAATAGTCCAATAAGAACACAATGAATCTTGAATAGTCCAAAAAAGGTAATTGTATTATAATCCAAAGGAAGAGGGTATGCGATGTAGTATCCAAAATCAAACACAAATGTGAGTCTATCGACCAATGTCTACATGCACATCCAATGAAAATTCACTGTTTCATACAATGTGTGTTCAAGGACAAAAGTTCATAGGAGAACTTATAGTGAATTTTCATTGGATATGCATGTAGACATTGGTCGATAGACTTATGTTTGTGTTTGATTTTGGATACTACATCGCATACCCTCTTCCTTTGGATTATAATACAATTACCTTTTTTGGACTATTCAAGATTCATTGTGTTCTTATTGGACTATTGGACAAGGATTCTCTCCACATTCGTCTGTAGACTCCTACTATACTACACCATTTTGGGTGAGATATGATTTAATGCAATTTCCTAGCCGTTTGTATTCTCCTCTGTGTCCCAGTACTTTGAGTTCAGCAGGCAGCCAGTTCTGCTGTGGGGTCCCATGGCTGTGGTGTCTCCTTGGAAACGTCATTGGTACCAATGCTGGAGTCATTCCCAAACCAAATTAAAATATGGCTGTTTCTTAAAAGCTTTGTTTTCTTCCATCCATACAGACACTTTGATCATATTGTTTTAAATCATTAAAATTATGTTTTAGTTTACTTATATTACTCTCTATTATTTAAATTTCAAACTGTATTAAATGTTAAAACTGATTTTGGATGTGCTATCCTGAGATCTCATGGGAAAGTGGCATTAGAATATAATGCAGTAGATGTAATGAGGTTAATCGAGGGGGGGGGGGGGATTAAGTGTCTTGGATCTGCTGTATTATAAATGTATTGCTTTCTTTTACAAAAAAGAAAAGAAAAAGGAAAGAAAATAATACGTTAATAATTAAATAAATATACACTGCTATGATCAGCACAGGCACAGAAACCCACATGTGTGAATTAATCAATGACCATTTGAAGAAACACAGGCTGGCTTTCCACTGCCCTATATCCCAGTATCTAATTCCAAATTATCTGTTTATCCCAGTTCAAAACAGATAATCTGGGATCAGATCGTAGGATATGGAGCAGTGTAGATCCAGCTTACAGTTACAGGTAAGTAATCGAGTCCTGCCTATCTTAGTGACCGCATCCTCCCGATGAACCGGCACGGGCTCTAAGATCTGCCAAGGAGGCCCTCCTCTCGGTCCCGCCACTGTCACAAAGACAACTTTGGAACTCCTTCCCCACTGTCCTCCTTTTGTAGGGACTCTTCAATCAAGCCTTGGAGAATATTTAGCCCCCAGTTGTCCAGCATAGTAGTTGCACATCCTGTACTTTATCCCATGCCCTCTCTCTCTTACTGCAGCTGACACTTAATTTATTCCTAATGTTTACAGCCCGGCCATGTTCGGGGAGATGGTATTGGGTATAAGAATAAAGTTATTTTATTATTATTATTATTATCTGCTGTAGCTCCAGCCCATGGAATCCTATGGATGGTAAGCTGGTGAGGCACTACATCTCTTTGGCTGAGAATTATATATACCTCTTGCTGTAAAGCCCTGGATTCCATAACATTGAGCCCTGGCAGTTAAAAGTGGAATCATAGCACTTTAGTGTGAAAGGTGCCCCTGAAGAGCTATGTTTCCCCACCTCCACTATAAATCTGGTGATTTTGAATTATGTTTATGACTTGTATGTAATAAAATCGGTTAATGATGAATGTGCTTACAAGATATTTAAATCAGGATATTTTGGTCTATTTTCTAGATTGTAACAAAGAAATATCGCAACTATGAGTTCCCAGCAGAGATGATTGGACTTTGGCGATACCTGAAAAATGCTTATTCTCGGGACGAATTCATCAACACTTGTGCTGCTGACAAAGAAATTGAAATAGCCTATGCAGATGTAGCCAAGCGGCTTAGCAAATCCTAATTAAAATCTGCAAGACCAATTTTATTCAGAGAATTGTTGTTTCATCGATGCTTCTCAGAGATGCCTTCAACTCTGTACATAATGTATGTATGACTGTAATATAGCATTATGTCTTCTGGGTTGGTTCATTGAGGGTCCAGTTACCTTCTCCCATTGATTGAATGGCTGCCACCTGCAGACTGAGAATGCTCTGGGAACGTGGGGGACTCTTGAAAGATTTTGCAGGGTAAATAGCAGTGCAGAGGGGAAGCATTTCTGAAATCTTCACTAATATTTTGGTAGAAAGATTAAAACATCTATTCTGCGTTTTGATTTTTTAAAAAAACGAAACAGCAATTCCTTGTTAACAAATACACACATTAGCAAGAAAATTCAGTATCAATTTGAACAAAATCAGAAAATATTTTATTTTTATTTTTCTCATTTGCTCTTGTTATGGACAGTTTGAAAACATATTGTGCATTGATTTGTGGTTTTAAAGCTGGAGGCAAAATTGGACTGGGCATAGGAGAATGCATGGCATCGTAACGCAAGTGCAATGGAAGACAGATTTTGGGAATTTTGGACCCTTCAAATGTTTTTGAGCTGCTATCTTGAACACTGAAATTTTGTAGAGATCACTTGATTTTTTTTCTCTTTAGTCCTACAGCGTGGAAATAGTGAGTGAAATTATTTTGAATATGTTAATAATCGAAGGGTGTTTGGAAGGGTCAGTAGTAGTACCAAAATTGCAACAATGATGTTGAAAATACAAAATGGTATTCAAATTTCAGGTATATTTGTGAAAAGACCCTCACGGGTAGCTAATTGATAGCGAATTGCCAATATATATCTCAGTGTGTCAATAAGGATAAGGGGGTGTGCAACAGGAATTGAGTGCCTTATATAAATCCCATGAAGAGATCATGCATTTTTTTTCCTGTATTTGGTATGAAAATCATTTTAAAAATACACTGTTGTAAACTGTCTGTTCCTCCCTCTCAGGCTACTCAATAGTTTATCTTTCTTACTGCACTGTGCTGGATTCATTGTGCTCATAGATTGATTTTTTTTCCAATGGGTTGTTTCAGTTGGTGATGAGCTCTGTGTGATTTTTTTTGGTCAATAGGTTGAAAATATGCTATTTTGTATTTGTGAAGTATGGAGGTAATAGCCCGAATTCCATAGTAGTTTGGAAAGCAACGCAGTTTGGGCTGAAACCGAACACTTTACAAAAGGACTAGAAATAGGTGTGATAGCATCTTTTTTGATGTTAGTCAAGGCCACATTCAACATTTTTATGACATGTTAAGATGGAGTAATAGTGGTGGTAATTGTGGTAGTAGTAGTAGTAGTAGGAACATGTGTTACTACTTAAGAAGGGCATGCAAATGTTATATATATGTATGCTTAAGAATGCTTAAGAAGGGCATGCAAATGTTATATATGTGTATCTATTTCCCAGCAGACCTGACAACATAGTGGACCCGGGAGCAGAATCAGAGACTCCTTCTACACTGCCATATAAAATCCAGATTATCTGCTTTGAACTTGATTATATAGCAGTGTAGAAGAAGCCTGTGCAGAAGTCCCTTATCAGGGACATCATACAGTGTTCCCTCACTTATTGCTGGGGTTAGGTTCCAGGACCTCCCGTAATAAGAGAAAAACCGTGATATAGGGATACTCTATTTATTTTAATATTTATACATTATTTTAGTAGTTATACACTATTTTAAGTCTTTAAGTCTTGCACCGGGAATGTGGCGCAGCTGGCTGGGTGTCAGCTGCATAAGATCTCTACTGACCAGAAGGTCATGAGTTCGAGGCCTGCCTGGGTCGAGATGGGCTCTCGACCTATTGTGTAGCCTGTTGTTGACCTTTAAAACCCGAACGACAGTTGTATCTGTCAAGTAGGAAATTAAAAGTACCACTTAGTGGGGAGGCAAATTTAACTGATTTACAAGGCCATAAAAAGATCTCCAGGAAACATGTTGAGGAATGAAGGAGTGCGACAGTTCCCCCTGGTGGCCAGATGTTAAAACATTGCCTCTGTCTGTCTTGTGTGTTGTGTGTCTAAATGTAATGTGTACATTGTAATCCGCCCTGAGTCCCCTGTGGGGTGAGAAGGGCGGAATAAAAATGAAGTAAATAAATAAATAAAATTAAAATAAAGTGAAGGGAAGGAAGGAAGGAAAGGCCCTTCAAGGCTGGAGGAAGGGAGGGAGGACTGAGGAGGGAAAGGGCCTTGGAGAGCAGCGGCAGTAAGACCCCACAAAACAGCAAAAATACCATGATATATATTTTAAATTAATACATTTTGAAATCCGCAAAACAGTGAGTCCGCAATAAATGAACCGCGAAGTAACGAGGGAACACTGTATACTTCACTTTTATGAATGTAGCCTATGCATTATGATATAAGCACTGATGCCGATTTGCTGTTTTGCATTCTGGTGTATTGTATAGGCAGATGAGGGGTGGGACTGTGAGTACTACTGAAGATTGCCCAGCAGGTCCGCCTGATCATGTTTGATTTAAAGTGTTTTAAAATATAAAAATGAATTGGGAAGGTGGATTATTACAAAGTAAAGAAGTGATCTCTAGTTTTTGCTATCTCCCCCCCCCCCCTGAGTTTGCCTATGAACCCCACATGCCGTCTAGTATCATCCTTAGTGGTGGGAGGGAAGAGAAGAAAGCTTGGAGTATTAGGGAATGACCTTGGAGGCTAGAGAGGCACCACATCAGGGATTTTTGGTGGTAGGATCCTGTGCCATGTATAAGTTTGCCAGCTGAGACTGAAGTGATTTTGAATTTTTTAGCTGCTTTCTCCTCACCTTTTTCTCTTGGTGCAGAATATGTGTGTGTTTGGATATAGCATGAGTTATTTCAACTGCGTATGATACCTTAACAATGGATGCAGAGTGGATGGGTGTTTTCTCTGTATATACATTTTCTCTGAGCTTCTTCAGTTTGTATTCCATGTTATTGATATTTTGTTGGGTTTTGCGTGTGAAAATGTTGTGGCTAGGCTTTGGGACCTCAAACCTTCCCCTGCTTGTACCCAATTTCTTGTTGAGATGTTTTTCTCTCAAACTTACCACTCTGGGCGCTTCCGGACAGCACCAAATCACGGGTTTTAAACAGGAGCAAAAAAATCGTGGGACTTCAGAGGAGTTCCACATACAGACCTGTTGGTCCCGGGATTTTTGCCTCGGTTGTCCAGACTTGATGTTTTGTTGTGGGATTCAAAGGCTCCCAAAATGGCCACTGTGGGACTTCCACCAGAAATTTCAGCTTTTTTATTAAAATAAATAAACTTAAGATACAAACATGTGAACATGCAAACCATTACATATGTTCTGTTTCTTGGTTATATAAGCTGCAGCGCCATCTGTGCAAACAGGGTGTTGTTCCTGGGATTAAAAGTCTGTTCCTGATTGCTCTCATTGTGAAAAAATGTACAGCATTGACAAGGGGGCCATAACTTTTTTCCGGGCAGCGAAAATGTGCCTGCCACACATTTCATAAAGTTTCTGGCACACAAACCAAGTTTTTGCCTTTTACTCAACTGTCACCTTCTTTTTAGGAACCAACCAAGCAGGAACAAACATCTAAAATCTGGGAACAAACCCAGATAAAAAATTCCACAATTTCTGATTGCAGGGACATACAGACATGTGAAAATCCACCTATTTGGCTTAAAACCGCAATTTCCCCACACCTGGAAATCTTGCAGGTTTTAAAAAAACTTTTGTAGTGATTTTTTCTGTGTTTTCAGGTAATGGTTTCCTTCCTGTTTGCTGCAGAAGCTCCTGGGATAAACGTACTGTCTGGACAGGCACTCTTTGTCCTGTGAATTGTTTGTTGGAGCAAAACGCTGTGGGGTCAAACAAATATCGTATTTACTCAAGTATAATGCACCATTGGATGTAATGTGCACCTCAATTTTGGCAATGTAATTTCACCCCCCAAAAAAGGTCAGCATTAGTTTTGGTTTGTGAGCTCAGATCACACTTGTGCCTTATACAGGCAGTCCCTGAGTTACAAACATCCAACTTACCTCTGACTCATAGTTAAGAACGGAGGTGAGACAACAGGAAGTGAGAGAAATCTACCCCTCGGAAGGGAAATTCACTCCTGGAAGAGTTATTATCATGGGAAAAAGGTGTCTCCACTGAAGCAGTCTCTCGAATCCTTGTTTCCAGAAGAAGATAATCCTCCCCCCCCCCCAATATAATGATCACAGAAGGTGAGGTGAAATCTTCTGAACAGGGGCACAGACTGCAAAACAAACACTTTTCCTATATTATCCAAAGCTGAAATATTTATATGTATGATGGAATCACACTTTTAAACTGTCCCTGTTCTGATTTACATACAAATTCAACTTAAGAACTAACTTACAGAGCCCATCTTGATTGTAACTTGCGGACTGCCTGTAAAGCAGTTCTAAATGTAGAAGGGCACTAAGCATTTTAATGCAGATCCAAACTGCATTATATGCCAATGTAGATGGGGGTAAATATAGACCTTTGTGAAAGATCAGGCTCATGTAGAATAGCTTTATTTGTCATTGTGCTATTTCACATCGAAATTGCATGCCTTCCCCCACACACCACAAAACAACACACCCATCTCTCCACACACACACACCACTATCACCACACAGCCCCTGATGCTACATCAGTGTAAAACCATGGAGTCCAACATAACCACAGCTCTACGATAAAACCTATCTTGGTTATCTTTGTCTACTTGTCCTTGTCCCCTTGTACAGTCTGCCAGATGACAAGAATTCAAAAAAAGAATATGCCGGGTGAGATGGATCCCCAAGAATGCTCTGAGCTTTCTTAAGGCAGCGGGAATTATGAAGTTCTTTCAAAGAGGAGTGAGGGCAACTAATGATTTGCTGTGCAGAAGTGGTGACCCCTTGAAGTGCCTTCCTATTTATGAGGATTGAATGAAAAGTAATGCCTCCACCTTCGTAACTCCTCAACAGATGGCAGCACTAGTATGCAGCAGGTACTGCCTTGTTCAGTAGACTCTCCTCTACAGTTCCATTTTGGCGGGAAGCCTTAGCATTTAACGGTTGTGTTGTTAAAGTGCAAAGTATTGAACCCTGCAAAGAGAGTCGGTCAATGCGACTTAAGCAACGTGCGCTCATTGAATTCTTCACAGCAGAGGTATCACCCCAAAGGAGATTAATCAGAGAATGCAAGCCGTTTATGGTGATTGTGTTGATGTGAGTACTGTGCATCATTGGGCGAGTAAGTTTAAAGATGTTGAGGTGGGAACATCTGACTTGCGTGACAAACAAAGAGTTGGATGTCCTGTGACAGCAACCACTGAGTTTCACAAGCAAAAGGTTGATAGATTGATTCAGGACAATCGTCATATTACTCAGAGAGAAATTTCAAGCATAATCACAAGAACGTGTGGGTCACATTATTGCTTTGCTTGGCTATCGGAAGATCTGTGCACGATAGGAACACAGCAGAACTTCAGAGCCTGGATCTCACCACTGTACGGCATCCTCCATACCAGGCATGTAGCCAGGGGGGGGCCTAAGGGGGCTTCAGCCCCCCCCCAATTTTCAGGGTGGTCCGAGAGAAGGCCTTACTGGTACATTATTTAAGCTGTTATGTTTATTCATATCATGATCTGATCATCATGCTCATTATATCCCACATTAATGGGGTTATTGGGATAACAATACAAAAGGTTTGCTAGGGTAGACCCTCTTCCACCCAGTCTCAGCCCCCCGAACCAAACTCAGCTCCCCCCGAATCAAAATCCTGGCTACGGCCCTGCTCCATACAGTTCAGATTTAGCACCGTCTGACTTCCATCTGTTCCCAATAATGAAAGAAGACTGGCGGAAACATCATTATGCTTCTGATGAAGACGTTGAGAGAACTGTGAAACGCTGGTTGCGGAAGCAGAGTGTCAACTTCTTCGGTGACGCCTTCAGAAAACTCATTCATCGTTGGCAGAATTGTATCCAATTGTCTGGTGATTATGTGGAAAAGCAAATAGTGGTAGTTAAAGAGCACATTCTAAGGATTATTTCTGCGTTTGATTTATTAAAATATTCCCATCCAAACCCAAGTAACGAAGGTAGGGGCATTACTTTTCATTCAACCCTCGTATAGCCACTGTGCAGATACCAAACCATGCACAGATGCAGTAAGTTAGGACACTCTCTATAACACAGTGGGGGAAAGTCACCAGCAGTTTTTCATTCAGTTGGTTCAGTACATGAAGCCGCTGGGGGAGGTAATCCGGAGTTTCGGGGTGCGGTGTCACCTGTACGCAGATGACGTCCAGCTCTGTCACTCCTTCCCACCTGCTACTAAGGAGGCTGTCTTGGTCCTGAACCGGTGCTTGGCCGCTGTGTCGGACTGGATGAGGGTGAACAAATTGAAACTGAATCCAGACAAGACAGAGGCACTCCTGGTCAGTCGAAAGGCCGAACAGGGCATAGGGTTGCAGCCTGTGTTGGACGGGGTTACACTCCCTCTGAAGACACAGGTTCGCAGTTTGGGTGTGATCCTGGATTCATCGCTGAGCCTGGAACCCCAGGTTTCGGCGGGGACCAGGGGAGCATTCACACAGTTAGAACTTGTGCGCCAACTGGGCCCGAACCTTGGGAAGTCTGACTTGGCCATGGTGGTCCACACTCTGGTTACATCCCGTATAGATTTCTGCAACACCCTCTATGTGGGACTGCCTTTGAAGACTGTTTGGAAGCTTCAACTGGTCCAACGGACAGCAGCCAGATTGATTACAGGAGCAGCACTCAGGGAGCGCACAACACCTCTGTTGCGCCAGCTCCACTGGCTACCAGTTTGCTACTGGGCACAATTCAAAGTGCCGGCTTTAGCCTTTAAAGCCCTTAATGGTTCTGGTCCAACTTACATGTCCGAACGCATCTCCCCCTACGAACCTTCAAGATGCTTAAGATGATCTGGAGAGGCCCTGCTCTCGGTCCCACTTACTTTGCAGGCGCAATTGGTGGGGACGAGAGACAGGGCCTTTTCAGTGGTGGCTCCTCAGCTTTGGAACGACCTTCCTTATGACATCAGATCAGCCCCCTCCCTCTTGACATTTCGCAAGAAGGTCAAGACCTGGCTATTTGACCGGGCATTTGCAGATGTAGTATGATTACCAAATTGAGACCTACGGAACGACGACGATGCAATTGGATACCGATTTAATAATGAGACGCTGATATTGTGTTTTTAACATTAAGTGCTAATTTGTATATGATGGAACTGTATTGATAATTGTTGATATGTTTGTCTTGGGCAGTTCTTGCCATTTTTACACCGCTTTGAGTCGCCTTCGGGCTGAGAGAGGCGGTCTAGAAGCATAGTAAATAAAATAAACAAATTAGGAGTTTCAGGTAGTACACTATCTGCTGGGCCCTCTTAACCAGCGCTTACATATGGGTGCCGCAGGTCAGATCCTCCTTCACAGTGATACCCAGGAACTTAAAGCTGGCCACCTGCTCCACTTGGTCTCCATTTATGATGAAGGGCTGAATTTCTGATCTGATCTTCCTAGATTCCACTATGAACTCCTTGGTCTTGTTGATGTTAAGAACCAGATTAATGGCAATGTAGGATTCAGATGCTGGCCTTCCGTATCAGGGACTAGACCTGGCCATGGTTAAATGTTTAGTGCAGGGCTGTCCAACTGGCGGCCCGGGGGCCGTATACGGCCCCCCAGCCCCTTCCCTACGGTCCCCTAAGCCAGTCATTGTCAACCGGGGTGCCTCGGCACACTGCTGTGCCGTGGCGAGGCTCCTGGTGTGCCGTCTGAAAAGCTTACTGCCCCCCTTCCTTCCCCCCCTCCTTTTGCCGCCTCTATTTTTCCTCCTCCATGGGAGAAAAAAGAAAAATCTTCTTCTTTGCAAGGGAGAAGAGGGGACCAATGGGCAGCTGGAAAATGACGCTGCGTCATTTTGGAGCCGCCCACTGCCTTCCCTCCCACAGGCCAGTCTTTCTCAACCGGTGTGATTCTCTGCTCCTTGAGAAACCTCCTGCTGTGCCGGCAAAAACCTCTTGCGCCCCTCTTCCTTCTCCCCTATTTTTTCCTCCTCCTCCCCACAACATATCCAACTCGTGGGGAAAGAGCAGCTTCAACGGGGAGACCTGGAAAACATCATGGATCCAGGCTTCTGGGATCGAGGACTCAAGGCTTTGGGCTCCCTCTGAACGGCTCCTTTGAGAGCTGGGAGAATAAAACTTGAGCGGTGCGGAGCTTCCCCTTTTGTTTACTTCCGTAGCCGCCTTTCTCCCTTCCCAGCCTCTCCTTTTACACCAGGCTTGCTTTCACACAGGCTGCTTACGGAGACATGTGTGCTTCTCTCCTGGAGGTACCTGAATTATTCATAATAATTTATTCTAAATAGCAGGTTCCTAGAGTAGGAGGAGGAGACCCCCAAGGGCCATCCAGTCCAGCCTCCTTCTGCTATAAGGGGAAAACACAATCAAAGCATTCCTCACAGATGGCCATTCAGCCTCTGCTGATAATAATAATAACTATAACAACAGGTTCCTAGAGTAGAAGGAGACCCCCAAGGTCCATCCAGTCCAGCCTCCTCTGCCATAAGGGGAAAACACAATCAAAGCATTCCTCACAGATGGCCATTCAGCCTCTGCTAATATTAATATTATTATTAATAATAATTACAATGGGTTCCTAGAGTAGTTGGAGCCCTCCAGGGGCCATCCAGTCCAACCTCCTTCTTCCAGGGCCCTTCCACACAGCCTTTAACCCTCAATATTAAAGCAGGAAAATCTCACAATATCTGCTTTGAACTGGGATATATGGCAATGTGGACTCAGATAATCCAGTTCAAAGCAGATATTGTGGGATTTCCTGCCTTGATATTCTGGCATATAGGGCTGCGTGTGGAAAGAACACCAGAATATCCAAGGGAATCCAAAATATCTGCTTTGAACTGGGATATATGGCAGTGTGGACTCAGATAATCCAGTTCAAAGCAGATATTTTGGATTTCCTGCCTTCATATTCTGCCATATAGAGCTGTGTGGAAGGGCCCAGAATATCATGGCAAAAATCCCACATTATCTGCTTTGAACTGGGATATATTGATTGATTGATTGATTGATTTTAATATTTGTGAGTCGCCCTCCACGTCAGTGCTCCGGGCGACTTACACATAGAACACATAAAAACAGTTCAATAGTTAAGCTAAAAAAAATAAAAAAAAATAAAATTAGAATTTGGTTAAAAGGTCTAATAACTCAGGCTATATGGCAGTGTGGACTCAGATAATCCAGCTCAAAGCACATATTATGGATTATCCTGCCATGATATTCTGAAGCCTCTTCCACACAGCTGAATACAATCCCACCCACATTTTCTGCTTTGAACTGGATTATATGGCAGTGTGGACTCAGATAAACCAGTTCAAAGCATATATTGTGGATTATCTGACATGATATTCCGAGTCTCTTTAAACCAGTTCAACGCAGATATTGTGGATTAAATAGTTTCATAATTTCAAACTTCAATGTTTCTAATTTACACCTTTATTATATTTTACAAAAAAGAAACATATATATATATATATATATCTTTCTGTTTAATTGTTATTAAAAAAAATAATTTCTAGGGGGGCGGTGAGTAAATTTTTTTCTGGAAAGGGGGTGGTAGGCCAAAAAAGATTGGGAACCACTGTGTTAAGAGTGTCATTTTGGTTGGTGGTGTGCCCCAGGATTTTGTAAATGTAAAAAGTGTGCCTCGGCTCAAAAAAGGTTGAGAAACACTGCCCTAAGCTTTTTAATAAAAAATAAAAAAATAAAAAAATAAAATTAAAATATTTTTAAAAATTACCCACTTCCAGGTTTCGGAGCAAGTATCGCGAGACTACGGAAGCCACACGGGATTTCGCTCTCAACGCGAAATCTCGCCTCCGTTGAGCGAAATCCCGTGTGGCTTCCGTAGTCTCGCGATTCTCCTGTTGCCGAAATCTCGGCTACTTAATCCCTGCGGCCCACGCAGACGTGATTTGTACGTGATTTGTACCTTCTTGGCTGCTGCCTCGGTCGGTCGTCACCTCTGCTCGTGGTCCGGCTGCTCCTGGATCCCAGTAAAAGATTATATTTGACTGTATGCATGCCTCTTATGAGTAGTAAGCCGGGGGCGGGGGCAGACCCTACGGCCCCCCAGGTCATCAGTGACCAGAATTCAGGCCCCTGGGCCGGTAGAAGTTGGACAGCCGTGGTTTAGTGCTTTGAAATGTATTAGAATGTATACTGTACTAATACTATACGTAATATTGTCACAAAATCCGGGACTGAAATTTAAAATAGTGTTTTGTTGGAGAACTAAATTCTTTAAAAATACCCTGCCTGTTTCCTTATGCCCAAATGACTGACTGTCACGATCACGGACGTAGCGGGCCCCTTAATCACACACACAGAGACGTACTGAAGGCTAACTACTTTATTGAGTATAAAACAGTTCCAAAGAGTAAATAGTCCAATAATAAGTCCAATAATAATAAGCAATAGTCCACAAGGTAGTGAGCAGTATTGTCCAAAGGAACTTAGCAAAGAGGCTTGAAGCTTGGCAAGGCTCCACAAGGCTATGTGGATCAGGAACAAAGGCAAGGCTCCACAAATCTATGTGGATCAGGAACAAAGGCAAGGCTCCACAAATCTATGTGGATCAGGAACAAAGGCAAGGCAAGGCTTGATGACCACAGCTGGCTTGTGGTCCCACTCCGCTCACGCCTATCCAGGAAAGACGTGGCCGGAGAACTGGGGATGCGTTCCCACGGACCCTATACTTAATCCTTCGGCCGAGGTCCGCGACGCTCTAGGCTTCTCCGTCTCCAATCTCTGCTCACGGACCTCGGCCGGTCTAGGACCCTAGACCAAGCCCTCCTGGTAGATTCAATGTCCCGTCTCCTATCGAAGGAGCGACCTTGCCTCTCAGCAGCTGTGTCGCTATCTTCCTGAGAACTTTCCTCCCTAGCACTTTCCCATTCGGCTTCGTCCATGTTTACACTTTCAAACTCCTGGGAATTCCTCCCCCCGGGGTGTTCATAACTCCCTTCGCTGCTTCCCATCTCCACCTGGTGATCGGAATCTATGCTGGGCCCAAACATCATTTCATCCCATGCCAAGCTCTCTGCAGGCGAGCGAGGCCCATCCGAAGGGCCCTGTGCTTCACCCCAGTCATCTAGCTCATCCTCTGAATCCACTTCTGCTGCTGCAGGCCCTAAAGCTAATGGAACCCCAGGACCTATTCCCTGCCCTCCAGGCACGAACGAGAACTGCTGTGCTACACTGACATAAGAGCTGGGAAAAGGAACAGATTTTTAAAAAATGTGAGTCCATTTTCCATTGCTAGTGACATCTAGTCAGAAATGCAGCTTCTTGTTGCTTTCTTCCCTGTCCAACTTCAGGGTAAAGTAGTAAGTGTTAATCATGCTGGAGACGGTTTATCTACATTGGCACAGCACATTTTCTGGGGAGAAAAAATATATATAAATGACAAGACAGACAGTATGGATTAACAATAACTTTGTTCATAAATTTCTCACAAGATGTAAAGAAAGATGGAGATCAGAGGAGAAAAGTAGCCAACAATATGGATCTAATCATTGATGTTGCAGAAAATGCAGACCAAATGTCTGTAAAAATGTCAATTGTAGCCAAACTTTTCTTAGATATTTGTTTCAAAGCATCACTCCTTCACAGAGTAATTCATTCCTATCTGGAATCCAGATTGATCTCTCTTTTAATATTAATTTTGAAACCACTAAAGGACACTGTATTTCCTGGTGCGGTGTTGGAGTTGTTGACACCATTTCTGTGTAACACAAGCAATTAAATGTCAGAAACTGTGTCTTAGCACCTCTCTCCAGAAGTACTGTGGAGCAGCTGTGTTTGTCACAGCAAAACAAACAAACTGGGAATCTTTGGGCACCTTCAAGACACATAGATTAAGGACCTCATCATATTGAGGGCCTTGATGCAGGAGAAAGCGGGGCAAATTGTGTGGCAGCGGGGTGAATCCATCGCCCAGTTCCCATGCATCGCCTGCATGCCCATCACATGCCGAAAAGCATACGTTTCCGGTATGCGCCTGCACTGTTTCCATGATTTCCTATTTCAGCCATGGACAAACAATCTCTCTCGGCATTACTTCGCGAACGAAGATTCTTAGGAAGGACTCATCCCACGCTTTTTACAAGCATGTTGATGACTAAAAAGGCCAATCTGAGATAGGCAAGTCCGGTTGCAGAAAGCACAGCAGAAAGTCTCCTTGGGTGATGGTGTTAAGCACAGATTTGCCTATGCTGATGTGGGGATGATGGTGTTCTTCCTGTGGTGCGGGCTGGTAGAGAACTTCCGTTTTCTTCAGGCTGACTTCCAGCCCAAACAGCTCTGCAGCTGTTGCAAAGCAGGATGTTAGGCGCTGCTTCTGAATGGGCGATAAGAGCAGCATCGTCAGCAAAAAGCAGCTCACGGACCAGATAGCTTAGAGTTTTAGTGCGAGCCCTCAGACGACTTAAGTTGTACAAGCTACCATCAGTACAATAGCGTATATATATGCTGTCTTCTTCTTCGAGGTCTGCCGTAGCCCTTTGGAGCATCATGCTGAAGAAGATTGTAAATAGAGTTGGTGCAAGAACACAACCTTGTTTCACTCCATTAGTTATTATAAAGGGCTCTGAGAGAGCATAACCATATCTGACTTGACCGTGCTGGCCCTCATGTAACAGGATAATCATTTTGAAGAATTTGGGGGGACATCCTAGACATTCCAGGATCTGCCACAGACCTTTTCTGCTCATAGTGTCGAAGGCTTTGGTGAGGTCGACAAATGTTACATAGAGTCCTTTGTTCTGCTCTCTACATTCCTAACAGTAGGCTGTTAGGAATTGTGGGAGTTGAAGTCCAAAACACCTGGAGGACCGAAGTTTGCCCATCTGAACATTTGTAGTCTCTTATATTCAGATTTCCCCTTCTAACCACACTTTGCCAACAAAGCCGGCCCGGATCCCTTCCGGAAGTAGATGTGTGTCATGTGATGAGATCTGGCATGCTCTGTGCTGGCTGCATGGGCAAAGTGTTCTATGATGGAGAATTTCCCACACATGATGAGGTCTTTAGTGTGATGCCAGCTTTTGGGTACAACAATTTTTGTGAAGTCAACTTTTGTCTCATGAGAGGATTTGCTATTGTTGGCTGCTTTAAAGTCATCCCTGACATATGGCAACCTTAAAAATCATGGGGTTTTGTTGGGCAAGATTTGTTCAGACAGGTTTTACCTTTGGCTTTCCTTGGGGTTGAGTGAGAGTGATTTCCCCAGATTCACCCAGATGAACCCTAGTCTCCAGAGTCATAGTACAGTGCTCAAATCATTACAACACATTGGCTTTCACCACACTCTTGATCACAATAAAGCTCTATGCTCTAATAAGGTTGTTGTGTATGTGTGTGTGTGTTTATAACGGGTAATCTAAGCATTAAGTCAAGAATTAGCTCATTGGTTACCCAGAAGCACAATAGGAAAAGGCATGGAAAGCAGGTGCCTCCTTCTTGGGATCCCCCATTCTCAGAGTTTTCTGGGGCATGCACCTCACATTTTGTCAAATGGCCTTTTCCTCATAGCATATTGAAGGAAGAGGGGTGAGATATTCTAAATATAGATCCTTAGTTTTTTGTTTCTATAATGAACTAGCATTTATACTCAGTGTGGCCTGAATGTCAGAGGAGCTGATGCCTGCCTGCTTTCTGTCTTCTCCAGCTCTGACACCCCTTCAACACTGCCATATAATGCAGTTTGAACTGTGTTATAATGGTGAGAGTACACACATATAATGCAGATTGAACTGGATCCAGTTCAGTGCAGTCAATCTGCATTTCCGAAACTGCATTATATGACAGTCTAGATGGGGCTTACCTCACAATGACGCCATTGCTCTTTCCTTCCGTCTTCCATTTCCCTCATACACCTTCTCCTCTCTTTTCTTTCTTTCTCTCTCCCCTTCTCCTCATGTACCCCTCCCTCTCCTTTCTTTCTCTTTCTCGTTCTTTTCTTCCTTCCTTTTTCTTTCTTCATCTCCTCCTTCGTTCCTTTCCTCTCTTCCTTCCTCCTTTCTTTTTTCTGCCCCTCCCCTATTGCTTTTCCCCTGTTGCACCTCAGAACGTAGTTAGCTCCCCCAAGCACACACACATAGGCCAATGCAATAAATGAGTTTTATTTAGAATAAAAGATAGTCCAAAAATAGAAAGATAGAAGCAAGTAGTCCAATCAAGTCCAAAAGCAATTCAATAAAGTTCCAATACGATGGCAAAGAGCACTGGAAAGTAGTCCCATGGAAAGCAAGGTTGCAAAGGCAAGGCAAGCCGCTCCTGCGGTTTGAACACGAACTGGAGATCCCGGACCCAAGTCCTCTCCAAGCTAAACGTAGCTTCAGATCTTCAGATCAGTCTAATAAGGAATCTAACTCTTGTGCGTCCACCGCATCCCCTTTCTCCAATCACTCCTTGAAGATCTGATACTATCCCTCTTGTTGAATTCCCGCTCGTTAGCAGGCCCAGCTGCACTGCTATCAGAGTGAGAAGCAGGAAACTCCCTTGCTCCGGAATGCTCATCTGGAAAGGGAGAGAAACTCTTTCTTGGGAACCAAGGCCGCCTGGTCTCTCATAGTCTGAACCGGAATCATCCTCCATAGAATCCTGACTAAACGCATCTGTAGTCCCATATTCCTCCAGCCATTCATTGTCCCATTGCAAACTCTCGTTTGGAGACCCATATCCATCTGGCCAACCTTCCTCATCACTCTGCCCCTGGTCAGCTAACACATCCTCATTTTGCCCCTGGTCAGCTGGCACCTGCCTTGGCACCCCCGGGGTCTGTCGGTGCCCACTAAGCTGGAACACCACATCCCCTTCCTTTCTCTCTCTCTCTCTCTCCCCCCCCCAATTCTCTGTTGCACTCCAGAACAGGAATAACCCTCTGACTTCAAAACATCACATGTTGAGTAGGAAAACAATCATTTTATTGAAGATAAGTAAAATCAGCAAGGTAAAAAAAACACTTTAAGAGAATAGGTAAATCCATTTAAGTAGGAAGATAAGCAGGAATAAAGTATTCTAAGGTAGGGTCAGCAAAGTTCAAAACCAAAGTCCAGACTTCTCTAACAAAATCCAAGGAACCATGAAAACATTGATCCAAAGCATGAGTATATAATCACAAGAGTCAAAGAGTCAAACCATAAACAAGAAATCCTTAAACATGAATCTTCCAAGCAAGGCTTCCATAAGACAAGAGTAAGAACTTAGCAGGCTTCCAAAACAATGCTTCATCTGACTATATTTCCCATGGTTGGAACTTTATGTCCCCTCGTTAAGCCATTCCAAGCACTTAGAAATTGATTTCATTTTCCCTGAATGCCTCTCATCCTTATCTGTCGAAGCCTGGCTGAATGGTGAAGGCCTTGGCTGAGCTGTCTGTTTTGGCTAATTTCAACCTGCCTGTCTATATGCTCATTAGTTTCTCCAGATGCCAAGTTGTTTTCAAGCCCCAAATTCTGGGAACTCTCTGGGAGCAATTCTGGGAGTAAACTATCATCCCTATACCCTGTAGGAACATTCTCATGGGAAACTACACTTTGAACCGGTGTCTCTATGTCATTCTCTGCATTAATAACATTGACTAGACCATCACCATCTTGACCTTCATTGACATCATTCCCCACATCTAAAACACCTTGATCTTGAAACACAATCACAGGCTGAACTCCAACATTCTCATACAGATTCACATAGCAGAAGCCAAGTCACTTCCCTTGTCACCTCAACAGATGGGGGGATTATAGCATCCCATTTCAACTCACCTGGGGGATGGAAGCCAATGCTAGACATCACACAACATCATAGGCCATGCCCCCAATAGGGGTGAAAGCATTGTTGGGGCCTCTCCGCAATGGCAATGCTTTCCCATGTGATGGCAAAAGTGTCACCAAGATAGAGCTATGTGCTGGATGACAGATTTGCCCCGCTGTTCCCTTTCCCCCCTACAGAAGTCTGGCAAAGAAAAGTGGTGAAGCTTTATGATGAGAATGCTAATTTCTTTCCCAGTGACATCACAGAGGGCCACTTCACCTAGCAATAGCCAATTCTTCAACTAGCCACAGCTAATCCACTTTGTTCCTTTTCTTTCTGGAAACTCTGGGTCTAAAAGGAATGGGGGGGGGGGTAGGTTCAATGTTACATAATGAAGAATATGTATACTATATTTGGTCCAGATCTGTCATACGTGTAGGAACTTTATTGGTACAAACAGACCAACCAACTATACATAGTTTAATTTATAGACCACCTGAGTCTCCATGGGGAGAGAGGATAGGTCTAGAACAGTGGTTCTCAACCTGGGGGTCCCCAGGTGTTTTGGCCTACAACTCCCAGAAACCCCAGCCAGTTTACCAGCTGTTAAGAATTCTGGGAGTTGAAAGCCAAAACATCTGGGGACCCCCAGGTTGAGAACCACTGGTCTAGAATGAAGTATTATTATTATTGTTATTATTAGTCTGGGGGTTCAGTTGGACCCGCTGCTGACGATGGAGGCTCAGGTCTCCACTGTCAGCAGATCTGCCTTTTTCCACCTGCGGCAGGCTAGGCGGCTGGTGCCCTATCTCTCCGGAAATGACCTAGCCACAGTAATCCAGGCGACTGTCATCTCGAGGCTAGACTACTGTAATGTCCTTTACATTGGTCTTCTTTTGTCGGTCATCCGGAAGCTCAAACTTGTGCAGAACGCAGCAGCGAGACTCCTGGCTGGAGTACCGGCTAGGGCTCATATCACTCCAACCCTGCAACGGCTGCACTGGTTACCAATCGAGCACCGGATCATCTTCAAAGTCTTGGTTTTGACCTTTAAGGCCTTGCATGGTCTGGGGCCGGTGTACTTAAGGGACTGTCTACTCCCATATGTTCCCCAGAGATCTCTCCGATCAGAGGACCTCAACCTCTTGCAGATTCCATCTCTGCGAACCATTCGTTTGTCTTCAACTAGACAGAGAGCCTTCTCTGTTGCAGCACCATGCTTGTGGAATAGTCTACCACCTGAAGTGCGTGCTATCAGCGAGCTGCCAGCTTTCCGGAAAGCTTGCAAAACAGCATTGTTCCGGCAGGCATTCAGTCTCTAACTACTCCTGGTTATGGCGGAATATAGTGGAAATTGTTTTATATTTTATTGTTCTTATGCTCTTTGTTTGTAGTTCGATATGTTGTAAACCGTCCTGAGCCAACTGGAAAGGACGGTATACAAATCGAAATAATAAATAAATAAATAAATATTATTATGAGAGAGAGAGAGAGAGAGAGAGAGAGAGAGAGAGAGAGGAGAGGGAGAGAGACAGAGAAAGAGAGAATATACTTCGAATTGTTCATTGGTGGTATGTAAACAAGATGAAAAGTGTGTCTCCCAGAAAATAACATGCATGAAAGAGAAAGAGAGAGAAATGAAACCTTTTGGTTTGCTTTTCACGGCCTTCCCCGCCAACCCCAGGCACTTTGAAGGAGGAGGCTTGTTTAAATTCCCTGCCAGGAGGGGGAAAATATCAAGCTCCTGGTAGCAACGTACACATTACTCTCCCACCCCAACCTTGCTTTCATGTCTCTTCTCTGCATCACCATAATCTTGGGTTTGTTCCATAGGGATGGCAAGTAATGAGCTTTATTCCAATGATGCAGATGTCTAGGGGAGAGATAAAGGGGCAAGAAATGGAAAACTCAGGACAAGAAATAAGCTGGTTTTGGGTTTTGATTTTTCTACACCCCTTTCCTGCTCTCCCTCCACTTTCTATTTCACTCCTTTCCAATTTTTGTCCTCATTACCTGGTACCAAAACATGAAAGAAATAAGTAACAGAAAAAGAAGCTTTACAGACAGATGATATTAATTTTACAATGCAGCTGGAAACACACTTCATTCTACTAGTAAGTCCCATTGGACCAGAAGACTGACTGACTGAGTGATGCAGTCCAGCCCATGACACATCTGGCTTGGGGTGATCCTTGTTGCCTTCAGTGGGCCGTGGGCTAAGCAGGACTTACATCCAAAGGCTCTTCTTATTGTCCCATTACAGGAGAAGAGCTTTGTGAACATTCAGGCCACTCAAACATTTCCAATGAAAGCCATCGTGGGTAGGAAAGTTTTCGATTCTAGGCAGGCATGTAGCCAGGGGGGGTAAGGGGGCTTCAGCCCCCTGTAATTCTCAGGGTGGTCCGCGAAAAGGCCTTACTGGTACATTATTTAAACTGTTATGTTTATTCATATCATGATCTGATCACCATGCTCATTATATCCCACATTAATGGGGTTATTGGGATAACAATACAAAAGGTTTGCTAGGGTAAACCCTCTTCCACCCAGTCTCAGCCCCCCCCGAACCGAACTCAGCCCCCCCCGGAATCAAAATCCTGGCTATGGCCCTGATTCTAGGAAAGCTTTATATCTTATGCCAGGAATTAACATTTTGAGAGGTCTCAGTCTGCTTGGAGACTTGGATGAAAGCTAGACACACTCCTCAGAAAAAATGGCATATACAATTTTTTTAGCATATACATTAATTTTCTTCACACTAGTTGGAAAGGGGAAAAATACCACAAAGGTGTGGAAATTGTGTGAACAATGTAAAAGAAATGAAATCAAATGTAAATAATGAATAACATTTTTGTTCCCAATTCAAAGAGCCCCTGAAGTTCATCTCAGGTTCAATACTTGTGTTCTGGATCTAGGAAGGGACATCCTATCAATGGACTTCAGGTTTAACTGTAAGCAAAGAAGTTAGCTTGTAGTGGTAAATTTGAACGAACAATGCCAGGACTAAGACATATTAAACGTACATGCTAATACATACACCCCAGCTTTTTTTCGTGACAGAAGCGACTTGAAAAATTGCAAGTTGCTTCTGGTGTGAGAGAATTGGCTGTCTGCAAGGATGTTGCCCAGGGGACGCCCTGATGCTTCACCATCCCATGGGAGGCCTCTCCTATATCCCCGCAAAAGAAGCTGGAGCTGACAGATGGGAGCTCACCCCAATCCCTGGATTCGAACCACCAACCTTTCGGTCAGCAGTCCTGCTGGCACCAAATTTTAACCCATTGTGCCACTGGGGGCTCCATACCCCAGCTGAAAAACATACTGTATATACTTGAGTATAAGCCTAGTTTTTCAGCACATTTTAATGCTCAACAAGACCCCACAGTTTATACTCGAGTGAGGGTCTGAAGGGAAGGCATGGGGCTGAAAGAAGACCTCTGCAGGGCTTCTACCAGCTGCATGCCTCCTCCCCTATCGGCACAGCAACCAAGCTGGATCTCTGTGCCGAGAGGAGGAGAGGAAGGCATGTGGCTGAGTGGCTGTGCCAAGAGGAGAGGTTGTACGTCTCAATTAATGTGATTTTATTGGTGTCTATTTTTATTTTGAAATTTACCAGTAGCTGCTGTATTTCCACCCTAGGCTTATACTCAAGCCAAGAAGTTTTCCCAGTTTTTAGTGGCAAAATTAGGCGTCTCGGCTTACATTCAGGTCGACTTATACTCAAGTATGTTTTCCCCTATCTAGCTACTGATGATGTGAGGCACAAAATGAGGCTGTAGACTGTCTTGGGGGTCATATAAATACGTAAGAGCTTGGAAATTGTTGTTGTAACTATCAGACATATTGTCCTAGCTTGTTCTTAAAGGCTATATGTCTTCTGTATAAAAAGAACACCAACACTGAATTGTGGCTGTACTTCACTTGCAAATTATTAGAATAGATTGTTTCCAAAGTAGTTAGCAAACTTTTGGTAAATATGTTTTGTGTGTGTGTGTGTGTGTGTCAGGAGTGACTTGAGAAACTGCAAGTCACTTCTGGTGTGAGAGAATTGGCCATCTGCAAGGACGTTGCCCAGGGGACGTCCCGGATGTTTTGTTTTTTAATTTGTTATTATGCACATACAAAGAAATACGGTCATTTTATTCAAACTACATAAAAAGTGAGGGAATATTAAGTTTACAGGAAAGTAGGAAAAGTGTTTAAAAACAACAAAAGATGAAAAATATATTTTAAAAACAAAGGATAATAATAATAATAGAGAAATATAAGATGCCCTGGATGTTTTGATGTTTTACCATCCTTGTGGGAGGCGTCTCTCATGTCCCTGCATGGGGAGCTGGAGCTGATAGAGGGAGCTCATCCATGCTTTCCCTGGATTTGAACCTGCGACTTGTCGATCTCCAGTCTTGCCAATAAAAAGGTTTAACCCTTTGCATCCCCGGGGGCAAAGATAACTGCTACATTATAAAATGGAGGAAGGGGTGGACTCCACACAGAAAATTGTCTCCAACCAACAAAATTAAATTGAACTGGGGGGGGGGGGGGATCCAAAATATGAGTTAGTGTTTTCTAGCTTTAAAAAAATGTTATGAATGCAACTTCAATGGGAATTGCGAACATGTAACAGATTGAATACACTAGTAATGTCACTACTTGTGACATTGGGACCTGGGATTTTAAAAAGATAGCTTGGAAACCTGGTGCTCCTTCTTAATAGGGAGACTTAAGCACCAGAGTATTTTCTTTATTTGATACTCGCGGGCACAGCTCTGTTGGAGCTGTGTGAGCACGGCCAAGCAGGCTGCCTCAGGTAAATTTCCAGTTCTCCTTATTGCCAACACATGTTAAACTTGCGCTACTGTAGAATGTTGTAAAATATTATTTCAAAACCACTGGCTGCAGACTGGCTTCCAATGAGTCAAGCCCCATCTGTCTCCAGCGCCACCTCTCAATTAGCCAGAAACCACAGGGGGAGAACACCGGGCCTGAATGGGATGTTTTTGTCCCTAGTCATTTTCCATTTATAACAACAGCAGAACACCCTTTTACAGCAACACAATAAAGCACAACAGGAACAGGCATTGTTCCATTTAAACAGCCTTTCGCATATGAGGCTATTTTAGACATGCATCCATTGGCTGCTAGCCTTCTTCTGCAGAAGGTGAGCAATTAAGGAGCAACAATGCACACCCTGTTGTGTCTGGGCACACAAGGTCCAGCCCAATGGAATGGCACCACTTTACAAGACATTTTTTGCTGTGCCATGTCTCTCTCTCTGTGTGTCTCTCTCAGTCTCTCTCTCTCTCTATCCCTATCTACTAGGCATGGTTTAGAACCCAAAAATAGGAAATTGGAAATCTAAGGGGGGGGGGGGGAATTTTTTGATTAGTAAAAGAAAGACTTACAAACATTTTCCAAAAATTTCTAAAATGTAACTTAATTACCAACGAAATCTGTTAGTAGTTCATGCCAGCGCATTTCAGATGGTTTTGGCCTACAACTGGTAAATTGGCTGGGATTTCTGGGAGTTGTAGGCCAAAACTTGAATAAATCACACTGAATTCTAGATGGGACTCTCCAAATAGGAAGGAGGGAGGGAAGGAGGGAGGGAGGGGGTATTCTATTCTTGGAAGCAGCAAAAAAAAGGAGGAGGAGCCCCCCCTTCGCTCCTCGCTGCCTCTCTCTCACCCCGATCCTGAGGGAGCGAGGGCACAAGTTTGCCCAGGCTGAGAGGAAAAGGAAGAGGCCTGAGGCTGTGAGGAATGGTGTGAGTTGAAGTCCAAAACACCTGGAGGGCTGAAGTTGGCCCGTGCGATGGGGCAAGACAGAGCAACGGGGAAGAGAAGGGAGGGGGGGGAGAAGCCACCAGGAAAGAGGAGGGGGCAGAGAAGCATGTGAGAGAGTGCAGGGAGAGAAAGGAGGAGAAGCGTGTGTGTGTGTGTGTGAAGTTGGCCCCTGCGGTGGGGCAAGACAGAGCAACGGGGAAGAGAAGGGAGGGGGGAAGCCACCAGGAAAGAGGAGGGGGCAGAGAAGCATCTGAGAGAGTGCAGAGAGAGAAAGGAGGAGAAGCATGTGCGTGTGTGTGTGTGTGTGAAGTTGGCCCCTGCGGTGGGGCAAGACAGAGCAACGGGGAAGAGAAGGAGGGGGGGGAGAAGCATCTGAGAGAGTGCAGAGAGAGAAAGGAGGAGAAGTGTGTGTGTGTGTGTGTGAAGTTGGCCCCTGCGGTGGGGCAAGACAGAGCAACGGGGAAGAGAAGGGAGGGGGGGGAAGCATCTGAGAGAGTGCAGAGAGAGAAAGGAGGAGAAGAAGCGTGTGTGTGTGTGTGTGTGTGAAGTTGGCCCCTGCGGTGGGGCAAGACAGAGCAACGGGGAAGAGAAGGGAGGGGGGGAGAAGCATCTGAGAGAGTGCAGAGAGAGAAAGGAGGAGAAGCGTGTGTGTGTGTGTGTGTGTGTGAAGTTGGCCCCTGCGGTGGGGCAAGAGAAGAACAGGGAAGAGAAGGGGGAAGCATGAGAGAGTGCAGAGAGAGAAAGGAGGAGAAGCACCTGAAGAGAGAGAAAGGAGGAGAAGTGTGTGTGTGTGCAAGTTGGCCCCTGCGGTGGGGCAAGACAGAGCAACGGGAAGAGAAGGGAGGGGGAGAAGCATCTGAGAGAGTGCAGAGAGAGAAAGGAGGAGAAGTGTGTGTGTGTGTGTGTGTGTGAAGTTGGCCCAAGAGAGAGCAACGGGGGCAAGACAGAGCAACGCGGAAGAGACGGGCGGGGGGGGAAGCATCTGAGAGAGTGCAGAGAGAGAAAGGAGGAGAAGCGTGTGTGTGTGTGTGTGTGTGAAGTTGGCCCCTGGTGGGGCAAGGAGCAAGAAGAGAGCAATCTGGGGTGCAGAGAAGGAGGAGGGGGTGTGTGTGTGAAGTGTGTGGGGCAAGCATTGAGAGAGAGTGCAGAGAGAGAAAGGAGTGTGACAGAGTGTGTGTGTGTGTGTGAAAGAGATGGCCCCTGCAGTGGGGCAAGACAGAGCAACGGGGAAGAGAAGGGAGGGGGGAGAGCATGTGAGAGAGTGCAGAGAGAGAAAGGAGGAGAAGCGTGTGTGTGTGTGTGTGTGAAGTTGGCCCCTGCGGTGGGGCAAGACAGAGCAACGGGGAAGAGAAGGGAGGGGGAGAGAAGCATGTGAGAGAGTGCAGAGAGAGAAAGGAGGAGAAGCGTGTGTGTGTGTGTGAAGTTGGCCCCTGCGGTGGGGCAAGACAGAGCAACGGGGAAGAGAAGGGAGGGGGGAGAAGCATCTGAGAGAGTGCAGAGAGGGAAAGGAGGAGAAGCGTGTGTGTGTGTGTATGAAGTTGGCCCCTGCGGTGGGGCAAGACAGAGCAACGGGGAAGAGAAGGGAGGGGGGAGAAGCATCTGAGAGAGTGCAGAGAGAGAAAGGAGGAGAAGCGTGTGTGTGTGTGTGTGTGAAGTTGGCCCCTGCGGTGGGGCAAGACAGAGCAACGGGGAAGAGAAGGGAGGGGGAGAAGCATCTGAGAGAGTACAGAGAGAGAAAGGAGGAGAAGCGCGCGCGTGTGTGTGTGTGTGTGTGTAGTTGGCCCCTGCGGTGGGGCAAGACAGAGCAACGGGGAAGAGAAGGGAGGGGGAGAAGCATCTGAGAGAGTGCAGAGAGAGAAAGGAGGAGAAGTGTGTGTGTGTGTGTGTGTGTGTGAAGTTGGCCCCTGCGGTGGGGCAAGACAGAGCAACGGGGAGAGAAGGGAGGGGGAGAAGCATCTGAGAGAGTGCAGAGAGAGAAAGGAGGAGAAGCGTGTGTGTGTGTGTGTGTGTGTGAAGTTGGCCCCTGCGGTGGGGCAAGACAGAGCAACGGGGAAGAGAAGGGAGGGGGGAAGCGTGGAGGACTACACTTTCCAGAATGCCTAGCAGCAGCGTCACTTCCAGTTCCCCATAGAAATGCGGGAAAAAGAAGAAGATGAATGAAGGCGGGAAGGAAATGAGGAGGAGAAGACAGGGAGAAGTGAGTACTGTAGTACAATAATTAAGAATTTATTACAATCATAACGCAAATTGTTGGCCTCAAGGACCGTAAAAGAAAGTCTACTTCCTGGTTAGCTGCCATGATGCGTATAAACTAGAAAGTCCCATTACATACAAATCACTTACGATTTCTTTTAATTTTCATAACTTTTTTCTCATGCCTACTATCTACCTATCTCTCTCTATATATAACTTCCTGTGTTTGTCTGTCTCTCTGTCTATCTATCTATCTATCCCTATCCTTATCTATCACTGTCTCTCTCTGTGTATATTATTCTCCATCACACTCTCTCTCTATCACTCGCTCTCTGTGTGTCTCTCTATGTCTGTGTACTCACTCTGTGTGTATCACCCAATCTCTCTCTATGTACCACTCACTCTCTCTCTATTCCTATCTATCATTCCCTCCCTCTCTCTCTCACTCCTGCCCTCTCTCTCTCCCCGTCTCTCTTTCTTACTCCCCCCTCTCTCACTCTCCCCCCTCTCTCACTCTCTCTCAGTCTCTCACTCCCCCCTTTCTCTCTCACTCTCTCTCTATCACTCCCCCCCCTCTCTCACTCTCTCACTCCTGCCCACTCTCTCTCCCCCTTCTCTCTTTCTTACTCCCCCCTCTCACTCTCCCCTCTCTCTCTCTCACTCTCTCTCAGTCTCTCACTCCCCCTTTTTCTCTCTCTCTCTCTCTCTCTCACTCCCCCTCTCACTCCCTCCTGCCCACTCTCTCTCTCTCTCTCCTGCTCCCCTCTCTCTCTCCCCCCCTCTCTCACTCTCTCTCTCTCTCTCCCCCCTCTCTCCCTCTCTCTCTCTCACTCCCCCCCTCTCTCTCACTCCTGCCCCCCCCTCTCCCCCCCCCTCTCTCTCTCTCACTCCTGCCCCCTCTCTCTCCCCATCTCCCTCTCTCCCTCTCTCACTCTCTCCCCCCCTCTCTCCCCCCTCTCTCAGTCTCTCACTCCCCCCTCTCTCCCCCGTCTCTCTCTCTCACTCCTGCCCCCTCTCTCTCCCCATCTCTCTCTCACTCCCCCTCTCTCTCACTCTCTCACTCCCCCTCTCTCTCACTCTCTCTCAGTCTCTCACTCCCCTCTCTCTCACTCCCCCTCTTTCTCTCTCTCTCACTCTCTCTCTCTCACTCCCCCCTCTCTCTCACTCACTCTCTCACTCCCCCCTCTCTTTCTCACTCTCTCTCTATCACTCACCCTTTCTCTCTCTTGCGAAGTTCCGCCTCTCTTGGGGAGAAGTGCTCCATGGGACTACACTTCCCAGAAGGCCCCGCAGGGCTATTTCCGGCCGCGGAGGTTTCTGGGAAGTGTAGTTCGGCGCCCCAGAGTTGCTCCGGGACGGGGGACGTGCGGGTGGCGCCGTTCCTGCCTCCTGCGCCGTTCCTGCCTCCTCGAGGGGCTGGCGGACCCGGGGGCCGCGGCTGGACCCGGGTGGTGTGGGCGGTGTTGTGGGCGGCTGTTCCGCGGCCTCCTCGCTCGCTTCCCAGGTGGTCCCGGTGGCGCCCGAGCGGGCCGGGAACGGCAGGGAGACGGGCGAGGAGGCCGAGGAGGCAGAGGAGGAGGGGGCGACAACACCGGCCGGAGCACCCGAGCAGAGGAGCGGCGCCCGGGTCCGTAAACCCCTGGAAGGTGACGGAGGAGGGCGAGAAGGCAGCGGAGGAGGCGGGAATGGCGGCGGCCGCGTGACCCAGCTCCGTGAGGTTTTTGGGGGCCGTTTTTTGGGGGGGTTAAAGGTAGGGAGGTGGGCTGCGAAGGTCCCTGTGAGTGAGGAGAGAGGGCGACGGGATGGGTTGGTGGGTTGGGGGGGGTCTGAGTGCGCCTGCATGATTGTCCTCCCTGTCTCCTGCGCTCGCGGCCAGTGCAGAATGGGATGCAATGGGCGGTTTTTGGGGGTCGTTTTTTGGGGGGGTTGCAAGGTAGGGAGGTGGGATTTTTGTGCTATGTATGTACCTCGTGGTCTGGGGGAATGTGTGTCGTGGGATTTGTGTTTCTGGGGCGTATAGTTTGGCCGTGCATAACTGACAACCCACGACCACTCGATTTTTATATATATAGATATATAATTTTGTGCTTTATAATGGATTAAATGATATTGGGTGTGTGGTAATGTGTGAAAATATATACGCACAGGAAAATTTAGCTGCTGTCACTAGTCTTGCAAAAGGTGTTGCAGCTTTATGTAGTCCTACCCCTGTACTTTAAATGTTAAAGTGTTAGACATAGGACTTCATCCCACGCTGGCTTGATCTCTGGTTCTCTGTGCTGCTGAAACAAAGTCCCACGGAGGCCATCACATGATGCAAAGCAATTTCTGGCGGGACTCCATGAGTCTCTGTGGAGGCTGCACAGGGAAATGGAGGGATGACTCCATTTTCAGGAGTTGGGTTCTACCCAATTCCCAACTGCAGAAGCTGCAGATAAAGTGGGGGAAAGTGTGATTCCGTCCGCTTTCCTTTGCTTTCTCCCTGCTGGTGAGATGAAGTCCTATGTCACTGGAGACTTGGGTTTGAATCCCCACTTGGCCATGGTAACCCACTGTGAGCAGTTCCAGACAGGCAAGAGATCTGAGAGGAACTGGTTTCCCTCCTTTGTAGCTCTTCCTCCCATGTTTTCAGGGAACGTTGTTTGAACTGGGAACTTCTGGAATAAAGGTCCTGTCTGGATGGGCCCTGGATGAGCTTGAGCAAGCCACACACTCTCGGCCTCAGAAGAAGATCATGGCAAACCTCTAGTGGAAAAATATTCCTTAGACCAGTGTTTCCCAACCTTTTTTGCACCGTGGCACACTTTTAAAATTTCCCAAATCCGGGGGCACACCACCAACCAAAATGACACAAAATGACACTCTAACACAGTAATACATATAGGTAATAGGAATTGACCTTGAGTTTTGGAGTTGTAGTTCACCTACATCCAGAGAGCACTCAGGACTCGGGACCGGCGAAGCAAGCAGGAAGGAAGGCGCTGCGGTGGCAGGCAGGGAGCCAGAGGAGGCCAAGAGCAGTTTTCAGCGCACTGGGGAGGAGGGGGAGGAGGGAGGGGTGGGGCCCTGCAGGGAGCCAGGTTTGGCCAGGTCGCAGCTCCCGCCAGAAGACACAACCCGGCCAAACCTGCCTCCCAAGCAGGTCCTGGGCCCTGCAGTGAGCCGGGTTTGGTCGGGTCGCGACTCCCGCCGGAAGATGCTACCCGGCCAAACTCACCTCCCAAGCAGGGCCCGGGCCCTGCAGGGAACCGGGTTTGGCCGGGTCGCAGTTCCCACCGGAAGATGCAACCCAGCCAAACCCGGCTCCTTGCAGGGCATGGGCCTTGCGAGGAGCCGTTCTCCCGGTTTATGGCTCCACTGAACTCAGTGAAGCCATGAACCGGGAGAAAGGCTCCCCGAGGTGCCCAGGTTCCTGCCTCCTCCTCCGGAAGTGAGCCCACAGGATAGACTCTTCCTGTGGGCTCATTTCTGGAGGAGGAGTAGAGCATCGCCCGGTCCCTTCCCTCCTGAGCCTCCCCTGCCTCTCTAGGTTCTAGAGAGGGTCGAGTTTCCAACTGCTGTTCCGCGAACAGTTGGTGTGCCGCGGGGAAACCTCGGAGGGGGAGGAAAGGGGGGGGGAGGTTTTCTTGCAGCACACCAGCTGATCGCTCATGGCACACTAGTGTGCTGTGTTACAGCATTTGGGAAAGACTGCCTTAGACAACACTGTGATAGGCTCACCTTAGGCTCATCATCAGTTGGAAATGACTTTTTCAAAAAAGTATTTTACACACACACATACTATATATATATATATATATATATACACACACACACACAGAGAGACACACACACACACAGAGAGAGAGAAACATACAGTATAATCAAAATACAAGTATTTTCCCCAATCCCACCACCTCCACATTCCCTCCTGAAAACCTCTACCCTTGACTTCTTATTACATACTACAAAGATACAGGAATACTATTGAATATTTATACCTCAGTATGTCCGAGCATTTAATCATTTCCCCCTGGTTACCATCTTATACACATCCATCTGTCTAAGGTCTTTGAAAGTATTCATTTTGTTTTCATCATCATCCTGTATCTTGTTTTACATTATTTCCCCTCCTCTCCCCCTTCCCCCCTCCCAGGAACAGTTTACTAATCTTGACTAGACCCTAGTCAAAAAAAGTTGGAAACCACTGATCTAGATATTCCTAAAGAGAGTATTAAAAAACCCCTTTGAATAATCAAAACTGCAAAAGTGGAAGGTTGACTGAGTTGTTAATCCATGGAATAACTAAAAACCAGCAAAATTTCCGCTACCCCAAAACCACCACAAAATTAGCACCCCCCGCTCAAAACAAAAATTCCTATATGTGAATTACTTAAATTTTATCTCTCTGTGTGAATGTTGATCTCAACTTATGGCATACTTGATGATAATATTTGAAAATAATGATAACAATTATATGATGTATTTTTCTATTTTTTTTCCACTGGAAGCTGAAAATGTAAGTGAAATCTGCATCAGAAATATTGTTTAGACTGGAGCAGCCTAAATAGATTGCTTCATTTTAAAGGCTGGGTGATTTGCAAATAAGGAAATAATAATTATAACTAGTTTTCTGTATGATTGCGATGAGTACACTGTGTGCCCATACAGGGTGACTAGAATAGGTTTTCATCCAAACTGAGGACTAGTGCTGATTTGTATCACATCATTCAATTGTGTAAATAAATAAATAAATAATCTATAGTTTCATTTGTGGGCATCTTGCTTGTGATGCCAGATATGGGAGTCCAAACCCACATCTCCCCCAGATGTGATACCAGATTCTTGCAATTCTCTTTTGCACTTTCCCTGCAGTGCCTTCTTACATTAAAAAAAAAATCTCAGGAGACATAGTCCTAGATTGGTAAATTTGCAATGCTCCTATTATAATGTTTGTTTCCTTAAGCAATATCACATGCCTTCTTAGGAAGCACTTACTGACTCCCTATTTTATTCCATCTCCTCTAGTGCCTTAGCTGTTGGAGGGGAGATTCTGATTTAAGGAAGCAGACATAGGAATAGCACTTCTGTACTTATTTATTTATTCGTTTGTTATTCAATTTTATATTCCGCTCCTCCCTGCAGGCTTGGGGCGGATCACGAGCAATAAAACATGCGATAAAACATACAATAAAACTAAGCCTGGATCTTCGCTGCCCTATACCCCAGGATCTAATATCAGATTATCTGCTTATCCCAGATTATCTGGCAGTGTAGACTCATATAATCAAATTCAAAGCAGATAATCTGGGACATAAGGTTGTTTCGATCCAGCCTTAGGGTCCTTCCACACAACCCTATATCCCAGAATGTCAAGACAAAAAATCCCACATTATCTAAGTGTGGACTAAGATAACCCAATTCAAAGCAGATATTGTGAGATTTTCTGCCTTGATATTCTGTGTAGAAGAGCCCTTAGATTTTCAAAAGTACCTGTGTATGCCCCATAGGCATTTCTGTGGTTGGGAAAGGGCAGAGGAGAAACCCAGGCACCTGTCAGTTGTGCTCTTGATAAGGCATCAATCATAGGATGTCATTAAATGAGGGGAATCTGGAGTCCTAGGATGCTTTCACCCAGTGTAATGGATGTGTGACTTCCAGTGTGACTTCCTGTGGAGGCTCTGCCCCCAACCAGATTGAAAGCATCGCTGGACATGTTCCCCACAACATGGGAGGTTACCTGTGTTGTGCTGCCTCCAATGTCATGTGGAAAACGGCACAAAGAGAGAGCTGCATGCAGGCCGACGGATTCGCTCTGCCACCTATCTCCTTTTTCAGTTTTGCCTGGCCTTTGTGATGAGGCCCTTATTTATTTATTTATTTATTTATTTATTTATTTGAGACAATTATATTTCGCCCTCCTCACCCTGCAGGGAACTCAGGGTGGAGCACAACATATATACGGCAAACATTCAATGCCGAGACATAAAACTATAAATATACACAAACAACTAAAATCACTTATGTCCACTTTAAAATCAGTTGCTTAAAAACCATCTACCTGGGAGTAAACCCTATTTAATCAGCAGATTATTTTTCCAGAAAGTAGACATAGAGGGCAACTGCACTGTAGTCTTAAAAATTGAACTAGAGATTGTTTTTATTTCTGAGTTAATATCATTTGCAATCCTACAGCAGCACAGGCAAAGAGTAACCCAGTTCTGCCAGGCTGCCTTCTGACCCTGAGGGAGGCAGTGCCCAGGAGGGGAATGTGTGCCCAATGCCCATGGGCACACATTAAGTAGGCTTGTAGCTGGTGATAAAAGGAGACAGCACTTTCCTGGATCTCCACAAATCTGAGACAGCACTGTGTCATCTCAGCACTGGGCTGCCAAATGGCACCCCGCTGCTACCTGGGTTCTTCCCCTGCCCTTTGCTAACCATCAGGAGTACAAGATTGCCTTCCTCTTCGAAGTGGCTTCACAGAAGGAGCTAGTGAACAGTCAGAATGCCACCATGTCACCAATTGGCGTCTGGAATAGCTGTAGATAAAAAATAGTTTTTATTTTAAAAAAGTATGAATATCTGTACATAGTAAAAGATGCAATAGGACGTTTCCCAAGCTGCAATAATATGCAATAGATTTTCCTGAGAGTGATTGACACCTGATGATTTCAATAAAAATATTTATTTTCTCATTTTAATAATGCAGTTGTCTGTCTTCCTTAAAGGTAAAGGTTTCCCCTGACATCGTGTCCAACTCTGAACTCTCATCTCAATTTCTAAGCCAAGGACTCGGCATTGTCTGTAGACACCCCCAAGGTCATGTGGCCAGCATGACTGCATGGAGTGCTATTACCTTCCCACAGTAGTGGCACCTATTGATCTAATCACATTTGTATGTTTTGAACTGCTAGGTTGGCAGAAGCAGGAGCTCAGCCCACTCCCCGGATTCGAACTGCCAACCTTTTGGTCAGCAAGTTCAGTAGTTCAGTGCTTTAACCCTCTGTGCCACCATTTAGCTCTGTTTTGTGTGTGCAAGGGTGACACACCTCGTGCCAAGAACAATAATACAGACACAAGTGGTTGGATGAAAATGGCCACAACTCATTTATTGAAAACAGAAACAAAGGGTTGGCGGCCATGCATGGGTCCTGGATCAGGGTCGGACAGCCCCCACGAATGTCCAAAGGCATATACAAGCCTGGGGTGTGAGCGGCCCAATGCCTGTCCACGGAAACTCGGCACCACAGGGGGCCAGGGCGTTATCCCCCTTACAACCAAGGGGCAATAAGCCAGCCTGATCCAGGGGCCATGCCACACGCCAAACACGGAGTTGTGACAAAGAACATAATAACCCATAACCATGAACACTGCAACAATGAAGTTAAGCATGAACAAAATGGACATAACAAGCCATACAATAAGTAGGGAGGGTGGGAGGAAATAAGCTGCCCAGGCGGAAGTACAGGCCGGCCGGCTGCAAAGAGGGGGTGGGGCGGAGCCAGCCCTGTCATTGGCCGGCCGGCGTTGGTGGCGGGAAACCTTCCTGCCACCCCAGGGGCTTCTGTAATGAAGAAGCCCCTTCTCCCTTCCCAAGATGGCGCGAGGGCAACCCCGCCCCGCAACCAGCTCGGCCGGTAAGTCAGCCAAGCCCATTATAAAGCATTCACCTGGAATTTATTAGCAGATGGAATCATGGGAATTGTATTTTGGTGAAGCAGGGAGGCTAAAGACCTTGTGAAACTACAACTCCTGTAGTTCCACAGAATTGAGCCATGGCAGTTAAAATGGTGTAATCCTGCATTAATTTTATAGTATAGATGCACCCACAGTTTTCTAGTTCTACCAGCCTCGTTCAGTTGTTTGGAAATCCAAAGGGGTTGTTACCATTGGCTTAATTGTGAAGTGGATGACTATCTCCCCAGTGAGTCATAGACACTGCACGGTACAGTGATGATGAGCCGCTGTCATGTGGCTTTTAGTTCTTTGAATCGATCCTTAAAATGCAAACACATCAGTCAAATGGGATCGAAATGGGCATACAGTTCATAGTTCACCCTGCCTTAAGGGCAAAAATGTGTCAACGTGGTATCACTAGTGCATGAGAATCAAAACATTGGGCATACCCCATCCTTCATATCTTGTGGAAGGATTTACTCAGCAGATGCCTTTAATTGCTAGCTACTGCTGTGGGATTTATTTCTTTTTTTCTTTTCTTTTCTTAAAAAAAGTACCCCTAGAAGTTGTTAGTCCCTTTGGCGCAGGATGAATCAAAGGGGCCCCGGCACAGTTATGACACATCTTGGCAGTGAATGTAGTTCTGGGAAGAACAACCCTTTAGATAAGCACAGAAATTCTAAGCAGATGGTTTGACAAAGAAATGGAGGCAGTGGCAGGAATCCCACTCATGTTGTAAGGCACTTGACGGAGATTCAGCCTCACCAGGTTTTTCTTATAATGCCTGTTGTTAATGAAAGGATTAATAGAAATTGAGTAGAGACACGATATCTGAAAGAATGTCATAAGGAAGAGGGAGCAGGCTTGTTTTCGGCTGCTCTGGAAACTAGAGCTAGATCTATACTGTCTCTAATCCAGTTCCTGATCCCAGATTATTTGTTTTGAACTGCATTATATGGCAATGTAGACTCGAGGTCCTTCCAGACAGGCCCTATATCCCAGTATCAGATCACAGGTTTTCTATTTATCCCAGACTCATATAATTCAGTTTAAAGCAGAAAACCTGGGATCAGATCCTGGGATATAGGGCCTGTTTGGAAGGGTCCTCATATAATCCAAAACAAATAGTCTGGGATCAGATACCGGGATATATGACAGTGTAGCTTGAGCTGATGACTCAGAGCAATGGGTTCATATTACAGGAAAAGATCTGGAAATTACAAAGAAATTCCTGACCATAAGATCTGTTCAACAGTGGAACTCTCTGCCTTGGAGTCTGGTGGAAGCTTCTTCTTTGGACGCTTTTAAACAGAAGCTGGATGGAGTGCTTTGTACTTTTACCTCAAGGCAAGAGTTTGGACCGGATGGCTCTTGGGGGTCTCTTCCAACTATGATTCTAAGTTCACTTCTCTTAGAATAAGTGTTTCCCAACCTTTTTTGAGCCACTGCACACTTTTAACATTTAAAAAATCCGGGGGCACACCACCAACCAAAATGACACAAAATGACACGCTGACACAGTAAAGAACGGCTGGGGGATGGTGGCCTGCTGGGAGCAGCTGCTGGGAGTGCCAAAGCCGAGGGAGGAGCCAGGCCACGCCATGCTCCGCCCCCTCCCCCGGCTTCAGCTCTCTCACAGCTTCTCCAGCCTTGAGGGGACAGTGCCAAACCAGCGGTGGCAGAGCCAGCACAATGCTGGCTTGGCATTGCCCCCTCAAGGCTGGAGAAGCTGTGGAGTGCCCCGCCCTCCCCGCTGGGGCCTTGAGGGGACCAAGCCAGCAGTGGCAGAGCCATGCCCTGGCCCCCCCCCCGGCTGCCAGCTCTCCCAGGCAGCCCTGCCCCCTCCAGCCTTGCCTTGAGGGGCAATGCCAAGCCAGCAGTGGCAGAGCCAGCACAATGCTGGCTTGGCACTGTCCCCTCAAGGCTGGAGAAGCAGTGGGCAGAGCCAGCAAATGCTGGCTTGGCACTGGAGGGGAGAAGCAGGGCCAGGCTGCACCATGCCCTGCCCCCTTCCCCGGCTTCCTCCTCCGCGCGGCTTCAGCAAGAGTCATGGTGAGAGTCATGGTGGATTGGAGGCTGGCTGGGGAAACGGCCGAAGGAGAAAGCACTCCGGCCCCTTCTTCTTTTTCTTCGCCGCCGCCCGGCTCCTCCTCCCCCAAGCAGCAGGGGTTCGGCAGGAGGAGGAATGAAGGAAGGGGGGCAGAGAGCTTTTCTCGCTGCACAGCAGGAGGTCCATCACGGCACACTACTGTGCCGTGTCACAGCGGTTGGGAAACAGTGGCATAAATCCTTCTCATATCACTCAGTATATGAATATATTTCTGCTAATTTAGGATGACGTTCCCTCAGGATTTGCATCTGGTTGCAGCAAAGGATTTACAAGGCGGAAGAGGCCCCTGCTCCACACATTTTTGCTGGGATACAGGCTTTGCAGAAGCACAACAGTTTTTCACTGTTAACGAGTAAAATACAGCAGTATGTATTTAGGGCACACAGAAAAGGTTAACTGTGCTTGCTTCTACCAACGAGAGTAATACTTGCTAATTCTTTGTTTACCGAAACAGACTTTCTGTGGGGAGATCTGTTTTCTTTATTACTTCTGACAAGAATCAACAAAAAAAAACCCCTTCTTAGGGAATTGTGCTATGAAGGTAAAGCTCTGCAAACAAAGAGTTCATTTTCTTTCAGAGAAATATATATAGCTGCTCATAAAATATTAAAGGAAAATGAATGAAATTCATGGTAACATTCTGCTCCAGGAAAAATGGCTGATTGAAAACACACCAAATGAGGACGTAAAATCATTCCTGATTCCAGAAGTGTAACAAGCCAAATACCCATGAGCATTGGTCAAACCCATGCTCAGCGTTGTATAAGACTTCAGAGAGCCCTTCCAGATATTACTAAATTCTGGGAGGAACTGGGATTTAATCCCCACCCCCATGGGCTTTCCCTGGGGTGGGGGATGGCTACATGCCCACCCAGGTCAACCAGATGTTGATTCAGGAGGACATGGAGTCAGCCCTCAGCCACACATTTAGCTCCTCCTTCTCCTTTCTCTCCCCCCCCCCCCAAACTCCTGAGACACCATTTTGACACACTGGAGCTCTCAATTGGAGGGCCTGAGCATGCAGCCAAGCCCCTCGAGTTAGTTTAGGGTTAAATAGGGGGCCGGGAGGGGAGGTTAGGAACTGGGATCACTGTGGGGATTGACCTCTCGGATCTCGAAAGTAATCCCTGGTATCAATCCGTCAGGGCCCACATCTGGAAAGATCTGGACCTTACACTAATGTCTGAACCTTTCCAGGTGTTTAATAAATCCAATTAATTTGGGTTTACCTGAGGCATCACTTGGATGCCTCAAGTAAACCTGATACAGGTCGCAGGATATCAGCTTATCTGGTAATATGGGGAGGGGACATAACTAAGGAATTCAACGTATGGATTCCATGTGAAATGTTCAAGCTTCAGTCCCTGATATTCTGAGGTAGGAGTGGGAAATACCAGTTTGTCTGAAACTCTGGAGATCCAATGGCAATCAATGTTCAGATGAATTTCTACCTCATTTCAAAGGGCTTGTTCTGGCGGCACATGCCTGTTTAGCCCTAGATTGTCCATGGGTCCCACTGGCTCCCATCAGATGACACAAAGGACCTTCTGGCAGGGCTCCGTGGATGATCATGCCGCTGCCATGACTCCCATGTTGACATAGGAAGCAATGGGGGAAGCAACTCAGTCAACGCTTCTCCCATGGGATCAAAAAATCAGGAGCTGGGTGATGCCCCCCACCCCACCCCCAATGAGAGGCACCAGATTCACCATGACACATTGCAATTCCGGCAGCTGTGTGACAAGGTCACTAGAGCTACGTAGTATAATGCTGTGTATAACAGCTCCCTAAATTTCAAAGTTCACAATTCAGTTGTGCTGAAACCAAGCTCTACCTAACTAGGTCCAGCGCCTTACAGTGTAATCCACTCACCTTGTTGACTTTTACACATGTTAACAAATTGACATTTAAATGGCATAACTATAACTATTATTGTTATCACTGTATGTTTGCATAACACTCAGCACTGTAAAGATGCCAAATATTTTCTGTTACATCCATCGGTTACATAAAGCAGTCTCTCTCTCTCTTTTGCACAAACACACACACACTGTCAATACTGAGTAGAAGCATCTTTGGTAGCAATTAGAGTTATACATCATCATAGTTAAATGTTTTCCAAGTTTCCATATCTGGATCCTGACGAGACTTTTGTTCTTCTTCCAAAATTGCTCCGGCTCTGTCAGAATGGATGGGAGCTGTTGTTGACCAGCAACTTTCAAGTCATGTCACAGGTTCCCAACTCTATTTTGGCTGGGTATTTAAGTGTCACCACCCAAACCAAGGATGAACCTTAACAGGCTGAAACAGATTTACCCCTGGATTTGCCACCCACCTAGCTCAACCTATCCTGCTCTCAATCCTGATCATTCTATCAATTCCTGTCTAGGAAAAAGCATTGCAACCATATCTTGCCCCCGTCATGTTCCATTGTGCAGATGGTGTTTATGACACACATAGTTTTTGCAGAAAGACCTCAAAGTTTAGTTATGGGCTATCAGATCAGAAACCCCTTTTCTACAAGTTTGCTGCATTTTCAAATGTCTTTTAGAAAACTCCAAATAATTTTTGGAGTCCACGCTCTGGTTACATCCCATATAGATTACTGCAACGCTCTCTATGTAGGGCTGCCTTTGAAGACTGCTCGGAAGCTTCAATTGGTCCAACAGACAGCAGCCAGGGTGATAACAGGAGCGGCACTCAGGGAGCGTACAACTCCTCTGTTGTGCCAGCTCTACTGGCTGCCAGTTTGCTACCGGGCACAATTCAAAGTGCAGGTTTTGGCCTTTAAAGCCTTAAACAGTTCTGGTCCAACTTACCTGTCTGAACACATCTCTCTCTATGAACCATCAAGATGTTTAAGATCATCTGGAGAGGCCCTGTTTTCGGTCCCACCTTCTTCGCAGGCGCGTCTGGCGGGGACGAGAGACAGAGCCTTCTCAGTGGTGGCTTCTCGGCTCTGGAACGCCCTTCCTAGTGACATCAGATCGGCCCCCTCCCTCCTGACATTTTGTAAAAAAGTCAAGACTTGGCTGTTTGAGCAGGCATTCACAGACGAACTTTAATTAATCGAGACCAACGGATTATGACGATGCAACGGAAACCGATTTTAAGAATAATGTGCTGAGATTGTATTTTGTAGTTTTTAACTGTTAATTTATATGGTTTTATATGACTGTTTTTATCATATTATGATGTGTTTGTATGTGGGTACTTGCTGCCGCTTGTTCACCGCCTCGAATCGCCTTCGGGCTGAGAGAGGCGGTATAGAAGCATAATAAATAAATAAATAAATAATCTTTACTGTCTTCACATCACCACCACTCACCTCTCTTCCATGAAGTCCAGCTCCGTGGCGCATCTGAGGGACAGTTGTCCAATTGATATTTTCACTCCTCTCTCTCTTCTAAACATAATAAGACGAGATAGATACATAAAGGTAATGTACAGGATGATAATGACTTGAACAATGGTGTCGCATGGAGTAATTTCTAGTGACAACTTCAATGATGGAAGTTTACAGGAGGCTGAAACAATAGCAATATTTGACTGGTAGTCCTTCCAGATTTTCTTTTTTTAATATCAGAAACATTCTGTCATAGTAAACAGGGTAGTGTCTCTGATCAGTAATTTGCTTTGAATGGTAGGAAGCATCCCTTGATATCCAATAAAAAGTGAGGCCTACATCCTAGTTGACTATCATTGATCACTTGGTAAGTCCTTCTAATTCAACAGGTCTATTCCTTTTGGAACTATACATAGATTTCAGATCTGAGTGAATGTCTAGTTGAGGAAACATCTCTACAATTATGAAATCTGAATAACATTTTCTCATTATGTTTTTAGGTTTTTTTCATCAGTTTCCGAGCTTCCAATTCAAAAGAATTACTTGTTTATTGTTTTCAAGTGACACTTCAGAGATTTAATTCCATATAGGGAGATCTAGATCTTTTTTATTGTGGTTGGAACCACTTGTCCACTTTCCAAACAACCAGGAGGTATTTCGTGTTTATTTTCTGTTCCTTCCTTACTTTAGACCAGTGTTTGTCAAACTGTGCTCCTCCAGGTATTTTGGACTTCAGCTCTCATAAATTCCAGCCAGCCAACCAACCAGCTGTTAGGAATTGTGGAAGCTGACGTCCAAAACATCTGGGGGAACACAGTTTGAGAAACTGTGGTTTAGACAAAAGAACAAAGAAAAATCCATTGTCAACATTGTCTGCAGGTTTACATAGGCAGTAGGGATTGACCCTGCATACATGCCTCCTTCTTCTACCAAGCCACTGGTAAGAGGCAACCCCAGATTCTTTCTCGTGTATAAAAACCTATTACTGTGATGGGTAAGATTTCCCTGCATATTATGGGAAAAATAATACACAACCAACAGAGGAGGAGGAAAAACAGTGGCAAGGAAGGACCACCTTTCTGTCAGTAGATAGCCACCTCATGCATCCTGGTGTCATCAGAATTGCTTATAATTATGTTCCCTACATAAAAAAAACTATTTACAGTTATACAATAGGCAGAGGCAACGTACAGGACCATCTTAAAGACAGCAGATTTGTTACTTCCCACCAGATCTTCAGGGGTAGCCCCGTATCTCAGGGCCCTTCCACACAGCCACATAACCCAGAATATCAAGGCCGAAAATCCCTCAATATCTGCTTTCCACTGGGTGATCTGAATCCACACTGCCATATATTCCAGCTCAAAGCAGAAAATGTGAGATTTTATTCTGCTGAGTGGAAGGGGTCTTAGAATATCAAGGCAGAAAATCCCACAATATCTGCTTTGAACTGGGTGATCTGAGTCCACACTGCCATATATTCCAGCTCAAAGCAGAAAATGTGAGATTTTATTCTGCTGAGTGGAAGGCAAGGCAGAAAATCCCACAATATCTGCTTTGAACTGGGTGATCTGAGTCCACACTGCCATATATTCCAGCTCAAAGCAGAAAATGTGAGATTTTATTCTGCTGAGTGGAAGGGGTCTTAGAATATCAAGGCAGAAAATCCCACAATATCTGCTTTGAACTGGGTGATCTGAGTCCACACTGCCATATATTCCAGCTCAAAGCAGAAAATGTGAGATTTTATTCTGCTGAGTGGAAGGGGTCTTAGAATATCAAGGCAGAAAATCCCTCAATATCTGCTTTCCACTGGGTGATCTGAGTCCACACTGCCATATATTCCAGTTCAAAGCAGAAAATGTGAGATTTTATTCAGCTGCGATCCTCGCCTTTCATTAGAAGAACAACAACCAGTCTAAATACCTTATAGATGTCAGATCCTATCTGATTTTGCAAGCTAAGCAGGTTCCAGTCTAGTTAGCAGTTGTATGGGAAACTGGTAATGAATATCAGGTACTATACTCCATATTTCCGAGAAAGGAACTGGCCAAGCCACCTCTGAGCATTCCTTGCCTAAGAAAACACTATGAAATTCATGGGGTCACCATAAGTTGACAGGTGACTTGAAGGCACATCAGGAGGAGAGAAGGGAGGGAGGGGACTGGATGTGACAGATATGTGGGAATATTAAGTCAAACACACATATTACTACTCCTGCTACCTTTAAAATAACACACTACTAGCTGTCAGTTAAGTCTTCCCATTAGTTACCTTTAAAAGTATGGATTCTATTTAAGATTCAGACTTTAACATACATAACTTTAAATCACTACCATCCTTCGTGGCCTTATGATTTCTTAGATCCATATGTAGCCTATTGGCCCATTCAGCTGGCTCAGATTCAAGCTTTGTTCTGCCTTTCACTTAGAATGTTTTCCTTTGATGAAAGGGAAAGAAGGGGAGGCAGAATGAGACAGAGAGAAAGAAAATTAATGTGACAACAACTTTCAACTTTGGTAGTTAGCGGGACGCTTACGTTGGAGAATATTGACCCCAGCCCTTATTTTCAACAGTGGTTCATTTCACAATTGTTTCAAGAGGAAGACTTTCAGTTGGTGGAACAATTTCCACACTCTAAGCACACCAACATGTGTTCCTTCGCTTCTGTTCACATGCATGCACCTCTCTCCCCAGGCTCAGTCATTTGTTGCGCCCTTATCGTTGAATTGTCTGGATGCCACCTGATTCCTACGGTTGTCATAAACCAAGTCTCCAAGGACCAACTGAGTCCCATTGCACAGCCTAGCAGCCTATTCAGTGCCCACTATGCCGGTTTCTCCTCATACTTATTTCCTCCCCCCCCCCCCTTTCATTGCATGACCTCTGTCCTCTTTCCACATACCCTTAAACTTGGCAATACATTTGTGGAGAGCCAGCTTTGACAGCTGCCTTAGATTTCCATTTCTTTTGTGATTTATCAGGGCTGCTGATGTGCACCCGGGTGATTTAGTGCTGCAAAAATATCTTGGAATGCAAGGCAAGGCAACCTCTGCATTATTAATAACAATAATAATAGAACTCAATGTTCTTTCTCCGAACTATTGATGGCCATGCCACTTAATTTTACATTTTAACAGTGGCATGTGGCCTCTACATGGCACCTGGTTAGAGCTGATGGATTTGAACAGGCAGAGAAAAGGTTATTTGTCAAGTACTCCACCAGAGCTGCTGGCTGTTTGGAAAACTCCAGGTCAGAGCCGCTCCAGCTGCCTTCCTGTCCGTGTCACCAAACGAGACTGAACTTTGTCACATTATTAAGCTGTCAGCAGGGCCCAAGTGTTAGTTAGATTTCTTGTGGGAACTTCATGTACATGCTCAGCGTACTCTATTGGAAGTATAGCATTGTAGAAAATGTGCAGAAAAATTGCAGAAGCGAGTTGTGCCATAAGCACCCAAGAACAGTTTGGGGGGGGAGTGGGTGATCTGCGATTTCAAATAGAGAGGCAAATAGAAAATTGGAAAAACTAAGGACCAGGAAAGCACATCTACTGTGTTCCCTGACTTTCCTTCTATGCTGCAGAGACACAGATACTATCCCACAAGTTCTCGGTGCCAAAAGAACTTTCAAAACACCACAGGCTCACCGGATCTATAAGCGCCTGGAACGAGAGAGAATTCACACCATCCACAAAGAACTCACAAACACAGACAATGAATTGTTGTACTTCCACATCAACATCAGCCAGAAGATGAATTCCCAGAACTGGGACAAAATAGACAACCTCACCTACAGCACCTAAAAACCGCCAGGCCATCAAATGCTAATCAAGGTGGCCAATTAACACATTCCCACCTAGCTCCAACAGACAAGAGTTCTTTCTCCCACCCTGGACATTCCACAGATATATATATACCCAATTTTCCTAGTTTCCAACAGACCTCACAACCTCTGAAGATGCTTGCCATATATGCAGGCAAAACATCAGGAAAGAATGCTTCTAGAATATGGCCATGTAGCCCAAAAAACCTACAACAACCTGGAGAGGCAAATCCTTATTTCTCCTCTTTTCACTGCTTATGTGCACAGTCAGTTGATGGCCAGGGGTCAGGGTGGTTGCCCTACCTTGCTTGTTTACTAACCCTTTCCCAGGCCCCTTCCATGCTGCCAAAGAAAATTCCACATTATCTGTTTTGAACTGTGGACTTGGATAACACAGTTCAAAGCAGATATTGCAGGATTTTCTGCCTTGATATTCTGGGTTATATGGCTGTGTGGAAGGACCCTCAGTGACACCACAAAGTGAAATGCAGATATGGTTGCTTTCCATCCCTTTCATGCACCTTAGATAGTAGAAAAGCCAGTGAACTTCAAAACCCAAGACACCCTGTAGAACGTCACCAATGATGTTGTCTACATATCCTTTGAGGGGTTGTTGATGAAGGGTTAGTAGACAGCACCCCCTGCCTTTCCGTGGCCATCAAGAGACTGGGGCAAAACATTAATGGACTTGGGTTCCTCCATCAAGGTATACAAAACCAATTGGAAAAAGACTGGAGTCCCTTTACACTGCCATATAATGCAGTTTCAGAATGCAGCTTAATTTTAGATTCCTGGACACATTTAATATTGAAGACTCTGAGTACTATTTATTTTATTTTTGTGTGTTGGTATTTGAAGACTCAAAAATTAGGAAGTAGGTGGGGACAGCCCAGGCATGTAGCCGGGGGCGGGCTTAGGGGGCTTCAGCCCCCCCCGAAATTCTCAGTGTGGTCCGCGAGAAGGCCTTACTGGTACATTATTTAAACTGTTATGTTTATTCATATAATGATCTGATCACCATGCTCAGTATATCCCACATTCATGGGGTTATTGGGATAACAATACAAAAGGTTTGCTAGGGTAGACCCTCTTCCACCCAGTCTCAGCCCCCCGAACCAAACTCAGCCCCCCCCCCCAATCAAAATCCTGGCTACGGCCCTGGGACAGCCTAAGGAGGAAATGGGAAATGGGGGTGAATTGTTCTTGGATGCTTCCCACCACATCTCTAAGCAAAGGGATGGAACCTTCAATGTCATCCATTTCTTCCACAAGATTTTCTCATTTCATACACCACTGGAGCAGATGTGACCTAATGGAAAGCAGCATCCAAACCAGTCAGGTTAATGGATAAACCAGCTTAATTTCTCTTATTTCTGTATGGGGCCGTGCACATAGTTACATGTTATTTAAGACTGACTCAATGGGCGCAGTGCCCTGTTGTCATAAACACTGGGAGCAGAATTGTGCCAGCACAATAAAATCTAAACAACTATTAAGAGACAGAGGAGGAAAATCCTAATTATAGATGTCAAGCAACATATATCCCTTCCTTACAGTATTGTAGAAAGGAAGCCACAAATTCATGGTGTTGCATGTTGAGTTCTTGAGAATGAGGAGTTGTGGCTGACTAGGCTCCTTTGGTTTTTACAAACTATTTCGGTCCCAAATGCCCTGGCTACTGTTCTGTGCATTTAATTTTATTATTTTGATACCGATAAATTACTGCAAAGTCAAATTAGTACTGTTTACTGTCAAATTAACATGGAAAATGATATGTTCTGCTTTGTGTTTATGGCTTCTGCACGGCCTGCTTTAGCAGCAAGTGACTAAATGAGAACGGACAACTTCCACTGGTCGATGTTCTTTGAGATCAAGCAGGAGGCAAACGTTGTTTGTCTTATAAAATAAACAGTATCTTTTCAGGTTCATGTGTTCAGAATAACAGCTATTCTATTCCACCAGCTGGTTTTTATTTTGCAACTAATTGTATGTCTTATTCTTCAGCTGACTTGCAGATCATTGTTTCCATTCCATTGCTAATTTAGAGGAAAAGAGAGATTGAACGAGAAAGTGAGTGAGAATGGTTCATACGGGAAATGTGTGTCTATGGAAGCATATATTCCTATGGGACAGAGGGAGGAAGACCACTATATCCTCAATATGTGGCATACTGAGTCACTGGAGAAGTTGTGAACAACACACTCTTGAGCTGTGGGTCCAGGTGTTTTGGCCTATAACTTCCAGAAATCCCAGCCAGTTTACCAGCTGTTACGATGTCTTGGAGTTGAAGGCTAAAACATCTGGAGATCCAAAGGTTGAGAACCACTTCTCTTGAGGGTGTTCATGTGCAACATAATTTCTGAAAGACTTGTCTACTGAGAAGGTCCAAAGTCATTCTCAAGGCTGTCTTGTAAACCATTTCCTAGTTACAGTTTTAACATGTTTCCATATTTATATCTATCATATTTATCTGGATTTTGAAAATCAGGGTGGCCTAATAAAGAGTTGTAGGAAATTGAGGGTTTTAGCCAAAATATGTAAATTTGTGGTTTATTTTGGTGAAAAACAATGGCAATTTTTTAAAAGGATCTTACCACCAATTGAGTAAAGAGCGGTCACATGTTTTTCCAGTGTACTCTGCCATTGTTTGAAGTGCATTTCTCAAAAAACTAAAATGATTTGACCTAAAATGTAGAAATTGTGGAGTATCATCTTCATTAACAAAGATAACCAGATTTCATTTCTGTTTGTTTGATTTACAACTCTTACTTAGTGAAAAATAAAATATTTCATTGGCACACAAATATGTGCCATTTTTTGAAAAGCTGGGCTAGCTAATTTGAGATGACTTCCTATTCATTGAGCAAGATGTTATAGAAATAGAAAAATGATTGACATCGCTTATGTTTAAGGTCTCAGGCAGGGCCGTAGCCAGGATTTTGATTGGGGGGGCTGAGTTTGGTTCCGGGGGCTGAGACTGGGTGGAAGAGGGTCTACCTAGCAAACCTTTTGTATTGTTATCCCAATAACCCCATTAATGTGGGATATAATGAGCATGGTGATCAGATCATGATATGAATAAATATAACAGTTTAAATAATGTACCAGTAAGGCCTTTTCGCGGACCACCCTGAGAATTTGGGGGGGCTGAAGCCCCTTAGCCCCCCCGGCTACATGCCTGGTCTCAGGGGTCGTTTGAGTTATCAGGTGGCCTAACATACATTCTTCTGATCTAAAGAGTCGCTGTGCCGTCACGATGAGACCCTTTGCGTTAGTTAAAAAGGGGACGTGTAGTCTTTAGTAGTCTCACGGATTACGGGGTGTCTTCCTACGAAGAAAGGAGGCTGGAACAGACTTCAAATAAGGCTCTAGGACTGAATTGTAAAGTTCAATAAGGTTTATTTACTACAACCAGTCTTCCTGGTGGCCTAATCTCTTTCTTAGCTAATAAGGTTACAGCAAAGTCTTTGAAGGAATGCCTTGAAGTGTTGAGGGAATTGTAGTTCTTTGAAGGCTCCAAGCCGTCCTTGTCTTCATCTATGGCTCTTGAAATTATGGAAATCTCAGGTCTCAGGTCTGTGAACACTTTGGTGAAACACGGTTTCCTATACAGTTCGTAGACTGATTTGAAGACGCTGAAGACGCACAAGAGTCATCAAATGCTTTGATATTCCTGAAGTCGCCCTTGGATCGGTTTAGGTGACAAAAAAATGGCTGGTCCAAGCTGAAAACCCAGATTTCCAGCTAGCACCTCCTTTGCTTTTCCTTTGTTAGACTGTACTGGAAGGAGAAGGCCCCTCCTCGGGTGACACAAGAAGGAGGAGGGGCTAAGGTACCTGAGAGCAGCTTTGGCGCCAAACTCAAATTCCTCCCACACAAAGCACACACATATTTGCAACTACAGAAACATCAGGCAAAGGATTGCAGGCATGCAAGTCTGTCACAGGTGGCAATGCAACAGGCCCACTGGGGCCGCAACAGTGGCAATTCTTCAGACCCCCACCAGGGGCAGCTATGCTGCAGTGGTGGGATGGAGTTTGGAGCCAGTTTGGACCCACTGGATGTTCACCCTTCTCTTTTCTGTTGTTTATCATCAAGGCAGTGGTCATAGGAGAGCTCCTGACATCAGCAAAGATGCCTAGGGATGACCAGGAGCTCTGTGGTCACTGACATGGCGACAAAGAACAGAAAAGGTTAGGGTGACCATGGTGACAATCGATAGCAAAGATAAGTGCCATTCCATTTTCCTTGTGCAAGGGAGCATAGGAGAAACAGGATTGTGGCGATGGCTTGTATGAGCAGCTGAATTTGTTCTAATTAGAATCAGCCCAGCTATTCACACCGATTCCAAAGTGTGGGGTTACTTTGGAGTTTCAACAAAATTCCAGAACATTCCTTGATTTCTGCTAATGCGAAGGAAAATAGGTTACTATGTCATGTGGATGTCCAGGAGCAGCTTCTGGCCCAATTCAAGATTTGTATATGGTCCCTTGGTTTCTGTGGAGATTCCACATAAAATGGGTATCTGGTTTCTACTCTATCTGCCGGAACTGTAATAAAATGAAAGAAGTACATTTCACTGTGATTTTATGGAAAATATAGAACTTATAGGTGGTAGAAGAATAACCAGTTTTCTCAGGACAGTTCTGAACAGACATTATAATGCATTTTGAAGTAGTTGAAGGGCAGCTTGTCTACAAAACATACTCTTCATCGTCCAGACAGAAAGCCAGTATTTGGAACAGAGATGCTAATTCTGAGATACCTAAATTAGAAGGAAGATGTGCCCTCTCCCCCTGAGATCAGCAGCATGCCATGCCAAATGATCCCATCCCCATAGGCTTCAGATGAAGCAGTCAATCAGTGACAGGGCCTTTCTTCATGTGCAGCAGATGGAAATCCCTTTATCCTGGAATAGTTAGAGCAGTGTTTCCCAACCGCTGTGATGCGGCACAGTAGTGTGCCATGACGGACCTCCTGTTGTGCCGCGAGAAAAGCTCTCTGCCCCCCTTCCTTCCCCGCTCCTCCTGCCAAACTCTTGCTGCTTGGGGGAGGAGGAGGAAGGGCCGGGCGGCAGCGAAGAAAAAGAAGGGGCCGGAGCGCTGCCTCCTTCAGCCGTTTCCCCAGCCAGCCTCCAATCCGCCATGACTGCCGCCATGACTCTCGCCCCTCACTCGCACTGTCCCCTCAAGGCTGGAGAAGCTGTGGGAAAGCTGAAGCTGGCGCAGCCTGGCTCCGTCCCCTCCCCCGGCTTCAGCTCCGCGTGGCTTCAGTGAGCGAGGGGCAGGAGTCATGGCGGAGAGCGGCGCCAGGGATAGGGACCATGACTCCTGCCCCTCGCTCACACTGCCCCCTCAAGACTGGAGAAGCTGTGGGAAAGCTGAAGCTGTGGGAGGGGCGGGGCATGGCGTGCGGCCTGGCTCCGCCCCCCCCCGGCTTCAGCTCTCCCACAGCTTCTCCAGCCTTGAGGGACAGTGCCAAGCCAGCATTTTGCTGGCTCTGCCACCGCTGGCTTGGCCCTGCCCCCTCAAGGCTGGAGAAGCTGTGGGAGAGCTGAAGCCAGGGGAGGGGCGGGGCATGGTGCGGCCTGGCTCCTCCCACTCCCCGGCTTCGGCACTCCCAGCAGCTGCTCCCAGCAGGCCACCATCCCCCAGCCGTTCTTTACTGTGTTAGAGTGTCATTTTGTGTCATTTTGGTTGGTGGTGTTCCCCCGGATATTTTTAATGTTAAATGTGTGATGCGGCTCAAAAAAGGTTGGGAAACACTGAGTTAGAGGATATGGTGTCAAACAACTTCATCACAGTCACCTAAATTTTCAACTTTGAGGATCCCGATGTAGGATGTGGTTATTGCTCACATGGCAAGCCATATACGGCGAGGGTCTTAGCTGAATATTTCCATGCTGAGAAGTTTGGTTTTTTAAAATCCAACATTTCTTTTCATTTTGGAAAGAGATAGCTTCAGTTATTGAGACTAGTTTTTGGCTTTGAGCATCTAGCACAGTTGCGGTTGGAAAGCTGTGAGCCTAATTTGGCTGCATCTTGTTGCGTTCACATTAGCTCAAAGCTATTGAATTGAGACCACATATTCAATGTTTACAGAATTCTTTAATAAACACGCATATAATAAGTGATCCATATAGATGGAATTGACAGGGGTTTTTACTTTTTCTGGAGCAGTCTGTTATTGGACACACTATTTTATGAATTTGGCTTAATGAAAAAATGCTGATAAAATGCACATTGTACTGAATTAACTGTTTGTATTTACATTGGGTGCTTCTACTGTGACCATTGAAGTTGTCATGGGCCCGAATCAGCCTGCGGGTGTCTACAAAATGCACAGATTTAAAAAATAATATAATTAAGATTTCACATAACATTTTTATTCCTTTAATATTTTATTTTATTTTGCTTCAAAGCCATGGTGCAGTTTCCGCAACCTATGCTGACCGTAGGACATTCTTAGTGCTCCATTTTTATAAGCCGGTATTATGGAGATTCTCCAGTCTGAAACCAATTGGAGCCACTTTCCACTATCCCAGGGTGACTTCAAAAAAGGCTATAATGATATGAGTGAAATTGTTTGTTCTATGTCAGTTTGAATTTAGCTCCACACTACTTGGCTTTGCTTCAATTTGACATTATTTTTATGTTTATGTTCCCTAATAAACGAACCAGTTAACTGCAAAAGACATACTGGAAAATTAACGGCAGAATTCAGGAATGGGTTAAGGTTGGAATAACCACTGACTTGTTCAATTTCTTGCAAGGCTTGTGAACAACAATCACGCCAGAGAAACATGTAGCTCTTGGAAATAAATGCAGAGTTTGGAAGTAACAATTTACAAATAATGCAGTTCTCCCTAACAAGTTGCCATCCCTTTTTAAAAATAAGAGAATAACACAATTTAATTGCAAAATTTATGCAACTAGCAGGAATAAAGTTTTTTTAAAGAAAATATTTGTAATGAGCAACATTTTCCAGTTAGGTTTTACAGCCATTTTTAATGAGGAAAGTATTTTTTTCCAAGTTTTATGCCATTCTTGTATGAGTCCGATTTTTTCAAAAGGGACATTGACAAGTAACAAAATGGCATTGATCAATGCAACAGGTAGCAAGTGACTTTACCAATGGGAAACAACAAATTAATTTTTCAAACAGTACAAGTAACAATAATAAACTGCTTTTAAAAGTACGTTTCCTGGCCTGACATTTTTCTTTGGGTAGAACTAAAATGTTCTTTTAGGATTCAACACCAACCAGTAAGAAAAGGGTGAAGATTAATACTGGTCACATTAACTAGGGCCACAGTTTAGAAGGGGCACATGACTTGTATGTTTGTTGTTGTTGTTGTTGTTGTTGTTGTGGATTTTTGGGGTTTGGGGGATAGCAATCCAATGCAATGGATAGCAAGCAACAATGCCCAGTCACAAGGAACGTGCAAATAGCAAGATAATAGCTGGGCAGATTTGTTTGCAGAGCCCCTATCCCTCCACCCCAACCACACAATCCTCCTGTTGGGCCTGTGGCTTCTGTGGCTTCAGGGGTTGTGGCTTGTGGTGGTGTGCAGGGATCTGTGTGATTTTCAGTGCAGGGCCAAGGTGATGAAACTCTAGAAAAGCAGTTAAGGGAATTTAGTTTTTCTGAGAGTCCAGTTAACTATGGATTTCATGAAGCTGTTATAAGCAGTTCCTTGGGGGAGTGCAACTCTCGAAAAATCCAGTAAAATAGTAAAAAAAAAATCCAAGCGGAGAGGCTATATTTGTTTCTTGGAAACCAGTGAATGGGTAGTCTATACATTTCATAGATCTGTATGGCCTCTCTCCTCCCTCCGCAAAAGCAGAGCACTGGGTGGAAGTGATTAAGTTGGCGTTTTCGGGCTGGCTTGGATTTCTCACGAGAACAGCCAAAGCCGGAAGCTCCACGTCGGTGAATTGGGTAGTGAGCAAACCTGGGAGCATCGGGAGGCTGAAGCAGCCCTGAGTGGGAGCTGGAGCCATGGTGAGTCAAGGCTCCTGAAGGCTTCCTCAAGGCAGGCCTGGCCCTGGCATTCGGCAGAGCCCTTCCTTTGCCTCGGGGAGGATCTTTGGGGAGGGAAAGAGGGAGAAAGAGCTGCTAGGAGGGGGAAGAAAGATTCCAATTTCCCACGGCACACCTGATGATCGCTCACGGCACACTAGTGTGCCACGGCACACTGGTTGGGAGACACTGGTGTAAAAGGACATAGGCAATGTGCTATATAAAATATAATATGTCAATCAAGGTGAGGGCTAAGAAGCCTACTTCATATGTCATAGAATACAATAGTACATACATGCATAGTAAATATGAGCAGCGAGTCGCTAGGGCTTTGTCAAGCGGCAATATTTAACAACGCGAAATGCTCAGCGTCACAGGAGTACAATATCAATTCAAGGGTGTCATCCCACATCCCCTTCGGGTCCACAGGATGTAATTATGTGGGATGACACCCTTGAATTGATATTATACTCCTGTGACGCTGAGCATTTCGCATTGTTAAATATTGCCGCTGACTAAGCCCTAGCGAAACGGATCGGGCCCTGCAGCTCAACCGTTGCGGCCCTCTGCGTCCATCCATCATGGGCTTGGCTGCCTAACCACCTGCAGTGAGATCGTTACACCTTGGCCCCTACGGGAGCACCTTATTACCGTGTTTCCCGATAGTAAGACACCCCGATTGTAAGACGTATCGGGGTGTCAGGGGTGGCTAATGTAAGCCGTACCCGAGGTAAGCCGTACCCGAAAGTCCATGCGAAGGGAGGGGGAAAGAAGGAGCAAGAGGCCTGGCCTCTGACGCGACGCCGCTTCGCCCCGCCTCTTGCTCCTTCTCCTTTCCCCCTCCCTTCCTTCGTTCACTCAAATGGACAAAGGGAGGGCGAAAGAAGGAGCAAGAGGTGGGCGGCAGCGTCACGTCAGAGGCCAGGCAAGCGTGCCGCGCAAGAGGTGTGCGCGGTCGGCCCGTGTGGCTGGCTGTGCGGCGGCGGGCGGCCATGTGGCGGCGCCCCTCACAGGTACCGTCGCCCCTCACAGGTACCGTCGCCCTACTGGGTGAAGAATTCTTCGGGTATGTCAATATAAGATGTACCCGAAAGTAAGACGTAGTGGGGCTTTTGGGGGTAAAAAGAAAGTAAGACATCGTCTTACTTTTGGGGAAACACGGTACCATTCACGGCATTACCACATTGTGCCAGGGACGTCCATTCCGGATCTTTCACAGCGAGAGCGACTTCCTCCTTCCCCTGTCGTGCACTCCCCTACCCTTAGTTGTGGTTTTGAGGGAAGAGCATCATTTGGACGGTGGGATTTCACCCATGAAGGGACATTATTGACTCGTGAGTAAGCTCACTGCTTCGCTGTGGAATTCAACCCTTTCCCGTCGCACACCCATGCTCCTTTATATTCTCTAGTAGCTGGTATTGTTTGTGTACGACTCGCTGCTCATATTTACTATGCATGTATGTACTATTGTATTCTATGACATATGAAGTAGGCTTCTTAGCCCTCACCTTGAGTGAGATATTATATTTTATATAGCACATTGCCTATGTCGTTTTGTGTATATTGTTTACTAAGTCAGCACACGTGTTTAGCAGACACTGGTGTAAAGCACAGCGGATCTTTAGAAATTCAAAGGCCAGAAGCTTCATCTCCACCCAAAACGTCAATAAAAGTTGATGGAGATACAAGCTTCTCCCTGTGGATGGCTAATGGGGCCCAAACCCAATAGGTTTCCAACCCCTGCAAAATGAAAAACAAGTCCTGATCATAAAAGGGTGCTTTCATGCTGTGGAGATATCATAACACATTCCCACATTGTATGTACTATTTAGCCCATTTCTAACTCTCTTGAAGGCAAATCATCATAAATCCTGTGAGTTCATTAGACTTTCAGGCTAGAGCGTTACAGCTAAATACAGGAAGCAGGATAATGACAGGGTACCAATATGAAGTGACCATGGCTGGCAGGGCATGTCATGGTTTCATGAAAACAAAAGACTTGTACTTGGGGCTGCTTTTAGGAAAAATAGGGACTGAAAAGATGCTGCTCTTGCATTGGCCTTATATTTGCTAGTGCCGGGGAATGCTTACTTTTTGAAAGCAGTTTTGTTCAACTGGGGTATCTAATTCTTGCGGGGAAAAATACTGCAAGATTTTACATGTTGTCAGCCAAAGCATGTGGCCAGGATGAATCCCATCATCCCAAGATACCTAAGAATGACTTTTAATGAATGCTATTTTAAAATGTTTAAAATGTATAAATATACAAATTTGTTTTCAGATTTATATTGATACTTTTATTAATGTTTTATATTAATCTGTAGTTTTAAATATATCACCAGTTGTTCTGAGTTCTATTAGTGGAAGAAAGAGGGGATATCAAGGATTAAAATAAATAAATACATAAATAAATCAAGGAAACATAGTAGTCATCATGGCCAGTGAGCCATGACTGGGATCCCATCTACACTCTCATATAATGTAGTTTCATAATGGCAGTGTAGACTCATATAATGCAGTTCAATGCAGTTAAGCTGCATTATGGAATTGCATTATACGGCAACATGGATGGGGCCTTTGAAGCAGTCTAATGCAAGAGAGTATTTCCAGGAGAAACATGCTATGAAACTGAAATGCTAGAAGTCTTCTCCTTGACAAGAACATGGGACTGTGAGAGCTCAGTTTTTCAGAAGTACATGTTTATACTTCTGTCTTTTAAAAGTACATGAGCAAAAAATGCACCAGCTGCGCTCGTATCTTGGGAAGTCAGATTTGGCCACAGTAGTTCATACTCTGGTTACATCCAGAATAGACTACTGCAATGCACTCTATGTGGGATTGCCTTTGAAGACTATTCGGAAGCTTCAAGTGGTCCAATGGCCAGTAGCCAGATTACTCATCAGAGCTGGGTACAAGGAGCACACAACCCTCCTGTTATGTCAGCTCTACTGGCTTCCACTCTGCTTCCGAGAACAATTCAGTGCTGGCTTTTGCCTATAAAGCTCTAAAAGATTCCGGCCCAGCTTATCTATCTGAATGCATCTCACTCTATGAACCAACCCAGAGATTAAGATCGTCTGGGGAAGCCTTGCTTTTCAGGTGTAGTTGGTGGGGACAAGAGACAGGGCCTTCTCAGTGGTGGCTCTTTGACTCTGGAACTCTCTCCCCAGTGAGATTAGATCAGTGCCCGCCCTCCTGGCCTTTAGAAGGAGAGCAAATACTTGGTTATAGAACCAAATTTTTAACTAGTAAAGTAACGTAGTACAAGTAAATATGGAAAGGCGTGACTGGTGGGGACGAGAGACAGGGCCTTCTCAGTGGTGACCCCTCAGCTGTGGAAGTCCCTTTCCAGTGATATTAGATCAGCCCCCTCCCTCCTGGCCTTCACCAAAAAAAGGTGAAAACGTAGCTTTGGGATCAAGCTTTCAGTGAATAACTGCAATGCAATAGATGAGTTGATGGATATGGAATATGTGCAATGACTACTGGAATGTCCCCGGACTGTGATTATGGATGGTGTGTTTTAATAATGATTGTAATGTTTTTTCAAAATATTTTAATTTTAATTTTAATCTTTATTTTAATTATATGTTGTTTTAAGGCACTGAATAGTTGCTTATATGTAAAGCCGCCTTGAGTCCCCTTCGGGGTTGGGAAGGGCTGCGTATAAATAGATAAAAATTGGGCACAATATAATGTTGGCTCAGTGGGGGGAAATGTTGAGTAAAGGGTCAAAATTCTCATTATGTTATATAATCCGAAAGAAAATTTCTATGAAATGAAGTACCGATGGTATATTACTCCTGCAAAGCTTTCTAAAATGTTTAAACACTTGCTGGAAATGTAAACAACAAATGAAGTATTTTTACCATGTGGGGTGGACATGTAATTATGCAAAGAAATAATGGATTCAAATTCATAAGTTGTTTCAGAACATTTTGGGGGGAACGATCCAGTTAAAACCTGAGGTTAACTGATATAAATAACTATGTTAGATTATTGCAATATATGATCACAACCACTTGATTGCTTTATGTGCAGAAATGGAAAAAAAAACCTCAGCAGCACCAACAATAGAAGATTGGACGATAAAAATGACTGGGCTGAGATGGATGAACTAACTTTCATAATTAAAAGAAGGAAGACCGGAAAAAATTGAATGACTGGAAATTTTTAATTGACTTTTTACATGAAGAAAAGTATTTACCAATTTTAAGATTAATTGAAAATTAATTTGATAAAGATTTTTTTGCTCGAGAAAAGAGTCAAAATTAAGAAATCTGAAGGGTGATGCCTATGTTACTCTATATCAGTGGTTCCCAAACTTTTTTGGCATACTGCCCCCTTTCCAGAAAAAAAATTACTCACCACCCCCCCCTAGAAATTAATTTTTTTATTTAACAGCAATTAAACAGAAAGATATATGTATTAATACAGTGGTTCTCAACCTTTCTAATGCCGTGACCCCTATTTTGGTTGCTACTTCATAAATAATTCCTCATGAATTGTATCTAATATGCAGGTGACCCCGCAACCATATTTTAAAGGGGTTCACTGCCCCCCCCCAAGTCCCCTGAGCCTCCCACTGCCCCCTTGGATCGCCTCACCGCCCATCAGGGAGTGGTACTGCCCACTTTGAGAATCAGTGCTCAATATGATTCTATTCTACACTTACGTATATTAATTCTCTTTTTAACTTTTAATGTAATTTTTTTAATCTTTCAATAAAATGAGTTTAAATAAAAAAGTATATGTTTGGCTTCCTCTAGAAATATTTTTAGAAAATTAGTGTTTCTCTCTGTGAATGTTTTTAACCCAGCACATTTCATCACCTACCCGATCCACTGCCTTTTATTTAGCAAACAATCTATAAAATATTGTGTATGTTTTTAAAGAGGACTTTCCATAATGTTTAAAACAGAAAGTGGTTTGTGCCAACATTGCACAGAGATTATTCTTAGCATACCTCAAATATTTTTAAAAGTATGGAAACACTTAGCAACTTTGGAATCAGGGAAAACAGCTCCAGTGAAATGTGTGTCAAATGAAATATAGAGAGCTTATGTTGCCATTTTCATGTTTAATCTTTCTCCTCAAACATTTTAATGTGTATAATCCGAAGCTTAAAACTATCACAATTATATAACATGTACTTACACAAAGGCTCCAATCCAGCATAGAGCGGTAGGTCTGCATATGGACCTATGTTAGGTTGAATCTTGTATGACTTCCAGCATAATGTACAGCCTCTCAATTGCTTACTTTGTGGGGAATGGGCAGGATGCCAGAAGCCTCTGGCCTCGTCCGTGTACCCGGCACAATGAGGATATTACCTCATGGTTTCGATGTCCGTTAATTTATTTTGTATATGGATATGGGGAGACACTTTAAAAATCCTCGCTATCTCTGAGGCTGTTCACTAATGACATCACACAGGTAAATCTATTTATGATATGACACTTTCACCACAGTTGAGGGATGAAGCCCCCCTAATCCAATCAAATGACATACATGTACTTTCGGCAAGGTTTCGTCTCTCAATTGTAGTGAAATCCTCGTAAGAGGGAGCAACAAGAACACATGAGGCTGTCCTCATTGAGAAGAACGGGGTGAGCGAGGGGGGAAGCAGGTAGCGATACTTCCACCCATGGGATGGGTAAGTGATGATGCAGGTGATATGGAGTATGGGGCAACGGTTTCCCCCGTTACCTGCCAGATTTGCCTCACTGGATGGCAAATCCCCCTGCTATCGCCTGCTATGTGGACCTCAATGAGATGATGTCCTAAGTGAGCAGGGAGGAACTTTAGATGATGCAGAAAGAGGCTGGGTATGTACATAAGCAAGCATACATGAGACTTATGCATATATGTACCCTTAACCGGATGCCAACCATAACTACAGTAGAGTCTCGCTTATCCAATCTTCGCTCATCCAACATTATACACGCGTACTATCCAACGCAGTCTGCCCCATGTCTGGATCCACAGCTGTTTCAATATATTGCGATGTTTTGGTGCTAAATTTGTAAATACAGTAATTATTACTACATAACGTTACCATGTATTGAACTGCTTTTTCTATTGATTTGTTGTAAAACATGATGTTTTGGTGCTTAATTTGTAAAATCATAACGCAATTTGATGTTTAATGGGCTTTTCCTTAATCTCTCCTTATTATCCAACGTTTTCGTTTATTCAACGTTCCGCCAGCCCTTTCATGTTGGATAAACAAGATTATATTGTATTTTCTCTCATATCCACTTAAAATTCAAATGTGTATCTGTCTTCGTCTCATTGTAGAAAACAACACAATGAACTCTTGCAATACAGCAGTCCACGAATTACAAACATTTGACTTATAAATGACTCCTAGTTAAGAACAAGGTGAGACATCAGGAAGTGTGAGAAATCTCCTCCTTGGAAGGGGAATCCACTCCTCAAAGAGTTATCATGGGGCAGGCATGTACCGGGGGGGGGGGGGGACACATGCCTGCCCATGATAACTCTTTGATAACCCCCGGAAATTCTCAGGGTGGGCCGTGGGAAGGCCTTACTAGTACATTATTTAAACTGTTATGTGTATTAATATCATGATCTGATCACCATACTCAATATATCCATATGCATGGGGGTATTGGGATAATGATATAAAAGGTTTGCTAGGGTAGACCCTCTCTTTTTCCACAACAAGCCATTTTTTTCAAAATCCAATTCTCACAGTGACAGAAAGTGAGGTGAAATCTTCCAAACAGGGACACAGACAGCAAAACAAAAACCACAGGGGTGTTAACCCTTCTCTATGCTATCCAAAGTGCGCGCTCAGACACACACACACATATACACATATATACATATCTCTGCAGTTACACTTAAAAATGTACCTGTTCCGGCTTACAAACAAATTTGACTTATGAATAAAACTTACAGAGCTTATCTTCTTCGTAACTTGGGAACTGCTTGTAAATGCAGTCTTAATGCACTTTAAAATTGTGCATTGTGCAAGAAATAGGCATGCAGTAGACTTGTGCATGCATTGATGTCCTAATTTCCTATTTTCCAACAATCAATATGCATTTGGGTTTTTAAAAGTACGTACATAGGATGATTCATAAGCTACACTTTTAGAAGGTCTCTCTATTGTATTATAAAAGGACCTTACACATAAATGTCAAATTGCTTTCTAAAAATGCTGCAGTGGCATTTGCCTTGTGTTACAAAGACAATTCTTCATAGTTAACTTTCTTTATTAAGACAAGTTTGCTATCCGATATTCAATTTAGCCTGGCAAATGATCACATGCCCCCAAAGCTCCCTCCAGCCTCTTTTGTCCTGTCTCAGCTCTGTCTTTCCAGTCTAACCACACTTGTCATCAAATCCCTTGGGCTCCCCTATCCTATTTCTGCCTCTACCTTCCTGTTCTTCTCCTATAATCTGCACGTCAGCCGCTTCTTTCCTAAAAATGGGTTTAGTCATCCAGAATAAGTTTTCCAGTTGCTCAAAAGATTCAAAGTAGAAAAACTACTGGTGAGAACAAACATTTATTGCGAAGAGCTCCAAAGAAATTCCCACAATTTGGAGAAAAAGACATTGAAATGACAAATGAAAGTTCATTGAAAAATATAAAAAATATTGCCCCTTCACATAAATCTTTTTTTTACAATTTTTTTTTATTGTTTTTGAGTAATAGTGATACATTATTTGAAAAGAGCACATAGTAAGTGACTAAACTCATCCCAATGACTATGGTTAATAAGAGGGGGATTCTCCTTGTTACGGGTTGTGGTGTAAGGAATAGATAGGGAAAGGTATGGTAAAAAAATATTAAAAAAAGAGAAAGAGAAAAAAATTGAGAAGGGGGAGGAATAGTAAGTGAATAACAAATATATACATGGTGACCTCCATTCATCATCTTCCATAAACAGTCCTGTCAGTGAGTCCAATTTTCACATTAACTTTAAATATTCCTATGATTGGCTGAACGCTTGGTTCCACAGCCAGGTCTTTAGCTGTCTCAGGAGGGAGTTCCACAGCCGGAACTCCCTCCCGAGCAAGGTATCTATTGATCTACTCATATTTGCACATTTTGAACTGCTAGATTAGCAGAAGCTGGGCCTAATAGCAGGAACTCACCATGCTCCCTGGATGATGGGTCAGAATGCAGGACAGAATGGGAGAAGACCAGAGAACATAAAGCACCTGATGGGATTGGAAAAACAAAACAATGTCTTTTATTTATTTATTGGATTTATACACCACCACTCCCAAAAGGCTCGGGGCGGTTTACAACTCAAAAGTCAAACAGAAATGGACAGCATTAAAACAGTAAAATACAGTAAAATACAGTAAAATACAGTAAAAATTCAGTAACACAATAAAACTAATGAGAATCACTAGCAATCAAATGCCTGCCTAAATAGGTATGTATTGCAAGCTCTGCGAAATGCGTTCAGATCTCGCAGAGCACGTGTCTCCGAAGGCAGTGCGTTCCACAGTGTAGGAGCAATGATGGAAAAAGCTCACCGTCTGGTTGAAGTTAGCTGAAAGGCTGCACGAGCTTAAGTTTCCGGATCATGATCAAGGGAAGGCCAATGTAGAGAACGTTACAGTAGTCAAGTCTTGAGATGACCGTGGCTTGGATTACTGTGGCTAGGTCATTTCGGGACAGATAGGGGGCCAGACACTTCGCCTGTCGCAGATGGAAAAATGCGATTCTACTGACAGTTGAGATTTGGGTCTCCATTGACAGTAGAGGGTCCAAATGAACACCAAGGCTTTTTACAGATGATGATGAGCCTGATGCCTCGCCATCCAGAGTTGGCAGTTGGATATCCCTATCGCCCGGACGACCCAGCCAAAGGATCTTCGTCTTCGCCAGATTCACCTTCAGCCTGCTAGCTCGCAGCCATCCAGTAACGGCTTCAAGGCAGAGATGGAAATTATTGGGTACGGAGTCCGGCCGGCCCTCCATCCTCAGAACGAGCTGGGTATCATCAGCATACTGATGACACTCAAGCCCAAAGCTGCGCACCAGTTGAGCGAGTGGTCGCATATAGATGTTAAATAACAAGGGGGAGAGAATGGCTCCCTAAGGGACCCCACAAAGTAAAGGGGATTCCTCGGAAACCAACCCTCCCCTTGCACTCGTTGCTTCCGATTGTGGAGGAAGGAGGGCAGCCAGTTCAAAGCTGTCCCCCCTCACTCCAGGCACAGCAAGGCGGTGCGTCAAAAGATCATAATTTAAAATGGAAGGGGATGATACGCTTTGCTAAGTAGACAACACCCCCCCCCCCCCCACACACACACACATATACACACACTTTCTGACATGCCAGAAACAAAAGCTATCTGGGAACCTTCAATTGGTATTATAAACCAGCTGGTGAACTTTCCCAGATCAACTTTGCCAACTTCCTATTTGACAAGATCTGGTGCTTACTTCATGAATTAACTCCACCCTTGGTTCAGTAAAACTGAGATAAATATATATGGCAGATTGGTTTAGTGCCCCATTCCAGTCTGTGAATTTGACTTACCATATTTTCTGGCATATAAGACGACCCTCAACTTTTCCAGTTAAAATATAGAGTTTGGGATATACTCGCCATATAAGACTAGCCCTCTTCCAACGCTCACCAAATAAAAATTAAAAAAGCATCAGATTTGATTTCAATATGGTAATTTTCTTATGACTGTACCTTCTTCTCTGCCTCTCAGATCTCGCACATGCGCACCTGCACCACTTCACTGTAGTCTTCAGGAGGGAGATCTGAGAGTCAGAGGAGGAAGTACGGTAATAGGATACAAGGGTGGGCCAGACACGTAAAAGAGGTGTGTTTTTCTGGGACCAGAGCCACTCTATCTCTTTTTTCCATGCCCTGGGCACCCCAGACACCTGCAGCTTGCTCCGCCCTTCACTTACACCTTCCCGTTGAGGCGACCCTTCACCTCACCATCGGGACCGCATTAAGTCCACAAATCCTGATGAATGGATTTTCTTCTACCGTACATGTACAGTGTCGTGCTTAATGCTTTCATACAGTCACTGTATGCGGCAGGGAGGCAGCCACTGCCATTTTTGAGCTCGCCCCACCATATGCGGCAACCACAGATTCTCCAATCCGGATTGGAAGTTTCAGCACCCGCTCTATAAGACGACTCCCGGCATATAAGACTACTCCTGGTGTATAAGTCGACCCCCGCATATAAGTTGATTCCTGCATATAAGACGACCCCTGACTTTTAAGATTTTCTTGGGTTAAAAAGTAGTCTTATATGCCAGAAAATATGGTACTTCATGCCGTAACCTGGCTACTGGGAACTTTAGATCTTCCCCATCACCACCCGGACCACAGGCCATCTCAGTATTTCTCACACTACTTCAAGAAGATCCCTTCTATATAAGATCCCATCTGCAACTTAATTTATCAGCTCGCTATTACTATAGAGCAGGATTGTGAAACATTATCCACAATCCTGTCCTATAGTAATATAGAGATGATAAATTATATGTGGGTATGTTGATTATTATAGAAAGCAGCCAGGGTATTTGGATTATGAATTATCAGTTGTCCTCTGAATCAGCTCATTAAAATATTTGATATTTTATCAATCAGCACAGTCATACTTGGTGTACTTGCTTGGTGTAAAATAGTTTTTAAAACTTGGTGTAAGACAGTGTAAAACACATAGTGTAGGACACATGGTGGTTGTCAAATGTTGAGAGTGAAATGAAGAAACCACCTGGAAGGGAGAGGGAAGCTGCTTTTTCACAAGTAACTTGTTTAATAAAAATAAATACCCTCCTACCTTTCTGACTCTCGGCTGTAATCTTTCTCCCCTAACATGCTTTGTCATATTCAACTTGATGAATTAAGAGGAAATTGTACACATTTATCATGTCTGGGGTCTCAGGATTGATTATGACTCGCTGCTTTTATCTTTCAAACAGTCACTAAATCTAATTGCCTTGTTGTAATGGATTAACCTTTGCAGTTCTCGGTAGCATTCATATTATGTTCAAAGAAAGTGGTGGAGACTTGGAGGACTTCACGGCCGTGCTTTTTTTTTATAGCACATGATTGCTCTCATGACAAAATACATTCCACTACAGCAAGCCAGTGGATGACTTAAGAAGAGCTTAAATCTTCCTTAAGAGCTCGGCTCTATAGGTCTTGTAGCAATTCTCTGCTCAGGGATCACATATATTTTTCAGTACTCTCCAATGATCACTGTGCAATACTTGGCATCAGGGAATTCAAAGAGCTTCCAAAAATTTATTTATTTATTATTTCGATTTGTATACCGTCCTTTCCAATTGGCTCAGGACGGTTTACAGTATATCAAACTACAACAAGAAGCATAAAACAGTAAAACTATATGACAAATTCCACATAAAAGCATAACACGGTAAAACTATAGGACAATTTCACAATAATCCGCCAACCCAGGATAGTTATAGGCTGAATGCCTGCTGGAACAAAGCAGTTTTGCACGCTCTCCGGAAAGCCGGCAGCTCACTGACTGCATGCACTTCAGGTGGTAAACTATTCCACAAGCATGGTGCAGCCACGGAAAAGGTTCTCTGTCTAGTTGATGACAGACGAATAGTTCGTAGGGGTGGAATCTGTAAGAGATTGAGGTCTTCTGAACGGAGGGATCTCTGGCGAACATATGGGAGTAGACGGTCCCTTAAGTACACCAGCCCCAGACCATGCAAGGCCTTAACGGTCAAAACCAACACTTTGAAGATGACCCGGTGCTCGATTGGTAACCAGTGCAGTCGCTGCAGAGTTGGAGTGGTATGAGCCCTGGCCAGCACTCCAGCCAGGAGTCTCGCTGCAGCGTTCTTCACCAGCTTGAGCTTCCGGATAACCGACAAAGGAAGACCAATGTAAAGGACGTTACAGTAGTCTAGCCTCGAGATTACCGTTGCCTGGATTACCGTGGCTAGGTCATTTTTGGAGAGGTAGGGCGCCAGCCACCTCGCTTGCGGCAGATGGTAGAAGGCAGATCTGCTATATACCTAAATAGGGTATATATCTGATATTTTTCTTGTGTCTTGAGGAAAACAGCTTTCAACAGCCATATTCGTAGTAATTGATAGGAGATGTAGAACTGGATGTATTAATACATCCAGAATAATAACAGGAGCGAATTACAGGGAGTGGTCAACCCCCCTGTTTAAGGAGCTCCATTGGCTGCCGTTTGTTTTCCGGTCCCAAATCAAGGTACAGATAATTACCTATAAAGGTTTGGGACCCACCTACCTTCGTGACTGTATCTCTGGCCCGATCCCTTAGATCTTTGGGAGAGGTTATCCTTTTACCTCTGCCATTGTCCCAGTCCTGCCTTGTGGGAACAAGGGAGAGAGCCTTTTCCTTGGTGGCCCCCGATCTATGGAATGTACTGCCTGGTGAGATTAGGCGAACCCCTACTCTAGAGAGTTTCAAGAAGAATCTTAAGACCTGGCTCTTCCACTGTGCCTTCGAAGATTAATTATATAATCACATGCCACCATTCACCCTCAATATCTGTGTTGAGTGTACACCCTCCCCCCCTCCCCGTTTTACACAAATATCCTTTCCTGACTTCTCTTGAAAGAGCCTTCTCCCTCACAAATAATTTGCCCCACAGCTATCTCACCCCCCTGTTTTTATCTCTCTATTTTAATCTGTACATGTGGCCCGCTCATTGTCCTGCATCATAGATGGTTTTATTTTATTGTAATTTTATACTGATTATTGTATCTTATAGTGTAAGTTCTATGTAATTGGTTGTGTTGCTTTTTGATTAATTGTATTGTGCTGTTGTGTTGATGGGCTTGGCCTCATGTAAGCCGCCCCGAGTCCCCACTGGGGAGCTGATGGCGGGGTACAAATAAAGATTATTATTATTATTATGTATAAATGTTTAAGAAAGACCAGGGCTTAGCACAGCAGACTAAACCACTTTGCTGAAGAAAAATCTTGCTGATCAAAAGGTTAGCAGTTTGATCCCAGATCAGGATGAGCACCCGCCGTTAGGCCCAGCTCATGTGCCCATCTAGCAGGTCGAAAGCAGAAATGCTAGTAGATAAATTGGTACTGCTTTTAGCAGGGAGGTGCTAAAGGTCCCCTTAAGGACATCGATCAGAGGAAACTCCTCGTCATGAAAGACGGAGCGACACACACACCCCTCCCCGCCCACCAGTGGCCAGGGTCGAGCACAGCCTCCAAGATGCCAGAAATAAGATGGGAAAAACTGCCTTTACCTCTGTTTGTGTTTTTCTATCCTTGTTAAGTGTATAATCAGAATTGAATGTTTGCCGTATTTGTATAATCTGTAAGATGCTCTGAGTCCCCTTCAGGGTGAGAAGGGCAGAATATAAATACTATAAATAAATAAATAAATAATCAACCCACCTCTTCAATTGGTTAGGATTTCATTAGATTATATGAGGTACCACAACTTGCTTCAGGAAACGATCAGTGTTATTCTTAAATCAAACTCATTAGATTAATTGGTTCTGGCCCAGCTTACCTGTCCGAATGTATATCTCCTTATGAATCATCTAGGAATGAGTGCCTGGGGAGGCCCTGCTCTCGATCCCGCCTTCCTTGCAAGTGCATCTGGTGGAGAAAAGGGACAGGGCCTTCTCGGTGGTGGCCCTTCAGCAGTGGAACTCCCTCCCTAGGGATATTAGACACGCCTCCTCCCTCCTGACCTTCCAGAAAAGAGGAAAACCTTGGATTTTTGAACAAGCTTTTGGAAATGCAGCAGAATAAATAGTTAGGAAGAATGAACACAGAATGGCTAAACCAGGCCTGGGCAAACTTCGGCCCTCTAGGTGTTTTGGACTACAACTCCCACAATTCCTTACAACTGGTAGGCTGTTAGGAATTGTGGGAGTTGTAGACCAAAACACCTGGAGGGCCGAAGTTTGCCCAGGCCTGGTCTAGACGATGCTGTTGGATAATGATTTTAACAGAATGACACTGGTAATTATATGTTTTTAATTATTTTATACGTTTTTAAAATAATATTAGGTTGAATGTTTTTAACTGTATTTTTATGAATGTATGGCATCAAATTCTACCAATTCTGTAAGCTGCCTTGAGTTGCCATAAGGCTGAGAAAGGCGGGCTACAAATGCCGCAAATAATAAATAAATAAATAAATAAATAAATAAATAAATAAGTAAGTAATCTGGCTATTCACATTACACCACAAAAATGGCAAAAATCAAAATCACATTAATATTTATTTGTCCAAGATGAAAGACATTCCAAAAATTGATTAGTTTTTACTTCTTATTCTAATTTATTGTCACTAATTTATTTCAAGGCCAAAGGAACCCCAACATCTTAATAAACTGCTGGCATATTTATTTCAACCATTAACATCTTAATAAGGCATAAAATGTACAATTCCCAATGGTTTTTTTTAAAAAAATGCATGTCTCACAATGTTATCCAAATACAGGTTGAACTGGGGCAATTCTGTTCTTATTAGGCAGTGATCCTAACCTGCTACTGACCCAATGTATTTCTTGTCATCCGGATCAACTTTCACTAGTCCGTACCCACTTTTGTGATATGCTGTAGACGTCCTGGGCATTGATTCAGTATCCAAATCCTTATATCATCTGTGGAGGAACACTCAGACATCCTTGGGATAGATCCCTGGACATTGCTGTATCTAGCAGCATCTATTAAAAATGGAATGGAAAATACAACTTTAGCATAGTATCAATTCCACCAGCATTGTTTGTCTTTATCAGCTACTAGCATGTACACCTGACATTGCCCTAGTATGCCTTCTTCCTTCCCCTCAGAGGCCACCATGTCCTCGCTTCTCCAATACCCGCTCCCCACGAAACACAAAGTCCAGGTGAGAGGGGCCACTACTTGCCTCCTTCCTTCCTTCCTTCTCCAGTTTGTTACTATTTTAGCCTGATCCTCTAAGTGTGTTTGTGTGTGTGTGAGTATACACCCACACATTTTCACACACACACACATATATGAAAATTGTTGCTATGAATATTACTCATGGTTTTGTATTAATTTGAAATATAGGGCTTACATTTTGCAGAAGCTGAAATGCAATTGGGGACCCATCTACAATGCCATATGATGAAACTGCTTTGGATAACAGTGTAGATGGGGCCTAAGTAGAATGGGCTTGGCCGACTTACCGGCCGAGTGGGTTGCGGGGCAGCGTTGCCCTTGCGCCATCTTGATTCCTGTTAGGGGGGCTTCTTCTCCCTAGAAGCCCCTGGGGGTGGCGGGAAGGCTTCCCGCCACCAACGCCAGCCGGCCAATGAGGGGGCTGGCCCCGCCCCACCCCCTCCCTGCTTCCGGCCGGCATGCACTTCCGCCCTGGCAGCTTACTTAAGGCTGCCTGGGACTGCCTGGCCACATGCGGAGCCAGTCCTGTTTTCCTCCCACCCTCCCTAATTTTTGCATTGTTTGTTGTTGTCCTTTTGTTTCACTGCACTTCATTGTTGCTCTGTTCATGGTTTGCGTTTTTTGTGTTCTTTGTCACAACTCCGTGTTTGGCGTATGGCATGGCCCCTGGATCAGGCTGGATTATCGCCCCTTGGTTGTAAGGGGGGATAACGGCCAGGCCCCCTGGGGTGCTGAGTTTTCGTGGACAGGCATTGGACAGCTTGCACCCCAGGCTTGCAAACGCCTTTGGACATTCAGGAAGGCTGTCCGACCCTGATCCAGGACCCATGCGCAGCCGCCAACCCTTTGTTCCTGTTTTCATTAAATGAGTTGTGGCCATTTTCATCCAACCACTTGTGTCTGTGTTATTGTTCTTGGCGCGAGGTGTGTCACACTTGCACACGCAACAAGAAGTGTACGGAATAGTTTGATAGTTGCTTTTGCTTCAAGAGGGGAAAAATCAGCTGTGATTTAATGGAGGGGTGTAATTTATTTTAATAATAATAGTAATAAATAATAATCTTTATTTGTACCCCATCACTATCTTCCCAAAGGGACTCGGGGTGGCTCACAGAAACACTCCAAGTGCCACATGCAGACAACAATAAATAATTATTTCTTCTTCTTCTTCTTCTTCTTGGCTTTTCTTTGCAAACAAAGATTCAGGAATGACTCATCCCACGCTTTCTACAAGCGCGTTGATGACTAAGAAGGCCAATCCGAGATAGGCAAGTCCGGTTGCAGAAAGCACAGCAGAAAGTCTCCTTGGGTGATTTTGTTTCCAAATTGCGATTATTTCTGCGTTGTTTCTCTTCAAGACTTGTTCGCCGTGACTTCTCGAAAGAGGCCGCAGCATTGTGGATAGTGTGTCTCCACACTTTCCGATGTGAGGCCAGGGTGGACCATTGTTGGTGATCAATACAATAAATCAATAAATACAATGACGAAAGTATAATAACAATGCATAAAAATCTCATTAATAAAATTATAAAAATTATAAAATTCCGAATATGGAAAATAAAGAAGTCCAGGAGTTAGAGAACAAATTTGGTATTCCGATCTCAAAACAGATAAAGTATTTAGGGATAAATATTACAGCCAAAAACTGTCAACTGGTTAAGAATAACTACGAAAAAATCTGGAAAGGCATAAAAGAAGATATGGCAAATTGGAAAAAATTAAATCTGTCCTTGCTAGGGAGGATCTCCACAGTGAAAATGAAAATCTTTCCCAAATTAAATTTCCTCTTCCAGATGTTGCCGATCTTAAAGAATCAGACACTATTAAAAAGGTGGAACTCAGACCTGTCAACCTTCATCTGGAGAGGGAAAAAACCCAGAATTAAGATAAAATTTCTTCAAGAACTTCCTCAGAATGGAGGGTTTGGACTCCCAGACCTGTTAGCTTATTATGAAGCGAACTGTCTTGAGAACTTGAAAGAATGGATAGAAGTAAAGGATAAAGATTTATTAAATGCAGAAGGTTGGGAAAATAAATTTGGGTGGCACGCCTACCTATTTTATGACAAAATTAAGCAAGATAAAAAATTTGTGAATCACATACTAAAAGCCCCACTAATGAAAGTATGGATTAAATATAAAGAACTAATTTGCAAAAAATTCCCACTTTGGACCTCGCCGGTGGAAGCATTCTCATTATACAAAATAGGCAAGGAGAACTGGCCAACCTATAAAGAAGTGCTTAAAAAGGAAGGCATTAACTATAAGCTGAAATCACAGGAAGAAATGAGTGAATACAAAATAAATTGGTTCCAATATAACCAATTAAGAATAAGATACGTAAAGAATAAGGAGACAGGATGGGAAGAAAGATGAACAGCAGGTGGGAAAATAATACTACAACTTGAGAGAAAAAGGGTTAGCAAACTATATGAACTCATACTAACAAAAAAACATGAGAAGAAACCAATAAAAGAATACATGGAAAAATGGAAAAGCAACTTAGGTTATAAAATTCCACAGGAAAGCTGGGAAAAAGCATGGAAGAACAATAAGGCATTCACTTCTGCATACTCCTTGAGAGAAAACCTATTGAAAATAGTATACAGGTGGTACATAACTCCAGCCCAAATAAGCAAAATTTATAAAACAGGGGATGACCGATGTTGGAAATGCCAACTAAATAAGGGAACTTTCTTTCACCAATGGTGGTCCTGTGGGGAAGCTATGAAATATTGGAAAAAGGTGCACAAACTAGTAGAAGAAATATTACAAATGAAAATTGAGTTTAAACCAGAGACATTTTTGTTAAATATTATAGACTCAAAAAAGATGGGAAAGGAAGCGGAAAGGCTGCTCTACCACATAACAACAGCAGCCAGGATTACCTGGGCCAAACATTGGAGAGAAAAAGAAATGCCGGACATTGAAGAAGTTACACTCAAGCTCCTTGATATTGCTGAAATGGACAAACTAACATTCTTAATGAGAAGAGGCTCCACAAAATATTTTGAAGAGACGTGGAAACCATTTATTTTGTATGTTAAAAAGAAGAAAAAGGAAGTTTTAAATAGGTGTTGGATTTAAGATTTAAGATGCTAACTAACTAAACTATACAGGCTTGACGGTGATGTTTTGTTCGATTTCAGTGGGTGAAGTCAACCTACATGTAGGTCTTTTGTTTTTAAATTGTCTGTATAAAGTACCGTACTCCCTAGTGTTATCCTTTCTTCCCCTACCTACCCCTCCCTCTGGGAACCCCCCCCCCCCGGTGTATTCATGAGTTAGATGTCATATGTTTTTGTCTATGTCAAGTCATTGTTATTTTATACAATAAAAGCTTCGATAAATAAATAAATAAATAAATTATAAAATTCCTAAAACACAGTGGTTGATTAGAGTGAGGGGAAAATAGGGCAGAACACGGGGTTTTATTTTAGAGTTTATGTTTATGGATTTTTCCTTTTAGTTGATTGTGAAAAATTAATAAACACAAATTAATGATAAAACCAAATACCAATGAGTGTCTGCAACTCATCATAGGAAGCTCAGACACTGGCTGAGGAAGATATGTTTTAATATATGCAATTGATATATAAAACAAAATATATGCAAATGTCAATGTCATAACAAAATCTTATGCAGCCAATGCATGCTGCAGGAGAGTTGATAAAACCTGAGACAACACAGGCATAAAGCCTCTTATAAAAGTAGTTTGCCACATGCTAATATTATGGATAATGTTAATAGAACTATGTAGCAGTGATCTTTGACTCATTATTGTTCCGATGAAATAGTAAGAAGGACACATGTTGGTATATGATATAAAACAAATTTGAAATAGTTAATGTAAAGCTAGCCAAGTCAGCCCGATTTGTCTTGCACCACGCTGGCTGGAATGAATCTCCATGTGGTGTTTAATGAATATTTTTCTACAATTCATCACATCACAACAATAAATCCAGAACAAGATACCTAAAAACTCTTGTGCATGTCAGCCCCCTATAGTACCATGCCAAAGGGAGCATAATGGTAATAACAGATGTGGGAAGAAGAACCCTCTCGTTGTGAAAACCATCCTGCATGCTACTGCCACGAGCAACAACGAGATATAGGTTCAGTAGAAAGATCGTAACGCTTGGACACTTCACGGGGCGATGGAAGATCAGGGGTGGAAGATCAGAGACAAGATAGTCCCAGGTATTCTTCCTTATTATCTGAATTTGGGCCTGAAAGACCAAAGGGAACTTTGGGTGCTTGGCAGGCATGTAGCCAGGGGGGGGGCTAAGGGGGCTTCAGCCCCCCCCCCCCCGAATTTTTCAGGGTGGTCTGCGAGAAGGCCTTACTGGTACATTATTTAAACTGTTATGTTTATTCATATCATGAACTGATCACCATGCTCATTATATCCCACATTAATGGGGTTATTGGGATAACAATACAAAAGGTTTGCTAGGGTAGACCCTCTTCCACCCAGTCTCAGCCCCTCCCGAACCAAACTCAGCCCCCCCCCCCGAATCAAAATCCTGGCTACGGCTCTGGTGCTTGGAAAGGATAGGGAAGCAAACACAAACTGTGACACTGCACATCATCTTACCTGATCATGTGACATTTCAGTGTCAGTCTCAGCGTCCAAACTGCCTCACTTCATTTCTCATTTTAACTTGCAGATTAAGTCTATACATATCTTCCAGTGATCAGACACGAAAAAAGGCATGCTAAATGCCAGGTGTCTAGGTCAGGGCTGTCCAACTGGTGGCCCCGGGGCCGTACACGGCCCCCCAGCCTGTTGGACACGCCCCCCGCTATGCCCCCGGCCGCCAGTTTTAATTTTTTAAAAATGGCGGCCGGGGCAGCCAGGGGGAGGCGGGACAGGGAGGAGGAAGTGAGCCAGCTCCTCCCTGCACCTCCCCCTCCCTGAACTCTCCCTCCTCCTCCTCCCCCTCCTCCCCCTCTTTCCCGGGCGCTGCGGCTGTCCCGCAGCGCCGGGGGAAGAGGCGGGGGAGGGAGACCGGACTGCCGTCTCCTTCGGCCCTCCTCTTGCCCCCCCCGGCGCCCGGGATGCGGGCAAGGGCGCGGGCGGGGGGAAAGAGGAGGAGGAGGGAGAGTTCTCCCTCCTCCTCCTCCTCTTCCACCAGCGCTGCAGCGCACGGGACAGCAGCGGCGCCCGGGAAAGAGGAGGAGGAGGCGGAGGGAGAGTTCTCCCTCCTCCTCTTCCCCCGGCGTCGCTGCTGTCCCGTGCGCCGCAGCGCCGGGGAAAGAGGAGGAGGGAGAATTCTCCCTCCTCCTCCTCCTTTTCCCTGGCGCCACAGCGCACGGGACACCAGCTGCGCCGGGACGGGCGGGAGGATGCGAGGAGGTGGGCCTCCTCCTCCTTCCCGGCGCCGCTGGTGTCCCATGCACCGGCGCCGAGGAAAGAGGAGGAGGAGGGAGAATGACAGTTTAGGAGGGGGGGGGGCTGGGGGGAGCTGGGGGCCTGGGGTGGGGCCTGGGGGCGGGCCCCCCAGGTCATCAGTGACCTCAATTCCGGCCCTTGGCCGGTTAGAAGTTGGACAGCCCTGGTATAGGTGATAGAAATGACATGTCATGACAAAAGATGTTTTTCTCTCTGGAAGCACCACTGTAACATATGCAATAAATATATGATCTAGTTCAGTGTTTGCCAACCAGTGTGCCGTGGCACACTAGTGTGCCATGAGCGATCATCAGGTGTGTCGTGAGAAATTGGAACCTCCAATACCCTTTCTTCCCCCTCCTGCCGAACACTTTTTCTTCTCCACTTGGGTGTAGGTGAACTACAACTTCCAAACTCAAGGTCAATTCCCAAGCAAACCCTTTCAGTACTTTCTGTTGGTAATGAGAGTTCAATATGCCAGGTTTGGTTCAATTCCATTGTTGCAAGAGTTCAGGATGCTCTTTGATTGTGTGTTAACTATAAATCCTAGAATCTGTAACTCCCAAATGTCAAGGTCTATTTTTCCCAAACTCCATCTGTGTTCACATTTGGGCATATTGAGTATTCATGCCAAGTTTGGTCCTGATCCAACATTGTTTGAGTCCACAGTGCTCTCTGGATATAGGTGAACCACAACTCCAAAACTCAAGGTCAATGCCCACCAAACACTTATAAGTATTTTCTCTTGGTTATGGGAGTTCTGTGTGTGTCTTTCTGCCATTCCTGCCAGGATATCTATGTTGTGTTCATCGAAACAGGCCCAGGTTTCACACTGAGTGTTTAAATACATTTAAAAACATATTAACTATATGTATTACTGTGTTAGAGTGTCATTTTGTGCCATTTTGGTTGGTGGTGTGACCCAGGGTTTTGTAAATGTAAAAAATGTGCCACGGCTCAAAAAAGGTTGGGAAACACTGATCTAGTTGATGGGTTGAAAAAAAATCCCCTGGAAGATGATGTTCAAATTAAATCATTCTTATCCTTAGCTGATATAATTCGACAAAGCCAACCTGGCAAAGTCAGGAAATCGAAACCAATTTCTTACTTGTACAACTCCATTTAGTGGAAGATGGTAGAATTAGCACATAGGAAAATCAGAGAAACCCATATTATTGCTAGGAGCTAATTTTTCATGCTAGCATGAAAATATTTAAAGATCAAATCGGGAGCTGGGAATTGGGAATACCAAGCTTAATTGTATGAAACATTATCCTTAGTAGCTTTCAAACACACACATAGTACTATTGCTAGGCAAACAGACCTGTATTTCAGGAAGAGGGGGCTGACATCTTATAGTTGTAGAAGAGCTCAAACCTTTCTGCAATCAGCAGCATTTTCTTATCTGGATCTGGCTTAGATGGTCTTGTTATATTTAGCATTTCAGAACAATTTACAGATGCTGACCAGAACCTGTGTGGGCAAGGAAAAAGAAAACATCAGTTTTATAGATATGTAGCAGGAACTTGCACAGTTTGCACAGCTTGGGCTAATTAAGTTCACTACATTTTAAGGAACATTTCCGTGTACTTTAATGCTGGCTTTTCTAAAAAATTGAAAGAATTACAAATACTTTATGCATTTATGGTTCAACAAGTTAACTAGGGGAGTAAACTCATTTCTTCCTAGTTCTGACATCCCCAAATACCCCTTTAAAGGTAAAGTTTTCCCTTTGACATTAAGTCTAGTGGTGTCCGACTCTGGAGGGTGGTGCTCATCTCTATTTCTAAGCCAAAGAGCCAGCGTTGTCCGTAGACACTCCCAAGGTCATGTGGCCAGGATGACTGCACAGAGTGCCATTACCTTCCTGCAGAAAAGGTAACTATTGATCTACTCATATTTGCATGTTTACAAACTGCTAGGTTGGCAGAAGCTGAGGCTAACAGCAGGGGCTCACCCCACTCCCCAGATTGTAACTACCGACCTTTTGGACAGCAAGTTCAGCGGCTCAGTGGTTTAACCTGCTGCAACACCAGGGGGACCAAAATACCGTTTTAAAAGATTAAAATAACATGTAGCTCCTTAAAGTACCTTATGGCGTGATATTGGGAGATCTTGAGAATACATTGTCTCTGGCCCCATCTGCACAGCCATATAATGCAGTTTATTTATTTATTTACCCTATTTATGCCCTGCCTTTCTCTACTCCAAGGGGGACTCAAGGCATCTTACATATGGCAATCAGGCATGTAGCCAGGGGGGGGGGCTAAGGGGGCTTCAGCCCCCCAAATTCTCAGGGTGATCCGCGAGAAGGCCTTACTGGTACATTATTTAAACTGTTATGTGCACTTATATCATGATCTGATCACCATGCTCATTATATCCCACATTAATGGGGTTATTGGGATAACAATACAAAAGGTTTGCTAGGGTAGACCCTCCTCCACCCAGTCTCAGCCCCCCGACCAAACTCAGCCCCGAATCAAAATCCTGGCTACGGCCCTGATGGCAATTATATGGCTATTAATCAGTTTGAAACTGATTAATGTAGACCAGGGATCCTCAAGCTTTTAAAGCCAAGGGTTGATTCACAGTCCCTCAGACTGTTGGTGGGGAGGTAGGTGGACTATAATTTGAAAAAAAAATAACACCAAATTTAAAATGAAGAACAATTTTAATCAAAATAAATATACCAGTATGGAAAGTGTGGGTTTGCTTTTGAGGGTACTTCCAGGCAGCTCTAAAACCCATGCCAAAGTGGGTTACTTTAACCCGCTTTGGTGTGGGTTGTAATCTCCACCCCCAAACCAAACCTGGAGTTTCTCCCCGGGGGGGGGGGGGTGGCGGCCATATGCCATCCTGAGTCAAAACAGGATGGCATGACGTCATCCTGAGTCAAATCAGGATGCCATGGAGCCACCGTAAATTCCCCCTTTCGTCCTGGTGAGAGAAAATGACATGTCAGAAAGGGGAGGAGGGAAATCCCTCTTCCCCTCCCCACCTCCCCCACCTCCTGACGTGCCGTTTTCTAATGCCAGGAGGACTGTAGGAAGAGGCTTGTGATGCTGGCAGGCCTCTCCAGTAAGTTTGGAGTCCTAAATGGGGGCTGGAGGGGAGGGGGTTGGCACCCTCCTGCACCTTTGGGATCCAGGAGCCCAAAATGTGTGGGATGGTTGTGGGGACTCAGCCCTGGGAATGCAGAAGCAATCCTGGGAGTCACAGGCCCAACACTTCATCAGACTTGGACCTTTCTTGAAGGCCTGGATCTAATGAGGTAATAAATTAATTCAGAACAAAGGAAACCTTAGTTTGTCCCGAATTAATTTGTCTTTACCAGAATCGTTTGGATGCCTCCAGTAAAAACCGAGACAGGTCTCACATTTTGGGACTGTCTGGATGGGCCCTGACTGATGAGATAATCAAGTTAATTAGGATTGTTGTTGTTGTGTGCCTTCAAGTCATTTCAGATTTCAGGCGACTCTACATCTAAAGTTTAGGGTGGAGAATGAGTAAATCATTAATTCATTCATTCAATTTAATATTTGTTAATCGCCCTCCATCCCAGGTGCTCCGAGCGATTTACATAAAGATACAGCATTAAAACAGACAAGTATTAAAATCAGAATTATTAAACAAAAGCTCTATTAAAAAGCCAGGTCTTAAGTGCCTGCGCAAAGGATCACAGATCGCGCATGGCTCTCAGATAAGGGGGCAGAGAGTTCCATAGAACAGGAGCAGTGATAGAAAAGGCCCTGCGTCTCGTACTATCAAAACGTACTTCTCTGGGACATAGTACATACAAAGGATTTCGCTGAGTGGGGTGAGGCGACCTTGGAGGGCCACATCTTCGTTTGAGGACCTACAGTACCTAAATGCATTATAACAGCATCATTAAAGTTTACACTGACCATATAATGCAGTTTCAAATCAAGATATGCTACATCCACCGTAGTCCCTTTATCTACCAAGCTTGTAACTATATACAGTCTTCCCTCACTTTTTGCGGGGGTTATGTTCCAGGACCACCTGCAATAAGTGAAAAACCGCAAAATAAGGATCCCCCCTCCTCACCCTCTTTGCCTTCATCTTCCTCCTCCTCGTTGCCTGGGTGTCTTGCCTTTTCTTGGCGGAGGTGTCATGGGGCCCAAGCAGCGTCAAGAACCCCCGGCGGTGACCACAAGGAGGAAGACGGAGGTAAACGGAGCAGGGGGAGGAGGAAAAGTCAACTCCTCGCCTCGTTTACCACCCTCCTCTTCACCGCTGAGAGTATACGTGTTCCCTCACTATATATATATATATATATATATATATATATATATATATACCCATGCTCCAGGTTTGGTTTGGGGGTTAAAGTAACCCACTTTGGCATGGGTTTTAGAGCTGCCTGGAAGTACCTTCAAAAGCAAACCCACACTTTCCATACTGGTATATTTATTTTGATTAAAATTGTTCTTCATTTTAAATTTGGTGTTATTTTTTATTTTTTTCAAATTATATCCCGTATAGATTACTGCAATGCTCTCTACGTGGGGTTGCCTTTGAAGACTGTTTGGAAGCTGCAACTAGTCCAACGGACAGCAGCCAGGTTGATAACAGGAGCGGCATTCAGAGAGCGTACAACTCCTCTGTTGTGCCAGCTCCACTGGCTGCCAGTTTGCTACCGGGCACAATTCAAAGTGCTGGCTTTAGCCTTTAAATGGTTCGGGTCCAACTTATCTGTCCGAACACATCTCTCCCTATGAACCATCAAGATGTTTAAGATCATTTGGAGAGGTCCTGCTCTCGGTCCCGCCTTCTTTGCAGGCGCGACTGGCGGGGACGAGAGACAGGGCCTTTTCAGTGGTGGCTCCTTGGCTTTGGAACGCCCTCCCTAGAGACATCAGATCGGCCCCCTCCCTCCTGACATTTCGCAAGAAAGTCAAGACCTGGCTATTTGAGCAGGCATTTGCTGATGAAATATAAGGTTTAATTTGATATATGGAATGACGACGATGTGACGGAAACTGATTTCAATATGACGCTGAGACTGCTATTGTATGTTTTTAATTGTTAATTTGTTGTTATGTGGTTATTTTTTTTGGTTTGTTTGCTTGTATTGCAAACAGAGACTGCCTTGTGTAAACCGTCCCAAGTCGCCTTCGTGCTGAGAGGGGCGGCATAGAAACATGACAATTAAATAAATAAATAAATAATACTCGCGAAACAGCAAGTCTGCGGTAACTGAACCACGAAACAGCGAGGGAACACTGTAAGAGAAATTAGGTTAGTCTGGCATGATTTGTATTTGATCCTGAGCTGTTTGCCAGGGGAGGAGCAAGATGCCTGCAGCTAGACACTCTTGTAACACACAATCAGAACAACATATGGGGTCTCCAAGTAAGGGATGGGAATGGGTGACTGCTTTGTCCCCAGCATCTACCATGCCTCTCAGATCCAGATCTCCGTTTGAAGATCAAAGGCATTCAAAGTACATTTCTGTTTCCTTCCATCCCCACAGTCAGGGAACAGAATTCCAGATCTTATGGAGTATTGCACTCATATTTGTTTTACTTATAGTCTACTTCAGATCTAGATCCATACCAAAATATCTGGTCAGAAGCAGCCATTCACACAACATTCTTATGTACATGTGTGTGTGTGTCCCTCCTCAGAAATGTCTGGGTTGTCCCATGTTTCCAGATTTTTCAGAATGGATAGAGTACCATAGATCAGTGTTTCCCAACTAGTGTGCCGTGAGCTAGCAGCAGGTGTGCCGTGGAAAATGGCTGAAGCATTCACAGGTTTCCAAGAAACAAATTGAGCCTCTCTGCTTGGAATTTTTTTAAACTGGAAGCAAGTTTCACTCAGGGTGAAATTTCACAAGGGTCTGGAGAACAAGCCCTTTGAGGAGTGGCTTGAAGAGCTGGACATGTTTAGCCTGAAGAAGAGAAGGCTGAGAGAAGACATGATAGCCATGTATAAGTATGTGAGAGGAAGTCATATATATGTTGTGTTCATCGAAACAGGACCAGGTTTCACACTGAGTGTATAAATACATTTAAAAACATATTAACTATATGTATTACTGTGTTAGAGTGTCATTTTGTGTCATTTTGGTTGGTGGCGTGCCCCTGGATTTTGTAAATGTAAAAAATGTGCCGCGGCTCAAAAAAGGTTGAAAAACACTGCTATAGATATCCAATAAATATAGATATATTCAAAAGAAATTCAAGAATATAGCTCTAAACACATATTGTTGCCAGGAGTTTCAAAAACGAGAGCTAGATGTGAATCCAGATGGAAAACATTTTAAAAGAAAAGATTGAAAGGGGGAAAGATACAAGATTATTCTCTTAGCTGAAAGCCCACAAGCTCAGGTTAGCCATTTGAAGACAGAAGCCTTTTGGATGCTTTACTGAAACTTTTATGAAATACAGAGAATAAGATTTATACCAAGAGTTAGTGCAGTTGGAACTTTTTATCTGGGATGTTTGATGCAATAACTGTGATGTGTAATTACACTAATGTGCATAAGATCACTTGAATCAGATGGCTATAAAGCATCTATACATTTCTCAGATTCCCCCATATTTCATGTAGTTTTATATGATCAAATGTAATTTTGCTTTTCAGCCTCGATTCTTCACACTTTTGTTTCCTTTCCAAAACAGAGATGTTTTCCCCAGATGCTTTCATCACTATTTTTAGCTACCTCAGACTCTTTAATAGTAGGCTTAGGCTATGCTTATTTATCAAAAATGCTGTTCCTAGGGGAAATCTCCATTGCAAAACTTTTACTCAGTTTTCTGTCCAAAAGAGCCCCCTAATCAGTTCAGTTCCCAACTCTTTTTACAAACCGAAGTCAAACATTTCAAATTATTTCATTTTTCCTTGGCAAGGGCGTGGAGACTTTCTTCTTGGGAACAGGGGTGCTCTGGGGGCAGCAAACCCGTTTGTTTCATTCAAATAGACACCCAGATGATGGCAGGTGATGGCATTATGGCTCCCAGCAAAGCTGAACGTACTTCTGGAAACCTCTTTCTTCTCTATGTGTATCTTTATAATTTATTTTTACTTATATTATTTAAATGAATAATAATAGTGTGGGTGGATTTTCTTCGCAAATGAAGATTCAGGAAGGACTCATCCCACGCTTTCTACAAGCGCGTTGATGATTCGGAGGTTGGATGTGTCCTTCGAACCTGTGAAACAGATTTTTCTGGTGGAGCGCAGCGTGCACAGAACTGGCCTCACCCTTTAAACCAAAGGTTCATCTGCCGGGGCCTAGCAAGCTTGGACGGTGGCAGTGAGATCCTCAGGTTGTAGGTTTGGTTTGAGTTTCCTTCTCTAGATGGTTGACCTTAAAGGGTTAGACGAGCACCATCTGCCCGGGTTTGAAATGAGAGTGTTCCTTCTCCTAGGATGGTTGCAAAAAGGCCATTCTGCCCATTGACACTCTTTGTCAGACCCTTTGGTTGTGACCTGTCTGGCATGGGAAGCCCTACCAGTGACTATTTTGCCACCGCCAGCATACTACCAACTTCATTAGGGTACACATGCCTCTCCACCCCCCCCCCCCCACGACAAGGGGGCGCCAATAGAGAGGGAATAATAATAGTAATAGACGTAAATCTACCCTGGGACTTCCAAATGCAGACTGACAGAGTTTTGGAGCACAATACTCCTGACACCACGATTGTGGGGAAAAACAATGTATGGCTCGTTTATATTGCAATCCCAGACAACAACAGAATTTACAGGAAGCAACTGGAAAAGCTTACACAATACGAGGATTTAAAGATTGAACTGTAAAGATTCTGGCAAAAGCCAGTAAAGCTGGTCCCGGTGGTGATCGGCACACTGGGTACAGTGCCTAAAGACCTTTGCCTGCACTTAAAAACAATCAGCGCTGACAAAATTACCATATGTCAGCTGCAAAAGGCCACCCTACTCGGATCTGCACACATTATTCATCAATACATCACACAGTCCTAGACATCTGGAAAGTGAACCAATACAAAAGCCAGCATAGTGATCTTGTTTGCTGTGTATTAATCTTGTTGTGTATAATAATAATAATAATAATTATTTGTTACACCATAGAATGAATACTGTTTGATACGACTGTATTGCTATGGCTTCATGAAATAAAATCATGGGAGCTATAGTTTTTCAAGTTCTTTAGCCTTCTCTGTGTGCCTCACCAACTTCTGAGGTTCCATACATTGAACTAAGTAAACAGTGGGCTGCACCGTGTATAACACAAAGGAGCAAATAGGGTAGCAAAGATATAGAGCACAATTAGGAAAATAATCTTTTAGTATTGTCATGAAATTAGAGGAACAATATATAGCAATTACACTCATAGGTTATAATAGTTGCATATAGAAGTGTAGATTGCACACATAAATATCGAGTATCAAAACAGTACACATAGCATTTCAACTTCTTCCGCAACAGTAGAGCGCCACTCTATCAGTAAATAGTACAATATACAGGGCAAATACCCATGAAAATAACTTGGTACAAATGAGAGTGGGAGTTGGAGACTTGCTAACGAAGATGTGGGGTGGGGGCCATAGATACATTGATGATCTATACTTTATCGCACAAAGTGACCTAGATATGGATAAATTCAGCCTTTGGCTAAATTCGTGGCATGAGGCCATTACCTTCACTTTCTCTTTTGACCATCACCAGATAAATTACCTGGATGTGACCACCTATATAACTCAATCTAGAGTGGCAGTCCGTAATTTTCAAAAACCTATACAAAAGAATGCCCTACTCCACTATAGGAGTTACCACTCGCATAGTCTCAAGAACAACCTGCCCTATGCTCAACTTCTAAGACTCAAACATAACTGCACCAATAGAGCACATTACACAGAAGAAGCAGACAAGCTTCTGAACAATCTTAGCCTTAGAGGCTATCCAGACCATATCCTGAGGAAGGCCTGCAATAGGGCTGAAAATACTGATAGGGCTAATCTCTTTCAACCCAAACCTAGAAATGACAGTAATCGCATAATCTGGCCCCTTACACTAAGCCCCTATAAGCACCAAATTGAACAAATTGTCAAACGCTACTGGCCCCTAGTGTCCCATGTTCAGGGCCTCGAACATTATAACCTATGAGTGTAATTGCTATATATTGTTCCTCTAATTTCATGACAATACTAAAAGATGATTTTCCTAATTGTGCTCTATATCTTTGCTACCCTTTGCTCCTTTGTGTTCCATACATTGAGCCATGACAATTAAAGTGTTGGCAATTCACTTTCTACATCCATTCTACAGTGCACAGACGGCTTGTTCCAAGACTGTCTTGAGCGTTTCCCTTTTCTCCTACCATGGCTAAAATGGGTAATTTAGGATAATGAGGTCTACCACATCTCATTCCCTGGGATCCCAGTGCCAAGACCTGAGGCTAGAGGAACAAAGCCGAAAGATGGCATACTCACTGGACATGAGCAGCAGTTCCCTCAGAATTAAGTCATTTCTCAAACTCAAGCTTGACTTTATGGTATAATTTTGAAAGAAGAGGCCAAGTTATTTTGGAAGACATCCAATTCAAGGAGAAATGTGTTCCAGCTAGCTTTTCCTTTGCTGATAGCCTTTTCATAATTTTGTCAGAGGTACAACTAAGTATCACTCAGAACAAAAAAAGTATCCTAAGATACTTCTGCCTCTGTTCACTCAAGGAACCCCACGTCACCCATCAGACAACATAGAGTCACTTCCAGGGGATCTTTGTGGGTGAATTGGGGTGGTAGCATGAAAGGAAAACATGGAAACCTCCCTGTGTTCCATAAGGAAAGGGGCTTTAATCGGCACCAACCGCACAGCGGCTCGTCCCCACATTTAATAAGGAAGCATTAGCCTCTGGCCAGTGATGATGCTCCAATGATGAGGTCCTTCCACACGGGACCAGCACATTGCAGCAGTTAATGTCACCATACTGGGTGGTTAGGGCTCAATCCATCTGATTCGCATCTTAGGCACTATTAAATAGATGCCACATTCTTCCTATGTTTTATTTTAAGGTGCTTTAAGAAAACATATTGGAGATGGATGTCCATCACTTCCTGTTTGAGTGAGAGGGATGTTCGGTCCAGAAGGGACTCGGGAAAGTATGTAACTTAATCCTGTAATGAATCTTGTAGGAAATCAAACTGGGAATCATAGAAATACAGAGTTGGGAGAGGCCACAAGGGCCAACTATTCTAATCCACTACTATTTAGGAATACTCAATTAAAGCGCTTTTTGAGAGGTGGACATCCAACTTCTATTTCAAAATTTCCAACAAAGGGGAGCCCACCACCTTCTCTTTTTTTAAATAGATTTTTATTAAGTTTACAAAATAGTTACAGATTGTTAGAACACATAGCAAAACATATAGAAAAAGAAGAATTTCTCCTTTCGGAGGGATAAAGTAAAAACATGAGGGTAGGGGTAGGGAGGGGAGGGAGAGGATGGGAAATACAATGGGGATAAGGGGGGAAGGCGTGACGGGAATATAGAGTAGAAAGTAGAAAATTAGAAATAAGGGGGAGAGCACAACATATCAGATATATTATCTATAAACTTCGTGAAGCTCGTCGTCTTCTACTTTTAAGCGCAGAGTAACGTCAGGAGACCTATAACAATAAAGAAAAGAAAAAAGAGGACAACCAAGAGAAAAGAGAATACTTGGTCTGTTCATTTGTTTGATGTACTTATATAGCCATTATAAACTGTTTAAATCTATTTCATAATTACATTTCTTTATAAAATAATTTCTAATTAACTCAAAAGTTTCGGTTATATTACCGTTATTGTTATTTTTATTTATTTATATGTATTTTTATTTATAATAACGGAGCCCACCACCTTCTAAGGTGGTCTATTCTACTGGCAAACAGCTCTTATTGTAAACTGCCACATTGCGTTAAGAGAGTGAAGAATATTTGACAATATTTGGAAATACATTTTTGAAATATAGAGACATTGCAAGGAAAATAATCCTGGACTGATGTTGTTTTTTGGAATTTTATGTACTCGCTTCCTGTGCAACTGGGATATTCCATGCAAAATTTGAATTTGGTTGTTTTGCCTTAATTTTCTGTGCAGAAAATAATTGGAAAAGCATTTGTATTTATCCTGCAGATGATTATTCATTTGATTATATTAAAGTAAACAGTGTTGGCCAATTAACTTCAGTTACAATGAAGAGGTATAACCTAATAAAGATAGGATGCGTTTACGTATTAAAGTGCTAGTGAGAATAATACCATTATAAATAAAAATACAAATGGATTACAAGAAACAATAATAATGGCTTTATTGACATTTAATATGTAGCAGCAAATCTGGAGTCCCAAAACTCCCAGGTGTTACCTTTTTGCTCACAGGTTGCGTGGACGCGCGAGCACAGGAACGAGAGAAAACGTAACAACCGTACTGTAAGGTGCAATGAAGCCAAAATTTATTTGCACACGTCAGCTGACGGGACCTGCCCACAGAACTAGCTGCCTCAGGGCAAGAGCCCTCAACATTCTCTAACTTTCCCTTATATACATGCTATGGCGGGGGGTCCCGTCTCCTCCTTTCTTCATCATTTTCATTGGTTCATATCATCAACACATTTTTATTATCCAATTAAACAACACATTATTTGGCATCACATCCTATTAGCATTCTCATTTACTAAACAGCACTACGCAGTTATTAATTCTTCATTCCCACAGTATGTTATCTGCCAGATGGGCACCATGTACTGGATTCGCAACATTTCTAAACCGTCCCTCTATGCCAGCAAGGAGAAACGGTTTCATTTGCCCATGCGCGGTTTTTTACCAATCAGCTACAATGTAAACAAGTACACGCTGGGTACTAGCTAGGCCAATCACGGCCAGTGTTATCAGGAAAGACACATGATGTACTCTAACAAATCATAGCTTGTGCCTGACCTACCAATCAAAGTGCATTATTCTCGTAATGGCATTTAGCATGATTTTTGGCAAGCTATCTCGCTATATTAAGTTCTGTGCTTGTGCATCACTCTCTCCTGACTGTACTTCTGCTAAAAGCGCCAATTCTGCTTTAATTCAAAATGATCCAATCCAGAATCTCCTAAAGGAAAGAGAAATGCAGTTTCTGATGAACGTGCTATCTTGTAACCCCAAATTGATATATCCAAATTAATTAACCCCAAACTATAGAAAAAGGTCAATAAGTCTTTTAGATATTGTTAATGCTGAAACTTTCATTAGTTACAAACTTTATTACTTCCAGTTTGTTGCTTTATTGGTTTCTCAACATGATGGCGTTCCGCAGGTCCTGCAAGACCTGGCTGTTTAGACAGGCGTTCGATGTCTGACAGCGCCTAATCAACGCTTGCCATCCTGCCATACCACTACCATTCTCCATGTACCAGCTATGTCTGGCTATGATTTTATGTGATTGTTTTAAGATGTAATTTTTGTGTTTTTAACCATGTGTTTTATATGTTGTTTTATATGCTGTTTTTATATGTTGTAAACCGCCTTGAGCCTCGGGAAGGGCGGTTTATCAAATCGAAATTAATAATAATAATTATTATTTCAAAACAAATGTAGCCTACTGAGGCACACAGTTTAAAAAGGAAATGCTAGGCATGGTTAGGTCCAGTCAGAATCTTTGTCATTCGGATTAAATTCAAATCATAATCCTTTTTGAAGCGATTTTGAAGCGATTTGGGAACCCGGAAGTATCCTTGCCCTTTTGAAGCCACTGTCGTCATCTTTTTTCTGATTCAGGAAGTGAATTGGAAATGAATTAGCCTTTGGAGGCAAGCAGTAGCTTGCATGCTGGGATGTTTACTTCCAGCCATTGAGGGGAAACTACCTCGGGAGGGGCGGGGTTTCGGCACGGCAGCCATTGCCCTTTAAAAAGGGCTGTGCGTGTCTTGTGGCCTCATTGCAAGCCAGGGACGCAAAAGGAAAGGGACTAGGGCAGGCTGCTTGGGTGGGAAAGGTGCCACACCACCGCTTTTTGCAAGGGAAGGACTGGGTTGGGAACAAATAATTTCCTTGGGGAACCACACAAAATACCACTAGGGAGCTCCTTTTGTCCGTTTTGGGTTACACGTTGTAGTTTTGGAAATTAGAAATCTACTACAATCTGCTTAATAATTCCCTTAATAACGGAATACAACCTTTAAGAGCCTCTCCTCTCCTGGGGGTTGACTTCTGTGCTTGGGAAAACCAGAACTCCCCTTTGCTGCTAATAATTCCCTTCCTGAAGCCGGGAATACAACTTTTTAGAGCCTTTCATCTCCTGGGGTTTGACTTCTGTGCTTGGGAAAACCAGAACTCCCCTTTGCTGCTAATAATTCCCTTCCTGAAGCCGGGAATACAACTTTTTAGAGCCTTTCATCTCCTGGGGTTTGACTTCTGTGCTTGGGAAAACCAGAACTCCCCTTTGCTGCTAATAATTCCCTTCCTGAAGCCGGGAATACAACTTTTTGGAGCCTTTCATCTCCTGGGGTTTGACTTCTGTGCTTTGGAAAACCAGAACTCCCCTTTGCTGCTAATAATTCCCTTCCTGAAGCAGGGAATACAGCTTTTAAGGGCTTTTTCTCTCCTTGAGGTTACAAGTTGTACTTTTGGAAACTAGAAATCTCCTAATCTCATCTTTTCCTTGGGGAGCAACACAATAACAGTTTGGAAGGCCCCTTTCCTTTCCTTGGGGCTACAAGACATGGACCGTATACAAGGACTGATTTGGACCTGATTTTACTTTGGCGAATAGTATTATGTATGTATTTATTGTACTTGTAATTGATATTTTATTGTGACTTTAAGATGTTTTTAGATTTTAAATGTTAGCATTGAATTCTTGTTGTTTGCCGGTAGGGGTACAAAGGTTTTAAATAAATTTTTAAATAAATACGTTGTACTTTTGGAAACTAGAAATCTACTAATCTAAGCTTTTCCTTGGGGAACCACACAATAAAAGTTTGGAAGGTCCCTTTCCTCTTCTTGGGGTTACATGTTGTCCTTTTGGAAACAACTTGGAGGGCCGGGGTGGGATGCTGCCATCCACAAGGCAGTCAAGGAATTGGTCCTCTGGGGATTCCTCCCTCCTGATCTGGGAAACAAGCAAATGTAGTAAATTAATTGAATGTTATGAGATAAATTCCATTTCCTCATATTCAGAGGGTTGTGCTCTAGACAAATATGCAAAACAGATAGATTTAAATGTTCCAAGAGAATCCTGGAGACAGCACATTTCTTCTTGTAATATTCCGTATTAAATTACTGAAATTACTTTTAAAATCGTCAAAACCCCAGGGATCTTCTATACATGTTGAAAGTTAGTATGCTGACAGATGAGAATCTTTTCTACCTCTGTGGCAAGTTTTATCAGTAGCGTTCTAAAACTGAGGGAATGGGAATCCCCCAAGTTTTGTCTGTCCCATTTGCAGGTTTTCACATATTGCGCAATCGCGCCCGCCATTAACAAAGCGATTCGGAAAATTTGGAAAATTCTGACTTTCTTCGGAAATTTTTAGACATCATTTCAGAATTGAATCACCAGTGCCTCCTACATCCAAAATGAGTTTTGAACATTTTTTTCCCTTAATCAAACAAGCCTAAAGTCTGCTTAAAAAAAGAAAAGATTTGGAGCCTAGCATCCATTGGAGGACTGTTTCTAGCTCTTCAAGGATGTGATGATGGGATGTTGAGATGGACTCCAGCTCCCCAGGTTTGGCAACAGCTTCTTTTGATTACCAGAACAACTGCTAGATTAAGGAACCCTTTTGGATAATCCCTTTAGATCAGTGGTTCTCAACCTGTGGGTCCCCAGGCGTTTTGGCCTACAACTCCAGAAATCCCAGTCAGTTTATCAGCTGCTAGGATTTGTGGGAGTTGAAGGCCAAAACATCTGGGGATTCACAGGTTGAGAACTACTGGTTTAGATCTTCCTTTGATCCAAGAAGACTAGTTGCCCACTAAAGCTTGTCTCCAGCCCATAGACTATTTATTTATTTATTTATTATTTCAGTTTCTATACCGCTTCTCCCTGTAGGTGGTTCACAAAATCTAAAAGCATATACATTAAAAAGCAGTACATATAAAAACCAAGTTTCTACGAGAGGGGCCGCTAAGATTAAAGGCTTGCCGGAAAAGGGTAATCTTACAAGCTCTCCGGAAAGGGGCCAGTTCTCTAATTCAGTGGTTCTCAACTTTCCTAATGCCATGACCCCTTAATACGGATCCTCATGTTGTGGTGACCCCCAACCATAAAATTATTTTTGTTGTTACTACGTAACTGTAATTTTTCTACTGTTATGAACTGTAATGTGAATATCTGATATGCAGGATGTATTTTCATTCACTGGACCTAATTTGGCACACATACCCGATACACCCAAATTTGGTGGGGTTGGGGGGGATTGATTTTGTCATTTGGAAGTTGTACTTGCTGGGATTTATAGTTCACCTACAATCAAAGAGCATTTTGAACTCCACCAATGATGGAATTGGACCAATTTTGGCATATAGAACTCCCATGACCAACAGAAAATACTGGAACGGTTTGGTGGACATTGACCTTGAGTTTTCAAGTTGTAGTTCACCTACATCCAGAGAACACAGTGGACTCAAACAATGATGGATCTCGACCAAACTTGGCACGAATACTCAATATGCCCAAATGTGAACACTGGTGGAGTTGGGAAAAATAGACCTTGACATTCAAGAGTTGTAATTGCTGGGATTTGTAGTTCACCTACAATCAACGAGTATTCTGAACCCCACCAATTATAGAATTGGGCCAAACTTCCCACATAGAACCCCCATGACCAACAGAAAATACTGTGTTTTCTGATGGTCTTTGGCGACCCCTCTGACACCCCCTCACGATCCCCCAGGGGTCCCGACCCCCAGATTGAGAAACGCTGCTCTAATTGATCGAACTTCATCCAGTAAAGCGTTCCATAGAGTCGGAGCCACCACTGATGCTTCCTCTCAGCCTTCCATCTTTTTTCCAAAAGTCCCTCTACTTTGTTATATTTTTAAATGTTGTTAGTTTTATTTTATTTTCAAATAATGATTTTAATTTGATGATTTGTAATTTTTTTTGCTCCCTATCCTTGTGTTAGTTTGTGAGCTTCCTTGTGTCCCACCATCAGGAGAAAGGCAGAATATAAAGGAAAGAAATTCATGAGAAATAAGAATAATGTAATTGATAAAGCGTATGTGAGAAGAATTTCTCTTGGGCCCCATATTCCCATCCTACAATTTTAACACATGTAATTCCCAGGAAGCTGTTTGTGTACTCTGTCAAACAGGCCAGAGTTTCTGGAAGTGAATGGAAGGGAAATTTTGTCAAAGCTACAGACGAGTCTCTGTTCTACTTAATTCGGTTTGGTGGAATTTCGGTTTGTCAAATGACAAGATTCTGTATTTTGACAGTTGACTATTTATGCTAAACTGAAAGCATAATAAAATCAGCTTGGCGTCTGGCTTGCTCTGTCTGTAGTTTTTACTTAGGGCCATGATGCTCCTCTTAAAAATTTGACTGACATTGGCATTTTGGTTCTGTTTTTCATTTTAAACAAAACTCAGAGACTGGTAGTAATTTCTGAGCTGCTTATTCCCAGCTGCACATATGAAGGATGAACATAAACATAAATGGCAGTCTTTCCCCCATTTTTCTCCTATTCTGTTATTAAAGTTTCATATGTGCAGAGTGAAAAGAGCAAAACCATATTTATATTTCTTTCCGATTTAATATTTCTAATTTGCTTTTCTCTATGCATCCAACAAAAAAGCCCAGTTGCCTGGATTTTATCATGCTCCAGCATCCCCTGGGCTTGAAATCCATGGTGAAGAAGTAGACGGTACAGTTTGCTGCTACATCAGCTTTTGGTGGTCTCCAGTGAAGTCAACATGCAGCCATGTGTGTTTGGAATCATATAAGCTAGGGTATTCATTGACTCAAAACCTTATTAAAGTCATGTGGTCATATAATTCAGCAGGCAGTTTGAGAGCAAATACATGCAATAAGATGGACATGTCTGTTTTTGGTCCATGATACGATTTCTTCCGTACTCCATTAATTCCTTTTCTACATCATTCTGAGAATTTTAGACAACAAATAAATCTCTCCAAATACAGATTTAAAAGTAGTTTGTCTCACAAAATGATATTTGAATTCTTGATTTTTTAAATGCCAACTGCAAATTAATTGCCTCATTTAGGCGGACGGCTAAGTTTCAGTCTTGTTTATGTTGAGAGATGCTGAAATTTGTGTAGTAGACCAAATTAAGAGTCCATTCTAATATCAAGTACCTAATATCCCCCGGGGCGCAGTGGGTTTAAGCACTAAGCTGCTGAGCTTGTTGACTGAAAGGTTGCAGGTTCAAATCAGGGGAGCGGCATGAGCTTCCGCTGTCAGCTCCAGCTTCTGCCAATCTAGCAGTTTAAAAACATGCCTATGTGAGTAGATCAATAGGTACCGCCTGGAGGGAAGGTAACGGCACTCCATGCAGTCATGCTGGCCACATGACCTTGGAGGTGTCTATGGACAATGCCGGCTCTTCGACTTAGAAATGTAGATGAGCACCACACCCCAGAGTCGGACACGACTGGACTTAATGTCAGGGGAAAACCTTTACCTTTAATATCCAAAATCTGAAAAAACTCCCAATTCCAGAACATGTCTGGTCTTAATAATAATAATAATAATATTTAAAAAACTTTATTTATATCCCGCCACCATCTCCCCAAGGGGACTCGGGGTGGCTTACATGAGGCCAAGCCCGATAACACATAATAAGACAACACAACAGCAAATAAAAATAATACAATCAATATAACTTACAAATAAGCAAAAACAAAACAGTTTAAAAACATTATGGCCGGGCCAGATGTGACATATTAAATTTAAAAAAAATAAATAACACTGGATGCAAACAGAAGTAGAATGTGTGTAACAGGAGGGTTTTTGGCAAATATTGCGGAGCAGTCAACCCAAGAGATAGTTAAAGTGCTTCTTCTTGCAAAAAGTTGATCAGAGCAGGGCATTATTTACTTTATTCAGGGAAGCATTTCAGATTACATAACTTGTACTATGGGATAAATGATTATGGCTTTGATATTTAATAAAACATCTTTGTGCTTTAGGATTTCACATAGCTGCTTCATACCTGACATTCATAGCTACCTTTCCAAATCTTAGGACTTCATCCCACTTCCAGTGGGACTCTTTGGGGCTCAGTTTCCACAGTGTACGGAAACAGATCACTAAATCTGTCTTCAGGACATCGAGAAAAGCAGGAGAAAGCAGGGGGGAAGGTGGACATCAATGGAGAAAGGACGTGGGATGGCTGGCCATCTCAGAAAACAGAGAAAGATGCGAGGGTACAGAAGAAGACTTTTCCCTCTGCTTTCCCCTGTTTTCTGCCCACTGGTGGGATGAAGTCCTTAGTTCTCTGATTTCTTGACTATAGTTGTCCCAAGCTTTAGAAAACCTTTAATTATTTTGATATCTTTATTATCCACTTCAAAATCATGTGACCGTTATTTTGTTTTCTTGATATTTCATCACATCTCTGCTTTTTCACTGTCTTCTTTTTAATCAATTATTTATTTATTATTTATGTATTTACTTTATTTATATTCCGCTCTTCTCACCCTGAAGGGGACTCAGAGTGGATTACAGTACATATACTTGCAGACAATCCCTGCAGTTCAACATATGACATATAAACGAACATACGACATATAGATGAACAGAGGCAAACTTCTGACCACCAGGGGGAGCTGACGCACTGCTCACCTCTCAGCGTTTTCCAGCGTCCCTTTGTTGTTCCTTCCCCATTCCTCAGCGATTTAATGGCCTCATAAATCAGTCAAAATTTGACTCCCCACTTTAATGTGGTACCTTTATCTCCTAATTGACAGATGCAACTGTCTTTCGGGCTGCAAAGGTCAACAGCAGGCTACACTTAAGTATCTCTCCAGCGGAGCCCCTCCCAGGACGACGTAAGGGGCTCGGGTTACCAGTCGCAGCGCATCGTGCGCTTTGCTCCAGGCAAACAGCCTTCGTGAGCAGGATTTCTAGGCATTTGCCTTGGCCGCTAATTACAGGCTTGGATCACGCCGGGAATATTCCACCCGTTTACCTCATTGCTGTGATTCCCATCCCCGCGAACTGTGTTTCCCCATTGAGCCGCTTCACCTCAGCTCCTGGAACTCCGCCCGGTGACTACACTGCGCTCCATTCATTGGTATTTTCACCCTCTATATTGTTACTGCGAGCCGGGGGCACTTATGTCACTGCCCCTCACAGTTTGTACCTTGTGCTTTGTCATTCAATACACATTATATTTTTGTTATCTTTGCTATTGTGAAGTCTATACTTGTGTATTCCAGTTACCTGTGTGGTAAATTTATTGCTTGTGTATCACTACACTTAAGGTCGAGCACCCACCTCGACCCGGGCAAGCCTCAAACTCATGACCTACTGGTCAGAGAGATCTTATGCAGCTGACACTTAGCTAGCTGTGCCACATTCCCGGTGCTAACAGGTATCAGTATCATATCAAATCTTTGCTATTTTCTGCAAGTACTATGGGGGCATGTGCATATCCTAAATTGTTAATGCTCCTTCTCCAAGTTTTCACATCACCTTCCTCTGTGTCTAATCCTGCTTTCTGTGTAATATGTTTGTTTGTTTGTTTGTTTATTTATTTATTTCCTGCATTTCTATCCCGTCACTTCTCAACCCCCAGGATGGCATTACATTGAGCCCCGATAAGAGGCTATTACAAAAATTACAATAAAAAATCACAAATTAAAGCATCTCATAATTAAAAACAATACATAATTTAAAAACATGCATAAGATTAAAACAGTAAACCAGTTCTGCATATAAGTTAAACAAGGAGATAAATGAAGGCTGGTCTGACCTCTTTCATATGCAAAATCATTCTGGTTCTCTGGACAGTTCTGCCAATGGAAAACTGTTTGGTTTTTCTGGCACGCATATTTCTTTTAGAATGACCCATATTTTTCATGATTGACACAATTAAAAGCTTTGCTTTAACCCACAATGCATAGATTGATGTTCTTCTGAAATGTTTGGTGTGTGTCCACTATTCATTATCTGTTTACAATGCGATCTCTGTTATCTCTTCCTTTTTAGAAATTTGCTTAGATGTTTGGAATTTCACACCCCAGATGTAGAAAAAAGTCTTTGAGCACCACTTTGTGTGCATAGGAAAACAATGAAGTGGTCCAAAGGTTACTGCAATCCCTCTGGCTCAATTTTTTGGAAATTGGAATGCATATAGAACACTTATTTTTATTTATTTATTTATTTATTTATTTATTTGTTCGACTTTTTAGCCGCCACTCCTGGGTGGCTCGGGGCAGCTCACAAATTCAAGGGTAAAAACAGAACAACAGTAGTGCATTAAAACAATAAAACACAACAGCAGTGGAACATTAAAACATTACATTAAAACAACAGTGTTAACTAAACTGACATGTGTGGTTAGACTGACTCATTTTCGAAAGCCTGCCGAAATAGCCAGGTCTTACAGTCTTTCCAGAAAGCCAGAAGGTCACGAAGTGACCTGACCTCCGGCGGCAGGGAGTTCCAAAGCGTGGGGGAAATACTGGTGCCCTTCTCCTCGTCGACGTGAGATGGTAGGCTTTGGTACTAGGAACAAGGAGAAGATCCTGGTCTTCAGATCTCAGTGATCTCATGGGACAGTATGGGGTAAGGTGGTCCCTCAAGTACACTGGCCCCAGACCATACAAGGCCTTGAAAGTCAAGACTAACACTTTGAAGGTGATCCGAATTCAATAGGCAGCCAGTGCAGTTCCTGCAACACAGGTGTAATAAGGTGGCCCACAAGCATGCCTGTGAGCACATGGGCTGCAGTGTTCTGCACTAGCTTAAGTTTCCGAGTCACCTACAGAGGTAGGCCAATATAAAGAGCGTTACAGTAGTCTAACCTTGAGATGACCATCGCTTGGATCACCGAGGCCAGATCGCGACGGGACAGGTAGGGGGCCAGCCTCCGAGCCTGGCGAAGGTGGAAAAACGCAACTCGGCTAACCATGGAGATGTGAGTCTCCATGGAGAGCCAAGTGTCCAGATGGACTCCAAGGCTTTTTACTGAAGGCGACGGGCATAAAGCCACACCATCCAGGGTTGGAAGCTGGAGTTCCCCACCGCCCGGGTGACCTACCCAAAGGATCTCCGCCTTCGCTGGATTCACCTTCAACCCACTGGCTCGCAGCCATCCAGTAATGGCTTTGAGGCAGAGATGGAAATTATCGGGTACAGAGTCGGGCTGGCCCTCCATCCTCAGAATGAGCTGAGTGTCCTCAGCATACTGATGACACTCAAGCCCAAAGCTGTGCACCAGCTGGGCAAGTGGTCGCATATAGATGTTAAATAATAGAGGGGAAAGAATGGCCTGACTTCTGGTCTGTTGCACATTGGATTTTGTAACTTATTTGTTGACAGATTATTTTTTTTAGAAATGGGAAAAATCCCATCACTACAGCTTGAAATCACAATGTTGGTATGTTTCTGTTCTTGGTGATTTACCTTGAGAAGCCAGACTTGGCCACGGTGGTCCACGCTCTTGATACATACCGAATATACTATTGTAATGCGCTCTACATGGGGTTGCCTTTGAAGACTGTTTGGAAGCTTCAAGTGCCACAATGGGTGGCAGCCAGATTTCTCACTGGGGCAGTGTACAGGGAGCACACAACTCCCATGTTGCATCAGCTCCACTGGCTACCAGTCTGCTACCGAGCACAATTCAAAGTGCTGGCTTTAGCCTATAAAGCCCTAAACGGTTCTGGCCCAGCTTACCTGCCCAAACGTATCTCCCTCTATAAACCACCTAGGCTGCTAAGATCTTCTGGGGGAGACTCTGCTCTCGGTCCCACTGCCTTCATAGGTGTGGTTGGTGGGACAAGAGACAGGCCCTTCTTAGTGGTGGCCCCTCGGCTATGGACCCCCCTCCCCAGTGAAATTAGATCAGCTTCCTCCTTCCTGACCTTTAGAAAGAAAGTAAAAATGTGGCTGTGGGACCAAGCCTTCGGACATTAAACTCAGTGCAATAAGTGATATGGAATAAGTGCAATTACAACCGGAATGACTCCTGGATTTTGGACTGTGTGGTTTTTAATTATTGGTCTTCATGTTTAGATATTTTGATTTTATGGTATTTAATGCATATCTTTACATTGTTATACTATGTCTGTATATGCAGCTTCTAATTGTTGCCTACTTGTAAGCCTCTCTGAGTCGCCCTTGGAGTGAGAAGGGCAGAGTATAAATATAGTATATAAATAAATAATAAATTATTTCTATCAAGTGTTTTCCCCCTTTCTACCTTCTAAAATGGTGAGTTCGTCTTCAAATGCTTCACTGAGCATGTTGCTTCCATCATTTGCTTCCTCCTTCCGTTTAGCCTGCAATACATCTATGAGAATTGCCTTATGAATGCATAAAAGCAATTGCTTCAAAAGAAATATGCCTTTCACTTACACTCATGATAGTTCCATAACGAAATATCCATAATGCAGTATAAGGATGTAACAAAAATAATATACAACAGACTTAAGGATGATTTGTTTAATATGCACCAGCATATTTTAGCATTAGTATTATTTATGTCAAAAGGTCCCTCTACTCAATGTGATTTGCAATAATATAAAACGAGATAAAATGTATGCATTTCAGCACTTGGGTGGGAGAGTGTGAGTACTTCACCTCCGTGCAAAGCAAACATCCTGCCACCCCGTTTCCTCCTCACTTCCTAAGTCTAGTCATTCCAATTAAAACCTTTCTGCTAAAAGCCACAATAAACAACATAAAAAAGGAAGTAGGAGGGGGGAACTACGGCTATTTTCCTTGGCATCAAGAACTAGCCACTAGGGGGTTCCCAAAACCAATCAGAAGCTTTACTTAGCCAGTCACACTCTATTCTTTCAAATCTTCCATAGAAGAAATACTACTAAGAATGGTTCTAATACTCAGGTCGAGGTTCGAAAGATTAACAGAGTGTGAGCCGTTGTACTGCTATATATTAATGAATGAAGGCGATTCTGTCTATATTCATTCAGTTGCTAAATACTGAAACTGAACAGAAAAATACAAGACACAGGGGCCTTTTAGGCATTTGTTTTTAAAAGAATTGGAAAGCTTAGTGGTACATATTTCTCTGGGATCTTTTAATAAATATTAGCTTGTCACTGTTTACTTGTCACAAATTTTCTCTAACAGAAGAATAAATCAATTGGTAAATAGAAACATTGATTAAATTTTCAACAGTTATGTATATCCTATTGGTTAAATTGGTTTACTTTACCTGGGACAAGTAATTGGATTTAGGTCATAGTTTTAGATGGGAATCCTTTCCGAAGTATTAGTAGTAAAAAGGTTGTTCAGGCTGATGTACAAGAACACACTGATTTTGGCTGTTTGGCTGTTTTCATAGTCAGTTTAGCTGCTTCCAGCTGTTATTGGAAGGTTGTGAAATTTGAGGGGCCTTGCATGTGGCTCAAAGAAAAGATGGACAAACATGCCTCTTTTGTTGTTGTTGTGTGTGTGTGTGTGTGTATTCAATTTAACATCTCTCCCCTCCACCTTCCAAAATACTCCAGGAAAACTTCTCTTTGGTGTGTCTCGAAAACTTATTATGTAAAGGAGAACATGATTTTTCTTAAAAAGCTATGAAGAATTATTCCAAGAACTGGAATGAGTTTGAGTCTTTGTACTGCAGAACTTCTGCCTAGATCAGTGATTCTCAACCTTTCTTTGACAAGGGACCACTCTCCAACGTTAGTACCAAAAGGGTTACGAATCAGTTTTTGGTCAACTTAGATTTGGTTTGGTTATTTGGGGTGCTGATTCAGAAAACTGCATTGGATAGACCAGTGTTTTTCAACCTTTTTTGAGCCGTGGCACATTTTTTACATTTACAAAATCCTGGGGCACACCACCAACCAAAATGACACTCTAACACAGTAATACATATAGTTAAAATGTTTTTAAATGTATTTATTCACTCAGTGTGAAACCTGGGCCTGTTTCGATGAACACAACATAGATATCCTGGCAGGAATGGCAGGAAAGCTGGCTGGAAAGAGAGCAGCCAGATGGAAGCACACTCTGAGGCAGAGAGTTCCACTGCTGAACAGCTCTCACAGTCAGGAAGTTCTTCCTAATGTTCACCCTCCTACACAGACATGCTTCCCTGTGATGTTTGCTTTTCTGCCTGTGCTGTTGTGCTCTCTCTCTCTATATATATATATATATATATATATATATATATATATATATATAAATGTAATGTTCATTTGTAGGATTAACATAACTCAAAAACCACTGGACAAATTGCTGTCAAATTTGGCCACAAAACATACTAATACTAACCCAAAGAGGCACCATCAGTTAAAAATTGATTTTGTCATTTGGGAGTTGTAGTTCACCTACATCCAGAGAGCACTGTAAACTCAAATAATGATGGGCGGGTCTCTTCCTCATGGGGAGGGGGACACTCCACCTCTTTCCAACCCTCCCTCCATTCCCCTCAGCCTCTCTGCCGGCCTTTCCTCCTCCATGATGGCAACGCAGCGGTAGAGAGAGAGAGAGAGAGAGAGAGAGAGAGAGAGAGAGAGAGTGCACGAGCGAGGGGAAGGCGTGGCTGCGCAGGGGAGCCGCCCCCTCACCTCACACTTGAGCGAGCGCAAGGGAAAGAGCGGGCTGGGGCGAGGAGAAAGCGGCCTCCAGCACTGCCGCTGCTTTTCCTTAGGACTCTGAGGGGAAGGATGGCGCGGACGGCTCGGGCAAAGATGGGAGGAGACGTGGGAACAACAGCAGGGAGAGGGATAACAATAACAACAGCAGCAGCAGCATAGCAGCCTCCTCCTTCTCCCACGGCACACCTGATGATTGCTCATGGAACACTAGTGTGCCACGGCACAGCGGTTGGGAAACACTGGGATAGACCACATCAGTTCTAGTTTCTGAAACAGAACATATGCCCTCCAGTAGTTGCCATCTGTTCACCCATAGAAAACCATATTTAATAATCTAGAGCTGGTGTGGTCTATCAAAAGGGTCGGGACTGGCCAACAACAGGGAAGGAGTGGCAGGCGATGTGAAAAGAGTGGAAATAAAATAAAACAAAGAGGAAGGAGACTCATGGACCAGATTTTCGTCCTCATGGCCCACTGGTGGTCTGCGGCCCACAGTTTAAGAACCACTGGCTTAGATATTTTAATATTGGACACACAGCCAGGATTTTATATTTCACAATAAATAACTATGGTTCCTTATAAATAATTTAAAGAAAGTGAGGGGAAGGCAATTCACACCTCAAGGTTTAAGCTAAATTAAGGTTTAACCCTTTTAATATGTTGTGTATTATGTTTTAATTGTGTAATTGTGTTTGCTATTTTCCTTAATTTGTGAGCCGCCCCGAGCCACCTGGGAGTGGCGGCTAAGAAATTGAAATAAATAATTAAATAAATAGTCTCCTAAACAGAATATCTAGGAAAGGTTTCGGGAGTTATCAAGGCAATCAGTCAAAATATCCCAGTTGTATTTTGGCATTTTTAGGACCGACTGATCGCAATGATAATGTAAGAGAACAAAATCAAGTTTATACTCCCAATGCAGAGGCGTCTGTTATGTAGCAGCTGTAGCTCTGTATGTGTGAATTCGGCAATTACAGCAGTTAATGGTTTAATTGGAGAAATGATACAGAATTAAATCCAGTTTTTGCTTCTTTTGATCATGGAGAAATGCATGCCCACATCACAGCAGCTCATTTGTGAAAGGGAAAACACCAACACATTCAGCACCCAATTTGGGTAATGAGTTCTTCATCTATAAGCTAAGTTGTAGTGGTTTTGTTCAGCTGCTATGGGAATGTCATGCCCTTGTGTCAAAAACATAACATTGCAGAAAAGGCAGCTTGCTTCTCCAGATAGTGCGTTATAAATGTATTGCCTCCTTTCCACTTACTCAAAGTAATTCAGTCTAAATGATTCCTATGTGCATGCAAGAATGGTATGTTTTGGACCCAGAGCCTTCAACTGGGTTGAGAAAGATCCAGTTATTGACATTATTACAATTTGTGCTGATCCATCAGCATTGTCCTGGAGAGACACACTGGTCTTTTTCTTGTTAAGAATAAAAGGGGAAATGATGTGTCCAGCTTTAGCTCACAAACAGAACATACAGGTAGAATCAATGTATGGATTTGATCAAAGCAGTCCAACAGGGATCCTCCTTTGTTTGTCTGATTCATGCTCTGCCAATCTCGTTCACTTTGATCACCACAATGCTTTTCCTTGCAGTTTTGAGGAAACCAGGAAAAGACACATAAAATTATCTGAAAAACCTTTTTAAAAGTTAAGTTCTGTAAAGTTTCAGTGTTCTGTGACCAAACGGATTTACAGCATTTCAACCCATACTAAATAGAAAACCAAGCTAACTTGTCACTAAAAAGTAACATGTTGACTCATGTTGACATACATGCCAGAGCTTATGTCAACTTTTGGAAAGAACTTTAGCATCAAGATACTTTACATCTGCTTCCTATTGTGTATCGGGAGATATGATCATATGGCTCTATTCTTGGGTAACAAAAAGAATTAGCAGGGCAGTGAACAGAAAGGCTTTTTCAAGGAGCCATGAACATTTTATTTTATCCTATTTAATTACAGACAGTCCCCAAGTTAAGAACAAGATAGGTTCTGTAGATTTGTTCTTAAGCTGAATTTGAAAGTAAGTCAAAACAGGTACATTTATAAAGTGTAACTCCAGCCAGAGATAGGGATAGGGATAGCAATAAGGATAGGGATAGGGACAGGGATAGGGACAGGATAGGGAGAGACAGATACATAGACAGAGAAAGATCTTTTGGATAGCATATGGAAATGTTAACACCCCTGTAACATTTGTTTTTCTGTCTGTGGCCGCATCCAGACAGCCACTTTATTGTGATAATTTCTGCAATAAAAAGCGGGCTGTCCAGATGAAGTCCTGGAGAAACCTGAATTAATCAGCCACAAACCAGGAAAACCTTGGTTTGTAGTGAATTAATTTGATAGTGGGTTTATTCCACGCCTTCTTGGAAGGAGAGGAATAAACCCACTACTTCCGGGATCTGGACTGCCCAGAACACGTTTAAGTTTCCAGGAGCCCATCTATACGCAACCCAGAAATCACATGCTTTCTGGGGTGGGTGTCCAGATGTTCTTCCAGTACTTCCCAGGAGAACACCAGGACACCACTAACCCCCTCCCCAAAAGACCCCAAAAAGCCCTTTAAAAAAGAAATGTACTTACCTGGCCTCCATTGGAGAGCTCCCACACCTCTCCTGATGCATTGAAATGATGCACCAGGAGAAGGGGGGAGGAAAATTGCCCCCCTTCTCTTGGTGCATCATTTCTATGTGCTAGGAGACTTGCAGAAGCTCTCCAATGGAGGCCGGGTAAGTACTTCTGTTTTTTTCAAGGGCTTTTGGGGGTCTTTTGGGGAGGGGGTTACAGTGCACCGGTGTTCTTCCGGGAAGTCCTGGAAAAACATCTGAACACCCACCCCAGAAAGCATGTGCTTTCTGGGGTGCATGTAGATGGCCCCCCAGAAACTTCCACATTTTAAAAACATGGATGTTCCTGGGATAACGGCATATCTGGAAGTGCCCTGAGTCACTATTTAGAACATTTCACCTCACTTTCGGTCCTTATGATAGCTGATAACTCTTTCAGGAGTTAATTTACCTCCTGAGGGGTAGATTTATCTTACTTCCTATTGTTTCATCCCAATCTTTACTGTTTTCATTTGTTAATCAGATGTTTGTAACTCTGGGACTGCCTGTATATTGTTACAGTGACTCAAATAAGTTTTTTTATTATGCTAATTTGCATTTAATCATTGTGATGCAGATTTAAAGGAGCTATATTTAGCAGTATTAAAATAACAAAAACACAATGATAGATAATATGTACAGTAGTAACGACCTCATCCCATAGGGCAGGTTTCAATAGCATATGCTGGCTCCTCTCTACATCAGCGTGAGTCCACGCTTTCGGGAAGATATCATTGACTGAACGGGCACCATAGATTTTTACGCATCCACCACCCTTTGAGTCAGTTTGGAACTGTGCCGCAAACTCTTCATAGTGTGCTTCGCAAACGTATATCCATCGGGTAGTTGATTTCAAATGTGAAAATAATATTGACTTTTTTGACGAAGACTGCAATATATGATTTACTGTGTATAGAGTACTACATTTGTAAGATAATAGTGATTGTGAGTCTGTATTGAGCACATCCGTTGTATTGATATTGAATATAAGAATTGATTTATTTATACACACTGTAGACCCTAGACTGCTTATTAGGTGGACAGAAATGTTGTAACAGCCCAGGTTTATTAACCATAGAGTGTATAGCCTTTTTGTGTGTTTCTAGTTTGCACAGTGAGCATTGTGTGCTTCTGTTATAGTCCTCTCTACATCATCCAGGGAGCCTGCTGGCTTCCATCAAATGGGGCTGGTGTGGCTCCATAGGTGAAGTAGGGCAAAGCTGGCTCATACCGCCACTGTGCCAACATGGGAGACTTTCCATGTTGCCATATGAAGCAAGGGAGGGAAGCTTCTCCCCATGGAATCACTGAATTCTGAAGCCAGGCAATGCAGGGCATGGGACTCTCAGTTCCTCAGTCCATGATGTGAGGTGATATCAGCGACCGTGTGACGAGGTCATAAATTAATCAGTAATGACACTAGTGGCTTGAACAAATAAGCTTACAGTGTTATCATAGGAACTCCGCTCTAAGCTAGGAACATTACTCAGGGTGCTAATTTAAACTACTTTCAGTCTAGGAAAGAGCTGAGAGAGGACTAGTGGGGCAATAGGAGGTAGAGAAATATTCATAAGAATATCAGTTTACATCCCAGAAGGTTCGGGATAAGTAGATAAGGAGGGAGGACACTTTGGGTCACTCGTACTATCTAACCTGCTTGGAGGCATTCTTAACTTATCAGTGCTAAGCATAATTGCACTTTCAACACAAATCACAAATAGTCACAATGCACAAAAGGTCTTGGTAATCATGTGTAGTAACTAACCTTGCTACTTTGTGTCATGGAGTCTCCTTTTTTGGAAGTTTTTAAGCAGAGGGAGGATGACCATCTGCCTGAAGTGTTCTGAATGTATTTATTAGGCATGAGAAAAATGAAACGGAAATTAAAAGGATTCGTAAGAGATTCGTATGTAATGGGACTTTTGAGCTTTTACGGATCGCTGCCGCGAACCCGGAAGTAGACTTCCTTTTACGGTCCTTGAGGCCAACAATTTGCGTTATGATCGTAATAAATTCTTAATTCTTAATTAATTAATTATTGTACTACGTACTCACTTCTCCCTGTCTTCTCCCCCTCATTTCCTTCCCGCCTTCATTCAGCTTCTACTTTTTCCCGCATTTCTATGGGGAACTGGAAATGACGCTGCTGCTAGGTAGGCAATGCATTCTGGAAAGTGTAGTCCTCCACGCTTCCCCCCCTCCTTCTCTTCCCCGTTGCTCTGCTGCCATGCCCCATCGCAGGGGCCAGCTTCACACACACACGCACGCGCGCTTCTCCTCCTCTCTCTCCCTGCGCTCTCTCAGATGCTTCTCTTCCCCGTTGCTCTGCCATGCCCCATCGCAGGGACCAGCTTCAGCCCTCCAGGTACGTGTTTTGGACTTCAACTCCCACCATTCCTCACAGCCTCAGGCCTCTTCCTTTTCCTCTCAGCCTGGGCAAACTTGGGCCCTCGCTCCTCAGGATCGGGGTGAGAGAGAGGCAGCGAGGAGCGAGGGGGCTCCTCCTCCTTTTCTTTGCTGCTTCCAAGAATAGAATACCCCCTCCCTCCCTTCCTCCTTCCCTCCCTCCTTCCTATTTGGAGAGTCCCATTAGAATTCAGTGTGGTTCATTCAAGCTTTGGCCTACAACTCCCAGAAATCCCAGCCAATTTACCAGCTGTTAGGATTTCTGGGAGTTGTAGGCCAAAACCATCTGGAATGCGCATGCTCTGGCATACGAATTACTAACGAATTTCGTTAGTACTTAAGTTACATTTTAGAAATTTTTGGGAAATTTTTTGTAAGTCTTTCTTTTACTAATAAAAAATCCCCCATTTGATTTTAGAATCGCCATTTTTGGATTCGAAACCATGCCTAGTATTTATCCTGCATGGCAGGGGGTTGGACTGGATGGTCCTTGTGGTCTCTCCTAACGTTATGATTCTATTCTCTTATTATGTTCAAGGTCACAGTGATTCATATAACTGAGACATGATTTCTCAACATGCAGGACCTTGGCTGCCGATGGCTCACAACTCCATTGTATGCCAAATTGAATCCCTTTCAGGGATCCCTTTTAGTGCCTCAAACATGGGCAGACTTTGTGGAAACAGAAAATTCACTGCTGCTCTCTTTAAGCTGGCACAAACTAATTGCTCCTGGCTGGAAATGGCAATCAACCAACAGAAGGAGTGCTGCGGAGAGGTTTGGGACTGTGATGCTGAGCAGAAGGCAGAGGCAGGAACCCCCAAGACCAGCAGAAGCAATGTTGCAGCCAAGGAGCGAGGAAGTCAAGATTAGAGTGTTTAATGCTTCTCACATGTATATTCATTACAGAGAGTGAAAATCTCTGATACATGGATGTCGAGCAGTAAAAACTAATCATAGACTATAAACTGTTGAATAAATTTGCAGAAGTAGCCTGGAAGTATTCAAAGGCATATATTCTTGGAGGGTATTTGCATACGTACTATGGCAAGAGAGACTGACCCATGAATTGCATATAGACCCTTCCCCCAAGCTATTTTTGAAACCCTTAACTTCCTAACTCACTGAATGATTCTTTTTCTTGAAAATGCATAATTATCCTGAGTATTTTTTATTTTTATTGAGGAGTGGTGGTGACAGAGGATTACATAGCTTGATGGTAAAGGAAGGAAAAGTGACCCGGGAGACGGGTAAATGTGGGGAATCCATTAAAAGTAGAATTTGGAACATCTCCATTTTGCTTGGCTAGACTACAACTTGTCTACATTATTAAAAGTAATGCTTGCAAAAGCATTATAACAAGGGCTAGAAAAGACTTGATGTTTTCCATTCAACATAGAACATTGGAAAATTACTTTTTTGTTTTATGTTTGAATGACATGATCTGTCAACTGTGGTCATAGCTGATCTATCATGTTTGATGACATCACAATGGGGTGTCCTAAATCTCAGGCTTTGACATCTGAAATCTCTGCATAGTCTGACCTGGCAATCCAACCTATGCACTCCCTCAGATCTGAATCCAGCCCTGAATGGCCGGCTTCTAGGTTTACTACTCTGTTTTCATGCAGATCACAACATCTTCTCAATTTGCCTCCATTCGTATCCATTTCGAGCACAAGTTGACTAGTGTACTATTGTACGACCATGTTTATCTATCACATTATATGCCATATGGAATGAATCAGACCACCATGTAGGAGGACAACCAAAAGGTCTTGTCCATCCCCATGCGTACCATGTTGCTTCAGAAATATAGGGGCATAAATGGGTGTAGAAAACTGAGATAATATAACCACTAAACGGAGAATGTAAAGTTCTGTTTATGGTCCTCAAACTTTTTAAACTGAGGGCCAGGTCACAGTCCCACAAACTGCTGGAGGGCAAGATTATAATTTGAAAAAAACATGAATGAATTCCTATGCGTCTTGCACATATCTTATTTGTAGTGCAAAAAAACCCCCACTTAAAAACACAATAATTAAAATGAAGAACAATTTTAACAAATATAAACTTATTAGTATTTCAGTGGGAAGTGTGGCCCTGCTTTTGGCCGATGAGATAGGATTGTTGTTGTTGTTGTTGTTGTTGTTGTGTGCTTTCAAGTCATTTCAGACTTAGGTTGACCCTGAGTGAGGGCCTTAGTTTGAGGACCCCTGCCTTAGACTGATAACACAGTTTGTAGTTATTGTTTTTTAAAATGTTTAGGGTGTAGTAGTATTATTCTAGAAAAATTATTTTTAATCTTTTGTTGTTGTTGTTGTTGTTTTGTTTCTTGTTTGTTTTGTATGTTTGTATATAGGTTTTGTTTTAATCTGTCTAAACAAAACAAAATTACGGAAAAAAACCAAGTATGGGGGTAGAGTGGTATGCACAAGGCATACAAAATTGTTCCCAGGTTTTAGAAGTGCTTGGAGATACTTGGAGACTATGTTGAAAAATGAAGGAAAGTGTAAATAAATTTTGTTTGTGAATTTTCAACCATTCTTTGATTTGTTCCAGCATAGGGAAACTCATATATCGCCTTCATCTTCAAAAGAGAGAAAGAAGAAGATAACTCGTGTTTTATATTATGTTCAAAAACCCTAATAAAACCTGTTTTTTAAAAAAAAGAGAGAAAGAAGAAGATGCAAGCAAATACTGATGATGACTTAGCCTGAGATCAGTGCCAGGAAGGTTTTTCTAAAAGATCATTAAACAGACAGTCTGTGTTGTGAACACTTAGAAAGGAATGCTGTACTTACTAAGAGCCAACATGGCTTTCTCCAAAAAAAAAAAAAAAGACAAGTCCTTCCAGATTTATTTCATCTTCCATTTTGACAGAGTTAGAAATTTGGTCAACCAGAGGAATGCTGGGAATTTATCATGATCTTATTATGGCTTTTGACAAGGTCCTCTATGATAGTCTGGTGGACACAATGATAAAGTATTGATGTGATGGACTCCTTGAAACCAAAGAACACTTGCCAATGATCCCTCTGCCTTGTGGAGAAAAGTGATTAAAGAGTGTTGGTGAAGTTATGAATGACTTCAATGATGAAAAAGAAGCTATACTTCTCATATTTGCCAAAACATGAAATGAGATGATGTAGCTACAGGGCCGGTTCGTCCATTAGGCAGACAATGCAGGCACGTAGGGCGACGTCACCCGGGAGGGGTCGCCACCTGGGAGGGGCATTGCCGCGCTGCCCGCCCGCCCCCCCGCCCCGCCCCGCCCCACCCGCCGTTGCGCCGGCCATGCCTCCGCACATGCGTACTGGCTCCAGAGCGCACCCCCCGCTTTGGAGTCAGTGCGCGTGTGTGCAGTTTTGCGCATGCGCACTGGGCTCCAAAGCGGGAGGCGCGCTCGAGTCATGCGCACTGGGCTCCCCTCGGGAGCAACGGGGGGGGCGCAAATTTTTTTCGCGTACCCCCCAGGAACAGGTAGGTCCGCCCCTGTGTAGCTAGGACAGAATCTTTTTGACTCAGGGTTCAAAATTACCTTTTACAGATTGGAAAGCTAAGCTAATATTAACAAAATAAATTTCGGCAAGGATAAAAAAATAAAGTACTGTATTACATTTAGGCAGGTGAATTCAAGTAGGCAATACCTGGATTGATAGTGATCTAAGGCAGTGTTTTTCAACCTTTTTTGAGCCGCGGCACATTTTTTTACATTTACAAAATCCTGGGGCACACCACCAACCAAAATGACACAAAATGACACTCTAACACAGTAATACATATAGTTAATATGTTTTTTAATGTATTTATACACTCAGTGTGAAACCTGGGCCTGTTTCGATGAACACAACATAGATATCCTGGCAGGAATGGCAGAAAGACACACATGAATGTCTTGCTCAACAGCTGGGAGTTATAGTTCACCCACAATCAAAGAGCATTCTGAACTTCACCATTGATGGAATGGAATCAAACTTCCCACACAGAACTCCCATCACCAAGAGAAAATACTACAAGAGTTTGGTGGGCATTGACCTTGAGTTTTGGAGTTGTAGTTCACCTATATCCAGAGAGCACTGAGGAGGGGAGGGAGGAAGACGTGGGGCGAGTCTGCGCAGTAGCGCCCACACGGGTCACGTCTTCCCCCCCTCCCGCAGAAGCGGCAGCGTGAGCAAAGCGAGGCAAAGCGAGCAGAGCGAGGCTGGGAAGAAGGGAGCCCAAGTGGAGAAGAAAAAGTGCTCGGCAGGAGGGGGAAGAAAGGGTATTGGAGGTTCCGATTTCCCACAGCACACCTGATGATTGCTCACGACACACTAGTGTGCCACGGCACACTGGTTGGGAAACACTGATCTAGTTAAAAGCAGATAATATGGAGTATCTGATTTGATAATCTGGATTACATGGCAGTGTAGAAGGGCCTAGGATGTCCCTTGGGTTGTCCCTTGGGTTCCTTCTATTGGGTTCCCCAATCATCAATAATTCTGCAAATGAAAAAAAACCAGTAATATGGATTTCTGCATCTGAAAGACACTCAATTGTTAAAATTAGATTGTCTGACTAATCTGAAGTCTGAAACCAAGTCATCAATTCACAACCTGTAATTCAAAAGGATGTCAGCAATCTATTAATGTGCACTAAAAACGAATCTTCCCAACCCCCATGTCTGCCTTTTCTTTCAATCACTCCTTGCCACTTGTCTTATTTTGTAACTATATTTTTTGCCCAGGCATTCAAGAATGCTGAATGCCTGAAGCAAACTAGTAGAATAAGCATGTTTCTCTCCTGTTCCCTGGCAGGCCTTCCAGACCAAGCCCTGCTTTAAATTAAAGCACATGTGGCTTCAGTTTAGCATTATCATGAAAATGAAATTACCACTTTAGAAAAGTCAAGTTATTTTGGAAGTGAAAACTGCAGGTCAGAGCCCACCAAAATTCCCCCCAAACATGTTCAAGAAATCTTGTGTTGAATGCTCAGGGCTGCTGTTGAGGCAGATCATAAAATCTACAGCCCTTGTTCAGCCCTATGATTTATGAGGAGTTCCCTCATACTGTGTCCTACATTGGTTGCATCTTTTTGTGTTAAGCCCCTTCTACGCTGCAATATAAAATCCAGATTATCTGCTTTGAACTGGACTATATGGCAGTGTAGGCTCATATCCAGTTTAATGCAGATAATGTGGATTATCTGCTGCGATAATCTGGATTATATGGCAGTGTAGAAGGGGCCTAAGATGTCCCTTGGGATGCCTTCTATAAATACATTGATAATCTGGATAATATTGCAGTGTAGATTCAGCCTTGGAAAGAAATAGAAAAAGAGAATATTCTTTGAATATGGTCACCACTCCAACTCTATCTGCAATTGAATTCACTAAATGGAATGAATTGGAAAGATACAATTGAAATGAAATAAGACTCTTTTTTAAATAAGTTTTTTTTTTTCTGGTTTGGCGGACAACAATTAATGTAAGATCTTGGCCAACTTTTACATCCCAAATTACCATTTGCTAGAATTCTGGTTAAAGAATCCTATGTCCTGGAAGCCATACAAAGCCAGGATATAGAGGTAGAACAGACCCCAAGGCCAACTCAATACAACCCACTGCCCCATAAGAAATTGAAGCACTCCAGACAGATTGCCATCCAGCCTACGTTTAAAAATGTCTAAAGAAGGAGACTCCACCACAATTCAAGTCAATAAGACAATCTATTTTCCAATTGTTTTAATCTATAGCAGTAGTTCCCAACCAGTGGTCCGCAAGAACTAAAATATGGTCCGTGAAACATTAAAAATTTTAAACCTTTGATATATAGCCAAAGAAGATGAACAGAAAGAATTTTAGAGAACAAAGAAAACTGTTCCAGACAAATAAGAATAAAACCAGTGAATAAGAAGATGGAAGTCAACAAGATACCCCCTTTCTATCTTTTCTCACTACCCTTACCTAATATTTACCTTCCAGGATTCCCGATCAATCCACTACCCCCGACACCCTCTATTCTTACCCCTTTCCTAACCCTGTTTCCTCTTTTACCCTCAATCTTTCCTAGCCCAAAACCTTTTTCTTTCTTTTATTCATATGTAACTAAAACTTTCAATAAAATATTATTTAAAAATTAAATTTTTTATTAATTTTTACTGAATTTGTTGCTACGTGGGTGGCCTCGGTGAGTAGGATGTCGGGTGAGTGCAGGAGGCCAGGGGCATGGAAAGTAAACAACGTCATGTGTCATGTCTCCCTTTGGGGAGATATAGCGCAATATAAATAACGTTTTTATTATTCATACCACCCAGGGGCAGCCAGTCATAACCCTTTGTATTGTTGGAGAGGTTGCAGAAGAAATCCAGGAAGAGCTCACTGAATTTCAAAATGATAGAAACTGCAAGGACACGTTTGAATCTGATTCTCTTGAGGAGTTTTGGTGTAAAAAAAGGAATTTTATACTAAAACTAGCTGTACCCGGCCACGCTTTGCTGTGGCTTTTTATCTTTCCTGTGGCCCAGTCTGTGTATATGTGTTTTGTGTGTGTATGTATGTATATATAAATATGGATTTGTGTCTATGTGTACATATGTGTGTGTGTATATGTGTGTGTTCTTATGCATATGTGTATGCGTGTATGTGTGTACTTATGTATATGTGTGTTTGTATATGTATATGCGTGTATATGTGTATGTATGTGTGTATGTGTATATTTGTATATTTCTGTGCAAGTGTACACGTGTGTGTATGTGTTCCTTTCTTCTCCCCTCCTTCCTTCCTTCCCTCCATCCTTTCTTTCCTTTCCCCTTCCCATCCTTCCTGCTATCCTTCCTATTTTCTTGCTGTTTTCTCCCCTCCTTCCTTCCTGCCATCCATCCTTCCTCCTATCTTTTCCTGTCTTTTCTCCCCTCCTTCCTTTCATCCATTCATGTTGTGCATGTCTTTATGTATATGTGTGTGTATTCTCTCTCTCTCTCTCTCTCTCTCTCTCTCTCTTTCTCTCTCCAACCTTCTCCTTCCTGACTGGCCCCCTCCCTCGCACGGTGGGCCTGCGCAGCCTAGACCTCGCCCAGGTGTGGCCGAGGCCCGAGGAGAGCCCAGCGGGGAAGGGCCAGGCAGCACCAGAGCTGGTAAGGAGGAGGAGGCGGAGGAGGAAGGAGGAGGAGGAGGAGGCGGAGGAGGAGGAGCAGCGCATCCGGCTCCGGTGCTGCCTGGGCCTTCCCCGCCGGGCTCTCGTTGGGCCTCCGCCACGCCTGGGTGAGGTATAGGCCGCACAGGCCCATCGTGCGAGGGAGGGGGCCAGTCAGGGAGGAGAAGGTGGCAGCGACATGCACTGCTCCTCCTCCTCCCTCCTCCGCCTCCTCCTCCTTACCGGCTCTGGTGCTGCCTGGGCCTTCCCCACCGCCGTCTCGGCCTGCTCCTACCAGGGCCTTCTGGCGGCTTTTCTTCTTCTCCGCCCCCGGCTCAGCCTGCTCCTCCTTAGTCCTCCGCGCGTGGTAGGTGGTTAGTTTCAGTTTGGGAGGGGGGAAGAAGAGGAGCGTAGGTGCCATTTTGTTGTCTGGCGCAGGGGGTTATGGGAATTGTAGTTCCAAACTTTTTCGGTTATTTAAGTGTGTTGTCTTTATTTGGGGGGGGGGGTTAGCTGGGAACTTAGCGAGTAGGGGTGTTAGTGTATGTGGGCCAGTTTAGTGTTTCTGCCTAGCATGGTTTTGTTGCCTATAATCATATAATCACGGATGTTGCATTTATATATATATAGATTGGAGGAACTGCCTTGTGCTATCTTATGCTCTTCTCCACAACTTATTTATGCGAACAAGGGTTTTTAGTTTTGTTGGCAATTAAAAACAAGCCCAGAAATTGATTGAAAGTAAGTGATGATATCTGTGTAGCTTTGAGCAATAATATTAGCCCCAGGATTACCCAACTTGTAAAGAAGATGCAAGCTCAAAAATCACATTGATGAAAAATTGAATTGAATTTTCTATTTAAAATATTCTTTTTATATTATAATAGTACTCTTAATTCATGTTACTATTAAGTTTAATTAATGTGTTAAAAGTTTTGATTAAAGTTTATTTTTAAATTAACACAGTTTATTATTCTTGAATAACAACAACAAAAAATCAACGTGATCCCTGGTCAAGCAAAGGTTGGGAACCACTAATCTATAGGAATGACAGGAAATGAAAATCCACCTAAACAGAAGGAAGACTCTCTTGAGAGTAATAGCTGTTCAACGCAACGGTGGAGTACGTGGCCTTGGAGTTGATTTCTTTAGAGGTTTTTGGCTGGATGGCCATCTGTGAGGAGTGCTTGATAGTGTATTCTTGCAACTCTTTCAATCATATGGGTTTATCTATACTATAGAATTAATTCAGTGTGACATCACTTTAATTGCCGTAGTTCAATGCTATAGAATCTTGTGAGTCATAGTTTTACAAGGTCTTTAGCCTCCTCTGCCTCACCAAATGTCATTTTCCATGATCCCATTGCATTTAAGGTAGCATGAGACTGAATTAATTCTACAGTGTAGATGCACTCTACAATTCAATAATTTGATGAATCTATTGGTTCATGTCCTAATCTTTGGAGTAACAGAAATCAAGCACCATCTTCAATATGACATCTTTTGAAACAACTAAACATGGCCATTGTGTCCCCCTTAACTTTCTCTTATCCAGGCCAAACATACCCAAGCTCTAAGTTGTTCCAGACCTTTGAATATTTTGGTTACACTTCTCTGGACATGTTCCATCTTGTCAATATCCTTCTTGAATTTTTGTGTCCAGAAGTAGGCACAATATTCCAAGCGAGGTCAGACCAAAGCAGACTAGAATGATACTATTACTGCCCTCAATCTACATCAATGTTGCGTGTGTATGGGTGATATACCTCCCCCCATGTTACCAAGAAGACACCAACACAAGTAGTTGGAGTAAAATATGGCCACAACTCATTTACTGATAACAGGAACAAGGGTTGGCAGCCATGCATGGGTCCTGGATCAGGGGTCAGACAGCCCGCTGCTATCCGAAGATGCTTACATCTCTGGGTGCCACCGGCATGATACCGGTTCCCGTAAGCTCGGCACTCCAGGGGCCAGGGCATTATCCCCCCTTCCAACAAGGGGCGATACACCACCCCGATCCAGGGGCCATGCCACACACCTACGCAGAGTTGTGACAAGTTAAACACCCAACAACTGCAGGATAGCTAACAAAATACAGAGCAAGATGAACACCAAACAACAGCAAGATACGCTAACAAATGTGAAACAATGATACATGCAGGGAGGGTGGAAAAGCTGATGCAGGCCCGGTGCCTGCTTGTAGGTCTCGGGCAGCCCTAAGAAGCTGCCAGAGCAAAAGAGAGGGCTGCCCCCAAATAAGAGCCGGGCCAGGGCGGGGCCAGCCCTACTATTGGCTAGCTGGCTCTGGTGGCGGGAAAATCTCCCGCCACCCAGGGGGCTTCTGGGGAGAAGAAGCCCCCTCCCAATCCATCATGGTGGTGAGGACACCCAGCGCCGCAACCTGCTCGGCCCGGTAAGCTTTGGTTCTTCTGTGCTGCACCTTCCACCCACACCACGCCACACACCCACACACCCCAATACCTCGGCTACAACTCTGGGGCTTTTACAAAGGTTGGAGTGCTTTGGTTCCTCTGTGCTACTCCTTTCACTCATGCCACGCACACACCCCAATACTCACATGTCACCCACCCGTCCCAAACCCCAACAGCAACAACACACAAGCGGCAAAGCAGGCAGCCAGTCAGGCAACAGCCCTTCTCCCTTTCTTTGCTATCCCTACTCTTCTTCCAACCTCCCTTCAACACAACCACCCTTCTCTTTCTCTTTCCCTTCTCCCTTCCCTTCCTGGGCTCAGAACTAGCCTCTGAGCCATGTGCTGCCCTTTATATAGTGCAATGGCTGCCGTGCCAAAACCCCTCCCCTCCCCAAAACCCCTCCCCTCATTGGCTGGGAGGCAAGCAGCCTCCCAGCATGCAAGCAGCTTGCCTCCCAGCAGGCTAGAGGGCAGACAAAACACTGACTCACATCCGACTCACTTCCTGAGTCGTAACAAAAATGGCAAGGAAAGCTTCGAAAGGGCAAAGGGACTTCTTATATTTATAAAAAAAACTTCAAAATCGCTTCAAAAAGGTACATTTAACGACTTTAATACAAGTTACGAGTTATCCAACAAAACCTAACCATGCCTAGTACAAAAAAAAATGTTGAAAAGTGGTTTCTGGTCAAAAAAGGTTGGGAACCACTGGTATAAATACAGTATATTATTTCAAATCATTGCTCCAAGTAAACTTCGGACTCCTTGTCCACACATTCTCTCATTGTTCCAACTGAATTTGTGCATCCATATTTGGAGTCCACTTAGCCATACAATCTTTTACTTGTTTTTCCTCCATTTCACATTTTAACAACAATGCATACATTATTGCATTATTGAGAACCATCACCTTCCCTGATGGTGGGTTAGAAAAGAATCACGGTATAACAACAAGAACTCTAGTATAAACTGTGAAGCAAGAGCTCCACCAATATATTACCCAAAAAAATGTACAATGGAGATTGACCTTATTATTATGCTTATAATATACTGTATTGGATTTATGCTTTCTTTGAAATGTGTAAAGAGAAGAGTCACTAAATGTTTAGCAAATGTTCTGTAAGTGTTTAAATGAACCATTTGGTGGCTCTCCATGTCAGGCAGGCTGGTTAAGTTGTTTAACATACTTTATTGTCTCTGATTTATAGTCTGATGAGGACAGTTGAACAAGGCTGGGAGCCTCTCGGGACTGAGTGAACTGATACATATTTTATGCCAGTTTGAACTAAATCAATGTCTGCTATGCTGGCGGAGGGTGAGGGCAGGGAAAGAGGCATTGCCAAGAAAATTGTGGAGGATTGGCTCCAGAACTTTGAATTTCGCATATACCCAAAGCAAGAAAACTTCATTAAAACAGATGTGTGTGTGTGTTTAAAAGTTTTATTCGTTATTTTTGTGACTGAGATATGGAATACTGTGATTTTCATTTATTTCCTAAAATAAGGCAGGATGTTTTAGGTAATGTTTACTTAAAGGAGCATCAGGATTCTGTTTAAATGAATTTGCCCCATTTGGGCTATGGATTTTTATACTCGCAGAAAGTGGAATAGATGGTTTTTGGGATTCCTTCAACTCTACGGTACTTTTCCATTTTCCAGGCTAAGGCCAAAGGGGGGGGGGCACTAGACAGAGAAGGATAGTCCATTTTAGGGGGAAGAGGAGGAGGTTGAAGAAGTAAAACTAGTTCCCTTTGTTTTCCTGTTACCCCCCCCCCCCATGTTGTTGTCATGGAAAACAACTCTTGTGTATGACATGGGAAAGGTGGGAGGGAATAACCAGTGACAACAGGGAAAATTGTTTTCTTCCTTCAACTACCCCTCACCCCTAAAATTGACTATCCTTTTCTGTCATTTTCCAGGCGAAGGCCAAGGGGGGGGGGCACTCCTCTTGGCATCTGCCCAGATAATAGTACCAACTCTACAACTCTCTGTTTCTCAGCACTAAATAATGCACTCAATTCATTCACTGTCATAATGTAGGTAGTATTTACTAGGACTGGTTGATCCAAAAAAAGTTCAAAACTCATTTCAGATGTAGGGGGCGCTGGCGCTTTGAATATGATTGACTTCCAAAAACCCAGCTCGGTTTTCCTGCCTTTCTCTCCAAAACAAAGAATACTGTACAACACAAATGGCCCGCAGCAAGGCCCAGAGTGCCACCCCTGCACCCAGCGCCAGGCTCCTGGGTGTGCTCGCCCGCCGGTGAGAGGAGCATGCGCGTTGCAAAATGCTGGCCCCCACCCACCCCTGGGCAGCTCGCTGAGGCCACAGCTCCGGCCAACGAAGAGGACGCGCCCGGCAGTGGACCAGGGAAGGAAAAACCCTTTCCAAAAACGGCGATTTCTTTCCGAAAAATGGCGGCGGTGGCTTCGAATTTGGTAATTCACTTCCGGGTTGCTTACAGCAGTTCATAAACGGTTTGAAAGTTATTTAGAATCGAATTTAAAACGAATAAGACGGCTATACAAAAAACCTAACCAGGCCTAGTATTTACATATTGAAGATAGATGACGCCTGTAAAGAAATGTCTCTATTATTGTTGTTATTGTTATTATTTGCCATATTTATATCCTGCCCTTCTCAACTCTGAAGGGGACTCAAGAGCAACACACATAAAGGCACAATTCGATGTCTAGTACAATAAACAACTCATTCATTCGTACATATCCAGCAAATAAAAACATATACATTAAAACGTCCGGTAAAAACCATCAATATTAACAACTGTTTATTTAATGTTCTGTTTTAATGAATTTGTTGATTGTTTTTGTCATTGTGATGGCACCGAATGATGCTTGCTGTGAAGCCACCCTGAGTTCCCCTTCGGGGGTGAGAAGAGCAGGGTACACGTATATGAAATAATAAATAAATATCAATATTGATTGAAATGTGTTTTCCTTCCCTCAAAGTTCCCCAGGTATGTTACTCAAGAGGATTTTTTAAATACAACATGTTGTAAAAATAATACTCATAGTGTTCACCAATTTCTGGTGAGTATTGTGGGTTTTCTTGCTCTACTTCAACTTTGCCTCACTTTTTACTAAGTCAGGGGATACACCACAGCTTGCGAGAAACGTTGGGTTTGGGGCACCCTCATCCCCTTCTAGACAGTCTCCACATCACCTCCGTTCTCTGTGCTGAACAGCGCGGGGGGAATTGTGATGGCTTGTCCGGTTTTTCCATTGCTGTTCCTAGTCAGAGTACTTTCTGAACATCTAGCTGTTACAGGCATCTCTACTGATGTGCAAAGAAAGTACCTGAACAACCAGTAAGAAAGAGAAGGTGTTCTTCCTCCTGGTAGCATAGCCTCACCATTCTGACATCAATGGCCAGGAGCTCCATAGCAGGCTGGGAATAATGGTGGCAACACAGAAAATGAGGTGAGATTCTAGCAGAGCTGCTGTGCAAGCCAAATGCCAAAGCAGCACCAAAGTGGGTTTGGCCAGATACATCTGGCTTTCTCTGGAGCCAATATGGAGCACAAATGCAGCGGATTGACCATGGCTTTAGCAGCCAATGTAGATTTGCCCCTAGTCTAAGAGTCAAGTCACTACACCACGACCTCCTATGAAAGTGGTATCATATTGTAGTATTTCTGGGAGAATTGTCCGTTATGTTTTCTAGAATTATTTTCCCCAAATGCAAGAAGGCCAACGGATGATTCTTCAGTTCAAAATGTGAAATATCATATTTCTTGGCAGCTTAAAAGGGTTACTTGTAGAGAAAGCTGAGAGGCGAATAGGAGTAGAATGTTATGCATCAAATCTTTTATTTTGTAGATGATCCAGAAATTTAGGAATGAATGTAGTTTAAACAAGAGCAACAGAGTTCATAAGCTACTGAAAAATGCAGTGAGAGTCTTCTGGAGAACCTTTGAAACTCTGTGCCAACAACAGATGATTCCAATATCTCACAGGAGGAGTTTCTGATTAAATTTTGTTCTTTAACAAGGACACAGCATTTCCATTTCGATTGAAGAGCTTTTACTTGAATGGCAGAACTACTGGGGATGGGCAAAAAAGTGAAGCAAATGAACAACACAATGCATTCGTAATATATAATCAACTTCTTTAGTGATCACAAATCCTGCAACACATTCCATTGTGATGAAAAAGCACACTGTACAGAAACAAGGGGAGGCAATATTTAAAGCTTTTAAAAAATTTCACCAGACCCAGTTTTTACAGTTTTCAGGATCTGTTGTTGGCTTAGCTGTCTGTCACATGATCTCTGTGCCAGATGTGCTGGGGTGTGCCTAGGAATGGAACAGCTAAGGCACCAATCCTTCCCATTGCTTGTCGCTGTGATTTAATCATACACCTCTCAGTTACAGTTTTAATCACGCACCTCTCCGTTACAGTGTTATAACAATAATGCTACAAGAGAGGATTAAGGTTATTTCAGTCATTAATCAATTTACCATATTTAATACATTTATAGCCCATCTCTCTCCCAGTAGTGGGTTCAGGGCAGCTAACAACTTTATATATATATATATATATATATATATATATATACATATACATATATACACACACACACACAGAGAGAGAGAGAGAGAGAGAGAGAGAAATTAAAACTATAAAAATAAATTAATAAGAGTATAAATATAAGTATAATATTTTTAAAGTGATTGCACAATTTAAAAAGTGAAAACATTAAACATTACACACATTAATGTTTATTAAAAGACCATATATGTGACGCCCCCAGAGGGGCTGTTTTTTTAATCTGTGTCTGGACTATCATTTACCTGCATTGAGTCTTTGTTCTGCTTCACCATGTGCTTCTTGATCATGTGATCTTTTGCCTTATCATGTGGTCACTTGGGGATGAGCTACATCCTAGCCCTTACCTGGTGACCTGCCTTCGACCTCACCCCCCTTTTCTGAGTCTATTTAAGGGTCGCACGGCCCTCCCACTTCCTCTTTGCCAAAGATCTCAAGGACAAGCAAGGTGGAAAAGCCAGGCTGTGTCGCAAACGCCGACTTAGAACTGCCCCTTTAACACACACACGGAGACGTATCAAAGGCTAACTAGTTTATTGAATATAAAACAGTTCAAAAGGTATATAGTCCAATAAGATGCAAGCGTTCAAAGTATAAAGCAAATTGTCCAAAGGATCTTAGCAAACAGCTTGAAGCGAGGCAAGGCTCCGCAAACCAATGCGGATCAGGAAACAGGACAAGGTTTCGCAATTCCATGCGAATCAGGAACCAGGGCAAGGTGCCGCAAATCGCTGCGGCTCAGGAAACAAGGCAAAGGCAAGGCAAGGCTTGACGACCACTGTTAACTTGTGGTCCCACTCCGCTTCGCGCCTATTCAGTATAGACGTGGCCGGAGAACTGAGGATCAGTTCCCACGGGGCCGTACTTAATCCCTCGGCCGGGACCCCCGACGATCTAGGGCCCGGCGCCTCCAGTCTCTACTTTCCGAACGGCAACGGTCTAGGGACAGATGCCAGCTCCTCCTGCCCTCCTCTATGTCCCTGCGCCTGTTATGAGAACGGCCCCGTTCTTCCAGCCTAGTATCGCTATCTTCCTGAGAAGAAGCCTCCCCCGAAGTTTCCCATCCGCTAGCCTCCATCTGCTGCTCAGCCAACTCCTGAGAACCTCGGCCATTTGGGAATTCATAACTATCTCCGCTATCTGCTTCACTGCCTCCCATCTCCACCTGGTCCGCTCCTTCCCCGGGAGAATGCTCCCATTCGAAATCCCAGGCTAAACTCTCTGGCGGTGGACTGGGCAAAGGCACGGCTGACCAATCTTGCTCTGGGCCTTCCAACTCATCCTCCGAGTCCCTTTCAGCCTGTGCGGGTCCCAATGCCAACGGGACCCCCGGTGCATTACCCCTCCCTCGTGGCCCGGGCGGACCCATGGGTGCTACAGGCTGCTGGAAAGGGCAACCGCTTTTTACCTGCTGATTTTACCACGTTTTCACCAAGAATTTTTAGCATAAAGGAAGATTCGTCTTCAACAGAGGCTGGGGTTTTGGGGGCTTTGCTACAGGAATTCGTTTGCCTGCAGGCCAGAGGACGACGGTACGCCTTGGACATTAATAGAGGTACCACCACAGTGCTCTTTCTGGCATTGTGGTAGACTCCCTTCCTTACAAGGACTTTGCAAGCGTTTTGTGCCACCAGCTTCTTTTACTGGTTGTATTCAATAAATCCTATTTTAGTTCACCCCATCCTGTGTTTAGCATCCTTCTTTTTAGAGGTCCAAGGTTTTCTTGTATGTGGGAAAATCTTAATTCCATCCCCAGGGTCAATGCTTGTTTTGTCCTATCTCTAAGCCCCTTTTTTGGACCCTGGGAAGGCGGAAGAATATACAACCTGGAAAATGGCACTGCAGAGCATTAACTCAATCTCCTAGTCCTCAAAAGCTTGATGGCATAAAAATATTTGCCTTGCTGGTGGAAGAGTAACAATGGACCTTTCCTGGTCTCCTGAGGGAGGGAGGGCCAAAGTGTGGGAGCAGTCACTGAGAAGGCCCTCTCTCTTGTTCCCACCAAATGAGCCTCAGAAGGTGGTGGGACACGGAGAAGGGCCTCACCATATCATCTCAGAGTTCTGATGGGCTGAAAAAGAGAGATATGGTCCTTTACATAATCTGGATCCAAAGCTGCAAAGAGTTTTATAGGCCAAAATTAGCACTTTGAATTCTACCTGGAAATAGATCTCTGTAGGCAACCCCAGTTAGCAATTTGGTTGCAACTCTTTGGACCAGTTGAAGTTTTGAATACTTTTCAAACACACAAACAGCACATTACAGTAACCCAGATAGGATATAACCAAGGAACGTACCACTATGACCAGATCCAACGCCTCCAAAAATGGGTATAATGAGCTTTAGCTGAATGCACTCTTGGTCACTACTGGAACCCAGGCCTACAGGCTCAGAGCTGAATCCAGAACAACACACCCTCCCAAATTAAGTTAACCATGTAATTAGCATGTACCCATAAAGAAAATGAAGTACAGGGGTGGTAGGAGAGAAGAGGTTTCCTCTTTTCCCCCCAAGACTCAATGACTATGACTTACACAAGGCCATCTGCTGGGTTTCCATGTATGAGCTGGGATTCAAACCCTTGTCTCCAGTGTCTTATGACGTCAACAATTGGGACTTTTTCCAGCAAGTTTCACTGCAGTTTAGCTGTGGAGCCCTCCAGCTCCCATCCCATAATGCACAGCTTCCAGCAGGGCTCTGTTATTAAACTACAGCAGAACTGCATATGCCACTATGGTGGCAACATGGGAGCCTTGCTGTGTTGCCCCAGTAACAATGGGGGGAAACTGGCCAGCGAACACTTCCCTCCATGGGATGGGGTTTCTGGTAAGTTGACAAAACACAGAGGAAATACAACTATTATGGCTTTCAATATGAGTCACGGTGTCAATATGAAAATAATATAGATGTAAAAGGTCAACACAAGGACACCAGCTATGGTAACCTCTCTGAATTCATTATATAATAACCAAGTGGTATAAGGACAGTACGTTCCCTGTCGCTATACGGAAATCAAATAAGCTCTCCCTGCTAGAGTGAATGGAGCACTGTCTATGGTATATGGAGAGGATACACAATAAGGGTGGCAAAGGTAAATCACAATATACAATATATGTGGAGCGTGTATCAATGAGGAGGGGTCCCCAAAGGGAGGCTTCCCTCAGTGGTTACTTTACGCTATAATAGTTCCGGGCGAGCGGAGAGGCGCCTCGGAGGGAGCCCAAGGTCGATGAGAAGATCCCAGATGGATCGATGACGGAGTTCCGCAGGAGGGAGATGATCAATCTGAGAAAATAAAAATAAAAAGGGGGTATATTCCAAATAGGAGGGGGTCCCCAAAGGTCCCCCAGGGGGGGGGGGGCTTCCCCCAATAGTTGAGTATGAATGAGTCCAGGCAAGCATCTGGATGCGACGTGAGGTCCTGGGTCCGTGGAGGCAAATCCCGTTGAATGGATCACAGGGCCCCGTGGAAGTAAACTCAGTGAATGTATCGTGAATAAAAGTAAATATAACTCAATGGCAGCCACAGTAATGGGGCCAGGTGTCTAGAGAGAGGTGCTCCACACTCACGAGGCAGAGGGGATGCTGTGTTTGCCGTAGTCAGGGAGAATGTTGCAGTCCTGGTGCAATGATGACCAATAGATGGATTGGAAAGCCGCGGTGGTGAGTCGGCGTCCCAGAGAGGAACCGAGGGATGGTATATCAGATTATATGGATGGAAAATCCGGATATGGTAAAGTTGATGAGTCAAAATAGAGAGGAAGGTGTCCAGTGTATTCCAAGTGGAAATGGTAGAGATGATGAGACACCAAAATAAGAAAAACTGTACCAAGTTTGTTGCTCAATTTCAAAAGAGTTTTATATAATAAAGAGCCTGTAGATGCAATTCAACGTGCAGTCGACGAGATAAGTAAATACATGGGGGGGGCCCTGGCCCATTTCGCCGAGGCTTTGTCAAGACCAGGAATGATGATATTCCTTTGGATATGATGCTTCAACCTTCCTGGTCTTGACAAAACCTCGGCGAAACGGGCCAGGGCCCCCCCATGTATTTACTTACCCCGTCGACCGCACGTTGAATTGCATCTACAGGCCCTTTATTATATAAAACTCTTTTGAAATTGAGCAACAAACTTGGTTATAATATAATGCAGTGTTTGCCAACCAGTGTGCCGTGACACACTAGTGTGCCGTGAGCGATCCTCAGGTGTGCCATGGAAAATTGGAACCTCCAATACCCTTTCTTCCCCCTCCTGCCGAAAACCTTTTCTTCTCCACTCGGGCTCCCTTCTTCCCAGCCTCGCTCTGCTTGCTTTGCCTCTCTTTGCACATGCCACTTCTGCAGGAGGGGGAAGGGAGGAAGACGTGACCCGTGCGGGCGCTACTGTGCAGGCTTGCCCCACGTCTTCCTCCTTCCCCTCCACAGTGCTCTTTGAATATAAGTGAACCACAACTCCAAAACTCAACATCAATGTCCACCAAACTCTTATAGTATTTTCTCTTGGTTATGGGAGTTCTGTGTGGGAAGTTTGATTCCATTCCATCATTGGTGGAGTTCAGAATGCTCTTTGATTGTGGGTGAACTATAACTCCCAGCTGTTGAGCAAGACCTTTGTGTGTATCTTTCTGCCATTCCTGCCAGGATATCTATGTTGCGTTTGTCGAAACAGGCCCAGGTTTCACACTGAGTGTATAAATACATTTAAAAATATTTAAACTATATGTATTACTGTGTTAGAGTGTCATTTTGTGTCATTTTGGTTGGTGGTGTGCCCCAGGATTTTGTAAATGTAAAAAATGTGCCGCGGCTCAAAAAAGGTTGAAAAACACTGATATAATGAATTCAGAGAGGTTACCATAGCTGGTATCCTTGTGTTGACCTTTTACATCTATATTGTTTTCATATTGACACCGTGACTCATATTGAAAGCCATAATAGTTGTATTTCCTCTGTTTTTTGTCAGTCTTTCCTAGTAAGGCTTCCCAGTGTTTTTCTCTTGTTTCTGGTAAGTTGGGAATTGCGGGGCATGGGTCAACAGTTTCCCCATGCCCTCGATGGGCACCACCAGATTTGCTACAATCCATGGTGATTCCGGCAGCCAATATGATGAGGTCCCTAGTCCAACACTTAAAGAATTGTACCTCCAACACTTAAAGCATTGTTCTTGTTCAGACTCTATTTGTGATATACTGTTTCTGAATACATCTTGACGTTTCCTCACTCCTCATATGTTTAAAAACATTGTTTGGAAAATCTTGAGTATCATTTTACTGGCATGAAAGATCAGCACAACAGCCTAATGGTAATTCTGAATTCTGGCGCACCCTTTATTGGGAACTGGAATATATATATATTAATTTAACTGTTTCCAGTTTGTGGGCCATTGTTTAATTTTTTATATTTATCATCAAGGTGGGTTTTTTGTTAGTATCTTAATGAATGCTGTCTGCATAGCCTGAAACAGCTCCACTAGTATGCCACTTGGTGATTTATTTCTCTCAAGTACTTTGAGAGTCTTTTCTATTTCACTTTCTTAAATGGTGGGTTCATCTTGAAATTGTTCTTCCTTGAAGAAATCTGTCATCACTTCGTGTCTCTTATATAGCTCCTTAGTGTATTGCTTCATCATTTCTTTTGAAAAAAGATCCTGAACATATAACGTGTCCCTCTCTTGAACATATGGCATTCCTATCTTTGGTCTGAATATCACTTTCATTTCTCATATGCTATGGAAGAGGTTTCTTGTTCTATCTTTCATGTAGGCTTCTTCGGTTTCTTTGCAATGATTGTTATAATAATTCTCTTTGTCATGGCCCACAAGACGCTGAAATGTTGCAGTCGAGATTTTGACCCCGTTATTACCAACTTTTCTTTTTACTCTGTTCCTGCTCCTAATTTTTTGAGGAGTTATTCTGTCATTCAGTTTCCATCTATGAGCTGGGATTCAAACCTTTGTCTCCAGAGTCTTATGATCTCAACAATTGGGACTTTTATTTGCTTTTGACTACAAATAGTGTCTTTTTGCATTCTTCCCAGACAACGTCCCTGGTTTTAGTCCAGAGTTCTTTTGTTTCCCAGTCAAATTACTTGGTGCTTAAATGCTACAGGGATGTTTTTCTCAGGCTAAATCTTTTCTTGGTCTTATTTTTGCTGAGAGAAAGTAGTAATATGTTATTGAGCCATCTTCCGCTTCCAATTATATATTTCCCCCCCTTCCCCCCCCCCCCCAATCTTTTGGCACATCATTTCTACATGCCAGGATAATGACAGGACAACTTTAATGGCAACCCAGTAAGTTTTAAAAAGTTGTTAGGACTTTTTTGGGGGGGGAGGAGGGGTTGGGTTGGCTAGGTGTCATCCTGATATTTACTGTGATGGCATGTACTCACCCCACCAGGAAAGCCCAGGTTTTTGGGGGGCGGAGGGGACTTAAACCTGCTTCAGCTGCATTTATCCGCAGTGTGGAAGCACCACTACTCCCCAGGGCATCAGAAACAAGCCTGCTCTCTCTTCCTTAAGACATCCTTTCACATATTTGTACATAGCCACCATGTCTCCTCTCAATCTTCTCTTCTGCAAGCTAAACATACCTAGCTTTTTAAGGGGATTTGATCATTTGGACAGTAGTGGCACAAGCTGCCTGTCTTATTTCAGCTCCATTCTCCACCAGTCTGTCCACATGGGAGTTGCCTCTCCTTTCCACTGTAAAACTGGCAGGATGAAGCCAGCCCTTCTTTTTAAGGAAAAAGCGGGCAGGCAACTACAATCAGGGTCACAGAGCAGCTCATCACAGGCAGTAAAAGAGTTTGAGCACTTGATAGTTAATGTCAACTAGAATTTCTATGTTTAAGGCTACACAATATTCTCTTGCTGTTTTGCCTGATGTCTCTGGATGTTTTTTCAGGATGTTCCTTTGCATAAGAATATGCATACACATATTTATTCTTATCCCTTTTTTTAATATAAATCCCTACCCACTACATAGCTATAGTGTTGCTTCTTGTTACGGGCTCCATTCCTTGAGGGAATTGAGTAGAATCCTAATAAATATTAATATACTGTGCATATTTGCTGTGCTACTGTTAGGGATTCCAAATGAAACCATGCGCTCCATCTTCAGAGTTGCTCCAATACCTGAGAAGATTAAGGAATCCCATTGAGGGCCGGAGAGATAGCACAATGGTAGAACAGCTGTGCTGGCAATCTGAAGGTTGCTAGTTCGATTCCCGAGCTTCCCGAGCTGGCTTGGATACCCAGCTGTGAGCCCTGCCCACTGTTCACCCAGCAGTTCGAAAACAGCCCAGCTGTGAATAGATGAACTGGGAACCGCCTAAAGCGGGGGTGGATTCTTTTCAGTAAAAAGACTTTACAACGTCTGAATAAATAAAGATCGGCTGTGGGAAGGTGGAATGCGGAACAGAGGCCTTCCGTCATGAGGATGAAGCAACAGCACCCCCCTGTGACATAATGACGCACCCGTGACACAGCCAGAAGAAGAAGAAAAATCCTTCAAAAATGGTATGTGTTGTATTGCAACTGTACGTCTTCTGGCAGGGATTGTCTGCCATATGTGTGATGTAATCCGCTCTGAGTCCCCTTCGGGGTGAGATGAGCGAAATATAAGAAGAGCGAAATATAAATAAAGTGTATTATTATAATTTATTATTTATTTATTTTATTTAGAGGATTAGAACCCTGCCCTTCTCTACCCCCGAAGGAGGACTCAGGGCGGCTTACATTGGCAATAATTCAATGCCCCACAGCACAATCAACAAAAAACAGTTACATAGTGAATAACATATTCAACAGATTAAAACCATTTGAGATGGTTTGGGTATATGCAATGAAGTAACAAGTTTTTGTGGCTAAAACTGCACTGAATATGGAAGTTGCAGGTGCCAGGCCACTTGGCAGACCTAAAATGCGCTGGCTCGTTTTCTCATTCTGGGAAATGTAGTTTGGGAAGACAAGGCCCCTTGTGGCAGAGAATTCAAAAGGTCCTGCCCTAAACTACATTTCCCAGAATGAAGTGCTCAGCATCAGAAAGCCCCAACAGGGGCAGCAGCAGCAAGCCATTTAGAGTCAGTCTAATAATAATAAACAAAATGAGTGAATATACGAAGAAGACTAAAGTAAGTAAGTAATATTATAAATCAGTGCTAAGTTGAAGTTCTATGGTTAATTGTGTGCCATATAGAAACACATTTGGACAATCAAGATTTTGTTGTAGCTTTTAAAATTTTTTTAAATCTCCAAAAATCAGTAGATGTGTGAATCTTTCTGGAACTTGATGGGATTGCAGCCCTGATTATCTTGTGCATTATATTTTTAAAAAATCAAGTAGATAGCTCTTCTAGGGTTTTTTTACGTTTGTAAAAAATTCAAAAATTTCTTTAAAATTAGTGGATGGATGTAACATTCTGAAACTTAGGGGGCTAATGGTGGAAAATGTGTGGTACAATTATAGCAAGTTTCATCATGATAGCTCTAGAAATGAGGGAGAAATGAGCCCCTGAAGTTTCCCCACTTGTTCAATTACTTAACCAAAAAAGTAACAAAAATGTGTTCTTTCGTTATAGTTACAATTTTTAGGTCCATAATTTTGGAAACACCCAGAAAAACGACCGACCCCCCAATTTTGTAATTGCACAGGCCTAGTATCCACGTAATGCTGAGGACATACAAGATATGTAAACAGGCCCTTATGAGGAATAGTTGCTAATTTTTCATTGAGCCCCCGGGAAGCCTCGCATTTTAAATCAATTATCCAATTCCTTTCAAGAATGAGCAACCTGTTTCTCATGTCCCTGTGGGGAATCAGATCAACTCTTTCCAGCACCTTTATTTTGACCCCTGCTCTGATGTACTGACCAGCAAGCCCAGGCTATGTCATAGACAAGTATATTTTGTTATACCAAAATATGTATAATTGGTTAACATTAGACCAGTATTACCTGGGATGTATATGTAGATTGATATTTGGATATTTACTACTGAAATTATTTCCACATATACACACACACACATATATATCTACCTATGTATAGCTTACAGGCCTGTTTGCTTTTGACTGCTACTAAGCCGCTTATGATTTTACTGACTAATAATGTTATTATTAATGATACCTTGGATACTTATTATTTGCATTCTAATTTATGTATAGAATTACAAACTGGATACTTCAAACTTTGGGATACTCCCGGTCCAGAAGAAGCAACAGCGAAACGGAGCTTGCGCATGGGATTAAAATCCGTCGACCGGAACGAAGCAGCGATAACCATTAACATTGGGATATCACCCTGAATATCATATTATCGTCAGCTTCGGGTGTGTTTTTCATATCATTTAGAATTATTTCTGGCTAAGACCGCTTTGAATTTATGATTTATTGACAGCATTGTGTATTCAGACTTGCTCAATACAATATATTGAAAGAACATTTATTTTTTGGCTCTTCTTTCCTGGAACTTATCACCAGTCAGGCAACCTACCTCCCTTTGTATCTTCATTTTTAGGCCTGTTCCTGGGTTTGGGGGGGGGGGGTGCTGATTCAGAAAATTGCATGAGACAGACCAGATCAGCTCTAGAATATTACATATGTTTTTTGTGGCCGAGCAGATGGCGACTACTGGCTCGCATATGTTCTGTATTGGAAACTAGAGCTGATGTGGTCTATCCAATGCAATTTTCTGAATCAGCACCCTAAATAACCAAACTAAATCTAAAGTTGACCAAATAAAAATGATTTGTAACCCTTTGTTGGAGAGTGATCCCTGGCCAGATTGGTCCCTGATCAAAGTTGTATCTGAACAAAAAACGATTGGGGACCACTGCTGTAGATAGTACTATTAGTTTGGAGTCTTAATTACGGGGTGGGGGTCTGCATCTTAGAACTGGTGAAATATGGTATATAACTATACTTCTACTTTTGGTTAATACTTATAATTTGCAAATCCTACAATTTACGATTACTCTCATAGTTGTTGTGAAACAATAGGAAACAAGTCCCAACCTTATTTTGAAGTTCATCATCGATTTCTTGATCAGCATAGTCTGTGTATCCATCTCAGTTAGTTCACATCAGTTATTCTTCTTGCATTGGGATAACTGGTTCCTTCCATCTCTGAGCATAACAAATATTTTATGCACTTATATTGTAATAACCTTCAATTTTTCTTACTAGACGGTCCTCCAGTATTCCTACAGATAAAACTCTGGTCTCATCATGAATTTAGCCTTAACAGTTTATTCTGGCATCATATGTATTTGAGTCCACTGTTTCTGGGTCTTCCTAAAAGACCACCACATAAATTTTAAATCATAACATCTGATGTAAAATGTTTAATAGGGTTTCATTACAACAAATATTTTTTCTCTTAGAGAAGACATCTATCTAATGCAGAGTTTCTCGACCTGGGGATTGGGACCTCTGGGGGGTTGCAAGGGGTGTTTCAGAGGGGTCACCAAAGACCATCAGAAAACACATATTTCTGATGGACTTAATACCAAGTTAGCCCATTTAACATCATTGGCCACACAATCAACACACACAAACTTAATTGGCTTTTGTAAATTAATTTGGATGTTTTATGTTCATGTTTTATGTTAGTTATAATTTTGGATAGGTTATGTTCTTATTTAAGTTACAGATGTCATGTTTAAGCTGTTTTCTTATGTGGGGTTATTCTGGGTTATTACATTTGTACTTGTTATTGAGGCATTGAATGATTGCCTTTTTGTTTGTTGGAATCTGCCCTGAATCTGCCTTGGGAGACAGGGCAGAATATAAATAAAGTTATTATTATTATTATTATCAGTAGTAAAATTACAGTTATGAAGTAGCAATCAGAATACTTTTATGGTTGGGGGTCACCACAACATGAGGAACTATATTAAAGGGTCGCAGCATTAGGAAGGTTGAGAACCACTCATTTAATATGATACCTCCATTCAAAATGGTTGTTTTGATGCATTAAATAGATATATTTGGGGATTTGGATGAACGCACACAGATCCAGTAGAGGGAGGCATTACATAGAAACGGCATGCAAAGTCAGCATTGCTTTTAGATGTTTATAGTTTAAAAAATCCGAGTGGAATCCATAAGCAAGCATGTATCTTTCTATTTTAGCATCTGGTCTGAAGAACAAGGGTTTTTTATGGAAAGAAAAGAGTTTCTTTTTTAAAATCTGTTTTTATTGCTAAATGCATATCAGAACAGGAAGGCTCATGTTTATTCTAGTACAGGAATCTCAATCTGAGCAACAGATTTCTTCAGGAAAAATATATATTGTGTATATTTAGTACACATTACTTCACTTCATATTTCTCTATTTTGGTTGTTCAAGCTGTTTATTAAGCAACAATAGTATAAAACCAAAGGTCCAGGTAGAAGAACATCCTGTTTCTCATTAGACCGAGCAGATGTTACAAGACATCCAAAAGTAGGACAGATATGGCCTCGATATCTTCTTGTTGCCTGATGCCTATTATTCCCAAGGAGAGAAAAAAGTATCTTCTTCAAAGCAAGGAAATAACCAACTTTCCACTATAATAATTCAGAACATGAACACATTGATGGAATCTTCTTGTGCTTTAACATAAAATCGTAGAATTTCAGAGTTGGAATCCCAAGAGCCATTTCTGCCATTCAGGAATACATAGCTAAGTAGTTTGAAAGATCTTCGAAAACGGAGACCCTGTCCCTCCATCCTCCAACACCGTCTATTATTGTACAGATAGTAAAACAGGGGCTATCTCTCTTTTTGTCATTTGAGCCCATTGGTTCCGGTTCTAGTGTCCACCCAAACATCATCCCAGTAGCCATTCTTCTCCCTACATAGCACATCACTAGTGGTGCATAACAGCTGAAATGAACCACAGACTTTGACCCCATCCACACTGCCATATAATCTAGTTTCCAAATCCATATAATCGGCTGTGAACTTGATTATATTCAGACTCAAATAATCCAGTTCAAAGCAGATTATCTAGGTTCAGAAAGCAGATTATATGACAGTGCAGATCCAGCATTTGACAGTGTCATTATCCCAGCAGTGTTGTTCAGTTAGACCAGAAATTATTATTTTTAATTTAATAGCAATTAAACAGAAAGATATATGTATTAATGCAGTGGTTCCCAACCTTTCTAATGCCGTGACCCCTAAATAAGGTTCCTCATGTTGTGGTGACCCCCCAACCATATTTTCGTTGCTACTTCATAAATAATTTTGCTACTCTTACGAATTTTAATCCAAATATCTAATATGCAGGTCAAAGCGAAGGGGGCGGGGCCAAAGAAGAGGGCCGCACGACCCCTCGTAAATGGCCAATTGTTCACCGCCCCCTTAAAGGGGTTCACCGCCCCCCAAATTCCCCTGAGCCTCCCACTGCCCCCTTGGATCGCCTCACCGCCCACCAGGGGGCGGTACCACCCACTTTCAGAATCAGTGAATTAGACCATCTCTAGTGAGAAGTCTTGTTTAGTTTAGTGCACATAGTGCAGATATATAGGATTCCACTTGTAAATAAGATCTAAATTGCATTTTGGATTGCATATTTCTACTATCAAATCTACCCTTTTCTAGTGAGATTGGCTTCACTTTTGATCTCTGTCACCTAAAAACATTAACATGTTCCGCAAGCTTACAGTCATCACTGAGCATCACAGCTAATCTAGATGCTTCAGTTATAGAAATGTTGCAAGCTAGCAGGCTGTGTAGCAATACTTCACTGCAGCAGCAAGAGAGAGACACACAGCATGACCTCATCAAATGGGGCTTTTTACGGCAGCATATGCCTATTGAGCCCTAGATGATCCATGGTGCCTGACGCTCCCATCTGATGATGCAGGGCTCCGTGGGTCATCTAGAATTGAGACGGCGTATGCTGCCACCATAGCAACACAGGAAGCTCCCCATGCTGCACAAGAAGCAACGAGGGGAAGCAGCGTGCTCGACGCTTCCCCCATGGGATCAGCTTTCTGTTGAATCGGGCGATGTGGGGCATGGGGTAACAGGTTTCCCACTCCACCTCTGAAGAAGTCACTGAATGACATGTGGCAATTTCAACAGCCCATACAACAAGGTTGTTGTTGTTCACTCGTTCAGTCGCTTCCGACTCTTTGCGACCTCATGGACCAGCCCACGCTGGAGGCGTCACCACCCCCAGCTCCTTCAGAGTCAAGCCAGTCACTTCAAGAATTGTGCCAAGTTTAGTCCAGAATAGATCCAGCATTGGCTTGGTTCAATGCCATCTGGATAAGGGCGCACTGCGACTCCCAGATCCAAAGTCAATCACCCCCACAGTTGGCCATGTTTGGTCCAGATAATTTGCTGGCTGCATTCAGTGCTTTCTGGATCCAGATAAATAACCATTTGAAAGGGGCAATCTGACTGTATTAGCTACTCTACCAGTAATGACCTGCATTGTGGAAAGATCGTTTTCAACAATGAAGAGAGTGAAAAGTGTATCTAGAAGTTTGATGACAGACCAAAGACTTAGTGGACTAGCAATGATTTCCATCCATCGGGAAATTGCTATCAAACCAGAAAAAGTAATTGACAAAATGGCCAGGGAGAAGAAAAGAAGACGGTTGCTGTAAAGTAAAAAAATAAGTCAAAAAGTTTTCTAAACATTTTGTTAATGGAAGTAAATAAATAACATTTATTATTTAAACTGTTATGTTTATTCATATCATGATCTAATCACCATGCTCAATATATCCCATATGCATGGGGATATCGGGATAACGATACAAAAGGTTTGCTAGCATAGATCCTCTTTCACTCAGACTCAGCCCCCCAAAATAATCAAAATCCTGGCTACGGGCCTGGTTGTGGGTTTTGGGGTCCTTTGGGATCCCGGGTTTCGACAACAAAAGCACATAATTTAGGTCACCCACGAGGATATAGATCGAATCTAAATAGTAATGTAACAGGAATATAGCCATTCTTTTCTCACTCCAAATGCATTTGATTTAGAACTGCCACAAACTGAGCTATAGAGCTGTGTGGTCTTACAAAAATATTTTTTGCATTAGATATAAAAGATATTTTGGAAGATGTTTATCCTTAATGTGTACAAAGTCTTTGCACACACCCTTCACTCTCCAGCCTCTAATACCTACATCTAGAGAAAGTTTTGTCCTGAAACTGGAATACCTAGAGCTCTCTAAATGGGAATAGCTTCCAAACAAAAATGCCAAAATATTATATAAGCACTTGTAATCCGTTAAAAAAATTGTTTCTCTCTTCTTGGGTCAAAAGCCTTCTTTTTAAAAGAAGTGCCATAAAGTGTCTGGGAATTAATTTGCATTTGGAGGACATTTTAGTGCTCCTATAAATCACAAACTGAATTATAAACACATAAGCCATTACTTCCTTTCTGCTGCAGAAGGCCATAAAAACCCGGGAAGGTGTCAAAAGTTAGAGGAGGTAGGGTGGGTTAGCAAGAATATTGTTGGATTACATTACTTTTATAACAAATCCTATTGGCAGTAGTTTCTGCTAGACATGTCTGGTAGTAGAAATCGATGGAGCGGAGGGCACCATGCCATCCAATTTTATTTCTTAACTTTGTTATGGATGATCCCTTTGTGGTATTTCTACGTAGTCATTTGTGCCTCATTTAATACAAGTAAGTCTCACATCAAAGAGCAACTTTCCCCAACGTTTCGCAGAAGGAAACCAGCAGAACATGTGTAACTGAGCAATACGTGAATGTGTTCAAGCGGATATGGCCAGACAAGAAGAGATCTCAAGTGACTGATGAGGAGGAATACCCGGAAGGACTATTCTCAGCAGGGGAGACCAGCAAAAGTTTATATATCATGCATCAACTAAAACATTAGGTAATACATAAATTACAATATAAATTGTTCTAAAATCAAATACATTTAGCAGACCTGCTCAGAATCATAGATCTGCTGTACAAAATCTGCTTATAACACCCATCTTGCCCAATTGTACATGATAGATGAGATCCAATCCCAGTTTCCTCATGCAACCAATTATAGCTCACCAGATAAACATACTTCACAGGGCATTGATCTTTTGTGGATTTTGAATTTTGTTTTGATGCATGGCCAACAAAGCTTCCCCTGAATTTGAAGCTACTGCATTTTGGCACAGCAGGGGAATCCTAAACAAGAGGGAACTCTGAACTAGGACTGAACTCTGAGATTTCTACCGCCAGGAAAGGTAAGACTTTCTCTTTCAGTATAGAATTGGCTGAGTTTTATCTATACAGCACCTAAAGTTTTTCCAGATGTAGAAGTGTGGACTTTTTGAGATATCCAATGCGCTCTGCCTGAGAAAGGATCTGGAGACTTCACAAAAGCAGAGGATCATCCTGGATCCCGAGAAGAAACACTTTACCTCTGCAGAAGGTGTTATAGTTTACTGCCCTTTGCCTCCTTGACCACTACCAAGCAAAAAGGTGGGAGTAACCTCTGCCAGTATGGGAACCCTCAACTGAACCATAGCAACATCTATGAAAAAATGTGGTCCTTAGGCTGAAACACCATCATTTCTCTTATGTTTGCATGAAGATAAATCCAGTAGAGCTTGGTAAACTTGCATCATGTTGTTTGTGCATTTTGGTTGCCTGTTATATATAGTGTGTGTGTGTGTGTGTGTGTGTGTATATATATATATATATATATATATATAGTGTGTATATATATATATATAGTGTGTGTGTATATATGTATATGTATGTGTGTGTGTGTGTATGTGTATATATATATATATATATATATATCTGTATACCTTTATAAAACGGAATGTTTGTATGTGTGTATGCGGGTATGTGTGTGTGCGGAGGGCGGGAGGGCGGAAGGGCGGATATGTGGCAGCCACTTTCACAGGCCAGGAAGGATATGTGGCAGCATTATTTGCATAAACGACTCCCATTGGCCAGCCACGAACATTCCGAGACTCTAAAGTGCCAGAGGGAGGTAAGGAAAAGCCCTGAGGCAGCATCCCAACATCCCAAATCTCAAAGGTGCCAGACAGAGTTCTTTACACAAAGGCTTCCTTCAGCTGATTTTACAAACTAGGCCTCAGCCTGTATTGACAGTAAGGCTTCCTCAACTTGATTTTCGATACTAGGCCTCAGCTTGAATTCACAGTAAGGCTTCCTCAACTTGATTCTCCTGACTAGGCCTCAGCCTGAATTGACAGAAAGGCTTACTTAACTTTATTTTCCTGACTAAGCCCCCAAACATGACAGAACAAGATTACAGTTGGTACACAGACCCCCCCCCCCCCCAAGACCCACTCTACATTCTGGTGCAGTTTGAAGGACTTGCAGTACCTTCACTCACTTACTCTGACCAGCACGGGTGACGGACCTGGACCAAACTTGGCACACATAACCCCCATGATGCCCTTTACGTCCTGGTGCAGTTTGAGAAAGATGAACCACGGATTATGGGATTTGTAGTACTTCAAAGCGCTTTGCTTCCCAGAGACCACTGTGGCCCACAACAAAGACCGATAAATATCAAACTTGGCACACAGAGCCCCCATAACCCACTCTATGTCCTGGTGCAGTTTGGAGAAGAGAAGAGCATGGATGATGGGGCTTGAAGTACCTCCACTCACTCTATGTCCTGGTGCAGTTTGGAGAAGAGCAGAGCATGGATGATAGGGCTTGAAGTACCTCCACTCACTTCCTGAGACCGCTGCGACCCTCATCCTATGACTGATCAAGACCAAACTTGGCACACAGAGCTCCCATTACCTACACTACATGCTGGTACAGCTTCGAGTAGGATGGACCATGGATGATGGTACTTGAAGTACCTCCACTCCCTGAGACCACAGCGACACTCATCCAATTACCAATAAAGACAAAACTTGGCAAAGAGTGCCCCCATGGCCAACTCAACATTCTGGTGCAGTTTGTGGGAGGATGGATTATGGATGATGGGGCTTGCAGTACCTTTACTCACTTCCTGAGACCGCTGCGACTCTCATCCAGTGACCGATCAAGACCAAACTTGGCACATAGAGCCCCCATGACCCACTTTACACCCTGGTGCAGTTTTCAGGAGGATGGACCACGGATGATGGGACTTGAAGTACCTCCACTCACTTCCTGAGACTGCTGCGACCCTCATTCAATGACTGTTCAAGACCACATTTGCCACACAGAACCCCCTACATCCTGGTGCAATTTGGAGGAGGATGGACCATGGATTATGGTCCATGGTCCATAATCCTTCACTCACTTCCCAAAACCACTGCAAGCCAAATGAACAACTGATACGGACCAACCTTGGCACACAATGCCTTCCTCAAATAACCCGGGCACCGCCGGGTCCTCAGCTGAAGTTTGGAGGGGGACAGAACATGGATGATGGGTCTTGCAGTACCTTCCCTCACTTTCCAAGACTGCTACAAACCTAATCCTATGATTGATCAACACCAAACTTGCCACACAGAGCCCACATGACCCACTCTACATCCTGGTGCAGTTTGGAGGAGGGTGGACCATGGATGATGGGACTTTAAGTACCTCTACTCACTTCCCAAGTCTGCTGCGACCCTCATCCAATTACTGATTGAGACCAAACTTGGCACACAGAACCCCCATGACTGCCTTCACGTCCTGGTGAGGTTCGGGGGACGACTGACAATGGATGATGGAATTTGTAGTATTTTCACACCCCTGTTCCCACAGACCACTGCGGCCCCCAACAAACACCGATAAAGACCACACTTGCCACACAGAGCCCCAGTGACCCACTCCACATCCTACTGAAGTTTGGAGGGGGACAGAACATGGATGATGGGACTTGCAGTACCTTCCCTCACTTCCCAATCCTGCTACTAACCTATTCCAATGACTGATCAACACCAAATCTGGCACACAGAGCCCTCATGACCCACTCTACAGCCTGGTGCAGTTTACTGTGAGACGGACCACGGATGTTGGGACTTGAAGTACCTTCACTCACTTCCGAAAAACAATGCACCCCTCATCCATTCACCAATACAGACCAAACTTAGCACACAGAGCCCCCATGACCCAATCTACATCCTACTACACTTGGGGAGAGATGATGGGACTTGCACTACCTTCAGTAATTTCATGATACCACTGCAACTCCCAATAATGATGGATCAAGACCAAACTTGGCACACAGAGCCCCCATGACCCACTCTACATCCTGCTGCGCTTCTCAAATAACCCGGGCAGGGCCGGGTCCCCAAGCTAGTATATATATATATAAACAGGCAACCACTGAATACATTACAGGGTTGTTCTTGGAATAAAAATAGAGAGGAGGCAATCATGTGCAATACTTTTAGCTCCAGGAGATAAAATTGATTTAAACTAATTCATAAAGATACAGTTAGAAATAAACATTGTTAAAAAGAAATATATGCACTGTGATAGCTTTTTATAATCCTGCACACTGAATTCATTGGGACTTACTTCTGAAATGATATGCTTTTGGCATGTGCAATTCGGCTAGAGGGCGATCCATTTTTTTGTGTCCAAATTTCATTGGGTACCCGGACCCGTTTCTGGGAGCCCCCAAAAATTGGCTAAAAAGAAATATCTGTTTTTGACTAGGCAGCCAAAAATCCAGGAAGATCCATTCAATTGGTGGCAATGGGGAACTTACAAGGCACCCCTTTCCATTCTTGGGATCCTTTCCTTTTTTTCCTTCTAAGGGGGCCTGGGTTTGAGGAACGAGGTTAAGGAAGCACCCTTCCTGGGCTCCTTTCCTTTCTTCTTTTCAAGGGAGTCTGGGTTTGAGGAATAGGGTTAAGGAAGCATGTGCCACATACTCCCAAATAGAAGGGAAGAAGCTGTGCTCAGCAGCCATGTGGGTCATTTTGGGTGAAAAAAAAATGGCGGCTGAGCCATCTGGAGAAGCCTAACAAGCTGAAGAATCCAAAGGAAAATGGCTAAAACAGATCTATGTACAAGTCTAATATGCATATACTTATTATTAATGTAAAGTGAACATTGATCTGCAGAAAAAGACAAGTCTTAGGACTTCATCCCAGGAGGTAAATAAAGTGTCTGGGGTTGTTGGTTTTCCCTTAAGTTTCGCAATGCCCAGTTTTGAATTTAAATGGATGATTTTCTTACCTCCATCACTTGGTTTCTCTCTTCGATTTTTTTCTAATTATCCATTTGCCTTCTCATCACATGGGAGGCATATTTCTCCTCCCACTGTCTCCTCCCCAATTTTCTTTGGATATTACCGTTTCTCTTCGTAAGTGCAGATAACTCTCAATTCAAAAGATATGTCTATAAATTACCATTTCTTCCTTCCAATACTACTCATCTTGGCTCCTCCCTCTATGATGATGTCATTGTTATGTTTACAATCTGTGATGTCCCAGCCTAGCAGTGTGATGCCCCAGCCTAGTGGTCAGAGACAGGCACCAGTGGTGCCAGTGGATCAGGGCCTGGATGGGGAGGATGAATGGCCAGATGGGGACATGTCTGCAACTAGGGATTTGTCTTGGGATAATGACTGGCTGCATGGAGGATTTTGATAGAAGGGCCAGTATTAGATCCTCTCGGAGAGATTGGAATTTGCGAAGGGGGATTCAGTGGTCCCACAGAAAATAGATTCCTTTAACAGACTGGCCCAGGGAAGATCTCACTAGAACTGAAGCTACGTTTGGCTTGGATTGTTCATGCTCAAGTTCTCCGTTTCAAGTAGGCTGCAGGAGCGGGTTTGCCCTGCCGAGCCACGTTCCCCCACAGTTTGCCTTGGACTCTAAGTTCCTGTTCCGGCCGCCTTCATTTTGGATTGCTTTCCTTGGGATTAACTCCAGTTTAAGAACTTTACAAGTTTTGTCTTTGGACTTACTTTTGCATTTAATTCTTTCATTCTTTGGACTCTTCTCATTCTAAATAAAAGTATTCTTACCGAGTTGCTTGTGTGTGTGATCTAGGGGGTACATTCCAGGTCTGAGGTGCAACACAAGCGGGCAAGGGGGAATTCCCATCCCATGTTAAATTGAGTGTTTTTACACCTCTTAATGTATGGAATTGAAAAAGAAGTCTATTAAAAACTACATTTCCCAGAATTCTGCAGGAGCAAACTGGATGATGTGCACATCTGAATATCTTAGTATAAATATAAGCAGTTTCTCATGTTCGTGCATAAGGTCCAGTACATAATGAAGTGATTTTTTTAAATAAAAAAAACTTCAGTGGGATTTTTCTCTTCTCCCAAGTGTTAATTCAACCCCTGTTTAAGATTATAAAATGTAAAAGAAAGAGCTCTGGAGTTCAATATTTATCATGACACAGAATACACTGTAAATACTGAACTATCCAAACACTATCTGATTGTTTCAGATTCCTCTCTGCAGTTAGGCTTGAAGAAGACTGCTCTCCTTTTTTTGGGGGGGTACCAAAGTGGAAAAAATTGCTAAAACCCTGATAAACTTTATGGAATAGAGTAGTGGAAGTGGCCCAAATTGTTTTCTCCTTTTCTGTTGTCAAGGTCTGATTTTAGTTCCTATCTCGGAACTAGCAAATAACAAGCAAACACATGCTTTCCAAGATAAACGTTCTTGGATGCTAATTCCAGTTGAATGCACAGTATGTACTTGGGGGGAAGTATGGAGAGAATATGTTTAACTCCTATGGGAAACAGTTGAAAGAGCTGCACATGTCTAGCCAGTGAAGAGAAAAGAAAATTACAGAGAGACATGAAAGTTGCCTTTAGATACCTCAAGGGTTCTGACGCATAAAAGTTGGAGCGGAGCTCTTTCCTGTTACTCCCAAGGGTGGAAACCATGGGCACGTTTTCCTCATAGGAATTGCTGCTCAACAGGAGACCAGATTGCCTCAGGTAGAGATGGGTTCTCCTTTGCTGGAAGAAATTCAAGCAATGGTTGGGCAGCCGTCTGTCAGTAATGCTGTAGTTGCAGCCCACATGATGGAGCATGCTCCAAACATAGGGGCTGCAAAAGGACTGTGTGGGTCGTTTCCATTTCTGAGATTCTAGCCGTATAGGGGGTGAAGAAGTCTACATTTGTTTTGTTTCCTTTCTAAAAGTTTACGTTTGTAAGCCTGTAAAGTTCACCTTCAACAATAGGACAGTTGGGCTAGAAAAATGAAACTTAATCTGCAGGTAAAAGGGCATATAATACATCATGCTTTTATTACTCATAGTTCTAAAAGCTTTTAGTGGCAAATTCTACTGAATTTGCCAAACTGCATTCCTCTGATGAAAGGATTTGTGGCTCCCTTGCCACTTTCTTGTTCAGAGAAACTGATGAATGTTCAATATTTCATAGCTGAAATTTCATAAACACAGTTCAAATGTCACAATAATCTCTAGACAAGTTTCTTTTTAAAGTTCAGCAGGTTATCATTTTACTCTTGCCTGCTCGATGGTTGTTTTGGTGCAATGACTTTCAGGGAATTAACTCTTGACTAGAAGAATTAGTCAGGCAATGTTAGCAATGAAATTAAATACGGTGTCCTTTTTTCGAGACCAGGCTCCCATTTAGGTGATCAGGACTCTAACTTCCAAGTTGTGCTTGTTGTCACAGGCTTCCAAATTGAATCTTATAGCCTGTTCTATAGTTTCTTTGAAATATTTATTCAGATGATGTTTGGCATTGTTTTCCTCATAGTTAAGAGTGTATGACTCAGTAGGTTTCCATGGCTGTGAAGTGAGACTATTCTGAAGATGTTTCTGCGTAGAAAATTTATTTATTTATTTACTTTATTTATATTCCACTCTTCTCACCCCGAAGGGGACTCAGAGCGGATTGCAGGTACACATACTTAGCAGACAATCCCTGCCGTTTTCCACATACAACATATAGACGAACAGAGGCAAACTCTGGCCACCAAGGGGAGCTGACACCCTCCTCATCTCTCAGCATTCCCAGCGTCCCTTGTTCTTCCTTCCGCATTCCTCAGCGTTCCTGGAGTTCTTTAATGGCCTCATAATTCAGTCAAAATTTGCCTCCCCACTTAATGTGGTACCTTTATCGCCTACTTGACAGATGCAACTGTCTTTCGGGCTGCAAAGGTCGACAGCAGGCTACACTTAAAGGTCGAGCACCCACCTTGATCCAGGCAGGCCTCAAACTCATGACCTACTGGTCAGAGAGATCTTATGCAGCTGACACTTAGCCAGCTGCGCCACATTCCCGGTACATAAGGTTAATAACGACATCTGCATTTAAAGTTCTTCAAAGTACAATTGGCCTCCATATTCACTGGGATTAGGGATACACAGCTAAAGTGGACAAACCATGACTAAAATGACATTATGTTATCCAAGAGAACACCTCTTTTAGGAAAGTCCAAATTTTCTACTGCGTCTATGACAAACTTTTACCAGAAGTTGACCATAGCATCATGAGGGAGAAATAACAAGAATGGGAAATAGACAATTGAGCTAGAATATTCAATGAAACGAAAGAAAATTTGTATGGGGAGGACGTGGAGGAAATAACTCAGCTGGCAATCATCAGCTGCCCATCCTCATCCAAGTTCTTTCACAATTTGCTACTAGTACAGTTACATTATTCTTTAAAATGTTTGTGCTTCAAAGGACACATCAATCAGATCTAGAATCTAAGGAACTATAGAAATTAGACTCACTCTATCAGTTTAGATTCTATTATCAGGAAAACATCTGTGGCCAATAACAAAGTCCTTTGCAAGCTAGACACTGGGCCTCCAAACACTGAATAGTCAATTACACAAATTCATCCAAGACATGCAATTCTTCCATTTACTTTTTGAATAAAATTGTTCTTACAAGTCAAGTACATATTTGTACATATGATTCATACAGTGACTATGTTCCAAAGATGAAATTGTGCCCCACATCACTTGAAAGAGATTAACACATTAGGCAGTTTCTGGAGAAGATGTATGGTCTAGTAGTGAATAGGAACCAGAAGTCCTATAGATCAAATCCGTTAGTACAGCAAAGATTTGTAAAAGTGGGTGTGAGTATGTGCTTCTGCTGCCTACAGAAAACTTCTGGGCCTGGTTTATTATGCAAGGAGATGGTTAAAACGGGACCCTGTGGAAAGGGAGGTTGCTCGAGTGGTGTAATAAGTTGCCAAAGCTTTAAAATGCATTCAACAAAACGTCAGCTAAACTTAAGAGAAGTTGTGCTATAGGTTCCACTGGAAGTCTAAAGATATAGAGGCTATGTTACTTTTGTGGTCTGAGGGTATACTTGACAGGAACTTCTATATTCACACCACAGTTTACAGACAATATTATACTGAAAAGAGACACAGGAGCTCAACTAATTGACAATTTGCCTCTTTTCGTGTGCTGAAAGGGGGAGGTTTTGCCAAGCCTATTTCAAATTCTTGATTACAGACTTGTGGGGAGGGGTCACCCCTCTTTAATTTGCATTAAAAGTAATTTAGGCCCTGACTTAGGTCTTATTAGGAAAATAGTCATTGTTTGGTTTGGGATTTTATGAATGATCCCATTAGAAAATGCACAAAGATGTGGGTGGACTACAATTCCCATTATCCAGGGTAAATTTCTCCCAAACCCCTTCAGTATTTAAAGTTCACTATGCTGGGTATGTGTGCCAAGTTTGGTCCAGATCTGTTGTTGGCGGGAGTCACGGGGCTCTCTGGATGTGGAAACCATCTTGGAATACACATACAAACATATATACATTACATACGTACATAACCTGCAATGTCATTGGAAGGAGGGCCTTTGATGGCTCCTCAGTGGTAGTGGTCATAGTTGTTCATGGAAGTGGGAGCTTGTCTGTGGAAGTGGGAGTCCCAGCCACATACATACATACATAAGATATAGATACAGGTTTATAGATATAGATAAAGCTTCATGATCAAGCCTCATACTCTTTATGTAAGAGTCAAGCAAGAGCCAACCAAACTGCATAAGTGAACTAGGTGATTGCCTAGGTTACCATATTCTAATACAGGGATAGACAAATGTGCACTTCAGTTTTCATTATCCTTTGGGAAAGATTTGGAGGGATGCATCTGGCTATCCCTGTTTTAATAAGTGCCAAATAGATGTGTGTCAGTCATTAGATGGCACACTTGCAGTGCCAGCAGTGAGAAAACAGCTTAAAGTGGAGGATCCAACATATTACACTGATATTTAGAGTTAAACAAGGCCACATTTTTAATAAGGTTACAACTGTACAGGTTGGTACAGCATGAAGCACTGATTCCAATATCAGAGACTTGATTGAATGGCACAACTGCATGCAATAAACCCAATAAACCCATGCAATGTGGAATTATGTGGAATTTGTCTTATAGTTTTACTGGTTTTATGCTCCTTGTTGTAGTTCGATACACTGTAAACCGACCTGAGCCAATAGGAAAGGACGGTATACCAATCGAAATAATAAATAAATAAACCCAGGATGCAATACCATGGAGAGTAACAGATTGGAAAGCCACTTGGGCACACTGCCACTGTGTAATTTCAGGCCATCTGATGATGAGACAGGGTTTGCCCTCAAGATGGTCATGACCTATTATGTCTCGAACTCCCAAATCTCTTAACAGCCCCAAAGCCAAATCTAGCCTCATGCTACAACACCATGAGAAAAGACTACCAAGCAGCCTCCACCTGTAAACCCTTCTCAGAAGCAACTGCATTCAAGGTTGAAAACAAGTTCCATGAAACTGGGTATCTTGCCCAATGAAGTCCATCTGACCAATATAAAGCATCCGTGAAGAACATGATGTCAGGGAGTTGTATAAGGCATCCACCCCCTACAGCAACAAAGCCACCCCCCTTTGCTGACCTTGCATCTTGCTACAGTCTTTGTAGGGTCATTCTCTCCCCTCTGTTTTAGCAACAATGCTCAAGCAAATCTGACCACAACAGTGTGGTTTGCCTAAATTGGGTTTGCAGAGTCTCCAAGTCTCATTTAGCTGCCAACATTAATTCTAGACTTTTTGTGGATGCCAAGTTATTTTCTCCAAGCTGTATAATCAGTGCATCTGGAGAGTCAGATCTTTCAACTTGATGGAAAATAATAGGTAACAACGAGTCCCATAGCATTCCTCAATGTGGGCCTCTAAAGTGACCTCAGTGTGGTCCTCCAAAAATGGGTATCTCCCCCAACCATAGGAAGTGACGCATCTCATAGGCAAATATGCTGCGATCTATAAATCTAAACATATTTCTGTTGCCCTACAAGACTTGGAAAAAGCAAAATTTATTTGGATATTCCTAAATTCAGCTATATGTATGTATTGTATCATGCTGACTTCCACTGCCCAATAGCCTTTATCTTGCCTCTGCATATCCTTACATATCCCTGCTGCTGCTGTAGTTGCCCCAAAGCTGAAGGAATGTCTATCCCCCAATTTAGTTAGCCACCTTAAATACCTCAATCAACTTCACAGTACTGCTACAAGTTGGTAACTGGCAAACAAAAATTCATCTGAGTGCCAAAGACAGAGGAACTGGGACACTTAGGATATAAACCAAAGTAATTGACAAATGTCTAAACAAGACAAAAGAAGTTACCTACATAATTGAATGCCAGTCCTTTTTTGACATCCTGCAAAGGTCTCTATGGATACAATCCTGAATAGAATAATAGAATCAAGGATTGGAAGGGACTTCCTGCACCTTTAAGTTGAACCTGCTTCTCAGTGAGGGATCTCTAGCCTAAACATCCCCAGCTGTCTAGTCTTTTTTAAAAGGTATTCAGAGAAGGAAGCCTCTAGGCCAGCAGTTTTCAAAGTGCTGAGGGGCTCCACGCTTCCCTCCTTCTCCTCTAAGCTTTCCCTCCTCGTTCCTGCTCCTCTCCCCACCTGCCTTTCTACCTTTCCCTTAGCCCCTTTGCCACCAAAAGCCTTTCTCTCCCCCCACCTGCCACCAAAAGACTTTTTCTCTCACACCTTCCTAGCCACCCAGATCCTTTCCCCCTCGTCTTGCTTGTTTCCAAAAAACAATTTCCTCCCACTGCCCAAGGTGTGCTTTGATTGTACTTTTTCTGCATATCAGAAGGAGTTCGGACTAGATGGTCCCTTGGGTCTTCCATTGAAATACCATTAAGTTTATGTTGGTTAAAATTGTTCTTCATTTTTTATATTGTATTGTTCTTTTACTCCCTTTTTTGCATTACAAATGAGACGACAACGTGTGTATGCGCTGGGTTGTTGTGATGACGAGTGGTGGGTGGGGAGAAGGACAACCCGGAAGAGGCAAGTAGCAATGAATGGGAAATCCCAGGAACGGGAGATCCCGTCCTAAGCGTCCTTCTCTAAAGTTTTTCACTTGCCCAAGGCAGTCCTCAGAGGGGATCCGGGGCCAAGACGAAGGGGTGCAGGGATTTAGGAAGGGTTGGATTCCATCCATCTGCCACTGGCTTGGTCCTTCTTCATACAAGAGCTCAGTGGTTAGCTGAAATACCATTAAGTTTATGTTGGTTAAAATTGTTCTTCATTTTTCATATTGTATTGTTCTTTTACTCCCTTTTTTGCATTACAAATGAGACATGCACAGTGTGCATAGGAATTTGTTCATTTTTTCCCCAATTAGTCCACACAAACACTTTCCATCCATCTGCCACTGGCTTGGTCCATCTATCAAATTTTAAAATGTAATGTATCAAAAAGTTTACTCATGCCAAAAAGTTCTTTCAAAAAAGTTTACTCATGCCAAAAAGATCTTTCACAATTTGCTACTAGTACAGTTACATTATTCTTTAAAAATTTTGTGCCTCAAAGGACACATCAATCCTTTGTAAATATTATAGACATAGAATATAATACAATCTTTATTTATTTATTGTATCATGAGTGAACCAAGGGTACACTTGCAATATATTTTTTAATACACACACAAAGTTTAGGAACTTGGCGTTATATTAAATGTCCTTAGACCAGTAGCTGGCCACTTGGAGTGCCTCTGGTGTTGCTATAAGAAGGTCCTCCATTGTGCATGTGGCAGGGCTCAGGCTGCATTGCAGTAGGTGGTCTGTGGTTTGCTCTTCTCCACACTCGCATGTCATGGACTCCACTTTGTGGCCCCATTTCTTAAGGTTGGCTCTGCATTTCGTAGTGCCAGAGCGCAGTCTGTTCAACACCTTCCAAGTCACTCAGTCTTCTATATGCTCAATGTAATGTGATATATATACATACACACACACACACACACACATTTCTTGGGGCTCCACAAGAAACATTTGCTTCTAAAAGGGCTCCACAACTGAAAGTTTGAAAATGCCTGATCTAGAATATTAAAATCCTTTGGAATTCTGTCCCTCTCTTCCAATATGTTAGCAGCTTTTCCCAGGTTAGCATCATCTGCAAACATAATAAGGATTCCCTCCACTCTGTCCTCTAAATTATTAATAAAAATGTTAAATTGGGTTATGGAACTCACTTCCAGAGGAGGTTGTGACAGCTGTCAGCCTGGACAGCTTCAAGGCAGGATTAGACAGATTCATGGATACCAAGGGAATCAGTAGTTACTGAAATGGACCTCCAAGTGCCACCTCTGTGTTGATGGAGGCAGGCAGGATTTTCCCCGGGTACTGGTTGTGGGGGGTCGGGAGCAGGTGAGGGTTTTGCCCTCCTTTCTGCTAGAGATCCCTGTGTACAACTAGTGGGCCACTGTGTGACACAGAATGCTGGACTAGATGGGCTGAGGCCCGATTCAGCATGGCTCTTCTTCTGTTCTTATGTTCTAAAGAGTAATGACCCTAGGGCAGAAGCCTGAGGCACTCCACTCAGTCTCTCTTTTAAGTTTGATGCACAGCAATTGATGATTATTCTTTAAGCAAGGTTTCTCAGTCAATTGTGGATCCATCTTGTGGTGTTCCATCTATTCCACATTTAATTGATTTTGTAATCAAAATGTTATAGGGGATCTTATTAAATATTTTGCAGCTATGCTGCCCTAACCTGTCCATCAGACCCCAACACTCCCACAGATAAGTCTGGGGTCTTTTGCTTCTCTCATGAGCATAGGAGAGTTTACTATCATGCCTGGGATTTCCATTTCTCCAGAACACCTCTAGGCAGATTCCTTAATATTGTCAGGTATCCCAGCCATCTGTTTGTTGCAAATGAAAGTCTAATTATCTTTCAAATAGTAGTTTATTTGTTAACAAACAGCAGGATCTGTCTACCCGTAACATTACTTATTAGAATTGATGATTTCTACATAATCATCCTTATAAAATACTGATATTGTACTATGCTAATGTATGTATATATTGTAAGCCATTCTGAGTCCCCTTCGGGGTGAGAAGGGCAGCATATAAATGTCGTAAATAAATAAATGGTCTTGCATGCTCAATTGTTCAAAGATGCACCAATCATATCTTCAGACTTTTGTACGACTGCGAGAAAGCTGTAGTTTCCCAGTTACATCAAACTTGGGCATAAAGAGACTTCTATTACTTCCTCCATTCCCTGATTTCCCTTTGATTGTCCCAGACAAATGGTGTTCTATAAACCTTGTATGTTTCCATATAGTATATACAACAATTGTATGTCCCATATTGACCTCTAAGGCATGACTTCAAAGGAGTCATGACATTATGTTCCCACACAATCACAGAAACTTTTTTATCACCTGTCATATTTAGGCTTACTTGGTGTGAAAAGCCTTAATTAGCATGGGTGCCTTAATATCATTAGAGTTCACCCATTCACACTAATTGAAAGGAATCTATGTATATAATAAAAGTCAGTGTTTGCGGGCGGTGGGTGGGTGGTGCGACCGAGCGAATATGTGCCAGCGTTTCGATTGGCTGCAACTGTGGGATTATTTGCATAAATGGCTGTGACGGGCCAGCCTCCCAACATTCGAACACAGCACAGAGAGGAAAGGAAAGGACCTGAGGCAGGCATCAATGGCTGGAGCTGAAGTTAGCCAGTTGACAGTTTTTTCTGTTGAAAATGGAATGTTCAGTACCTTCACCCAATACACTTCTAAGGTGACCCAGAGGGAAAGCAAAAGGCCTCAGGCAGTCAGCCACTGCGGCCCACAGCAATGACCAAACATGGCAAACAAGGGACCAATGGCCCACTTCACAACCTGGTGTGGTTTAGGGCTGGATGGGCCACGAATGATGGGATTTGCAGTACCTTCACCTCATTCACTTCCCAAACAACACTGCAGCCCCTATAAATCACAGACCACGCCCAAAATTGACAACAAGGCTTCCTTAACTTGATTTTCCTGACTAGGCCCCCAACAATGACAGAACAAGACCAAACTTGGCACACAGACCCCCCAAGATGCACCCTACATCCTGGTGCAGTTTGAGGAAGGATAGACCATGGATGATGGGACTTGCAGTACTTTAATTCACTTCCTTAGAGTACTGTGGCCCACACCAATGACGAACTATGGCACACAATGCCTTTCTCAAATAACCCGGGCACCACGGGGTCCCCAAGCTAGTATGTTATATTTAACAGCATATTGCAAAGTCTTGTGATGTAACATTGAGTCCAAAATCTCAGGCGCTTCAAAATGTTGATTCTCATACATTGTCAGTGGAGGTTTAATGGGTGCCACAGGCTGTCCTACGAAACAAGCTTTTGCAAACTGAATTGGACAATTGGGTGCCACTTTTTTAAAGTCTTAGGTAAGTCCAGTTCAGCAGTCATTTCATTTATCAGTCTTTTGACTTGAAAAGGTCCAATCCATTTTGCTGTTACTTTCTTGGCAAGCTGTCTACTAGGGGTGGTTGATCCATAAAAATATTGTTTCTAAACTCGGGGGGGGGGGGATTTCCGTTGGTGGGTCATTACAGAAAGTGTTCTGAAAAATGTTAAATAAATTTTGTAATTGAAACGTAATTAATAACAAATTTTCGTTATTAGGTCATTACTGCTTCAGCGCATGCGCAAAGCTCTCCACTCTGCCCTCCCTCCCCCCCAGCTCAGAAGCATCGCGGATTAAATTTAATCCGAGATGCCTCTCAGCTGGCAGGGCAGGGGGGAAGAATGGAGGGCAAACTCTCCACTCTTCCCTCCCTCCCCCAGCTCAGAAGTATCACGGGTTAATAGCGACCTAATAACATGCCCTTTACGGAAATGACGATCATGGCTTCAATTTTGAAACGTCACTTCCGGGTTGGACGTCAAGGGTCGATATAGGGTCAAAATAATTTTAAATATGAAAAATTAACGGAAATCAAAGTATTACAGCCGGAGATATCCACCCCTACTGTTTACTTTTCAAATAGTTTGTGAACAGATACACCTTTCACCCAGGTTTAATGACCCAACCAGCAGTTCTGCATTTGTCTGCCTGTTTCTTATAAGAGTCTTTGATCTTTTCAAATGCCTTGATAATCACTGGTCAAACATCCTTGATCCATACTATTCATTCTGTCAGAGGCACGGAGTCAGATGTGATCATCTCAGGAGTCCGCAAAGCATGGAGATTTTGACCATACACAATTTCAAATGACGGGTGCTTGGTGCTTGTATGTACAGAGTTATTGTAGACCATTTCTGCAAATGGCAATAAATCAATCCAGTCATCCTGCTGAAAATTAAAATAACACCACAAATATTATTCCAAAATCTGATTAACCCGGTCCAAGCTGAGGGTGGTAGGTAGGAAGCAATGCTATAGTTTCCTGCTAAGATTAATAAATGATGCCAGTCCTAAATCCTCCCTGTCCCACCCACCCTACCCCTCACACCTGGAAGTAGCAGTTAGTTATATCATGAAATAAGCGGCACTTTTGCTACCATAGTAATTGAGGGTGTGACAGTACTGAAAGCTGAGAAATATGGAAGGAACTTCCTGCATCTCAAATCTTTTTTTGCAAATTATACATTTTCACAAGGCAACAGGGAAAGAGCTACTCATATTCTAATTGTCTTAATTTTTAGAGCAACTGGATCGCCTTGGAAGTAAATCAAACCAAAATTACCTTTAAAAAATAAACTAATTAAAATACTTCTTTGCAGATTCCCACATTCTACTGAACAGAATTAGCAGAAAAAAGGCATTGCTGCTGGAAAAATACATCACGCTGCAATTGTAGGATATTATGCTGTCCCATCACATCCCCCTGCCTCAAACAGTGGGATTTGCAGCTTATTATATGTTATAATAAAGGTTTTCCTGTTATGACATAGGGTCATTGTTCCACAGGTGGAATAGATTGTTGGGTCACTGGAAATAGCAATGCCAAATGAGGGGAAAGGGGATGGGAGGGACTAGTAAAGGTGAGGAGAGTGAGGAGAAACCACATGGGCCATCCAGTCCAACCCCCTGTAATGCAGGAAAAGCACAAAAGCACATTCCTGACAGATGGACATCCAGCCTCTGTTTAAAAGCTTCCAAGGAAGGAGCTTCCACCACACTCCAAGGCAGTGAGTTGAACACCTCTTAGGACCAGGAAATTCTTCCTAATGTTTAGGTGACATCCCCTTTCCTGTAATTTGAACCCATAGCTCTGAGTTGCTTGCTTCATTTTTCCTTATGACATCGTTTCAAATATTTATGCATGATGATCATGTATCCTCTCAACCTTCTCTTTTGCAAGCGAAACAGACCCAGCTCTTTAAGCCGCTACTCAGAGGGATTCATGGTCTCCAGACCTTTGATCATTTTAGTCGCTCTCCTCTGGACACGTTCACAGCTTGTCAATATCTCTCTTAAATTGTGATACCCAGAATGCATCACCATCCACAATAACATCACCCACACCACAGTCATCATGGTTGGAGAAAACACACAGGCACATGTCATCACATCAGTCTGGGTTTTTTTAAACTGTGAGTTTTATTGCATCACTGTGATTTTGATCTTGTGAAATAATGCTTCACAAATAGGAACAAATCAAGACAAGGAATTCATAGTTTGGATCACCAGCAAGAAAATATGATGTCCCACGTAGAAAGAAACATCTTTTGTGATAATTTGATTTCCCCCCAGAAACAAGTTGGCAGTTAGGTGACTTCTTAGGGAATTGGTCTTACATGTTCTGCAGGAATAATAGACCTACATTATATTGGTTCTCAATTCCAAGTTTTTGAAACAAGCTTTCTTGTGCAGAGTGCTTTATAATAGTCTATAAGGGAGATTTCCATGTGTTCTAGGAGGATCATATAGTTAATGTTTCAGTAGAAGTAGGCCCATATCCAGAATATCCCAACTATTGGTCTACTTTTTCAAGAGACACGTGGCCGCACTGAGAATTGGTGCTGTCTGGTCAGAGCTTCAGTTTATGAACCCATGTGCAGTATAATAGCAGTTCTGAGTAAATTGAAAATTTGAACCTGGTGGACTCTTCTAACAGATTTAAGCAGATGTGGAAAACATGGTATCCAATATGAAATAGACATCTTTCAGATTAAATAGGTCAAGAGCATTCACTGCATGAGAATTGTTTACTACTACACTTGATGTTTTTGGATGTAGATGTGCTACTTATACTTCTGTACAGTTGGCCTTCCATATCCACATGTTCCACATTTCTGGTTTCAGCCACCAACAGTTTGAAAATATTTTTAAAATCCAAAATGCAAACTTTGATTTTGCCATTTTACTACACCATATAGAGGGGTTTGAGCATCTATGGATTTTGGGATCCTTGGGGGATTCTAGAACCAAAACCCAGCAGATACTAAGGACCCATTGTACCCACACATATATGCTCTGTTTACCTCTTTATAGGTAAACTGACATCACCCAATGTCAAATTTCTAGTTCAACAGATTTCCCGTAGGCTCACACTCTCCTTCATTCCTCAACCCTTCCCTCTTCCCCACTCACACTTGGCTTATATAAATCTTTCTGGTTTATTAAAACCATGGTTTGCTATGGGAAACTGAGTCCAGCATTCCCTACAAACCAAAACTCTTCATTTAAATAAATCCAGGTTGGAGCTCATTCCAAACCATAAAATTCTGACAGGCAGACATCATTCTGAGCAGGTTGATAAGCTGTTTTCATTCTTAAAAGTCATTTGGAGAATATAGACAATTTAGAGGCAATACTGAAAACTAAATATAGCACATTTTACTTCTCATTGTTTGCCTCATTACACTATTATGGGATTATATTCTGCTTTAACTACCATTGTAAAATTGTATGAAATTCTGGGATTTGAAGTTTATGGAGGAGAACTTCAAAATCTTAGCCATTTAAAGTGGAATAATAGCACTATAACTGTATAGTATGGCAGCAACTCAGATGCTTGCTTATTTTCTTCAGACATAAAGCCTGTTTTGCAAATCCTAATTTCTTTAGCACTTGTCTATTTTTTGTCTGATTGTTTGTTTTGATAATTAACATTTTTCCTGCTCAGTTGCTGGCTTTTAAACAGCCATGTTCCTAAAAGTTGATTTTTATGAAATAAATTTACCACTCATTCAAAAATCCCATCATTAAGAATCTGGTCTGTTTATGTTAATCTATAGCATTAGATGAAGTTATCAGACTTATAGTGATAGCTTCTAGGCCTGTGCTATCATGCTTCTAAATGTTTCTAAAGTACTTACAAAACTAAAATTCCTAGGGTGAAAACTAGATGGTGCTGGTACTTTGCTTCTATAGTGTTGCTAAAGTTCTGGTGGTGGACATTTCACACCAGAACTTTAGCAACACTATAGAAACAAAGTACCAGCGCCACCTAGTGTTCACCCTCAGAATTTTAGTTTTGTAAGTACTTTAGAAACATTAAGAAGCATGATAGCACAGGCCTAGCTTCCTTTAGCCAATGTAACTTTGAATAAATAGTGAAAGTAATCTTTATCCAGTTTATTTTTGAGCAGTCACCAAGTATCTGCAATTAAAAATGGCGTTGTAATTCATATTAAAAGAGATGTTTGTGTTGGCTTGCATAATATTGTTTGCTATATTTCAGTCAGTATATTTGGACTCCCAGTATATTTTGTCAGTTTTACATTTATTCAGTTTAGCTTTGTGTCTGGATCTGACTAAGGATGTTCTGGTTGATTGAGGGTAGCATTATGAGGCAGAAGTCAAGGTGGTCTTTCAATCACTGTTTGCTGTTTGGGTGAACAGATTATTCCACAAAAGTTCTCAGTTATGGATTTCACTATTCCTTCTTTTCTGGTTAAACTGAAGCATTATCCAACTATGCAAGAAGTGATATTAATTCACTTTGCTTTCAGTTTCACTACGTAGACACTGATGTGTCTATGCACCACAGATCTGCATTCGATCTCAGTGGATAGAAAATCTCCTAATGTGATTAGATCTCCTTTGCTGTACTGAAATGTTTACACCTTCAATGGCAAACTGGCATTTTCATCCTAACCATATTTAAATTGCACAAAGCCTCCATAGTGAAGGCTACTTGTTCTCAAAAAGGAAACAAGGAAAGCATGTTATATTTCTTCAAATACTATTAAAATGGGAAGGAAACATGTGCCAATACAGCCAACTCCATCGACAGAATGTATAGATCCAAACATTACAGTATTTAGTAGGCCTGGGCAATCATGGTTCTAAATGGTTCTAAAGTACTTACAGAACTAAAGTTCTGGTGGTGAAAACTAGGTGGCGCTGGTGCTTTGCTTCTATAGTGTTGCTAAAGTTCTGGTGGTGAACATTTCAGAACTCTAACAAAACTTTCAAAACTTCATTATTATTTCATTATTGGTGATTTTTAAGACAGAACCAATTAGGAACTACCATTTATAACGAAATTTTGAAAGTTTTGTTAGAGTTCTGAAATGTTCACCACCAGAAGATCTGCAAGAAATCTGGTAGATTTTCACCTGTGAAATCACCAAAACTTCAATACCTGCAATTTCAGTTTCCTTCCTCTTTTCCAATGTCATATAATCTGTTTCTCCTAAACAAATATATGTGGAATAGATTTTCACCCCAATTCCCTCTTATAAGCCTGGGGTATCTGTGGAATCCAGCTGGGGTGCTAAGGATGAGGCGAGGAGGCCAAGGGCCCTTGCTATGCTGGAAAGGTGGTTATTCATGATCTTCAGCTCTGCCAGAATGTCCCCTAAAGTGGCCGGTGCATGTTCAGTATCTGGGTCCTGAAAAGGAGGAGGCGAGCAAATAGATTCAGGGGGTTGCTGTTTGATGAATCCTGCTTGAACATTTTCAGCCTCACTAAGCGTAGGCAGATACGTTTCTCCACATCTCTTCATGCTCTCAGCTGGGCCAGTCCCTCTGGGTGGCTGTTCCTCCTCTTTTCCATTCTTCATAGTGGTCATCATAGATGCAAGGTGTGGTAGCCAGTCAATAAGATGGGGGGCATGGTTGGGTGAAATGGGTACACCTGCAGGGGAATAATTGTTCAAATGGGCAGCTGAAGCAGACACAGTAGATGGCATAGTGGAAGAAACCCCAGGTTGCAAGGATGAGGTGGAAGCTGATGGTAGATTCAGTGTGTCAGAAGCTGATGTTTGAGTTGGTACTGAAGGGTTCAGCGTCATGGTGCAGTTGGGCAGTGGTGGTGAAAAGATCGAGGTCACACATCCAAAAGGTGGGGATGGCGAGGGAGGTGCTGTCAGAGCTGTCGGATCTTCAGAAGATGATCGTGAGGCTGTGGCAGATGGAGTCTCTGGGGTACAAGGTTCTGAGTCTGCAAGAAAAATAACAGTAACTGTGTACTGTTAGTAAAGGAAACCAAACAGAAAGAGAAGAGATGGGATAGACAGTCAACTGGAAATACATTTTAGACCCCAAAGAACCGGCTATTTCAGGCCTGTATTCCTTTTAGAGCAAGATCATGTTCTCCTCTTCCCTTTCCTAAATACTATTCTCTTGCTTTGAACTGAGTGGGAGCATGGGATATCTGCATAAATGCCTGCTTGTTAAAAGAAAAAAATTAAAAGGGGAAAGAACTTCATCACACAAGGCAGACAAATGGGTATTGCAGCTGAACCATCACCACAGCAGATCCCTATTACACGATGTCATGTGCATCTGGATGCTGATCCTCCTCCCCTTGATTCTCCCATCCCTCACTATTGACAACTAAAACTTACCAATAGCTTCCAATCCTGCATCATTCCCATCACCTAACTCGGTGCCAGGGTCCCTTCTGCTTGTATGCTGGCATGCCAGCAGTAACGTAAAGTCAAGGGATGGAATTCTCTTCGTCTCTGCTTTCCCTCCCTATTCTCAAGCTTTCTCTTCTATGTTTATTTTATATTTATTTTAGTACTTCTGTTATTTGTAAGTATTGGAATAGTTGAACTGCATTAAAATAAAAATTAAGGAACAGTGGTACTATGGGAAAGTGAGAGTGCAAGGATGTGCACAAGGATGATTGTAGGACCACAAATTGGAAAATTGACGCAATTACAGCAATGAAGAGAGGTGAAATACTGAAGGTGCTCAATACAGTATGTATCTGCCTACCACTAAGACATGACTCCGCCCAAACAGAATTGTAACGCCAACGAACATTCAGGAGTTGGAAGACGAGAACTCTGTGTCTTAGGTGCTACATTAGGAAACTTCGTCCTTGGTTGATTTTTTTTTTTTGGAAAATATGTAATAAACACCTTATGTCACTAGTTACTTGAATTCAAATTGCTTGTTGCCATATTGTGCAGATCTTGTGTAGTTTAAGAATTTAATAGCAATTGTAACAAATGGTATCAAATTGTGTCTGTATTATATTTTAAAGATAAGAAACCTGATGATTTCCAATGATTTTTTTCAATCACGAAATCCAATGATTTCCAATGCACCGAGAAGTGGCACAGCTGACTAAGTGTCAGCTGCATAAGATCTCTCTGACCAGTATGTCATGAGTTCGAGGCCTGTCCGGGTCGAGGTGGGTGCTCGACCTTAAGTGTAGCCTGCTGTCAACCTGTGCAGCCTGAAAGACAGTTCATTTGTCAAGTAGGAGATAAAGGTACCACATTAAGTGGGGAGGCAAATTTTGACTGATTTATGAAGCCATAAAGAATTCCAGGAATCGCTGAGGATTGCGGAAAGGGATGCTGGAAAACGCTGAGAGAGATGAGGAGTGTGTCAGCTCCCCCTGGTGGCCGGAAGTTTGCCTCTGTTTGTCTATGTTCGTCTATATATGTCTAAATATGTCTAAATATGTTGAACTGCAGGGATTGTCTGTAAATACTGTAATCCGCTCTGAGTCCCCTGATTATTTTTCAATTACGAAATCCAATGATTTCACTTGCTAATACACATTTTGATGCCTCAAATGTGAGCCATGTTTCTGGTCATATTTAAATTGCTGATTCCAAAAATGGCACCATAGCTCTAGTTTTTGAGATACAGATGCCATCTACCAGTCACCATCTGCTCACCCACAGAAAATCATGATAACCATATTTAAGAAACTAGAGTGGAAGCGATCTATCCAATACAGTTTTCTGAATCAGTGCCCCAAATAATTGCAGGAACAGGCTTGAAAACCAAGACACCAATTTTTTGGGTTGGGCTAAGTTTCTTTCCATAACAGGAAGCAAGCAGATATAAAATAATATTCCTCACTCTTGTGTGAGACAACTTTGGGGTTGGGGGGAGCTAACAGGCAGAGTTGTAATTTATCCAAAAGCCAACTGAGAAGCAACTGAGAAATAAGGTGGAAAGGAACACTTTAAGTGCCAAATAATAAGGCAAAATACAACCAGCAAATCCCCTCTATTGGCATTCCATCTAGTATTATGGCAATCTCTTGTCGGATCCCAGGGTGAAAAAGACCAACGATAAAAGACTAAAAGACAAAAATTAAAGAAGTGAGTTATGATCCACTACTTATTCTGTCTTAATTTTTCTTTGGAAGTTCCCTCCCCTACACACAAATACACATTCCTGTAATGCAAGGGAAATTTGGGCTTGCGATTCTTGTTTCCCTCATAAGGTCTAAATTAGTCTCCACACATTTAAAATTGCATTTGAATTAGTCACAAGAATGCTGTAGAACGTGTGTCTTTTTCCTCCTTCAATCCCTACCCTTCACTGCAGTCTATCCAAGGTGCCGAGGAATCCTCGTAGATGAAGATGTTACAGCTGGTTAGAAAGGCAATCTTTTTCTGATTAGTGTGAGCAAGGTGAGCTACTTATGGAAAGAGATTACAACTCAAGACAAGATACCTCCATACAATCCTCTCTGAATTACACCCTCAGGCATACATCAGCCCACCACAGAGAATTGTTGGATGACCTAAGGAAATCTTTCCTAGATGGATAGAGCAAAAATCAAATTGCATTTAAAAAGATGAAACATGAACCAAGCAACTGATTTGACTCAGCATGCTGAACGAGATGGAAAAGAGTCGTATATTTCCAGTTACTGCCTGAAATCTAACCATTATTTGTACCTATTTGAAAAAACAGTGGAAACCTTTATTCAATATCTCTGAAAGAAGAAACAATGATTCAGCATGCTAATGTTTTAGGGATGGTTATTAATTGCTGAAAAGCCACTGTACAACGGGAGACATCTGAAAGGCCCATAGGGCTAAGATCAAACTGAAAAAATTAGAAAGAAAGAAAGTACAGAACTTAGATTTAGTGTTCCATTTTTTCTCTCAAAAAAATAATAATAGAAGCATCTAGTCTCCAAAAAGGAGAAAGAGTGGTTTGTGAAAGATGGGAGTGAGACTGTGATTGCTCATATAGTCTAGGTCTGGGTTTGCCTTTTGGTTTGTGGGAAACCTATTACTGTCTGGAACTCGGACTCATAGTCAGATATCAGCCCACTAACTGGTTGATTAGTGAGCAATGCCATGCACGTTACACTATTCAAATAAGACCTTAAATCAGAGTTAAAGAATGTGAGTAAAGGCAGGCACACTGTTTGAATACATCATTTAGAGCAGTGTTTCCTAACCTTTTTTGAGCCGTGGCACACTTGTTACATTTGCAAAATCCTGGGGCACACCACCAACCAAAATGGCACTCTAACCTAGTAATACATATAGTTAATATGTTTTTTAAATGTATTTATACACTCAGTGTGAAACCTGGGCCTGTTTTGATGAACTCAACATAGATATCCTGGCAGGAATGGCAGAAAGACCCAAACTTCCCACACAGAACTCCCATAACCAAGAGAAAATGCTATAAGAGTTTGGTGGGCATTGACCTTGAGTTTTGGAGTTGTAGTCCACCTATATCCAGAGAGCACTGGGGACTCAAACAATATTGGATCAGGACCAAACTTGGCATGAATACTCAACATGCCCAAATATGAACGCAGATGGAGTTCAGGGGAAATAGACCTTGACATTTGGGAGTTGTAGTTGCTGGGATTTATAGTTCCCCTACAATCAAAGAGCATTCTGAACCCCACCAATGATAGAACTGGGCCAAACTTCCCACACAGAACCCCCAGGAGGCAAGAGGAGATCTCTACTTGGGGAAAGGGAGGCGGGCCTTCCCAATGCATGGAGAGGGAGAGACCAAGTAGACAACGGGTGGGGGTGGGGGTGTTCATAATTTTGTGCCTTTATCAAGGTAGGTTTCTTAGGGTTTTTATACTTCAACACACTAGACTCTCTCCCCCCCCCCCCTTTCCTGGAGGTTCCAATTTCCCATGGCACACCTGATGATTGCTCACGGCACACTAATGTGCCCCGGCACACTGGTTGGGAAACACTGATTTAGAGTGGCAACTGGGTTGGGTACATCTCTTGCTCATTTGGAAGCATCTCCACAGCCTGGGGAGGTTATTGGACTCAGGTTAGAGTAGTGGAGAGCAGGGGTGACATTTTAAGGTGTATCAGACCATTTTTCAAGGGATTGAAATCTTGGTCTCCAGGTTATATTAAAATTTAGCATTAGATTGGCCGTTTTTGATTGATTGAAAGAGGTGGTAATTCATGAAAAATATAAATGCTACAATTGCCCCGATCACTGTGAAAAAGTGATAGATAAATCTCCATCTCTATTGGCATTTATTAATTATGTTTCCTTAATCACCATAACTTGTTTATCAATTTTAGCATGATTCTTTGTCAATCAATCAATGATTTATTACGGTCTATGACCAGCACATAGAATGGGGCACAGATGCCCAAGGAAGGGGAATCACAGTTCCCAAGTAGGTCAAATATAAAAGCAGATTAAAAAACATGTTATAAAAAGAAAACAGATTTTTAAAAACATGTTAAATTACAGTTTAAAGAGCAGGTATGTGTCTAAAGAAGGGGGGCGGCTAAAAGGAGATATCAAGCTACTGGGAGGCTCTGGGGGGGGGGATGAGACGGGAACATTTACAGCATTTCAGTTATAGCAAATTACTCTAGCTGTATTCCTGACAGGTAATTGCCTTGTGGGGTCACTCATCGACCATCTAATATTCATTGCTGCCGCACAGAACTTGGCAACACTGTGAGTTATCGCAAAACAGGAGTCGGAAAGCAGTAGGAAGGTGTAGTATCTTTCAGTGTGCCCTGGGTGTTTTAAAAGCCATGGAGTGATAAGGTTAGTTCTAATGTCTCTGTAGAATACACATTGGAGGAACACATGCTCAGTTGTTTCAATATACCCAGACTCACAAGGGCATAGTCTCTCCTGAGCAGGGGTCTTCTGGTACCTCCCCTCCAGTACTGCCGATGGAAGGGCATGACATGAATCTTTGTCAACCATTCTTCTAATATTAGGATTATTAGTTCCTTTCATCTCTGAGCATTGTCTATTCTAATTTAAGAGACTTCCGTGTTTTCTTTTTAGTTGATTATCCAGGATCCCCAGCAAAATAAAACTCTAGTTTCATCATGATTTTCACCTTAACAATTTCATCCAACATCATGTGTCCAGTATTTCTGGGTCTTTTTGCAAAATCACCATATATGGTAAAAATATGATATTCAAAGAGGGAACAGAGAGGGTTGTACTTTATGAGAGAAAATGTGGGTGAATGGTATAAAGTTATTCCAAATTATGATCTTTGAGAGAGAGAAATTACAAGATGGTAGAGTAAGATTTCTGACACCAAAAGGATTGTCAAAAGTGTAAAAGGTTCCACTAACATGTTCTAGGAATGTAATTTTTTAAAAGATAGCTTTTATCACTTGTGGTAGATATATTAAGATAAAAAGTAGGATTTAGATACATCATTTGATGGAGAACATTTTAAAATTAAAATTGAATTGAATTCAGAGCTCTTGAGTTCTATGGACAAACAGATAGAAAAAAGCATATGGAAAATTAGGACAACAGTTGCGAGACTTCTCTACATGCCTGTCTGACCCATCAATCCTGGTATGTGACGTTCATCCCATAGTCCTGTGGCACAGCACATTTATTACACTGTGCATGTTGTGTTTGTAGCCAGCTAGTATGCCATGTTTCTTTACGGTGTTCCAACTCTGTTTTAATGACAGATAGACTGGAATAGTTTAAAAAGTATAAATTCATGTTGCCTCAAGACCACCGTCCAAAGCCCCAGTTTGAAAGGTCTGCATCTTCCAGATATTTTTAAAATCTGGATTAAGACTGGGTTTTCACACTTTGTTCAGGTTAACTCAAATTATCATAGGGCAATTTGGACACCCGGGATACCATATTAAATGGCAGTGTAGATGGGGCCCCAATTAAACTGCAATTATATAAGAACATAAGAACGTAAGAAGAGCCATGCTGAATCGGGCCTCAGCCCATCTAGTCCAGCATTCTGTGTCACACAGTGGCCCACCAGTTGTACACAGGGATCTCTAGCAGAAAGGAGGGCAAAACCCTCACCTGCTCCCGACCCCCCACAACCAGTACCCGGGGAAATCCTGCCTGCCTCCATCGACACAGAGGTGGCACTTGGATATCCATTTCAGTAGCTACTGATTCCCTTGGTATCCATGAATCTGTCTAATCCTGCCTTGAAGCTGTCCAGGCTGACAGCTGTCACAACCTCCTCTGGAAGTGAGTTCCATAACCCGATGGCCCTCTGGGTGAAATGAGTCTACATTGACCATGTAATGCACTTTGAAACTACATTCTATGACAGTGTAGATGGGGCCTGTGAAATCCAGTGAAAAACATAAGATGACTCAAAACCCTCCTGGGGATATAATGGGAACTGTGGGAAAAATGACATCTTAGTGAATTCAGACTTGTAAAGATCTCTTACTAGTGATATGTACTGTCCTAAAGCAAATGTAAAAGTTTGGTCATAATGTAAGTCTTTGGGAACCATCTGTACCTAAGATGAAAGAATTGAGGAATCACAAACCAGAAGACATTGTATAAATCACACCTGCCTTGACATAGGGTGAGTACTTGGACAGAGAGGATTTGCTCGCCATCCTGAGGGTGATATGCACAGACATCATTTGAGAGTAGTGGTTATGAACTGTCAAGTTGACTTCAATTTACAACAACCATATCACATGGTTTCCTTGCCAATACATATTCTTGCGGGTTGGAGAGTGTGACTTTCCTTAGATCACCCAAGAGTTTCCATGGCTAAACAGAAGTTCAAATCCCAGTCCTTCTACTACCTCATCAGAGGGGCCAATTTGCCCATAACATGTTGTTTCAATTCCCTTTACTGCACGGAATGCTGCACGGAATGTTTCACATGACGTAAAGAGACTTCTGGCTGGGTTCCATGCTGAAAAGGGGGGCGGAGCAGTTCCTACTACTGCTGTAGCAATATGAGAGCCTTCCTGTGTTGCCTTTCCATCAATGGGGGGGAAGCCAGGTAAGCGGTTAAAACTCAGCTTCCCTCCATGGGATGAGGGAGAACATAAGGCAGGCAATGCAGGGTGTGGAGTGGCAGCTTCTTCACATCCCCCACCATGAGCCTATGGATTTGCCCCAATGTCGGGCAAATCCATGGGCCTGTATGATAAAGTCCTTAGTCCAGCACTCAAAATACTTCATTACCCCAGCTCTCAAAATTGAAATCAGGCTGCTATGTATACATTTTCTGGATCTACTATAAGGCGCCTATCCTGGTGCACAACGACAGCATGGGGCCCACTGATTTTTCTACTTAGTCTTTCCTCATTTTCAACAGCAGCTGGAAAGAACCTTACAACAACTTTGCAGCATATTGGTAGCCAGGAAGATGGCACTCAGGGATGGATTTTGACGGTATGCAAAGTAAGCAGCTGCTTACGGGTGCCATGTGGCCAGGGGCGCATCTGGTGTCAGCCGCGGCCGCCATGCCACACCATTGCTGCAGGCCAGCGCGCATGCGCAACTCCAGGTGGTTGGAGTTGCGGGAGGCTCGGCCCCAACTGCAAAATATTCCTCCATCCTTTTCAGCCTCTTAGAGTGCGATTCACAACTCCGACCACCTGGTGTCACGCTGCAACTAAGGCACATGCACGGAACTAGCTGGCCCTGCGCATGCACACACCAGCGCGTATGCACAGAATTAGCTGGCCCTGTGCAAGCACACCCTGCGCAAGGCCGGAGAGTGAGGGAGCACCAAACGAATGGTCTTGTACCATTCTAAATTACCTTCATCCGGGCCTGATGGCACTGCACCTGGGCAATTAGTCTGCAGGGGAAGCATTGGGCAGAAGAAAGACTGGCTACTGCCTCCTGTAAACATTGTAGCAGAGACTTATGCTTTGCTCACGTGAAGTAGTCTTCTGCCCATGAAATATGAAAAATGGCAGTTAAAACTCAGGATATATATAGAGAGGGGGGGGAGAGGGAGAGAGAGAGGGAGGACGTGACAGTCCTGCCAACTCTGGTTGCTATATCTGTATCAAATACAACAAAACTGAATCTTTGATCCTTTCCTGAACATCACAATAAATAGAACTTCACATGGAACATAGAACATAAATTTTAGCGCTGTTTTTAAAAAGTCAGTAATTAACAAATAAATCAACAAAAGTAATCCATCACTGCATTGCCAAAACTAATAGTGCCTCCTAAATCAATCCCATAAAATGTGTATGCATTTCCTCTTGGATACAGATGAGAGTACAAATCACACATGAGAGATGTCCATCGCATTACTTTGGTCCCTTATGAAATATTTTCTTTCCTAGAGTGAACTATGAAGAACCTGACTAAGGATGGCTACTTGGGGAATTTACTGTGGCCTCATTTACTCCGCTGTAAAATTCAGTTTGCATTATATGGTTAGTGAAAAGTCAGTTTAATTGCATTGGACTGCATTATGTGAGTCTACACTGTCCACGTAATGCAGCTTTCTGTAGATGGGGCCTGGGAGGCTTGCTGTTGGAATCTCTGGTATTTTTCATTGATCACAATAGTGTTCTTACATGTCAAAGTGAAATGGAGGAAAGGCATAGATAAATTCAGGTTAATTTTAAAATGTTTTAAAATAAACTGATATTTTTGTAATATACGCCTCACCAGAATATTTACCTGATAACAACGGTATTTAACATGTACCAGAATTATTTAAAAACAGAGGCGAGAGACAAACTAAAGCTCCATATATCTAAAAGTAAAAAAAAAATCCAAGCTTTGATAATTAAAGATAAATAAAGTATAAAGCAAAAAATTCATAGTCCATCTGGCATGAGAGAAAATGTATTTCTATCATCTACATTTCATTTATTTCTCTTGAAGACTTTAATTTGTTTTAAGCTAAGGGATCAAGCATTCTTCATTCAACTTTCTCAAATATGTGAGGAGTACCCACCAGGCGAGGACCACCAGCAAATTTTTATGATTTCTTTACACTACAAATATTTGGCAGAACTCAAATCACTCAACCAAATAAACCCATGCATTCATCTGCAGTTTTAACGTCTCTCCCAAGTATTTTTTGGGTTTCTTCCCAAAATAACTGATGGTCATCATATTCCAATATCAAAAGAAAATATATTCCCATTCTGAGTTTCACTGCCATCCGTTATTTAAAGACAGAGTACACCTTTTCACAACCATCCAGGTGAACTGAAGAAGAAATGTTATACTGAGGTCCCTTCTACACTGCCATATACTCAAGATTATCAAAACAGATAATCCACATTATCTGCTTTGAACTGGATTATATGTGTCTACCGTGTCATATCAACCAGTTCAAATCGGATAATCTGGATTTTTTATGGCAGTGTAGATGGGACCTTAGCCAGCACTGTCAACTTCAACATCTTCCCATGGTTTCCAAGTGGGAGTCAAACTAGATATTTCAAATTGCAAACCTATTTTACTTACATGCTACTGAGATGTTACAAATATTGTGATCAATCAATGACATGAAATAAATAATATATTTAGCATATTTCAGGAAATACTAAACTGGTGAAAAACGTATTTTGGCATGGCACTAGTATCATAGGCTCATAGATTTGGAAGAGGCCATCAAGTTCAACTCCATTCTGCTATGCAGGTACACCCAATCAAAGCACCCCTAACAGATGGCCATTCAGCCTTTGCTTTAAAAATCTATCAAAGGAGACTTCACCATGTTTCAAGGCAGCAGCATATTCTACTGCCGAATAGCTCTTACTGTCAGGAAATTCTTCCTCATGCTTTCCGGCAGTTCGAATCCATTACTCCATAGTATTATTAGTCTCCAGAGCAGCTGAAAACAGGTTTGCCCCTTCCTGAATGTGATGCTGTTTCATCGGAAGGTGAAAACATGGTTGTAAATGTTTGATGGCTGAAGCATTTATACGAAGAGCGCTCCTATTGTGGAAGGGGACGCCAGTACATTTTAGAGAATCCATATTCCCATTAACATCTAGGTTGACTTTCAGTTTCTTGAACTCAGAGCTCCGCAATGCTCACCAATACATCGACTATCACCAACTTTGTTTTGTTAGTGGAGACTTTTAATAACATAATTTGTTTTCTCCATCTACCCCCATCCCTGATCATCACATGCCACGAGTAGTTGGTGGTTCTTTGGACCAAAATATGCAGAGGAGGTCCAACTCTTTGGATCATTGTACATTTCCAGCCCCCAGTCTCAATCCTAGTATCACACATACCTACTAGGCTTGTTTGATTTTAAAAAATGGTTCAAAACTTGTTTCGGATATAGGAGGCATTAGTGGTTCAATTCGGGATTGAATTCCAATTTTTTTTTTGAATTCAGAATACTTCGTTAATGGCAGACACGCATGTGCAGTAGGAAAAAAACAGCACTGGCACTGGGGAAATTCCTACTCACGCCACTCCTGACTGAGAGGGCCCTTCCACCGCCCCTCCAGGCCTGCCTCGGCTGTCAATGCAGAGAAGGCGATACACTCGCTGGAGGGCCTGTCGCCTTCTCCTCCTCCTTCTCTGCATTAACAGCCAAGGCAGGCCTGGAGTAAAAGAGCCCCTCAGTCAGGCTGAAGCCCTTCCGGAGCTGATTCGCTCCTGCTGCCGAGCTTCAGCCTGATGAGGGGCTCTTCCACTCCAGGCCTGTCTCGGCTGTCAATGAAACCCCGCAAAATGAGCCCATACGAGGACAGGCTTCTCTCCTTGTGATCCACCTTAAATCTGGCCCTATTTGACACCCCCCTCCCCCCAAGACGTCTTCCCAGTTGCGTTTTCTGGAAACATTTCCAGCCCCGAAATTATACATGGAGGAATAGCCAAAAGGCAGCCTAATTCTTTAACAAGGTTGGAGACAAACTTGACTGAAAAGGCAGAGAGAAAGTGGGTAGTGACTGGTGCCAGGCTTTGGGCACCTTTTCACCTATCTTTGGCAACTTTGGCTCAAGATGACATTTCCCAAAACTGGGGAAGGAAGGGAGGAAAGGAAAGAGTAAGGGAAAGAAGAAGGGAAGAAAGTGAAGGAAAGGAAGAAAGTGAATGAAGGAAATAAGGAAAAGATTGAGTTAGGGAAAGAAGAAGGGAAGGGCAGGAAAGAAGGTGAAGGAAGGGAATAAAGTGAATGGAGGATATAAGGAAAAGAAAGGAATTGGAAAAGAAGAAAAGAAGGGGAGGGAAGAAGGTGAAGGAAAGAAGGGGGAAAGCAAAGGAGAAAATGATAGGAGTAAGAAAAGGGGAGGAAAGGAAAGGAGGTGAAGGAAGGGAAGAAGGTGAAGAAAGGAAAGAAGGAAAAGAAAGGATAAGGGGAACGAGAAAGGGAGGGGAGGGGAGGGGATAGAAGGGAAAGGAAGTGAAGGAAGGAAGGAACGGCCAGGTTTCAGTCTTTTTCAACTCTCCTCCTCCTCGGCTGTTAATGCGGAGAAAAAGGAGGAGGAGGTGACACGGCCGTCAGGCGAGTGTATCGCCTCCTCTGTATTAAGAGCTAAGGCAGGCCTGGAGTGGAAGAGCCCCTCAGTCAGGCTGAAACCCGGCCATTCTTTCTGGTAATGTTAAGTGCCTTTAATAGATGCTTTTATCAGGTCTTCTTGAGGTAGCGTGGCTCATAGTACGTTTATTTTGTTTTTTATAGGGCCCTTCCACACAGCCATACAACCCTTAATATCAAGGCAGAAAATCCCACGATATCATCTTTGAACTGGATTATCTGAGTCCACACTATCATATATTCCAGTTCAAAGCAGAAAATGTGGGATTTTATGTTTCCTCAAAGAAATTATTATATTAGGAGATTTCGTGTTTCCAAAAATACAACTTGAAACCCCAGAGAAAGGGTGTTCCAAAGAGGAGTTTTGTTTCCCCCCCCCCAAGGAAATGATTAGCAGATTATAGAAGATTTCTTGTTCCCAAAGTACAACGTGTAATCCATACAGACAAAGGGTGCTCCTTAGTGGTATTTTGTGTGGTTCCCCAAGGAAATTATTTGTTCCCAACCGTGTCCTTCCCTTGCTAAGCGGTGGCGTGGCACCTTTCCCACCCAAGCAGCCTGCCTTAGTCCCTTTCCCTTTGCGTCCCTGGCTCGCAATGAGCCCATGAGGCACACGTGCATGGCTGCCGTGCCGAAACCCCGCCCCTTCCCACATGGTTCCCCCTCATTGGTTGGAGGCAAGTATCCCAAATCTTTGTTCCGATTCACTTCCTGAATCGGAACAAAGATGGCGACAGTGGCTTCGAAAGGGCAAGGATACTTCTGGGTTCCCAAATTCTTTCAAAATCGCTTCAAAAAGGAATTTGATCCGGATTTAATCCAAATTACGAATATTCCGACTGGACCTAACCATGCCTAATGCCTACTGTGAGGCACCCTTAATCTTCCTAGCCAGAGAAGGCATTCTTGATATTGTGATATTAGTAGAAATCGATAGCACAGTTAGAAAAAAAGACAAAGTTTAACATGCCCTACAAGATCATTCCATATGATAGAATAGTGTTTGAGCTGGCTTTAATGTATATGTATGTGTGTTAATAACCTTGTGCCTATATTTTGATTACTCTGTATATTTTTTCTGTGTTATTGCATGTATGGAAAACACCCTATCTCCACCCTTAGGGGAGATAGAGCGGTATATAAATAAAGTTATTATTATTATCATTGTGACTGCTTGGATTGTAAGTCCTGGTGCATGCAAACCATTTAAGTAAAACATAACTTAGCATATTTGGGTGCGGAAAGGCTATGTGAATCCTAGAATTCCTGCCTTGATGTCAGCCTAGTTTTGCTCATGGAAAGTCCCGTAATCAACTTTGGCAAATAACAGAAATGAACACTGGTTCTGATGTCAAAAATAATTTTATGAGTACACCACAAACACACACACATACATACATGCACAGATATATTTCAAATGGTTTTGAAAACTAAAAAATGAAGACATTGGGTCAGGAGACATGTATTTTAAGTTGACTTTTTGTGGCTTTGAATGCCAGAAAGAGTGGCAATGCTGAGAAGCTAAAGTGCAAAGGCGTTAATTCTCATGGAAACCAGTGGGGAAATTTTCTTAGTTTAAGTGAGTGCTGGATCAGAACTCAGGTGAACGCTACTGCATTAGTGTTCCACCCAAGGCTGGAGAGTTTAACATTACAATTTAGGAATAAATAGCAGCTAGTGTTACACTTGTCTTAAAAGAATGCCTTTCCAATATATGAGCAGCATATTTTTTAAATTTATCTGGTTCTACCCAAGATATCTGTGAAGGTTCATTATTCTGTCAGCTTGCCTAAACTTTGACCAGGAACACTGGGGCCCCTTCCACCCAAATGTACAAAATTCCTATTGAACTGGATTATATGATAGTGTGGACCCAGATAATCCAGTTCAAAGAAGATATTGTGGATTATTTGCCTATATATTCTGGGTTATATGGGTGTGTGGAAGGGCCTTGATAAACCGCATTCTGTGACTTTTGGGAACAAATAGGGCAGCAGTGAACAACCTCACGGGCACTTTCTGCAGTCAATGTAATCCCTATGTGGTGTGACTATGCTATTAACTGTGAATGTAAGGAGTTTCTTAGAAATGTAATGTTTTAATCTGTTTTTAATTGGGTTATAAGATGTTGCAGGTAGAGATGCGCGATTGGTATATATATATATATGTATTTTATCTGTATTTATTTGTATCACAATTGTTGTGAGTTGCCCCGAGCCGCACGAGAGTGGCGACAGACAAATTGAAACAAACAAACAAACAAACAAACAAATAAACACAGTTTGGAGATTCCTGCCCATAGATCTCACAAAAAATACAAGCAAGGACCATACTCTCCAAATGCCCCAAACGGGCAGATATTGAGCCAATTAATCCTCTTCACCCCCATTCTTTCATCTGCTTTTAAAAGATTCCTGTTTCTCTCTCTTCCTCTCATTTTGTCCATTTGTTCTCAGTTTACTTCCATTACTGTAAATGTAAGTTCAAATTGCATAAAGTAATTGCACTCAACTCAATAGGAAGGACAGCAGAGGAAGGGGGCCTGATCTAACTCAGGGGGAGTGGAGAGAGAGGAGAGAAGAAAGAATTGTGCTCTTCCCTGTAGCTCAGACAGAGGGTGCTTCCAGGCAGCATCATAATCCAAGTCAAAGAAGTGGGGCAAAAAATCTCAGGACGTGACAGCAAGTTCAAACACGGAGATGTCAGTTCCGGTAAATGCTCTGACACCTTCATTTGCAGCGGGCTTTTGGAAATCTGCAAGATGGGCAGGGGACATCCAGCAGAAGTTTACTTTTACTTTTTTTAATTGACTCTTCAAGATGTGCTGGATCTCATATCTGGTGATTCGGATATCTAAATGTGTACACAAGCAGATTACTTATGATCTCTCCTCACCCGCCTGTAAATTCAAGCTCTGCTTAATTTCATAAACATCAGAACAAAGTTCTCTTGTAATTGCTTTCCTATTGTGATTCCATTTAGCCGCCAGTGTGTCCATGGCTCCATTTGTTCACAGCTCCCATCAGCTGTTTTAGGATTTTAACGCATGCACATGAAGTGAAGTAGTTCACACCAGTGTATAGGAGCGAAGTATTTTCCTTGACCTCAGGGATATGCAATCATGTGAATATGCCGAAATTGGCTTTTAAGCACACACTTTTAACACATCTGTGAAGGTGTATGTGTATGTCATCTGTATGTGTATGTCATCGGGACGCCGGCGTGGAGATCGCTCCCAGAGTAACGTCACTGGACGGACCCCCCCCCCCCGACGGCCGTGGGACAACTGTGCAAGCATGGAGGAAGCAGAAATAGTGCCATCCCATCCTCGGCACCACTTCCGATGATTGCCGTGGAGGAGCTCTGGGAACTGGCGCTGGGGCAGTGGAGCCCACCCAGAGTGTTGTGGGGGTGGCACTGACTTCCTCTGGATACGGATCCCAGCGGTGCGAGGCCCGCCACCGACGATTCCATTCCAGAACCGTGTGGGGAGTGGGCTTCGGGAGTTGGAGACCAACGGCAACATCACAGCCTGTAGGAGGTAAACTAAAGAGGCGAACAACTCCCCTATTTGTTAGGGTTGAGAACTCCCTAAACCACCCATCTGACCACCCGTCTCGTGACTTGCCCCCTCCTCCTGGAAGACCGACTCTCCTTGGAACTCAGGGTCACCCCACAAGGTTTGGAGGTCTGCCCCCTTGGATCTCGCCTTCCCTCTTGGCCCCCCAAACATCGATGGGCCTCACCTGAACTACTGATTCTAGCCCTATTGTTGTAGTTAATGCTGTGTGTTTGTTGCTAGTATTAGGTAATGATCTGCTTTTTATTATATCTATATTGTAATTGTGTCATGCCACTGTTGTAAACCGCACTGAGCCCACGGGGAGTGGCGGTCTATAAGCATGAAGTAATAAATAAATAAAAACTTATGGTGATCTCATGAATTTCATAGGATTCAGAATTTAATACAGATATCTAGGACCAGTTATGGACAGACAGCATAGGAACTCTCTGTAACTCTAAAACCAACCAATATTGAAAAACGGGCATTTGTTTTTATGTTGGTTTCAGGGATGCTTCAGCTATGTATTCCTATTTTGGCAGCTGGCTGGACTAGATAGCTCTTGGGACTCTTTATTACCAAATTTCTCTAATTTTAATAAGGAGGCATTTCAGCTCAGATGGAGAGAAGCCATTATGGATAAGCAGGAGTGTGTGTTTACGTGCTGAAGTGCACAGGAGGGAATGAAGCCAGCTACTGTGTGGGTCAAGATGTTACTCAGCTCAGCCTGTTACCCAAGGCCACACAGGGAGCTGGTGGCTAGCATTGAAACTAATATATTCCTGGCTCATAGTTATAATGACTATGCTACTTCACCTAAAAATACCGTGGACTGGGATCTTTTCATCTGAATCTGATCTTCTTTTGAAGGGAAATGTGATTTCAGGCTCCTTATCCTTGAAAAGACTTTGAATCAAAATTACAGGCTTCAATTTGTCAATTACTTTTCTTATTTTTTGATGTGTTTTATTTTTTATAAAAAGACCCACCTTTAAAAAAAAAATCTTGTGAGATTAAATCCGAGTGCCAAGTCCGAGTCTCTAAGGCTGTCCTTCCTATTCCCTCCTCTTTTTTCCTGGAAGTGTTTGAACCTCCTGAAAATAGATTTTTTAGTATGGAAATGCTGACAGCTTGTTAAGCAGAGCATCACACTATAATTATGTCTCCTTCCAGCCAGTCCAAAGAAAACATGAATTTCTTGTCCAAACAAATCTCTGAATGGTTTTAGATCCAGATTTAAATCATTTGACTCACTAAAAGGACAACCTCATCATGCATCAAGCAGCTTTGCAATAGGCAGATGTACAACAATCTGCAAATTAAATTTAAAATCATAATAATTGAAGCTACATCTTGGCTCACTTTGAATGGATAAGTAGAAGCCACATTAGCATGAGGGTGATGACTTATATTTTATAATGAATGGGAAACTGCACAAGGCAATACATGCAGTTGCTTTTCTTCCCATTTGTATGTGCTTTGTATTGAACACCACCAGCTTACTCCAGTCATTTAAACTGCTTATTTGTTCAATGCCAATTCACTTCTGATAAACTGCAATGTTAGTTGTAAATGTGCCATCAGTAGTTTCTCATGGATTAAACCTTAAAGAAATCCCACCCATCAGGCTTCCTATCACTGCAAAGATGAATATGGGTAAATGGGAGGTGCACGAGGAATGGCCACCATTTGACTCACTGAATGATTATTATTGTTGGCTAATGCAGTGTTTCCCAACCTTTTTTGAGCCGTGGCACCCTTTTTACATTTACAAAATCCTGGGGGACACCACCAACCAAAATGACACTCTAACACAGTAATAAATATAGTTAATATGTTTTAAATGTATTTATACACTCTGTGTAAAACCTGGGTCTGTTTTGATGAAGACAACATAGATATCCTGGCAGGAATGGCAGAAAGACACATGCGAAAGTCTTGCTCAACAGCTGGGAGTTATAGTTCACCCGCAATCAAAGAGCACTCTGAACTCCACCAGTGATGGATGGAATCAAACTTCCCACACAGAACTCCCATAACCAAGAGAAAATACTATAAGAGTTTGGTGGGCATTGACCTTGAGTTTTGGAGGTGTAGTTCACCTATATCCAGAGTATGTTCAGTAGGGGAGGAGGGAGGGAGTAAGATGTGGGGCGAGTCTGCGCAGTAGCGCCCGCATGGGTCACGTCTTCCCCCCTCCCACAGAAGTGGCAGCATGAGCAAAGCAAGGCAAAGCGAGCAGAGCAAGGCTGGGAAGAAGGGAGCCCGAGTGGAGAAGAAAAAGTGTTCGGCAGGAGGGGGAAGAAAGGGTATTGGAGGTTCCAATTTCCCATGGCACACCTAATGATTGCTCACGGCACACTAGTGTGCCACGGTACACTGGTTGGGAAACAGTGGACTAATGCATGGTTGTGAAAACTGTTTATAACAATTCTAGTTCATTTTGGCTGAACATGCCCAGAATTTTGTACTGCGGGTGCAGGAGGCACATTTTTTTTTCATGTCAGGAGAAACTTGAGAAACTGCTAGTTGCTTCTGGTGTGAGAGAATTGGCTGTCTGCAAAGACGGGGGGATGCCCCAATGTTTGATGTTTTACCATCATTGCTGTGTGGTTTCAAGGCAACGGTGTAGTAATGGTGACGCCGCGGACCATATTTTCATTCTTGTGGACCACTGGTGGTCCATGTGGTGGTGGTGGTGAATAAATTTCTGATATTGGAACCACTGTTTTTTTCTCGTTAGACATTTACACAAATCTGTTGTGCAATGTTTACTAGGCCTGTGTGATCAGTTAATAAAATGTTTACATTTTCATTACGAAATTAAGTGGTGGTGGTGGGGAATTGTTTCTAAAGAGTTTCTGATATTGGACAGGGTTTGCATTGTAACTATAATGAGTTAACTATTTTCTCGTTAAGTAATTAATTGTGCCAATGGGGATACTTTAGGGCAGGGGTGGGCAACCTACAGCGGGCCAGATCCAGCCCGGCAGCCAATTCTGTCCGGCCCGGGGAGAAGGGCATCGGGGGCAGGGCCAAGAAGAAGGGGTGCCGCTGCCGCCATCCCATCGCGGGCTCTGTGGGGCCTTTGTTGGCAGACAGGACAGAGGAGCGGCGGCTTTGGAGTGCTTTGGGGTGCCTGACATCCCTGGAGGCGATCCGGGCCTGCAGCGGGAGCACTCGGCGACTTGATCATCTTCCGGGTCGCCAGGTCGAATAAGTCACTTCAGATCGCCGACTGCTCTCCCTGCAGGCCCAGGGATGGCAGGCCTTTCATAGCAGGAAAAATAATTGCCCACCCCTGCTTTAGGGGTACCTTTCTCCCACATTGTTAGTGCTATTGGCATTAAACTTGCTACAGTTATAGGCGTAGAACACATTTAACACTGTAAGCTCATCAAGTTTCAAAAAAAATCACTCATCCACAGATTTTTGGGGAATTTTCAAAGCATTTACAAGCAACATCTTTTTTAAAAACCACAAAAGCTATCTCCTTGAATTTTTTATACAATGACACAGGATGACAGGGGATAATTCCCCTCCAAGTTTCAGAAATATTCATACATCTACTGATTTTTGGGAATTTTTAAAAATTTTCACAAAAACAACAGCTATCTCATTGAATGTCTCTCGTATTAACCAATAGAACTTCAATTTAGGAATTTCTTCCCGCCCAGCACTGATTTACTTACCAATATTGAATTATCAGTCAGTCCTCTTCTTTGCAGATTCAACTTTGGCTCTCCCCTATGCTAATTGGGGCTTTATGATGCTGAGCATAATTCCGGGAAATGTAGTTTAGGGAAGGGCCCTTTGAATTCTCTGCCATAGAGCTCCTTACCTTCCCAAACTACATTTTCCAAAATTGTGTGCTCTCTCGGTCCCTTTCCCAGCTCAATCAGCTTATCCCGCCCTGCTGCTTTTCTCTCCTCATGGCGAGAGGCCATTAATTTAAAGAGGAATGGGAGCCTTTTGGGGTTCGCCTCACTTTCTCTGAAAATGAAACTGATTTGATAGGCTCTCAAACATTACAGAATTCAAATTAAAAAAGTATTGGGTGAGTTTTGATTCTTAAGTTTTTGCGTCCCGTTTCACCACCCCCACCACCCGCTGTTTGTTTGTTTGCTTTAAATATATTTATTTATTTTATATATATATATATATATATATATATATATATAAAATACAAAATGTATGAATTAGATACAACTTATAAATTTAAAATGAAGTTTTGCACACACCTGGTGTTTACAGTGGAGTCTGCGGAAGATGTTTCAGCTGCACATTATAAAAGAAAAAAAATCAACCTGTTTACCAAGCCTTGCAAATGCAGATGTGTTTTTAGTAAATGTTTGATTTTCATACCTCTTCTATATACCTATATCTTCTGCCTTCAGGGCTTAAAAATGGGCTTTAAAGGGATGGACATTGCAAGCTATGGCCCTGAAGGTAGAGTAAAGCCGTCCCACATGCAGGGAGACCCGGGATATCTATAAGAATGAGTGCTAGACTCAAAAATAGTGAACCAAACAAGATTTATTGAATAACCACGAGTAAAAATGCTGGTGGCCCAAAATGCTTAGTTGGTTGCAAAAGGAAGTCCTTGAAAAAGGATTACAATCACTTGCCCCTTTGTTTGCAGAGTGATGGTTCCTCTCTTAGATTATCTACCTTATATTTTAAAAAAGGTATTATTGTTTCTCTTAGCCCCCAGTATCAGAATCCACTCCAAACATACCCACTGTTAAGTGTTTCTTGACTACATACAAATATTCTTCTCTGGAATCTCTCTGGAATCTTTGAAAATAAGCAATGGCACTTTATAAATCAAAGCAGCAAATTCCTACAGGAACAATGCCAAAGATCAAGAATGATTTTTGTCTCATGAATCAGTGGTTGTCGAGTCATTGCAACCACAAATTAAAGAGAAGGTAAAAAGGAATTGGAGACAGGGATAGAATCATACAACTGGAAGAGACTCCAAGGGCCATCCATACTCCGAGGCAGCCATCTATTCTGCTGCCGAATAGCTCTTACCTTCAGTAAGTTCTTCCTAATGTTTAGGTGGAATCTCTTTCTAAGACAAGGCAGCTCTTGGCACAAGTGAGAGCTGCCTTATAAAAGTGTTTGCCCACCTGTGTACTATCTATCTAGCAATGGTTATAGCTCTTTGGGGAAAGCTTTTTCGCAATGTTTGTGGGAACTGGGTCTGGAAAGGCAATATTTATTTATTTATTTCCTATATTTATATCCTGCTCTTCTCACCCCGGAGGGGACTCAGAGTGGCTTACATGATTTGACACAATTTGATCTCAAAATTCAACAATATAAACAATATTATAAAACAATAAAATAGATTAAAAAGATAAATATCATAAAACTTTAAAGCATGGTATGTAGTCCTGCAGCTGTCAATTGTGTCACTGCATTATGCCAAATCCGCATTGCACTACCTAAATGCCTGATTGCATAACCAACAACAACAACAATTTTATTGATTAGCCAGAAGCCATATCAAATACACACAGAGCATAACCAAGTTTTCATCTTTTTCTAAAAACCAGGTGGGAGGGAGCCAGTCTGATTTCACTGGTGAAGGAATTCCACAGTTAAGGAGCCACCACTGAGAAGATCCTTTCCCTCGTCCCTACTAATTGCTCTTGCGACAGTGGTGAGACCGAGAACAGGGCCTCCCAAGATGATCTTAACACTCAACAACGACAAAACTTTATTACGGTCACCAACCAGCACAAAGCGGGCACAAGCGCCCCGAGAGGAGAAGGACCACTCCCCAGCAAACAGTCATTCAAACCTAGATTAGAAATCAACACAAAAATACATCTTAAAAGACAGGATATCGTTGCCTTATGGTGTCAATCATCACCCGTCTGATTTTAAGAGCAGCAGCACAGAACTTAGCAACACTGTGAGTTATTGTAATGTTAGAGTCCGAAAGCAGCAGGGTGGAATAATATTTTTAACACTCTATCACAGTGGTCGGGAACCTTTTTGACTCAGAGAGCCATAAAAGCAACATATTTGTAATTATTTATTTCCGTGAGAGCCATATAATTAATTAATTAAAAAATTGGGTACCTGAAGGGAAAGAGGCCCATCAGGGCCTCCTATCCTGGCAGGCATAGGTGGCGGGCCGAAGCTCTCTCCTGCTCTGAACCAGGGGGCCACGGGAACGCCGCGAGGCTGGCCCGCACCAGGCCCCAGCCGGCAGTGAGGTGGTGGAGGGAGGCAGGCGCAGCCTCGGCGAGTGTGGGAAGTGGGCCATCTCCCTCCCCTGCCCCACACCGGAAGTTCCACAAGAAGCCCGGAGCAGGCCTTGGGATGTGCGGTTGGCCCATACAGGCAGGCTGCCAGGCCCAAAGCAGGGGAGCGCAGGGGGCCAGCCAGGACGCGCCCCCACTCGACACCAGAAGCTCCGGAGACGCGTGGCGCGTCCGCAGGCAGAGGGGGGATAGACATAGCCCCGGCGAGCACAGGAAGCAGGCCGAGTCCCTCCCCCCTGACAACACGGGAAGCTCTATGCAAGAGACGGAATTTGCCTTCCTTCTCCTCAGATTACGCCTCTTGCCCAGAGCTTCCTGTGTTGTCAGGTGGGAGGGACTCGGCCTGCTTCCTGCACTTGCCGGGGCCATGCCCCCCCCCCCCTGCCTCCGGGCCTACCACGCATCTCCGGAGCTTCCAATGTTGGGCAGGGGCGGGTCCTGGCCAAGAGGAGGATTGTGTAGGGGGAGGGGTTTCTTTCTCTCCATTCCTTCCTCCCAGAAGGAAAGTGGGAGGACAGAGTAGGCGGGGATTGGAGGAAGATGGCAGCTGCTGACACAGGAGGGGAGGGGGGAGAGAGAGCAGGCCCGCTCACCCCCTGTGCTCTCATTGCCTTGGGCCTACTGGGAGCAAAAATTCTTAATAATTTTCATCTTTATTACAAACTAGTTGAAATTATTAAGAGTTTTTGCTCCCAGTAGGCCAAAGGCAATGGGAGTGTGGGGGGTGAGCAGGCCTGCCCCCCCCCCCTCCTCTCCCATGTCAGCAGCCGCCATCTTCCTCCAATCCCCGCCAACTCCGTCCTCCCACTTTCCTTCTAGGAGGAAGGAAGGGAGAGAAAGAAACCCTCCTTCACAATCCCCCTCTTGGCCAGAACCCGCCCCCGCCCAACACTGGAAGCTCCGCATCTGGCCGGGGATGCGTGGCGGGCCCGTAGGCAGCGGGGAAGGGTTGGCACGGCCCTGGCGAGCGCAGGAAGCAGGCCGAGCCCCTCCCCCCAACAACACGGAGGAAGAGGAGGAGGAAGGAAGAGAGGAGGAGGGGAAAGCTGCTGACCTGTGCGTGCGGATGTTGGGGCGAATGCGGTGAGCCATATTTAGTCATCGAAAGAGCCAGATATGGCTCGCGAGCCATAGGTTCCCGACTCCTGCTCTAACAGATTCATAAGGAGGGATACATTTGGATAGATAAGTTGAGCTGGACCTGTTTAGGGCTTTATAGACTAAAGCCAGCACTTTGAATTGTGCTCTGTAGCAGACTGGCAGGCAGTGGAGCTGACGTAACAAGGGGGTGTGTGTTTGCTGTACATCGCTCCAGTGAGCAATCTGCCTATGGCCTGTTGGACTACTTGAAGCTTCTGAACAGTCTTCAAAGGCAACTCCACATAGTTCGCGTTGCAGTAGTCTATGCGAGATGTAACAAGAGTGTGGACTACCGTGGCCAAGTCTGACTTATATAGCACGACAAAAAGTGAAACTGAACAACTGGACAATTTATAACCCTTGGGCTGGTTCCTAAATCTTAGGAAAGTTCCACTCAAAAGACAAAAGATAGTAGTTTGTGCATGGACATCATATTTGTAAATTGCAGTAAATCCTGTTTGCCGTTTTAAACCCGCACTGGAGGTGGGATCTCTTCTAGAGATGGCCATACCCTTGCTAAGCAGTTTGGCTGTGAAGTGCAGACTGCAAAAACACAAAAAATGAGAAGGTATTCTCTCCTAAGAGAAGTGGCTCTGGTGCGATCCGCAGGATGTTGAGATGTAGGGCAGAGATGTACCCCTGCATCACCTACCAACATGGCCTAGCCACAGTGGTCCAAGCCACAGTCATCTCATGATTGTACTACTGTAATGCTCTCTACATTGGCCTTCCTTTGTCGGTGATCTGGAAGCTGAAGCTGGTGCAGAACGCGGCAGCTCGGTTGCTGGCAGGTTTACCATCTTCCTGCCACATTACGCCCGTCCTGCGCGAACTGCACTGGCTTCCCATAGAGCACCAGATCACCTTCAAGGTGCTGGTTTTAACCTTCAAGGCCTTGAATGGTCTGGGGCCAGTGTATTTAAGGGACCGCCTCTCCCTGCATTGTCCCACAAGACCACTACGTTCTGAGTCCCTCAACCTCCTGGCGGTACCGAGCGTCAAAACTCTACGTCTGACAGTAACACAGAGGAGAGCCTTTAGTGCCATCGCGCCAACGCCTCCTGCTCTTCCTCCTGAGATCCGTGCACTCCCCAACCTGCTAGCCTTTAGGAAGGCCTGCAAAACTTTCTTGTTCGTGCAGGCATTCGACTCACGGCTTAGCTTGGATCTGGGAGGATCTACTTGGTGCTATGCTCGTAAGGTCTTCATTGCTGTAATTCTTGATGTTTTAAATCTGTTTTAACTGTTTTATTTATTTATTTATTTATTATTCACTTTTGTATTCCGCTCCTCCCAGCAGGCTCGGGGCGGATCACAGCAAAAAAGATACATGGGCGGCATGTTGCAACATGTCAACATGCCGCCCTGCAATTGATAAAAACATAAAAACATAAAACCACATTTAAAAACAGGTACATTGTCAGGACACGGATTATGAGGACATCTGTCATGGTTTTTTGGTCCAGTATGCCTAATTAAAGGCCAGCCCGAAGAGGGCCTTCTTACACGCCCTCCGGAACGGGCACAGTTCCGAGATGGCTCGGGTGCTGTCCGGGAGGGCATTCCAGAGTACTGGTGCCGCCACAGAAAAAGACCTTTGTATAGTCGTTGACAGGTGGCAGGAGCGGACTGATGGAATTAACAACAGGTTTTGCTCATCTGAACGCAGTGATCTCGGGGGAGCGTACGGGGTAAGGCGGTCCTTCAGGTACGCAGGCCCTAGGCCGTGCAAGGCCTTAAAGGTCAAAACCAACACCTTGAAGGCAATCCGGTACTCAATAGGAAGCCAGTGCAGTTGCCGGAGGATAGGTGTAATGTGCTCCCTCGCCGGCACTCTTGCTAGCAAGCGAGCCGCAGCATTCTGCACTAGCTTGAGTTTCCGGATTGTCGACAAGGGAAGGCCAACGTAGAGGCCATTACAGTAGTCTAGTCTCGAGATGACCGTCGCTTGGATTACCGTGTCCAGGTCATCCCTGGACAGGTAGGGTGCCAGTCGCCTAGCCTGTCGGAGGTGGTAAAATGACATCCTGCTGACCACAAAGACCTGGGCCTCCATGGTCAGCGAGGAGTCCAACACAACCCCCAAGCTCTTAACTGACGGCGATGGGTTAAGCCGCTCGCCGTCCAGGGTAGGCAACCGGCACCCACCCAGCCAGGGCCGACCAGGCCACAGGATCTCCGTCTTCGAAGGGTTCACCTTCAGCCGGCTGGCACGCAGCCAATCAGTCACGGCTTCGAGGCATAGATGGAAACAATCGGGTACGGAGTCCGACCTGCCGTCCATTCTCAGCAGAAGCTGGGTGTCATCAGCGTACTGATGACACTCCAGACCAAAGTCACGGGCCAGCTGGGCCAGGGGGCGCATGTAAACATTGAATAATAAGGGGGAGAGGATGGCCCCCTGGGGGACCCCACAATCAAGTGGGAGTCTCCCGGAGACCTCCCCGCCCCCCTCCACACGTTGTCCCCGGTCCCGGAGGAAGGAGGCCACCCATTTAAGGGCAGTCCCCCCAACCCCGGAAGCGGCTAAACGGTGGGTCAATAATGCGTGATCTACAGTGTCAAACGCTGCTGTCAGATCTAACAGGACAAGCAGTGCTGATCCACCCTGGTCCAGCTGGCGGCGAAGTTGGTCTGTAATGGCGACAAGCACGGTCTCCGTCCCATGCCCAATACAGAAGCCGGACTGGAAGGGATCAAGTCCAGCTGTGTCGTCTAGGAACCGCTGCAGCTGCTCCGCTGCTGCCCTCTCAATTACTTTGCCTAGGAAAGGCAAGTTGGAAACAGGCCTGTAATTGGAGGGAGCCGAAGGATCTAGGTTCGGCTTTTTCAGCAGCGGTTTTACCATAGCCTCTTTTAATCCCCCTGGGAAGACTCCTTGCTCAAGGGAGCTATTTAAGATCGTGCCCAGGGGGCCACGTAGACCCTCCCGGCAAGATCTAACAAGCCAGGAGGGGCACGGGTGTTTTTATCCCAATGTGTTTTACCAATTTGTAAGTCGCCCCGAGTCGGACGGGAGTGGCGACGAACAAGTTGAAATAAATAAATAAATTAAATAAAATAAAACATTGCTAGCGCCGCCCCACACAAATCACATTGAAGGTGACTCCTTTACGGAAAAACTACAAAATTAATAACGTGATCCTTTTTTAGAAAGAAGAAGAAAGAGAATGAAGAAAAAAATAGTAATGCAAATATAGCTTTCATCTAGGGAAATACTGGAGTAACCATAAAAAGGTGGCTAGAGTTACAGTGTTAAAAATAACATGTCATTGCTCTTGTTTCTTTATTTCCAGTATTTAGAAACCTTTCCAGGACTTGTGAGCAGCAAAAGCTCTTCACTGGTTTCATTTGCTGACTACGCCATAAATCAAACTGGAGCCCGGGCCCCTTCCCCTTTTATCAATGGGGAGGCAGGCTGGAGAGCGGGTGTTTTTGTTTCGCGGCGCGGTGTGCGCACCCTCCCTAGGGCGAAAAAGTAAATTTACCTGACTATTCTGTGAATTGTCTTTTTGTGTATGTATATATAAGCACAGATAATCTTGAACATATGTTAAACATTGACTGCGCGGGATTGCTGACAAATTATAAATTGCTCAGGTATATTTTAAACTTATGAATTAGTGTGGGAAGCAATATTCAGGTTGGAAAGGAAAAAGGATTATATCTAATGGGCTACACACATGCTGGAGATGAATATTAATTTCCCTTAAAGAAATAAAACCAAGGCGGCCACGTGTTTCACCTGGCAAGCCGTTCGGTGGTGGGGCTCGTTCCAAGAACATTCTGAAAAATCCTTGCCTCCATTTTCACCTCTAGGAAATTCCCTTTTCGTGGAAATGAAAATCCCAACTTCCCTGCCCACAGCTTTCAAGCCTTTGGCACCGTGGAAAGTCAGCCCTGTGGAATAAGCTGTGGCCTCTCGCGACCGGAAGCAGCAGGCTTTCCTGGAAAAAAAAGGCATGCTGCCTTTTCCCTGCAGGGATCATATTTTTCAGTCAGAGCATTTTTAGACGACGGGTTTAACCAGCTTCCTGTGCTCCTGGTATTACTTTTCAGTTCTTTCCGTGGTTTTTTGGGGAAACCTCCAAAGGGGCAGGGGGACTGGAAAGGGGAAAAGGAAAAGAACGAGGGGAGGGAAGAAGTCAACAGAATCAACAAAAATCAACAAAAACACAGCTTTCCCTCCCGAACTAAGAAATAATGTATGAGGAACTTTAATAGCAGTAGTAGTATTTTGACACTGCAGAGACTGACCCCTCCCCGTATTCCTTTGAGGTTCCTATTTCAGGCCACAGCTCTGTTCAGCTGCCAACTGGTTGGAAGTGTTTATTGACTGGAGAACTGTTGCCTGCTCTCTTCAGAACTTCACACTTCATTTTTTTTCCAGGTTCCTGCAAGCAGCAGCAAATATTTCACCATCCCAGTTTGCTGGCGGCTGCCATAAATCAGACTTAGAACCCACCCACCCCCCTCAAATGCAGTCCTGTCAGGGCATTCAGCCATTCTTTTTGACCTGTGACCTGAATCATGTGTGTGTGTGTGTGTGTGTGTGTGTGTGTGTGTGTAAAAAGGAGCTCTTGTATTTCCCTTTCCCAGCTTTAAAACTGTAAAGAGAGATTTAAGGAATGGCAGCATCCGAACTATACAATACAGAGTGTTGCTGAAGAAAAAAGAGATGGAAAAGTCCGAAGAATAAGAAATGTTTTTTTCCTATTGTTGTTTTACAGTGAAGTGGGAAGTGCCATTTAACCTCCATGAAGTGCAGGGTATTTGGAGAACCACTACTGCATTGGTCCTAGAACAGTGTTTCTCAACCTGGGGGTCGGGACCCCATGGGGGGTCATGAGGGGGTGTCAGAGGGGTCGCCAAAGGGCATCAGAAAACGCAGTATTTTCTGTTGGTCATGGGGGTTCTATGTAGGAAGTTTGGCCCAATTTTATCATTGGTTGGGTTCAGAATGTTCTTTGACTGTAAGTGAACGATAAATCCCAGCAACTACAACTCCCAAATGTCAAGGTCTATTTCCCCCAAACTCCACCAGTGTTCACATTTGGGCATATTGAGTTTTCGTGACAAATGTTGTCCAGATCCATCATTGTTTGAGTACACAGTGCTCTCTGGGTGTAGGTGAACTACAACTCCCAAACTCAAGGTCAATGCCCACAAACCCTTCCAGTATTTTCAGTTGGTCATAGGAGTTTTGTGTGCCAGATTTGATTCAATTCCATTGTTGGTGGAGTTCGGAATGCTCTTTGATTGTAGGGGAACTATAAATCCCAGCAACTTCAACTCCCAAATGAAAAACATCAATCCTTCCCCCCAACCCCACCAGTATTCAAAATTGGGAATATCGGGTATTTGTGCCAAATTTGGTCCAGTGAATGAAAATACATCCTGCATATCAGATATTTATATTACGATTCATAACAGTAGCAAAATTACAGTTATGAAGTAGAAACAAAAATAATGTTATGGTTGGGGGTCACCACAACATTAGGAACTGTATTAAGGGGCCGCAGCATTAGGAAGATTGAGAAACACTGTCCTAGAGTCACCAAGCAGGGAACAGTGGTCCTTTAATACAAACAGTGGCATGCTGTCTTGTCTCAGGCAACTCACAAACTATTGTCGAAGGCTTTCATGGCTGGAATCACTAGGTTTTTTGTAGGTTTTCCGGGCTATATGGCCATGTTCTAGAAGCATTCTCTCCTAACATTTAGCCTGCATCTATGGCAAGCATCCTCAAAGGTTGTGAGGTCTGAGGATGTTTGCCATAGATGCAGGTGAAACGTCAGGAGATAATGCTTCCAGAACATGGCCATATAGCCCGAAAAACCTACAACAACCTAACTCCCAAACTCTTATTTTATCCAAAGCAAAAAGAGTATAGACTGGAATATCACAGTTTTACTTTGTCCTATCTGTTGTAAATGATTGCTGCCACACTAGTTCTGATTGTTGACCTCATCACAAAGGGCTAAAATTAGTGGCATATGTCGGTTTAGCCCAGGTCACTCACAGAGCCTGTTAGCTCACATCAAACTACACTGGGGGAGCTCCATGGGTGAAGTAGGGCTAAGACAGCGCATGCTGTTGCAGCGGAAACACAAGAGGCTTCCTGTGTTGCCACAGGAAGCCAGAGGGGAAGCCGCACAATTGACGTTTCCCTCAATGGGATCACACTTTATTGGAGCCAGACGATAAGGGGCATGGGGCACTGGATTCACCATGTCCGCCAATGACGTGGAGCAACTCCAGCAGCCTTGCAACAAAGTCATTCATCATCATCATCATCACCACCACCACCACCATTAACATCATCATGAGGCCAACATTTTCTCATTAGGGATTCAATATAGCCTACAAAATTTAAAAAACGGTAGATGCAAGTTAAAATACACCTAAAAGATAATAATAATAATAATAATTTATTTGTAACCCACCCTATCTCCCCAGGGGGACTCAAGGTTGTTTTAAGGGGGGGGGGGCACAGCAAACATTCAATACCAAAATGAGCAACAAAACAAATCAAAACAACAAATAAATAGCATCAATATAAACTTGTCATTTAAAACTTAAATGGCAACCAAAGGATAGTTAAAAGCACATAAACTTCACCTTACACATTTACATCAAAAGGATCTAAATAATTAAGGTGCAATTAAAAATAGAAAATGATGATTGATGTTATATATAATAATGTGATGAAGGTATACAACAGCCAAACAGCACCAATGTGCATTTCCAGTGTCTGAACGAAGATATATTCAGTTGTTCTAATCCTCCTCCTATCCATAAGCTAAGGTGCAGAAATTGGTCTCTAGAAGTTTTAAAAAAGTTTTAAAAAGTATTTTAAAAGTCTTTAAAATACAACTAAATCATCAATAAAATAAAAAGCAATTAAATGCAAGTGTAGAAGGAACCCAGGAGACTGAACCTTTTTTTCATATTAGACTAAAGGGCTAATTGATGGACCTATGGAAAACTTGGCATGCAAGCCCCTTTATATAGATGGCTATGTAGATGTTGTTCTGTTCTGACAAAGAATGTCATGAGTAAGCTGATCCTGCTGTTTGTTAATAAATAAAGTACTGTTTGAAAGATAATAAAACTTTTCTTTCAGAGAAGCAAACGGGCAAAAGATTCCTTTGGATTGTTCAAATGATTGTAAATCTGTGGAGCCCCTTCTCAATCATGTAGGTAGGCGTTGAATTAGCCCATCTTGACTTAGAGGGCAGTTCCAGACAGCACTTTAATGAGAATCCAATTGGGTTTTTAAAACCCGGTTGGACTCGTATTGAAGTCTGCACGTGCTCCAGAAAGCTCCTATTTTCTGGGGCAGATGTCCAAATGACCTGCCGGATTTTCCAGCAGGGCACCGAGACACAAAACAAAACCCCCCAGAAAAGCCTTTAAAAAGGAAAAGAACGTACTCAGCCACCATTATTCCCCGCTCTCCAGAGTTCTCCCCCTTCTCCTGACATGCAATTTCTACACATCAGGAGAAGGTTGGCAGCACGGTAATGGCAGTCGGGTAAGTTATTTTCTTTTTAAAGGCTTTTCTGGTGGGATTGGGGAGGGCGTTAGAGTCCTCTAGGATATTCCGGCCTAGAAAACACAAGACAGCTGTGCAGATGCCCCCCCCCCCAGAAGTCCCAGGACTTCTGAGGGGCAGTACAGACACTGCCCACAGCTGGGTCTTTCAGGAAGACCCAGGTCTTTCCAGCTGACAAATTACTTTGGGACAAAGCAGAGTTTTTCCTGTTTTGTCCTGAAATAATTCATTTTTACGTGGGGCGTCATTTGGACGCCTCATGTAAAAATCCAGAAGGGTGCATGTTTTCTGCCCTATCTGGATGTGCCCATAAATTCTTGAAACACTCTCTCAGTAATGGCTTGGTCAGAATGTCTGTTATCATCTCCTAATGATCTTCCTGATCATCCCCTCTTATGTCAGCTCACTTATGTTGTAGTGCTTTATTCTGATGTGCTTCATCTTCTCTGCTTTTCAGCTCTGATTGTCTTCAAAAATGAGAACTTGTTTCTGTTCATCAACTCCCAAGTCAATTAACAGTTGGTCAAGCTATAGCAACTCTCAGCATGCATGTGAAGCCACTATGTATTTTGCCTCTGTATAAGACACAGCTACTATTTCTTGTTTGTGGCTGTTCCAGGAAATAGACCCATATCCACGTGAAAGCATCAAACTGCTAACAGACTGACAATGTCATGTCATTTGCCCTATTAGCATCTATGTAGCATTTCAGCAGTGGATTGTTATGACTAGCAGCTTCAATTGTTAAGTCCATAGTACCTTTCAAGTACAGTATCTGGTAGGGGTGGATATCTCCAATTTAAATTCTTTGAAACCCATTAATAATTCGTATTTGAAATTATTTTGACCTTATATCGACCCAGGCTTCCAGCCAAAGAAGGAGCGTCCAACCGGCAGGGAGGCGGAGTAAAGTTTCAAAACCGAACTCGGGATCGCCATTTTTTGTAAAGGTCACGTTATTCGTTTGTGGCTGTTCCAGAAATCGTTTTTCCCCCCTATTAGCATCCTCAGTTCTCAACTCTCAAGAGGAGACTGGAGGGCAGCAGCACCCTCCTTTCTCCTCTCGCCAGCTGAGAGCTGAGGCGGGCACTTTGGAAGCAGCCCGGCCGAGCTTTCCTCTGTTTCGCCAGGCTTTCCCTCACAAGCGGAGGGAGAGCCTGGATCTCGGAGTTAGTTCTCAGCAGGGAAGGAGGACACGGGGGGATGCCCTCCGCTCCTCCTCCCCTGCCAAGATCTAAGAAGGAGAAGGAGGTGCCATACCTCTTTCCCTGCCAAGAACTAACGCGTATCAAGCATTGGCGCAGTTTAGATCTTGGCAGGGAGGTCTGCTCCTCCTCCCCTGCCAAGATCTAAACCGCGCCAAGGCTTGATTCGGGTTAGTTCTTGGCAGGGAAAGAGGTGTGGTACCTCCCTCTCTACTAAGAACTGACACGACTCAAGGCTTGATGTGCATTAGTTCTTGGCAGGGAAAGAGCTGTGGCACCTCCTTCTCTGCCAAGAACAAACGCAACTCAAGGCTTGATTTGGGTTAGTTCTTGACAGGGAAAGAGGTGTAGCACCTCCTTCTCTGCCAAGAACTAACGCGACTCAAGGTTTGATGTGCGTTAGTTCTTGGCAGGGAAAGAGGTACGGGCTCCTCCTTCCCTGCTGAGAACTAACAATTCGAATTTTCATTTATAATTACGTTTCAATTACAAAATGTATTGGAAATTTTTTCGGATTAATTTCTATAACGACCCAGCAACGGAGATCCCCCCCCCCCAACGAGTTTAGAATCAATTTTTTATGGATCAACCACCCCTAGTATCTGGCTACTCTCTTTACTGCAGTCCAGTCGTTTTCTGTGGATGCACTGACCTTTCTACTTAAATCCCTATGAAAAATGCAATTTTCTTTTGTGCAATATGAGATGTACTTGCCACCACAGTCTGTTGAAATGATTTTTGGTATGTGTTGTAGATTTGTTTTCACCAACCCAGCCTTATCTCCTGTAATCCTGTTGTTCATACACTTATCAGCATATCAAAACTCTGTACTCTTGTTGGCAATCTCCCTGCTTAGTTTCCAAGATCAGACAGAATTTGGAGTATTTAAGCTGTGTTTTTTCTGTTTCCTGTTAATTAAGCTTACTGATGCAAATCCCTTTATTGCATTATCTTTGCATTTTACAGGGATGTTCTTCGGATAGTGTTTGGCATGATTGATTTAGTGTTCTTATTTAGCTTTACTATATTGATATTATCAGTTTATGATCTGTTTCACTATCTTCTCCTGGTCTTGTTTTTGCAGACAAAATTGAGTTTCTCCATCATTTGCCTCTAATTATGTAGTAGAATTAATTTCTATATTGGGTTGCTTGAGAAATGTATTTAATTTCATTGGTTGCTTGAAAAATGTGTTTGCAATGAACAAATTATTAGCTTTGCAAAATTCAGTCAGTCCTTCTCCTGCTTCAATTCTTGATCCTAGGCTTTTTTTCTACTATTTTTGATTCTACTCTGTTTCCTACTTTTGCATTCCAGTTGCATATGATTGTCAACCTATTTTGGTGTGTGATCAAGTTCCTCCTAAACTCCAGCATATTTTTTCTATTTCTCTTCTATCTTTGAACTCTGAAGACTTATTGAGATCATTCAGTCAGACTTTGCATTATATCCTTTGCTACATTTTCCTTTCTATTAATGCTACCCCATATCTTTTTAGATGTTCATTTCCCAAATAAACACTATATCCCATTCCTGTCCACTTTAGCTTGCTCACTCCACGTACTGCAATATTGATGGATTTCATTTCTTACTTTATAATATCTAGCTTCTCCTGATTCCTACTTCTCACATCCCATATTCTGATAAAACTATGTAGCAACATTTGAAAATTTTCTGTGCCTGGTTACTGTTACTTTGAAAGTGTTATTCCTGTTTAATTGTGCTGTACTTACGTGAAAGTCGTTGTTATAATCCAGAAACTTCATTTTTTGTGGCTGCCACAAACTATGTTGAATTGGTTGAGACTCAATGAGATATTTATTTTTATTTATTTATTTATTAGTTCAACTTAATATACCGCTGTCTCTGGAGCTCAGAGCGGTTTACAGGTAAAAAAAATCAGATAAAACACATAAAGCATAGTAAAACCAAGTTAAAACCCCCAGTTAAAACCCCATTCCCAACAATAAAACTGCAGTAAGACAGCATAATGCAATGGCGGTGACATGGCAGAGTGCTGATTAAGGCGGGCATCGGTTAACAAGGGCCGAATGCCAGCCTAAGTAGCCAGGTCTTGACAGCTCTGCGAAATGGCATCAGGTCGTGGATGACTCGTATCTCCTCAGGGAGGGAGTTCCACAGAGTCAGCGCGGCCACAGCAAACGCCCTCTGCCGTGTACTAGAAAGCCTATAGGCCTTAATGCCAGGCACCTCCAATAAGTTGAGCCCCTCTGAACGCAGCGATCTCCTGGGCACATAAGGGGTAAGCCGCTCCCTCAGGTACACTGGCCCCAAACCATATAAGGCCTTGAAAGTTAGAACTAACACCTTGAAGAATTCAACTGGGAGCCAGTGCAGCTTGCGCAAGAGTGGAGTTACGTGAGCAGATCTTGAAGCTCCTGAGAGCAGGCGTGCTGCTGCGTTCTGCACCAGCTTGAGTTTCCGGATCGCCAACAAGGGTAGGCCAATGTACAGCGCATTACATTAATCTAGCCTCGAGATGACTGTGGCTTGGATCACTGTGGCCGGGTCGCAGCGGGAGAGGTAAGGAGCCAGACGTTTTGCTTGTCGCAGGTGGTAAAATGCTGTCTTGCAGGCGCAGGCAATCTGCGCCTCCATAGACAGCTGGGAGTCCAGCCGGACCCCTAAGCCCTTTACTGATAGCTGTGGGAAGAGTGCCACACCAATGAACGGAGTTTTGGGCATTCCAGCCCAAAACTCCGCACCAATTGGGCGAGTGGTCGCATGTAGATGTTAAATAACAGCAGGGAGAGGATGGCCCCCTGAGGAACTCCACAGTGTAACGGGGAGCCCTCGGAGACCACCCATCCCCACTTCACTCGCTGCAGGCAGTCTTGGAGGAAGGAGGAAAGCCAGTTGAAAGCTGTCCCCCTCCCCCGCCGCCGCCAGGCGATGTGTCAAAAGTTGGTAATTGACAGTATCAAACGCTGCCGTGAGGTCCAATAACACAAGCAGCGCCGATCCGCCTCAATCCAAATGGCAACGGAGTAGGTCTGTGATGGAGACCAGGACGGTCTCTGTCCCATGGCCCGAACGGAAGCCGGACTGGAAGGGGTCTAGCCAGGTTGCATCATCCAAGAACGTCTGCAGCTGGTCCATTGCTGCCCTCTCAATTACCTTGCCCAGGTATGGCAAATTGGACACCGGGCGGTAATTAGAGGGACACCGGTCGGTAATATTCATTGAAAAACTACAGCAAAACATGCTGCATGATGTCCCCAAAACTTTTTCCCATATATTTATGATAGAACCATGTAGGAAATGACATTTATAACCCAGCTTCTTGCAAAGCTAAATGAACAACAAAGTGGGGGAAATGACAAAGCAATTTTGAAATAAACTGGACCTCATTTATTGAATGTTGGAAAACATTAATTTCTGGCAAGAGTGATTAGCTGATTGTTTTAAATAGGTATTCAAAATTGAAGATAATATAAATTAAGTAGGTCATTTTAAATTACTATTACATCTTTGTTTTTGTTTTTAAGTACCATATATTCATGTTACATAATTTTGGAACTATCAACATGATTATTGCAGAATTCTGTTTTATCATGTTCTGCTGTTGTTTATACAGTATTGGTGTTTATACAGTATCAGTGTGTACAGAGCTATCGTACTGTCTATTCTCCTCTATGGGTCTGAAACATGGGTCACCTATCGCCAACACCTATGACTCCTCGAACACTTTCATCAGCGCTGTCTTCGCACAATCTTAAATATACACTGGACTGACCATGTGAAAATTGTTGCTGTCCTGGAGCAAGCAGGGATCACCAGCGTTGAGGCCATGCTATTGAGAACACAGCTGTGCTGGGCAGGGCGCGTCTCTAGGATGGAGGACCACCGCCTCCCAAAGATACTACACTATGGTGAACTCGCCACGGGTCATCGCAAGAGAGGCATCCCAAAAAAGAGATATAAAGACTCCCTGAAACAACATCTCAGGCTCGGCCAGATTGATCACTAACAATGGTCCACCCTGGCCTCACATCGGGAGGCATGGAGATGCACTATCCACAATGCTGCGGCCTCTTTCGAGAAGACACGCCAAATGGATCTCGAAGAGATATGACAATGCAGAAAGAACCGCAACTTGGAAACAACATCACCCAAGGAGACTTTCTGCTGTGCTTTCTGCAACTGAACTTGCCTATCTCAGATTGGCCTTTTTAGTCATCAACGCGCTTGTAAAAAGCATGGGATGAGTCCTTCCTAAGAATCTTCGTTCGTGAAGTAATGCCGAGAGAAAGGGGAGAGAGATTGGACATGTAAATAAATCTAAGTATATGTTAAAAAATTGGGCAAAAATGTAGTGCAAAGTGCAACATTGGCAGAAAATGAAAATTATCCAAAACAATGATCAAGTTTTATGCACCATCAAATCTAATGCACACTTTCATTTTCAAAATCCTGAAACCAAAAAAAGATAAGGATTTGCTGTCAAATGTAATGCACAGCGGCAAAAAGGGCACTTCGTAATGTGGACAAAAAAGATTCAAATTACAGTGGCTGCATGTTTATGGTTCCTTCTTTAAAATCAAAAGTGTTAGAACGCTAATGCTTTCTGCAATGGAAAAGAAAACCTTGGGATGCATCTGTGTTGTAGAATGAATTCACTTTAACTTTAATAGGAGCCCCGGGTGCTCCTGCAGTATTTATTTATTTATTTATTTATTTATTTATTTATTTATTTATTTACTCTATTTATGCCCTGCTTTTCTCTACCCCGAAGGGGACTCAAGGCAGCTTACATATACCTGTAGGCAATTATGTAATGCCTTAAAACACATACAATTCCAATAAAATTAAAATTAAATTAATACATATTAAGCATTTAAAAACATTACATTCAATATGAAAACCATGCCATCCATAATTATAGTCTTCAAGCCGTTCCGTAGTCATTGCACATATTCCAAATCTGTTATTTGCAGTAGCTTCCTCTTTTGCTTTGGCTCAAGCACTAAGGTTACCATATTATGCGACTCTAATGTGCACCCATTTTGGGAAGGCCATTTAGCCAAAAAAACATGAGCATTAGATTTGAATAAATACAATATTAAAGAGATGGGGAGGACCTAGATGCATTATGTCTCATTTGTTATATTGTTATTCAATTTCTCCAGAGCTGCCAATAATTTCTATCATAATAGGGTAGTAGTTAAGAAGCTGTTTAGAAGAGCAAAAACTGAAGCTCAATAAGATCGCAATCTTTTTGGGAATCTTTCATCAGCCTCTTGGGCATTCTGTATGGACAATTGAGTATGGGGTGAAATGGACTAATTTTAGGTGGGGCGGAGACCTTGGGTTTTAAGGGTGTTGAGCTCTTATTTAAGATCTCTAATCGTGCTTCAATGCAATATAAGTTTGATATGTTTGAAACATTGTAATATGTTTTAATCATTTTAAATATTATTTTAACTGATGTGTGTTTTTAATATACAGTTTTTACAGTTTTAATATACAGTTTTGTAATATTGTGTTCTATTGATATTGTTATTATCTGAATCTGGAAGTGAATTATTGCTATAGTTTGTAAGCCGCCCTGAGTCCCCCTGCGGGGTGAGAAGGGCAGGGTATAAGTACAGTAAATAAATAAATAAAACCTTCTGTGTGATGTGGGGTGGGACGGGGCATGTACTTTGGTAGCAAGGATGAGCAGCAATAGCCTTGTGGCTACGCAAACTGATGGAAGTGGCTTGTTGGAGGGGCCAAGTGATATGTGGCTATGAAACTTAGAAGAGGGAACCAATGAGGTGGAAAGTAAGGGATGCTACATAGCCACAACATTGTGGCCAAGGTTTCCTGTTTGGTGGGTGTGGGACGTTGGCAGTGGGTCATGTATGTGTTGACGGGGGCGAGGGGCAGCTTTGCTACATGGTTCAAAGGGCAGCATGTGCACTTTGCACCATGCATCCCCATAGGGAAAATATATCATGTAGAGTGTACAGATGTTGCAAGCAGAGAAATGACAGAGTGTCCTACCAAACACATGGTAGGGTGAGGGGTTGAGAGGGAGTCGGGTGAGGGGTGGAGGCAGGGCCGTAGCCAGGATTTTGATTCGGGGGGGGGGGCTGAGTTTGGCTCGGGGGGGCTGAGACTGGGGGATGAGGGTCTACCCTAGCAAACTTTTTGTATTGTTATCCCAATAACCCCATTAATGTGGGATATAATGAGCATGGTGATCAGATCATGATATGAATAAACATAACAGTTTAAATAATGTACCAGTAAGGCCTTTTCACGGACCACCCTGAGAATTTCGGGGCTGAAGCCCCCCTTAGCCCCCCTGGCTACATGCCTGGGTGGAGGAGTAGGGTTGTGGTATGTAAGATCAAAAGGCAGTGGTGCAGTGACGAAGTAATGTCAGAATTCATGATTGTGGGAGAAGCTGAACAAGAATACATTCAATCACTTTGGATTTTTTTGGAAAACTGTTATTAACAACTTCAAGGAATTACTGACTGGAAACCCATGGCTAGACATGCTAAAGGGAAAAAGTTATCTAGTAAGGATGGGAGTTATAGAAGGAGGAAAAGTGGGAAATGTTATAAAAATTATATTCATTATTCAACATTCACCACCCTTTCCTTAATTTTAATCTATTATATTTGATATCTCTTTTTGCCCATATTAAAACAAGTAACTACATTCAACGGATCTACTGCTACAGTTGTGTGGGTTTTGAATGCATAATTTATGATGCATCACTTTGTATTATTCCTTCTTTTCCTTAAGCTTGGCCAGGCAGGTATCATCACTCAATAACCACACTACAACTGTAATGTTTCTCACATGGATTGAATTGGATTTTATTGATGTCAAATGTTGTTTCATGCACTTTCATGTCAAGAAGAAAAATGGAAAAAGAAGTGTTCTTATTATATACACTGCTTGCTCCTGTGCTTGTATGTAATGGGGCCAGTATTGTGCTGCAATAGCAAATGCTGAGCAGTTTTACTACATCTCTTGTTATAAACAAGCTAAACTATGAAAAATTAAATACATACTATATATTTGTGGGAACCAAAATGTTTTCTCATTTCACCCAGTAGAACAATTTACAGGTGTAATGATCTGTTTACATATGTTTGATTTTAGGATGTCATGATTCGGGTGTCATTTTAAGAACTTACTAGAACTGCTGAGTTGGGCTAAATAGCATTACTCACTGCTCAAGGCCTCCAATGTATGTATATGCAGCATACACAGCAGCTTTATGTCTTCATGCCTAGCTCAACATTATCAGGAATGTGGCGCAGCTGGCTAAGTGTCACCTGTATAAGATCTCTCTGACCAGTAGGTCATGAGTTCAAGGCCTGCCCGGGTCGAGGTGGGTGCTCGACCTTTAAGTGTAGTCTGCTGTCGACCTTTGCAGCCCGAGAGACAGTTGCATCTGTCAAGTAGGAGATAAAGGTACCACATTAAGTGGGCAGGCAAATTTTGACTGCATTATGAGGCCATTAAAGAAGAACTCTGGGAACGCTGAGGAATGCGGAAGGAACAACAAGGGACGCTGGGAACGCTGAGAGATGAGTGCGTCAGCTCCCCCTGGTGGCTAGAGTTTGCCTCTGTTCGTCTATATGTGTGTATGTGGAAACAGCAGGGATTGTCTGCTAAGTATGTGTACCTGTAATCCGCTCTGAGTCCCCTTCGGGGTGAGAAGAGTGGAATATAAATAAAGTAAATAAATAAATTATCCCAAGGGGTGGGGGAGAGAAGCAGGGGAGAGTGGGAAAAACGTATGGAAGAGTGGGGACTTGTTTTACTCTGGTAAGGTCCATCTTTGGGGATGGCCAGTCATTTTATGTCCCTTCTATGTCCCATCACTCTACAACCTTTTTTAAAAGTATAATTGCTGATGAGGTGTGCACAAATTTTTCTATCACACACAAAAACAGTGCTTATAAACAATACTATGGGAAAATCCATAGTATTTTTTTTAAAAAACCCCAATTAGAATTCCGTCTGCAAATAATCTTTTTTTTGCGATGCTTTGCAGACAGATTCTGGCAGAATACTGATGTGATGGGGCAAAACGTCATGTGATGGGACCCAATCAAAATAATTCTTCAACAGTCTCAGAAAATGAATATTTTCTAATGTGATAAGGTCACTAGACTTCCATGGAAGGGAGTTTCAGATGCTAGGAACAACCACTGAAAAGGTTCTTCCTCATGTCCTTCTCAAGCAAGCTTGCAATGGTGGTGGGATCAAGGAAAAACCCTTCTCTGAAGATCTTCAAGTTCTGGCCAGCTGGTCTCATTCCTAGAACTAGGATATCTCGATATAGTAGTACATACCGAGGTCTGAGATACTGTGTACATACTGGCACATCTGTGCTTAAGTCCATTCAGCAGTTCACCTACCTGGGAAGCACCATCTCTTAAAACACCAAGATTGACAAAGAGATAGATCACAGATTATCAAAGGCATTTAGTGCATTTGGAAGGCTTCACAAAAGATTCTGGAGCAACAAGCACCTGAGGCAAAGCACAAAAATCAGTGTGTACAGAGCTATCATACTGTCTATTCTCCTCTATGGGTCTGAAACATGGGTCACCTATCACCAACATCTACAACTCCTCGAACGCTTTCATCAGTGCTGTCTTCGCACAATCCTAAATATACACTGGACTGACTATGTGACGGATGTTCCTGTCCTTGAGCAAGCAGGGATCACCAGCATTGAGGCCATGCTATTGAGAACACAGCTGCACTGGGCAGGACACGTCTCTAGGATGGAGGACCACCGCCTCCCAAAGATACTCCTCTATGGTGAACTCCCCATGGGTCAGCGCAAGAGAGATGCCTCAGAGAAGAGATATAAGGACTCCCTGAAACAACATCTCAGGCTCGGCCAGATTGATCACCAACAATGGTCCACCCTGGCCTCACATTGGGAGGCATGGAGATGCACTATTCACAATGCTGCGGCCTCTTTCGAGAAGACACGCCGAATGAGTCTCGAAAAGAAACGACAACGCAGAAAGAACCGCAACTTGGAAACAACATCACCCAAGGAGACTTTCTGCTGTGCTTTCTGCAACTGAACTTGCCTATCTCAGATTGGCCTTTTTAGTCATCAACGCGCTTGTAAAAAGCGTGGGATGTGTCCCTGAATCTTCGTTCGCGAAGTAATGCCGAGAGAGTACATACTGGTAATCACAAGGCTGGACTTCTGCAATGTTCTGTACATGAGGCTGCTTCTGTACCAAGTTAGGAAACTTCAGTCATTTCATGACATAGTGAACAGATTGGTTATTGGTACATCCAGAAATGATCTTCTTACACCAATCACTCTACTGGCTGTCAATTAATTTCATGCCAAGCAATAAAGATTCAATGAAACAATCTCTAAATGGTGTGTGTCCTGGTTACCTATGAGATCACTTTCTCCCAAAAAACCCACCCTGTACACTTAGGTTCTCTCAGGGACAGCTATTTTGGTTCATCCAATGTAGGCTGACAACTGATACCTAGGAGGGCATTTTCTCCCTCAGATTGTGGAATGACTTGCTGAAGGAGATGTGTAAACTCAATGTCCTGTCTGGATTTGAAACAGCAGGACTCTCCAGATGACTTTGAATTGTGAATTTTACAGTATTTATTGATTGCTTTTTAATATGTATTGGATTTATATGCTCCTTTAATTGCTGCTGCTGTTATTTTTAATAGCACCTTTGGGAGAATCAGCACTTTGTAAGACAACCACTCTAACCTGGAATAAGAAGTAGCTCATAGCAACTGGGTATATTTCTGCATAGGTCCATAGGAGATAGTTATGAGGAATGACCTTATCACAAATGCCCATGGATTCACCTCCATTGAAGGCAAGACAACACAGGAAGGCTCTCATGTTGTGGCGGCGGGTGCTGGTTCACCTCCCTTTTGGCACAGAACCCATCCAAAAGTCCCTTTACATTGTGTGCTGAAAAGGGAGGTGATCCAGCATATGATGGGGGGAAAGCCCCATCTGATGAGGCGGTAAGTAGTATTCATCCATATCAATTTTATTGTAAGTTTTACAAGTAATGATCAATGGCTAATAGATGAGCCATTAGACTCATAATTGGTCCCATGTACATTGGACATTTAATGCAGCTTCAAGCTATCTTCAGAAATGCTGTGGTTAGACTATGGGTGCTGGGAGAATGTGCTGCAGGGCACTTTAAACCCAGTGATCCGATACGAGTAAAGTCAATGAAATTTTGAAATGAAGCTCTTAATGTGTATCAGTGCACTGTAGTATTAACCACATCACATAGTGAACTCTGCTCCTCAGAATGCAAATAGATCTGCAGAAACGCAAAATATTCCATTGATGCACATGCTGCAGCGCACTTCAAGCCCTCTAAAACCAGGATAAAGCAAAGTTGGGGGAGCCTTTAATGTGCACCAGCATGTCCTGGTTTAAACCACATCACATGGCAAAAGTGACTCTGCGGAAATTATGTAAATTGCTGAGTGGGGACCTGAAGCTCTCCACTGGTGCACACAAGCACATTCTAGAGAGGGCAGTTGAAAATAACATACCGTATTTTTCGCACCATAAGGCGCACCTGATGATAAGACGCACCTAGATTTTAGAGGAGGAAATTTGGGAAACAAAAAAAATGGGGGCTGGCTACTATTTGAGACACTAATATGAAGGGCAGGGAGGCGCTGGAGCAGAGGGGGGCGGCGGCAATATACTCACGCTATATTCGCGGGGGCCCCGGCTCCGGCGGCTCCCGGCTGCGCCCGCGCATGCCCAGACTCCGCCGCCGTGACGCCGCAGCCAGCCGGCGCGCGGAGGAACGGGGCGAAAGGGGACTCACGGGGCGGGCTCGCCGCTCACGGACCCGAGGAGGAGGGGGGGAGGCCACGAGGGCGGCCCCCACGGTGGCGCAGCGGCAGCAGCAGCAGCGGACTTCCTCCTCGCCAGAGGCGCATCTTTGTGACATCACTCTGTCGCGCCTCTGCTGAGGAGGAAGGGGAGGAAGGCCTCGCCGGCCGCGCGCTGTAAAGACGCCCGGAAGAGAGGCCCGAGGGAGGGAGGGAAGGAGGAAGAGTTCCCCTCTGCTCCAGTGCCTCCCCCCCCCTGCCTGCATCTTCGCTCCATAAGACGCAGCTGATTTTTCTTCCTACTTTGGGAGGAAAAAAAACTGCGTCTTATGGTGCGAAAAATACGGTATTCTCTACAACTGTCAAGCTGCAGATAGATACTGTGAATTCTGGAACCAGTTGAAGGCCAGCCTCTGCAAGTGTGTGATCATAATTCAGGGTTACAGTTTTTACAATTTGATCTAGGAGTTCTCAAACATTTTCACCTGCAGAGCCCTTTTTAAAGCAAAAGTTTCCCGTGGAGACCCAATACATGTTTATATATTTTACTAGCTGTACCCGGCACGCGTTGCTGTGCCCTTTTTAGGAGATGTGAGAAAGTAGGTTACTGTAAATTCAGGCCATACACAATGTCCCATGAGCTGAGGCCTAGTTAGGAACAGCAAGTTAATGAAGCCTTACTGTCAATTCAGGCCATACACAATGTCCAATGAGCTGAGGCCTAGTCGGGAGAATCAAGTTAATGAAGCCTTACTGTCAATTCAGAGCGTAAACAGCTTCCCAGTAAGTGAGGGCTAGTTAGGAAATCATGTTAATGAAGCCTTACTGTCAATTTAGAGTGTAAACAGCTTCCCAGTAAGTGAGGGCTAGTTAGGGAAATCAAGTTAATGAAGTCTTACTGTCAATTTAGAGTGTAAACAGCTTCCCAGTAAGTGAGGGCTAGTTAGGGAAATCAAGTTAATGAAGCCTTACTGTCAATTTTGGGCGTGGTCTGTGATTTTTTGGGGTGTAAATTTTTGGTTGGAAGTGATTTGGGTATTTGTGTTGGGGATTGGCTCAGGCCTTTTCCTTATTCTGTTTTGGCAGTTTATTATGGATCGGAATTTTCATGTTGGCTGGCCAGTGCAGCAGTTATGCAAATCCGCCCTTATTGGCAGCCAATCATGTTGTTCAGAATGTAGAGGCTGGGTGAGTCTTTGGCTGCCCCGGAGGATGCTGGTAAATGTAGTTTTATTTTTATTCGTTGTTTTGGGGGCCTTTTAGGTTTTGGGGGGGAAAGTTTCTTTGCTACAAACGTACCTTGCTTGATGCCTATTTCTGTTGGCAAGTATTGTGTTTCTGCGTTGTATGGTTTCTTTGTTTGAGGTATACATCACATGACGTGAACCCATTTATATAATAGATTATATATTATAAATGATGTATACATCCTATATCAGACATGGGAAACCTTTTTTGACCAACATAAACTTAACAGTATTTCAGTAGAGGACACCAGGGACTATCCAATCCAATGCCCTTCTGCTAGGCAGGAAAAGCACAATCAAAGCACCCCCTGAGTTATGGGAAGGTAATAGGGTTTTGGAAGCAAGTAAGGCAAGGGGGAAAGGATCTGGGCAGCAAGGAAGGTGAAGAAAGAAGGCTTTAGGGCAGCGTTTCTCAGGACCCGGGGGGGGGGGGGGTTGAAAGGGGGTTTCAGAGGGGTCGCCAAAGACCATCAGAAAACATATGTTTCTGATGGACTTAGGAACCCCTTTGGCAGAGAAGGCTGAAGATCTCTACACCTGTCCTTCTCTTCTTGGAAACAGACGTCGACTCCTCTGCTGTGATTGGCTGTCCTCTCAGCTGGCCTCTCAGCCAAGTTTGGTCCAGATCCATCATTGTTTGAGTCCACAGTGCTTTCTGGATGTAGGCGAACTACAACTCCAAAACTCAAGATCAATGCCCACCAAACCCTTTCAGTATTTTCTGTTGGTCAGGGAGTTCTGTGTGCCAAGTTTGGTTCAATTTCATTATTGGTGGAGTTTGGAATGCTCTTTGATTGAAAGTTAATGATAAGTCCCAGCAACTACAACTCCCAAATGACAAAATCAATCTCTCCCCCAACCCCACCAGTATTCAAATTTGGGCGTATAGGGTATTTGTGCCAAATTTGGTGCAGTGAATGAAAATACATCCTGTATGTCATATATTTACATGACAATTCATAACAGTAGCAAAATTACAGTTATGAAGTAGCAACAAAAATAATTTTATGGTTGGGGGTCACCACAACATCATGAACTGTATTAAAGGGTTGCGGCATTAGGAAGGTTGAGAAACACTGCTTTAGGGGGTGAGGAAGAGGAGGGAAAAGGGATTTTTGGGGTGATGGAGGCAGGGGATGGGGAGGAGTGGAAAAGAGGAGGGAAAGCTTGGAAGGTTAGGAGAGGTTGGAGAAGGAAACCGCAGAGCCCCTCAGTATGCTTCATGAGCACATTTTGAGAACTGCTGATCTATTCGTCCACACAGCAAAACCACTTTCTTCAATACACATTTCAAACTGACCTGTGGCCTGTGTAGATCTGCCTTTTATGGAAATTAGTAGCTGACTTACTCAAAATTGTTTTTGAAAACTATATGCATTGAGTTTCACACTTTTTGTCAGTCTCCTCAAAATCACCAGATTCTATCTGATCTTGAAAGCTAATCAGGGTCAGTCCTGGTCAGTAGCTGGATGGGAGATAGAAGAGGGTGTAGTAGGTTATATCTCAGAGGAAGAAACTGGCAAAATCACCTCTAAGTATTTTTTGCCTAAGAAAACCTTATGACACCCATGGGGTCACCATGAGCCAAGAGGGAACACAAAACAAGATGGTCTATGATTAAAACAGTTTGCAGTTTTTATAATGCATTATTATTATTATTATTGATACAAAAACACAGCATAACACAGCAAACAAAATATATATGTTGGATTTCGTATCACAAAATGACAAGTTGAACACTTCCCAGGACTGTGTGATGTATTTTCAAATGATGCATGCAGATCCAAGTAAGGTGGCCTTTTTTTGCAGTCAACAGATCATGATTTTGTCAATGTTTATTGTTTCCAAATGCAGGCTGAGATTTTTTGGTACGGCACCCAGTGTGCTGTAACCACTTAGGACCACCTGTACTGGTTTATGCCAGAGCCTTTGCAATTCAATCTTGAGGTCCTTTTAAAACTTTTGCTTTAAAAAGGGCTCTGCAGTTTTTCATGTTGTTTTTTTGTCAATTTGACTCTCACCTGATATAGCAACATCAATAATCCAAACTGTTTTCCTTTTCCACAATTGTGATGTCTGGTGTATTGTGTTCCAAAATTTTGTCACTCTGGATCTGAAAGTCCCACAATATTTTTGCGTGTTCATTTCCCACTACCTTTGCAGGTTTATGATCCCACCAGTTCTTTACTACTGGCAGGTGGTACTTGAGACATAAGTTCCAATGAATCATTTGGGCCACAGAGTTAAGAACATAAGAACATAAGAAGAGCCATGCTGAATCGGACCTCAGCCCATCTAGTCCAGCATTCTGTATCACACAGTGGCCCACCAGTTGTACACGGGGATCTCGAGCAGAAGGGAGGGCAAAACCCTGACCTGCTCCCGACCCCCCACAACCAGTACCCAGGGAAATCCTGCCTACCTCAACCAACTCCGAGGTGGCACTCTGTTTGTGCCTCTGTTTGTAGTCTGTCTGCTTGATTTTTTTTGCAGCCGATGAGGATATGATGAATGGTTTCATCAGCTTCCTTGCACAGTCTGCATTTTGGATCATCAGCTGATTTTGCGATCCTGGCCTTAATTGCATTTGTCCTGATTGCTTGCTCCTATGCTGCAAGAATCAGCACAGGAGTATTAGTAGTAATAGTAGTAGTAATAATAAATCTATAGTAATAATAAATCTATAATAATAATAACAATACATCTATTGTTATTATTATTATTATTGTGTCATGAGCAACTTGAGAAACTGCAATCACTTCTGGTTGCCCAGAAGTGAATTGCCCAGGGGATGCCTGGCTGTTTTACCATCCTGTGGGAGGCTTCTTTCATGTCCCTGCATGAGAAGCTGGAGCTGATAGACAGGAGCTCACCCCGCTCCTTGAATTCAAGCCGCCGACCTTTCGGTCAGCAGTCCTACTGGCACAAAGGCTTAACCCATTGTGCCACCGGGGGCTCCAGTATTTATTATTGCATAGACCCATATTGAGATGAATGTATTTTCTGCCTCCAAATGTCTGGTTCTCAGCATGCTCTGACACTTGCTCAAAAAGGCAAAGAATTGTCATGAAGTATGGAAACCTCTCTGCTTGTTCGCATGTACTTCTGTTGGCAGATGTTTTCAAACATCCCAAAACAAGGGCTCATCCTGAGAAAGTATCCCACTACTCCACCAAGGCTGCCATCCATGCTTGGCATGGGGACACTAATGATGCCTTCTCCATCATTAGTGTCCCCATGCCAAGCATGGATGGCAGCCTTGATGGAGCATTTGCAGGTAGATTTCCCCCCACAAAAGCTCTTATCATGCAGATATCAGATTTCTACAATATTCAGGATTTACCTGTGGAGATTTCTGTACTTTGTACCTCTGCTATCCTTCACACAATTCATAAGTACCACTAAGCATATTTCAAAGCCCTTCCTTCCTTCCTTCCTTCCTTCCTTCCTTCCTTCCTTCCTTCCTTCCTTCCTTCCTTCCTTCCCTTCCTTCCTCCCTCCCTCCCTCCACTCCCTCCTCCTTCCCTTCCTTCCTTCTCTCCTTCCTTCCTTCCTTCCTTCCCGTGGCTTCAATATGGGTTGATTGTTTACTTCCCTGTTTCTAGCACTACAGATTAAGATAATTGATAACCCAGATCTAGCCCTGAAATGGCCTTGTACTCCTGATAAGACGAAGAAATCTGAGACTACTGAATTCAAGATTTAAATTTAAAGACATATCTAATCCAAATGTCTAATAGCATTTTCTTATTTACCAGAATAAATTATTGTGAATATATATTTTAAAACTTTTATTTTTTTTACTTGTTGCTTTACTGAATCCTTGTTGCTTCAACTCCTTCACATTTCCTTTATCTCTAAAAAGTAATAGAGTGTCACATATTTTGCCTAGCAAGACTTGTTTGTTGTCAGGAATGATGTTATGGCCATCTTTTGTTGGATATCTCTGAGAGAGTCCTTGAACTCTGGTGCTGACTTATGTATTTTTAATCTGTTGTGACACTATTGGGGGAAGGCTGTGAATATTGAATTGCACCAATGTGGAGTCTTTTGCAGCTCTGTTATAAAAATAGTTTTAGACTTGGCACATATTCTCTAAAAGCTCTGGAACATATAATCCATGTTTGTAAGCAAGAGCTTGCTCAACAAAAACCATTAGCAGATTTTAGAAAGGCAAGATATATTTGTTTTTCAATAAACTCGCCAGGTTTGTCAGCCAGAGCCAGAAATAAAATGGTGGCACAGAGGCAGTGCAAAAAAATGCATATTCCTTTGGGGCAATGAAAAATATGAATTATAAACCTACAATCAGGCCTATTCCTTTTGGGGGGTTTTAACGACTTTCCAGACCAACCTAAGATGAGATACTGCATATCATGGAATGATCTTGCATTTACATTTATTTTTACTTTACCCTACAATATCCTACAGGCCTATGGAATCGTAGAATCTTATTGTTGGAACAGGTTTTAACGACTTTCCAGACCAACCTCCCGTCATGCAGCAATACACAACTAAATAACTCTTGAGCAATGGCTACCAACCTTGTTAAAAGACCTTCAAAATATAGTTTATCACCAGCATTAAGGCAAGTATGAGCTAGCAGGATGGATTCTACACAGCCAGCCTCTGATTTGCTCTGGCACCCAGTGGCATTGAACCCTCTTCCCCCAGCACTCGCCCTACTCTCTCCGAGTTACTGGGGCTCTGATCGGTATAAGCCATTAACATTTCCATGCCTCATGGTTGCCACTATGCCAGGGACAGGATGGTGTGGGAGTCTGCCATCCCCCATCTCTAGATTGCCTGAGCCTAGGGAAAGCAGGGTTGCTATGTAAACAGTGGCGGTTGGTTCTGGTTTGGAACTGGCTCGACTGTTTACATATGCAGGTGAACTCTGGAGCTCCAGGGAAGCTTCGGGGCATTTCCCAACTCTAGAGTACCATGTTCAGTTGTGGGCTCCTTCTTTTACAAAGGATATATAAAAGTTTGAGAAGCTTCACACAAGGGCAACGCAGATGATAAGAGGTGTTCAGAACAAAACATAGCTGGAACAGCTAGAGTTTTGTGAAGATAAGACTATTTAGTTTGGTGAACAGTTACTGGGGCTCTGATCAGTATAAGCCATTAACATTTGCATGCCTCATGGTTGCCACTATGAAGACTGAAGAATGAAATGATCACACTCCTTAAATAGCTGACACAGAGAGAGCAAGCTTGTTCCCTGTTGCCTCAGAAGATACACAAAAAATTTAAGTTACAGGACAAGAAATTTTGATTGAAAAATAAAAGTAACTTCTTGACAGTAACCACATTATCACATTGGACAGGTGAAGCATACTGCTTCACCACCGAAATGAGGGATAGCTGGGGCAAATCCGTTGCCCTGTGCAGCACTCCCTCACAACAACCTTTACCCCATCACACGGGGGGAAGAGTCTCCCAGGCAGTACAGAAGACTCTCATGTTGAGAAGGAAGTGTCATATAACACTTTCCCTCCAGTTGGAGGAGGGGCCTCCACAGGAAGTTCCTGTATGTCGTGTGATGGGAGGCATGCCCATCCATCCTGCAGCTGGAGTGGAAGAGCTGTACAACGTTTCCAGGGGTAAGTATGATGAGATCCTTTAAGGGTGTTCAGCAATGGAATGGACAGCCTAGAGCAAGGCTGCCCACGAAGTCGATTGCGATCGACCAGTTGATCGCGGGTCTAAAGGAGGTCGATCACAGCCGGATGGGGAGCTTCTGCCCTGCATGCGGGGTACCTTGCGCACGGCGCTCCTTCCGCGGGGCATTGCGGGAATGAGGGAGCGCGAGGCGGGGCCTCCGGAGGCCCCACCTCACGCTCCCTCGTTCCTGCTGCCAGCAAGAGAGAGGCAGGGCGGAGTGCAAGGCAGGGCCTCTGGAGGCCCCACCTCACGCTCAATTGTTCCCGCAATGCCCGCGGGAGGAGTGGCGCACGGATGGTGCGCATGCACGCAAGGTGCACGCGCGTGGAAAGTGCGCCACGTGGAAGGTAGATCTTTTTGACTTGGTTTTTTAAACAGTAGCTCGCATGCTGAAAAAGTGTGGGCACCCCTGGCCTAGAGAAATAGTGATGTCCCCTTCTTTGGACACCTTGAAAAAAAAGGCTGGGCTACAATCTGCTGCTGAGGTTCTTGCTGGAGCTCCTGTATTGAGGAGGGGCCTAGACTCAAAGCTCCTTGATGAGACTCGAACCCCCCACTCTCTGAATCTATGTTTCTTTGATCACAAATAGTGCCCAACTGCATTTTCATAAAAGGACTAAAATAGGTTGACAAATTGTTGCACATACACTTAACTTTATTTCTACAGTTCAAAAGAATTAGAACATATTTGATAGAGAGGCGTCAAAGCATACAGCATTTTTTCACAGTTTGGAACCACTGAGACAGACTCTTACACCTGGACACAGAGTTTGAAGTTCATATTTTATGTTATGTGATAAGCCAGTGCTCTGTCCCTGGCAATAAGCCCACGACCAACAAAGTTGCCGGGCTTAACTTGGATATCCTGTAAAAATATCTTTCACAGAGACATTAATTGCTTTAAAAACTGAATATATCCATTTCACTAATCTTTGAAAATGTGCTAATAATTGGAAATATATACAAATGCTCAAATTTGACTAGACTTGGCACATACTACTATGCACAAATTACTATGCTAATATATAAAAATAAGATAAAATACATAGACCCACTATGTTTATTTGTGTTCAGGGAAAATAATTATATATACATATAATTCAGAGATTCTAAAACTTATTTCTGATAGCTCTTTTCTAATGGAAGCTCACTGATCAGAAGAAATTATAGATCACATCACTTGTGGCACTAGAATTGGGATCTTGCCCAGGTCACAAGTGTCCAGCAGTACTTCACTGTTTGTGACCTCATCACACAGTGAATTTTAGTGTCCTAGAATGCTTGAGTTGAATGACAAGAGTCCCACACTGCCCATCACTTGACATCACTCACTTCTGGCAGGGCTCCGTTGTTTAACTGCAGCAGTAGCATGGTAGGATGCTGCGCTGCCAACAAGGGAGCCTCCCCGTGTTCCATTTGGAACAACAGGGCTACTGCGGGAACAAGCTGTGTGGCAACACTTCCCCACGTGTGATGGAGCAAGACGTGAGGTGCCAGGATTGCCTTGCTGAGCCACCAATGCACTGTGGAGACTGGCAAATTGGCACGGGCGACCTTATCAATGTGATGAGGTCCTTAGTCTAAAGCTGCACATGACTCTTCCTTGAAAGGGTCATAACAGGAAGGGATATGTAATGCTTTCTTCCCAGGATCCTTTTCCAATCTCCGACACTGAAAAGAAAGATCGGAAACATGGAAAATTCTTCGATGACCAATGCCATTCTCTCCCTTGCTTCCATTCACTGGTTAAATTGAATCTGCCCTGTGGGGCTGGTCTAAGGCCACACTGGTCTAAGTGGTCACTGTAGATGTAACATGTGATGTGGAACAATGTCTGGGGAGTCTTTGTTTTCTCTTTTTTTGGCTTTAAACAGACTTTGCCCCCTTTGGGTTTCAGGGCAACCTGGATAGTGGGATTTGGTTTACTTTAGACCAGGGGTGGGCAATTACCGGCCTTCCAGGTGTTTTGGACGTCAACTCCCAGAAATCCTAGCCAGTTTACCAGCTGTTAGAATTTCTGGGAGATGAAGTCCAAAACACCTGGAGAGCCGGTAATTGCCCACCCCTGCTTTAGACTAATCTGCTCTCCAGACAGAAATCAGCACCATCAGTCTTTCTCTGCAGTCATCATGGATGGATCGTGTCAGTGTTACCATCGGCACCACTACCACTCCTAGCCAGCCATAGAGCTCAATTCAAGCTCCTGGCCATCATAGGAGCCTCTGCTGACATCCCATTTGGGAGCTAATGTAATCAGCAGGGAGGAGGGGGCCAATCCCATTCTGATGTCAACAAAGGAGCCTGCAGCAGCCAGGAGCTTGGATGGAGCCTTGTGGCCAGGTAGAACAAGCAGTGGTGGTGAATTGGAGGAAGTAAGAGATGTGCACCCTCCACAGTTGAGTGGTTTTGCTCCTGTGCAATCTGAACAATGACCCTGGGTTCGGTCAAAATGTGCCAGATCGACGGCTGTTCCAGGGTTAAACCCACTGGTATAGATGAGCTCCTGGAAACCTTTTTATAATTTTATAATTATAATTTCAAGGGTCCAACAAAGTATTATTATATTTTAATTTTATTGTACTCTTACATTTCTATTGTGAAATAGTAATATTATACGAATTCTAATACAAATAGCATGGTGTTTTTGTTTGTTTTTGCAGAAAAAGGATTCTGCGACACTTACTTTCAGAAAGGATATTCTTCTTTATAATAATATCATTATTTAAAAAGTTTGCAAAACTCAAACAGAAATCAAATAGAAGAAAAAGAGAGAAAGGTGCTTTTCTGCATGCAGAAAATGTCTTCTGCTCATGAAAAATTGTTTCCCAAGATACACCAGTTCTTTCTGTATTTTTTTAATATAGGTCTCACAACTTGCCTTGTTCCAAGGCGGTATTAACCACCCCCTTCACCCACTCTGCCAGTCCTCCTCTGGCCTGTTTGATCAGCCAGGAAGGGCAAGGATCTAGAATACATGTGGTAGTTCTCACCTCTCCAAAGTTCCTGTCCTCATCTTCAGGCTGCTCAAATTGAAAGGTATCCACCCACACTGGACAAGCAGGAGCCAAACTTACATCCATTGGAACTGTATCAATAACAGCATCCAAGTTGAAGGGGATCTGAGTGACTTTATCTGCAAAGTGGCGTACAACATTTCCCCAATGGTCTGCTAAATGGTATGAGATTTCTCCTTGAGGACCAGCATGTAATAGCCCTCTGACCACTCAAAGCAGCTCAGTTGGATGGTTCCTTGCAGATACAATGGTGGCAGCAACGAATGATTTCTCTGCTGCCTCTATTGCTATGGAGTAGTAGTTTATATTGAATTCAAGACAACAGTAAGAGTAATCATCATCATTATTGCAAAGATTGTGTGGGTTATGGGGGTGGGGGTGGCACAAGAGAGTACCAGGAGAGCTAATACAGGGCAGTCCAACTTCTGCCGGCTCAGGGGCCGGACTTCTGGTGAGTGATCACCTGGGGGGCCACCCGGCCATGCCCCCGGCCACGCCCCGGCCATGCCCCTGGCCACGCCCCAGCCACACCCCCGGCCATGTGGCTCCACCCCCTCTCCCAAAGCGTCAGAACAGTTGTTCTGACGCTTTGGGAGAGAGGGAGACGCCGCGGGGATCACAGAGAGAAGCAAGAAGGGAGGTGCAGAGCTCGGGGATGGGCGCCTCTGTTCCTGCTTCTCTCCATGATCATGGAGAGAAGCAAGAAGGGAGGCGCAGAGCCCAGGGATGGGCGCCTCTCTTCCTGCCCATCTCCGCCGCGGGTGCGCCATCTCCGCCTCACAAAGACGGAGCGCGCCGATTGGCGGGGGGAGGGAGTAGGAGGGAGCCTGCTCCTCCTCCCTGCCCCGCCCCGCCCCTCCCCGCCATGAAAAATATATTAAAAATAATAATAAAAAATTAAAATAATAAAAAATATTTTTTAACTTTAAACAGCCGATTTCTTTTTTTAAAGGGCAGGGGGCCGTAGGGAAGGGGCTGGGGGGCCGTATACGACCCCCTGGCCGCCAGTTGGACAGCCCTGAGCTAATAGATACCAATCAGCAACGAGTTCATGCAGGGATAGTTGGAGAAGGTCTGCATGTGAGTTTGCCTTTTTGCTGCTGTGATCTTCATGCCAAACAGGGGTTTACAAAGCCTCTGGAGATGTCTCATACTTTCTGGCTTATTCTTTTGGTGTTCATCTTAATAGAAGTCAGCTGTTACCCTCTTTCTCACTTATCCAGGATTTAGCAGTGAAGAGTTTAGCATCTGCTTTGGCTATCCTGATAAAAGAGAACATCCTGCAGTGTTGTGAGAAAAAACATGATTGGCAAGAAAAGGACCCAGGCCTTTTAAAATAGGGAGACTTCCCAAGATTTTCTCAATCTGTATCTAGCAAGTTTCCCATCTGCACAACTATGAAGCACACAGCTTTCTTTCTAGCTAGCTGATAAGTTTTTTAGAACAAACTAAAACTTATGTTACGCCCTTTATTCAGATTTGGACAGGAATCTTCCTCCATTGACAAAAGTACAGAGCTCATATTTCTTGACCCAACAGGCTTAAGAAATATGCGATGGATATTTTTGTGAATGGACGAAACTCTTGTCCTAATCTGAGGAAAGGGCATAATGTAAGGTTTTTTTTTCTGTTTTATAGAGGGAGATCGAGCAACCAAAGACAGTGGAAGTTTGTATATATTGCGTGCTTTTGCTCCTGACAACTGTAGGAATGAACAAGTAAACATATCACAACACAGCACCAGCATCTCCTCTGTTCTTTAAATGCTAGCCACAGGCAAGACTAACTTAAAGCTGAAGATGTGCAATGCAACACTGATAACTGATGTGTGTGTACATGCCTCTTGACTTATGACAACTATAAGGATTTCACAGAGAGCATACCATCCCCCTGTTGTGTCAGCTCCACTGGCTGCCTGTCCACTTCCGGGCTCAATTAAAAGTGCTGGTTTTGACCTTTAAAGCTCTATACAGTTCTGGCCCATCTCACTTGTCCGAACGCATCTGCCACTACGTCCCACCTCGTAACTTAAAATCATCCGGGAAGGCCCTGCTCTCCCTTCGACCAGCAACTCAACTGCGGCTGGTGGGGACGAGAGACAAGGCCTTCTTGGCTGTGCCCCCCCCCCCACCTGTGGAATGCGCTTCCAAGCGAAATACAATAGACCCCATCCCTTCTAGCTTTCAGGAAGAAAGTGGGACCAGGCCTTTGCACAGTAACGTAATGCAGCACTTTACTTGAAATGGACTAATATGATGACGGACATGAAAATACGGCTTCCGCTATTGATTGAATGTGGACTTGTTATAGATGGAATTTTAACTTGATTGTTGATAATTGTTTGACTCTGATGTTTTTAATCTTGTTGTATTAGTGGTTTTATATTGTGTATTGTGCCGGCATCTATTTGTGCCTTGTAAGCCGCCCTGAGTCCCTGTACCCCCCAGGGGTTGAGAAGGGCAGGGTAGAAATATAGTAAATAAAAAATTAAATAATTTTCTTAGGAAAGGAGGACTCAAACCACTTCTACATTGTTGTATAAAATACAGATTATCTCCTTTGAACTGAATTATATCACAGTGTAGACAAATATAATCCAGTTCAAAGCAGCTAATCTGGATTTTATATGGCCATGTAGAAGGGGTCTCCTTTTTCTGAAATATAGTTCACAGTACCTGGGGTTTGTTGATGGTCTCCTATCCAAGTACTAAAAGCTAACCCTGTTTAGTTTCCAAGATTAGATCGGATCTGGTGCCTTTAGGGAATTTCGGCAACATAGTTGCAAATATTTAAGATGTCCTAGATTTTTCAAACTTAAAATGCTTGTGCAATACATTAATTGTACCTAATTAGTAAGAGCTTTGTGTTCTCCACAAAACCAAAGCTAAAATTAAAAAAAATCATTCTTACATTGGTAAAAATCTAATGCTTTTGAGACCAGGTTCTGTTTAAGGTGATTAACTTTTAGAAATGCAATATGATATCCTGTTTGGAGCCTTCTGGCTGGGTTTCTCAAAAACATGGAATAAGGAGGTATTAACTTCTCATGTTTCACAGGTCTTTTCCATGTACATTTTCTCAGAGGTACCACCAAATTAGCTGAGGTTTACTGTCAAATTAAGTGATTAGCCAAAACGAGATGATCAGCAAAGTTGATGGCCAACTATTGCATACTAGGAAACACCCACCTCAAAACTGAAGCAATTCACCTTGGGATGTCTAATCTGATTAGGAAAGCCACCAATTTATACAAATCGTGTGCTTGTACCTTGTTTTGCTAAATTGCACTAAAAATCTTTGACTGCCGTTTGACCTTTAGTGGGTACAAACTTTACATTCATTTGTCTGTAAGCCACATCACAATGTGGCTTGGTCTGTGGTCAAAAGTTTCTGATTAAAAGTTAGTAGCCTTTCTGCCCAGTTTTCAGATGTGCAGATGTACCATCAGGATCCAGGGTCAAATACCCCTTCCCTTTTTTTACATTTCCCCTAGGAAAAACACTAAAGGATATGACTACTTCTTTCTCACACCTCACATTTGGACCACCCACCCATCACCTCTTGGTTCCCTTGCATTCAGGACCACTGCTTATCTTCTGACCATGTGCCTGGGAACAAAGAGGAGTAATCTGCCTCTCTCTAACTTTTTTCCCCAAAATGCAACCCTGCAGATGTCCGTTGAGCTGCTGATCAGCACCAACCAGTCAAATCAACAGGGTGGAATCCAGGAAACATCAGTCGAACGTCATCAAGGTAGGCCACACAATCAACACCACTGTTTGATGGACACCATGCTGCCTTCATAGAATCAAAGAATCACAGAAGAGTTGGAAGAGACCACACAGGCCATCAAGTCCAACTCCCTGTAATGCAGGAAACGCACATCCTTGACAGATGGACATCCAGCCTCTGTTTCCAAGTTTCCATGGAAGGAGCTTCCACCACACTCCAAGGCAATGAGTTCTACTGTTGAACAGCTCTTAGCACCAGGATATTCTTCCTAATGTTTAGGAGTCATCTCCTTTCCTGTAACTTGAACCCACTGCTCTGAGTACTAGTCTCCAGGGCAGCAGAAAAAAAGCTTGCTTCATTTTCCTTATGGCATTGTTTCAAATATTTATGCATGATGATCATGTATCCTCTCAACCTTCTCTTCTGCAAGCGAAACAGACCCAGCTCTTTAAGCCGCTACTCAGAGGGAATCATGGTCTCCAGACCTTTGATCATTTTAGTCACCCTCCTGACACATTCCAGCTTGTCAATATCTCTCTTGAGTTGTGGTGCCCAAAACTAGACACAATATTCCAGGTGAGGTCTGACCAAACCAGAATAGAAAGGTCCTGTAACTTCCCTTGACCTTGACACTATACTCCTTTTGATGACCCAAAATCTGATTGATTTTTTTAGTTGCTGCATCACACTGTTGGCTCATGTTCAACTTCTGGTCTACTAAGTTTCCAAGATCTCTTTCACATTGACTGTTGTCAAGCCAGATGTTATCATTCTGTATCGGTGCATTTCATTTCTCTCTCTCTCCTTGTCTATTGTGTTACCATGGTTTTGGCTTCAGAGACCATGAAGCTAGATTTTGTTTTCATACAGTTATGGTTAAGGCCACCCCATGTCTTTTCTAAAATATCCTATTCTGCAAAAATTAAAGGAACTTAGCCAAAGTATGGTAATTTTTTTCAGTACACACTGTCTCTATTCAGCTGTCCTCCGTTTACAAATATAACTAGATAATTATTGTAGTGTGGCAGAAGACAAAGAAACAAGGAACAACATTAACAAAAAGCCATTTTTATTGAAAATGAGATTCAAACCTCAAAATTAATATTACAATCATGAGAGAATGCCAAACAAATTCCATTTACAGTTGCAACATACAATACAAATAGTCCCCTTGAAGATAAAGTAAACCCTTCCACAATCACTGTCTGCGGCACAAAGAAGAATGTGTTTGTACAATATGTGCATAAAAAGCAAATCTTAGGCAACAATAATTGGGAGGAAATCAGAAATTAAAGCTGGTATTTACAGGAAATGCTACAAATATTTTGTTTCAGCAGAAATTCAAGACTGGTAAATCATATGTAGGCAAAAAGAAAATAATGTGGAATGTTGCTTAGTGTACCAATAAAAATAAAAATTACTGTAAAATATGATTTCTGGGTCATCTATTTAAAAGTATTGCAACAACAAAAAAGAACGGCTAAAATATCAGACAGAACATGCTGAAATGAAATGTGTCATGGAAAGTATAAAGATTAGAAAACGGCATTTCTTTTTCTTTATTTATGGCTTGTACACACTTTATATGACTTTGAATTATTGCTTTTGTTCATGGCTTCTTCTTTTTGTAACTCCTGATATATTAAGTCTCCAGAAATAGCAGGCTCCGACAAGGATGTGAAGCAGCATTCTGGTCAACCTGACAGTGCAAAAAATTCCCTTCCGGACAAGGCAGTGGGGTAGGCCATGCTCAGGAGACGGCTTCTGGCTGCAAGCTTGGAGCTAAAAGTATCCCTGCCTCAGATCAGCTATGAAAGAGCACAAAAGGCCCTGATTTCTCACTCACTCTAACTGGAGGTCCACCCATAGCTGGTACTAAATTCTGCATGTCATCAAAGGACATTAATTCTTGCTCCCTGCAAATAAATCTTTGGTATGGTTTTGGAGAACAGATCTGCACATACAGTTTTTATATCATTGATTCTGTAAAATGAATCAAAATGTCCTCTTGTAACAAAAAAAAAATCCCCATACTTGACATAATAATCACAGTCCACATGACTGTGTCTTGCGGATATCTTCATACAGTCCCTTCCGAAAGGGAGAACTATTAAAATGTGTGATGTACATGAGTAATATTATACTAATTATGAGTTGACACCATGCAGACTTAGGACCTTAAGTCATTTGTAACTTATTTTTATGTATGTATTTATGTATTTATTTATGTATTTCTATGCTGCCATCAAAAGAATTAGGAAGCACACATGACTGTATAAAAAAGTTCCCTGCTGAGAATTCATATCTTTTTTTAATACAAAAAAAAGTCTCACAGTAAAGTTAAATATGAGAGATAACCAAAAAAGGCCTTGTGCTTATCAAACGTGCTCATGAGTATTTTTTTTCTGACAGCCCTTCAAATCAATTATAGGTCAATTCAAACTCACAACATGAACCATTTCAACTGTGCAGTCATAGTACAAGGGCAAGATCTCTGGGCAAACGAAACAGCACACCTGAACAATTTGAGCTTTTAATCTCAGAGGATCCAGTTTTAAAATGTGTAAATACATAACTATTGCCGTAGGCACAGAACAAAATGGAATATAAGTTGTACTTGAATTGTACAAGAACATGTGGCTTGCTTGCTTTTAAAATGTTTTTGGAGTGCTGCCTGCAGCCCCTGTACCAACACAAAATACCCCTACAAAATTACTTAAGATGCAAATAGTATATCTTTAAAAAGCCCTTTTCAGCAATAAAAATAACGTACAAATATAGTACCTTTTATTAAATACACAACAGCGTTTGCACTGAAAGTTCATTTCTTTTTTTCTTCTTTGCTTCTTTGCTTGCCTAAAAAACAGCAAACAAAAACCCAACAAAGCTTGAAATGTGTAACCAGATACTGGCTTTTTAAGTGCTGCTGAAATGAACAAAGTTATTTTTACAGAGACAAATAAATGGACAAAGGTATGCTTCAAGCTACCACAAGCAATAAATAGGATCAGTAACAGCTTCCATCTTTGAAGGAAAACTATACATCAGGAAATTGTCTCTTGTTTTCAAGAAAGGATTTGACAGATAACCTTTAGAAGGCAAAGACTCTTCCTAAAGAGCACATTAAAAGTATTCAAATATCAGAAATGGTCCATGAGGATGGGGGTTCTTTTCTGGTGGGCTGACTTAGCAATCAATGGATGAGGAGATTGACGTGTCCAAGAACACTGTGAACATATTTCACCATTTCTTCTTGCCGAAATGGACATTATTCGCTCCAGTCGCATTGCAGTCCAAGGAAAATATAGCTTGTGCATGGAATTGAGTTTGCCCCACATTCTGTATGAATAGAAGGAGCAGGTTGCTGGACATTCTGTATGAATAGAAGGAGCAGGTTGCTGGACTACGGACTAAGGTGGCAAATGAACTCCCTGAAGCAGTTAATCCTCTTTGTCACCTGGGCAAGGCAGTGTTTGAAAAGCAGGGGTGTCAAACTCATTTACACTGAGGGCTGGATTAAATTAGAAAATAGATCTTTACTTCGTCTAGAGCAGTGTTTCCCAACCGCTGTGATGCGGCACAGTAGTGTGCCGTGACGGACCTCCTGCTGTGCCGCAAGAAAAGCTCTCTGCCCCCCTTCCTTCCCCCCTCCTCCTGCCGAACTCTTGCCTCTTGGGGGAGAAGGAGGAAGGGCCAGGCGGCGGTGAAGAAAAAGAAGGGGCCGGGGCGCCTCCTCCTTCGGCCGTTTCCCCAGCCAACCTCCAATCCGCCATGACTCCCGCCATGACTCTCACCCCTTGCTCTCTGAAGCCGCGTGGAGGAGGAGCCCTGCTGGCTCTGCCACCGCTGGCTTGGCACTGCCCCCTCAAGGCTGGAGCAGCTGCTGGGAGAGCTGAAGTCGGGGGGAAGGGGAGGGGCATGGCATGGCCTGGCTCCTCCCCCTCCCCCGGCTTCGGCACTCCCAGCAGCTGCTCCCAGCAGGCCACCATCCCCCAGCTGATCTTTACTGTGTTAGAGTGTCATTTTGTGTCATTTTGGTTGGTGGTGTGCCCCTGGATTTTTTTAATGTTAAAAGTGTGCCGCAGCTCAAAAAAGGTTGGGAAACACTGGTCTAGAGGAGCACAATCTGAGATTTGGTTGGCATACCTACCTATGGTATGGAAAAGAGAAGGCTAACAAAGATTTTAGTAGGCATCCCATAAGAGCTAGCCTTCTAGCGATGTGAAAAACATACAAGGAAGGGGTGTATTAATGTCTCTCAATGTGCATCCAGGTGTATGGCCCTACAGGGATTTCCATATTGAGCATTCTTTGAAGGCTACCTGTACGGTGTTGATTATATTTGCAGCAGCCATGGTTGCAATTTCTTTAAAAGGCTTGTTTAAAACATAGCCAAGAAGCATAATAACTATAGCATTTAATGCTAGGTAAGACCTATAAGATCAATATAAAGAATTATCTGGAAAATGTGATTATCAACATTTTATTTGGGAAAATTAGTTTCCTGCCCTCAATTTCCCTGCCCTCTTTTCCTTGGCATTGCAGAGGTGTTTCCAAAACTTGATTGAAAGGTTGGTTCTAAAATTCTGAATTTCATCAGAAAATATCGACACATGAGGAAAATGCACTTCTGTGAGAATATGTCCTTTTGCCTTGCAGGATACCCTTCCAGGGTGCTTGCACACACAGACAATGGATGGAAAGAGCTTCAAATGTGCAGGTGGCACCACGGGGATGTCAAAGATGGACTTCAACCTCTGTGCAAGCAAAACACTGGCCATGGATTCCACCTATCAAAATCTAGGGATCTATCCAAATGCTTTCCCTTTATTTGATTTATCTTTCCAGTTCATTTTTGAAAGCAGAATAAAAAAGCCACAGGCAATTAGATGTCCAGTAACATTGAAACAGTCTCCTTCATAATTTAAAATATTTGCTATACTTTACACTTTATGAGATGGAAGCTTTAAAAAAATCACATTGCATCTGGTTTATACTAGAGTTCAGGTGTAGCCTTGAGATTTTGTACCAAAGGCTGCAACTATTGAAGAACATCACTTTTTAGAGACCGAAGTCAGCACATCATAACATTAAGGAAACTTTAAAGGGACCAAATATAATTAAATAATTATAAATATTTCTTTAAAATTATATGACAATTCACTTTTTTTGCAAATAACCTCAATTTTACATATTTATAACTTAATACAAATAAAACAAGATAGCCAAATACACATACTACTGATAATGTTTTGGTTTGAGTGAGATATATTGCCATGATCTTTTGCTTCTTGCATAGGAAACGAGGTTCATTTTAATTTAAGGGATTTCCCTAAACCCCCATTTTTTTTGGTTAACTAAGGCAAAAAATGCAGAACACGAAACAAACAAGCCTGTCTTGGTACCATGTAGGATGCTCTTTCAGTACAATATAAGTCATGCACCTTAAACATTTCTCTTATTTCTTCTGTTGCAAAGCATGGATGACTGAGAAGTTACGGTAAGGAGGAGATATGATATAAATAGAAGCTCTATTTTCCCCTATGTGCACAAACATACATAGTGAATTGCACAGTGCTTGCATAGGGGACCTGTTTATAGTATGATTTCAACTGTACCTGAAATTCAAGGTACTTTGTTTTTACATGATTATTTTGAAGCAAAGACTTTCTTGATAATTGGCAGGAATCCATATCTCCCCTCTTGGCAAAGGAACTTGCTAACAGTTTACTTTTGCAAGAGTCTGGACAGACTGGGCATCTTGTTGTACTGAATCGTATAGTACCCTCATAAATATTCCCAAGAGAACCATGAAATGTGCTTTGATGCATTAGAACTATCATATAGAAGGTCATTATCATGTTGTATGTATATTATTAGCCGTTAACATCCCAGCTACATAGGTGCACATATCAACAGTATCAAACAAAACTAAAATAACTCACAACAGGCACTTTATAATTAGCGGACAGATGTTTGTTTGCTTTGGCTCACAGACTTTAGCCCACGGAGAGAGAAAATTTCAGTACGGCCTCCACACAGACTCATCCATTCTGCCGCTAGAATTCAAGATAGTTGGGGAACTGCTGTGGCTTCCATCAGCCTCCACACCATCGTTCTGGTTAGGCAAATTAGGGTTTAATAACGTGCTGCCGTTGGAGGTGGTGGTACAGGGAGGAAGCATTCTGGAGGGGGAGCGGTCCCCCCCTGGCACCATAGGGAACTGGTATGATCCTGATGATGTGCCATAGTAGAGATATGGAGTGCTGCTGGTCTGGAATGGTCCACTTTGGTTTTGGGAAGAGCCCGGGTAAGGTGGAGGTAAGTACGTGTGGTAATGAGTGGTGGCCGACATACCCAATGACACGCCTGAGGTGACTGGCGGTGTATAAGTAAAGGTGGCTGGATAGTGCATTCGTGGGTTGGAGAAGCGGCTCTCAGTGAGGGATGAAATGCTTGTAAACTGCCTGGGATCTGAAAATGGGCCCAGCTCTGAAGCACCTAAAAATTGTAACAAAAGATGGGGGAGAAATCTGTAAATATCCACGTTTTTCTCAAAAGTGATGATATAACTTATTATTTTGGTAAAAAAAGAACCCCCTTGTTTTGTTCCCAAAAAAATTGCAAATCATTTACACATACCCTACAAAGAAGAGCACCTGATATAAACCATGGCCATGCATAACCTGCAAGAGTCTAGTATGATCTAACACAGGTATTCTTTTATTGTCAGTAGATCAGTATTTTTAAAATAATGATTGCACTCCTACTTTTAGTCCTAATTTACAGAAATATCAATATTAAGCGACAAAAATAATCTTACAGGCTTTGCACGGGTATCAACTCCCCATTTGCCAGCCCTATTGTGCTACAACTAACAACAGTGTTTTTGTAGATGCTTTTTAAAGGAAATTATGTACTCCCACTTCCTGGAACTCACTAATGGTGCTTCCAGAGAGCACCAAAAACATAGAAAGGAGGGGGGGGACCTCAGAGAAGGTCCCCACACTGATCTGCCAGCCCCAGGATTTCTTTCCCCACCATTCTCACTGGCCTCCCTTCTGTGCCTCAAGATAAAATGGATGGTGGACATAATATCTGTGAAATAATGTCCATTATTTCTTAACCAATTTCATTTCATTTATCTTCTGGAACAAAAAAGTGCTGCACATTATTTCCACTTTTACACTAGAACAATTTGTGAATCACTTTTGCCTTCTTGTTTGCCTAGTAGGGTTGCCACATGAATAAGGGACAGGTACCTAAAAATAGGGAATTTTTCACAAAAATAAGGGACACTTCATAAAAACTTGAAAATCATCAATTGATTTGCAAAGATTTTTATGAACTGTCCCTTATTTTTGTGAAAAATTCCCTATTTTTAGGTACCTGTCCCTTATTCTTATATCAAAAAGTGGCAACCCTGTTGCCTAGTCTTACCCATTTGACTACACCCTGATGTCATTCGGTTATAGGTGAACTGATTTTCATTTTTGATGTAATAAACAAGTAGATCATTTGGGTAATATCAGCTTTGCTATTAATCTGGGTAGAAAAGAGATTTACTTGGAATTGATTTCAGGGGCTCAAGCAGCTACATGCTGTGCAGCAAGCAGCTTCCCTTCAGTTTTTAAACTGACTTCAAAATTAGTGTGCACAGGCACAACAGTCAGCCTTAGATACGAATCCTATTAGTTAGCAGCAAGTAGAGTACATCCTTTCAATAACAACACATGCTATAACGGATCTACTGTAGTCTGGACTGACAATGAGATTCAGACCTTAACCCCCCGGGTCACAATTCCAGGGGACAGTAGGAGTCCATTTTGGTTTGCTTATTTGTTTTATGTTTACTTATACATATATGTACTACATCTACTTTGCCATTTAGTAGACAAACTGCTTCTACCAAGCTTTATAGATAATACCTAATGAGCAGTGGCCAGAGGTAGATATAATCACATCTCGCTGTTTCCCCCCAGATACTGTTTAAATTTGCCATCAATGAAAAGAATATCCTGTGTCATAAAACAATAAACCAGTCTCCTTGAAACGAGTGTATTGCATATGTGTTGGCTTACATCTTCAATTATCAAGAATCTATGATAAATGCTAGTAGAAATATCCCAGCAAATCTAGAAGACTACTCTGCCCATCTCTATATAAGACCAAGGGGGGTTATTTCTGAACAAAAGTGTTTGGCAAGCCAATAATAATAATAATAATAAAAAGCCTATACCTCTCTAATACTACTTTCTAATCATGAGATTCATTCCACCAGGTTTCAGTGATGCCATTTATATCATATTTGCTTTCGTATATTACGAGTTTGAGTTCATCTTGTTTATTTCCCATGTTTTATGTATTAGTGTAGCAACACCGAAGATCATGACTATCTCCCTTAGGTTATGTAATTTTTTTTCCATCTCTTTGTTCAGTTTTTGTATTTTGTATTTACAATTGGGGTATTCTCTCCCGATAAACCCTTGCCTACCTGAATAGTGTTCTCCTTCCCCCACATAACTTAGCATAAAGCCCTCTTGCTTGGGTTTGTGAGGCTTTTAGCAAAACTTTCCTGCCAACTTCTGCAAGGTGCAAGCCATCCCTTGACAAAGTCCTACTTTATTTAACCTCAGACTATAGTCCAGGAAGCCAAATCATTCCTAGCGGCACCATCTACGAAGCCAGTTGTTCACTCCTATTATCCTTTTCTCTTTTCCTGGGTAATGCCCTTGAACTGTGAGGAAAGACAAAATGCCAAATTGGGCGTCAAAGGTCTTCAGCTTCCTACCATGGCTTGAAAATCCCACCTCATGACAGCTATGCCTTGCAGCACCATTTATTCTAGAGGTTTATTTGAAAATAGCTTTCCCACTTTGCAAACCTAATACTAACCAACCACTTTACTTAGCAAAACTAATAAAAACCTGGGTGGAAAGTACTATTCAGACTGGGGTGAGAGAACATACTCCATGAGCAAGAAGGGGGCTGCAGTTGTCCTGCTTCCCTCTCTGCTCTCTTCATACAAAAGTAGGATACCTGGAAAAGGAAATCCTTCTCTATCTATTGAGCGTTCCCTGCCCTCTGCCTGAAGAGGAAGAATGCAGACAAAGCAAAGGTCTGACAGAGAGACTCCATGTCCTTTTTCATGTCCTTTTTCATGGACACCACTTTGGTGTGAAAAAACCAATGGTAGAGGGAGGCAGGACCACTGTATAAGCACAGCACACATATTCACCAAATGTAATACATAATTTTTCAAGGCAGCTCAGATATCATTTGACAGCTTAGAATCCATATTTTTATTCCTGTTCCTGTATGAATATTTTAAGAGCTGTTTAATCAATATTAAAGAAAAATATAAAATGGGGTTGGAAATGCTGCACTTGATGAACTATGATTTTTTATGGAACTATTAATTTTTTCTCTCTAAACTAATGGTATCACCATAAGACACTGTATAGGTACAATTAGTATACTACAGAGGTTGTATGTTGTCATTTCATGTTGTCACCACAATCCTATGTAATAGGCCTGGGCGATCCAATTTTTTTTTTCAATACTCGCCTCAGATGTAGGGGGCGCTGGTGCTTCGTATCCGATAGACTTCTGACGATTTCAATGGTTTTGTTGTAATTGAATCGGGTGTACTTCTGATTATTGTAATGGCTTCGGTAATGGCGGCTGCTGTCATGTTTAACCCAGTTAAGCCCAAGAGCCCTGTTAAGCAAGTGCGGCTTGGAAGCACTTTTCTCCCTTCCCATGTCAGACTAACGTGGGAAGGGAGAAAAGCACTTCCAAACTGGGTTTCACAGGACTCCTGGGCCAGGTCCCTCTCTCCCGGGAGAGAGGGACCTGGGCCAGGAGTCCTGTTAAACAAACGAGACATGGAAGCGCTTTTCTCCCGTCCCACGTCAGTCTGAGAAAAGCGCGCATTTGTTTAACAGGACACCCGGGTCTGGTCCCTCTCTCCTGGGAGAGAGCGACCTGGCCCAGGAGTCCTGTTAAACCTGATTTGGAAGCACTTTTCTCCCTTCCCACGTCAGTCTGAGAACAGCGCTTTCAAGCGGCGTTTGCTTAACAGGGCTCCTGGGTTTAACTGGGTTAAACATGACAGCAGCTGGGAGAGAGGGACCTGGCCCAGGAGTCCTGATAAATCTGGTTTGACATGGGAAGGGAGAAAAGTGCTTCCAAGCCGCGTTTGTTTAACAGGACTCTTGGGCCAGGTCCTTCTCTCCTGGGAGAGAGGGACCTGGCCCAGGAGCCCTGATAAACCTGGTTTGGAAGCACTTTTCTCCCTTCCCACGTCAGTCTGACGTGGGAAGGGAGAAAAGCGTTTCCAAGCCACGTTTAACAGTTCCGATCCTTTTCGAAGATGGCAACAGAAACTTCAAAATTGATCCACTGTTTCCGGTTTCCCCTACTCTCCTCGTAATCACTTCAAAAGTAATTAATATACGATTTCATTACCAGTAACGAAGAGATCCGACGATATCGCCCAGGCCTATTATGTATGTTTACTTCCTGAGTCTAACAGCATGAACATCGGAGTACTCTTTTATAAAATATTGTGTGTGCGTGTGTGTATAAAAAATCATCCTCGTGACACGGATCACTATATGCAAAGGATCAACAGTGTATATTTGCTATAATGATGAGGGACTTTATGGAAGGTGAGGTGATATTAGCAGGCTTAGAGAAAAATAAAGATTTGCAAAGTAAAAAAAAATTTAAGGACAGGGATGTTCAACTTCAATGGTTCCAGAGACCCGTTTCCTTAAGGGACTCGCTCTGAAGCTAAATTTCAGTGGCAAACCATGAAAACTCTTTTCAAATAACAACAAAATAGTTTGCTTTTCTTTTTCGTTAAGGAATTTCTGGTTTGCCACTGAAATTGGGACTGGAGCATAGGAGGGGGTTAGCGCCTGTAATAAGGGTCTTTGGGGTTTTCCATGTTTTTTCTGCACAGGAAAAAATACTTTGGAACACTTCACAACACCTGAATATGAGCTGAATACTGCACAGAGATATTTGCAACCTGGGGACTCCATGTATATGCTCTACATATTTCTGTGACATTTGCCAGCGAAATCAAATATGATCTAGTCTTCACAAAAAGGAACTATGCTATTAGGATCTGATATTAATAACACATTTTCTCCCTTTTTAGAAAAAAGGAAAAAAGTCCTCTCTGTTTGAGAATGTGCTAAAAAAATCCTGTCAGCCAAGAAAAGAAAGATATTCTTTGAAAGAGACTCTTCTCTAGGACAGAAAGCACCACACGGACCCCATGTCTTGTAGGGAAGGCCACCCACAGTGCCACTGGATGCATGTGACTTCTCTGTCACATCCTGAATCCATTTCCAGCCTGTGTGCAAGTTTGTACTCCCATTTAGAAAAAGGCCGATATATTGGGAACACACATATGGAAACACTTTCAGAGAATCCGTTTCCATGAAATCCATTATGAGCCAAGTGGCTTCAGATGTGGTGGCGAGCCTCAGATTAGCCAAAGGGGGGTTGAGGGGGAAACCATATAAATCCACCCTTGCAGTCCTTCTTCTATTAATACCAACCTCTCTCATTCGCTTTCTTACACACACTCACAACTTATCACTGTCAGTATTGCCAGAACCAAAAATAAAAAAGAAGCCCGGACTGATATATCAAGCCCCACCTTTCTCATCCCCAAATAGCAGCATTAATATAAGTATTTTTACCATAAATCAGGAAGAGGCATTGGTGTTGCAATAACTGTATAAAGCTTTCATAAGCATTCCCACCCTTGAAGAAAAGCGACATGTGGAAGGTGTCGATCAGGAAGCAGACTAGCTCTTTTGCTCAACATATATAGCCAGCTAATATTATTTGCCAGATTTCATAGAAAAAGATTATTTGAACATCATTTGAAGCTCACAAAAACACTCTTTAAATGGGATACCTTCAGGACTCGTTCCCTTGGCATATTTATGGCACATGAAAACCAGAAAACAAAACTGAATAATAAGTTTATAGGATTTAGACCAGTGGTTCCCAACTTGTGGGTCCCCAGATGTTTTGGCCTTCAACTCCCAGACATCCTAACAGCTGCTAAACAGGCTGGGATTTCTGGGAGTTGTAGGCCAAAACGCCTAGGGCCCCACAGGTTGAGAACCACTGATTTAAACGGATGTGTTGGGGTTAGGGGCTGGAGAGATAGCACAGCTGTAACAACAGCTGTGCGGGCAATCCGAAGGTTGCATGTTCGATTCCTGGGCTGGTCTGGACACCCAGCTGTGAGCCCTGTCCACTCTTCACCCAACAGTTCGAAAACAGCCAGCTGTGAATAGATAAAAACTGGGAACCGCCAAGCGGGGAAGGATTTTTACAAAAGAATGGAATTACAATGCCTGAATAAAAGTAAGATCGGCTGTTGGGAGGTGGAATTCGGAAAAACAGAGGCTCTCCATCATGAGGATGAAGCAACAGCACCCCCTTGTGATGTAATGATGCAATCGCACCCTGTGACGCACCCTGTGACACAGCCAGAAGAAAAATCCTTCTAAAATTGTACTTGTTATATGTTGTATGTTGTATGTAATTGTATGTAAAACCGGCAGGGATTGTCTGCCGTATGTGTGATCTCTGAGTCCCCTTCGGGGTGAGAAGAGGGGAATATAAATAAAGTGTATTATTATTATTAATTATTATTAGGTTATCAGGAGCATACTTCGTTTTGAGTCAGGATTTCACAGGACCAAGCCAAAAATACCCTCCTGAAATCGCTCTCCTTTAACCAAAAACTATCTGAACAAGTTGAAAGTTTAGCAGAGGAGTACCGGGAGAAAAACCACAGGGTGAAAAATAGTTTGGGGGCAAACTCTGATAGGAAGATTATATGGTGCCCAGCACCTGTCTGCTTAATTTCCTTCCCTCTGGAGGGTTGACCTCCTGCCCAGTTTGTCCAGCAGGGAGGTTGTGGCATCCTGGCCATTTCCCCTCCTATCAGAAGGCATCAAAGTGTCTGGTGGGGGGCGTAGCAGTGCAGGTTACACAGAGCGGTGTTGGATGGACAGAAACCTGCACTATGCACTCTATTGTCTGTTTGTCCAGTTCTGTCTTGTTAAAGGGATTTGAGGTTTTCCAGACAATCTTCACATGTTGTCATCGGATCAACACTCAGGCTGCCCGATTCAATGATCCAGGACCCATGTATGGCTGTCTACTCTGTTTTAGCTGTAGCCAATAAAAAAGTTGTGGCCTTTCGTTATCCCAGAATGTTGTGTGGCTGGTTCTTGACATCAGGATCCAGTTGGTTGCCTCTGTGCACACAAAAAGGAGGGTTTTTTGAATGCAATTTTCCTGCTTCTTGGCAGGAGGTTGGACTGAATGGCACACAAGGTCTCTTCCAACTCAAGGATTCTATGATTCTAAGATTCTTTTCTACTAAGGGCACATCTACCCTGTAACATTAATACAGTTTGTTAACAATTTAATTGCCATGGTTCTATGCTATGGAATCATGAGGCTTGTAGTTTTACAAAGCCTTTAGTCTTCTCTGCCAGAAAGTGCTGTTGACACATCAAACTGCAACTCCTAGGATTTCATACTATTTAGTCATCGCAGTTAAAGCTATGTCAAATGGCATTAATTTCTATAATGGAGATGTACCCTAAGGCTCAGTATAGTCTTTCAGCTTAAAAGACCTGTAAACTATAGTTCAATACTACTTTCTATAGAAAACTTAGTATTGCCATTAGATTTATTTTTATTTTCTTTTTCACAGCAAACAAGAGACAAAAGTAATTTCATTATAGCAAATCTTCTAAGTTTTCACATTTTCATGGTAAACAGGCAGTCCCCGAGTTACAAACATTGAACTTACAAACAACTCTTAGTTAAGAACAAGGGTGAGACAACAGGAAGTGAGAAAAATGTATCCCTAGGAAGGAAAATTCACTCCTGAAAAAGTTACCATGGAGAAAAAGTGTCTCAACTTAAGCTTTAGCACTAATTATTTCTTCAACAACAAGCCACATTTTTCAAAATACAATTACATAGGGACCGAAAGTGAGGTGAAATCTTCTGAACAGGGGCACAGATAACAAAACAAACACCAAAGGAGTGTTAAAACTTCCCTGTGCTATCCAAATATATTGAAAGATGATAGATTTCTGTAGTTACACTTAAAACTGTACCTGTTCCAACTTACATACAAGTTCAACGTAAGAGCAAACGTACAGAACCTATCTTGTTTGTAACTTGGCAACTGCTTGTACTCCATGTACATTTTTATTGTTAAAAACTGGTACTGCTTCCTTGCTTTAATGAGTTCATACTCTACAAATCACGAAATGATTCTTGTCTTAAAGGATGTCATTTAAGTAAACAAATGTCTGATTTTCAAGAGACCTGAAAATAACGGTTTCTTTGTGAATAAATTTAGGGGAACCCCAAGGACTAAATTTAATAGCACTCTTGATTTTTAACTAGAGAATTTCACCTAAGAATACTCTTGAATCTTGGATGGAGGACTGGGAATACAACACAACAATTTTATTGATTAGCCAGAAGCCATATCAAATACACACAGAACACAGACACATTGCAATGATTCTAAAAACAATCTGAGGAGAATTCTAGACCATTACATCAATTAAACCCCTGTTTTGCCCAGCAGGAGGGATTCTAAGGGAGGTGGTAACAATTCACAGGTCCTCATCTCCAACACAATTTATTCCAATTGCATCTATGTAATCAGATCTTAGTTTCATGGCTTTACAGAGAAAACGAGCAGTAGCATTCAGTTGTTTTCTCTCTATTTGATAGATTTTGCAATAGAGCAGAAGATGAGTTAGATCTTCGATCTCAGGGGCACCACAAATACAGATACGCTCTTCATAGGGAATTTTCTTGAACCTCCCATATCTCACCATTGAATCTAATTGCTCAAACCTGGCTCTAGTGAAAATTTTCCTTAGGTGGTGTAACCTTCCTTGCTGTAAGTAAGTGGTTAATTGGAAGGATTTCTTAAAACCACTCAACCATCTCAGGGAAACGGTAGAACCCAAAGAGTCTATATCGGTCTGGGCCGCAATGTCATTAATTTCGTTGACGCACTTCTTTGAAGTGCTTACTAACTCTTGACCAGATAGGTGGAATGGGAATATTACCTGAATGCCGCACCTTCTGATGTAATCAAACAAATGGTCAGCCCCGATTTATAAGAACTGCTAGATTGTTCCAGCAAACATAATTTTGGGAGGCGAGACGCCCATCTCCATGACCTTGAGCCAGTAGTTAAAGGCTCTCATCTTAGATTGTGTGCTAATAGAGAACATTCCCAACTCCGCCCTAACTGCCGCTGCCGGGAGCTTCTATCGACCCCTAAAACCACTTCAGATGTTGAGCTTGGGCCTTATCCAGGAGGGGAGTATCGTTTGCACCCCAGATTTCAGAACCATAAAGAAGCAGCGGGAGATTTTGTGATTGTAAACTTTCAGAAGGGGAACGAGGGAGCCCGGTTGCCGTTGATTCAGCAGCTTTAAGAGTAAGCTCGTTCTGCCCTTGGCTTTAGTTGAACACCTGTGGAAATGATTGTGCCATAGACCATTTTCTGCAAAGTCTAATCCTAGGTAAGTGAAGGATCTAACTTGTTCTAATTGTTCGCCTTCTATTTTCCATTTCATTTTGGAGGGCGTTTACCAAAGATCATCGTTTTTGATTTGGTTTTGTTTATCTTTAGTGCGTTTCTAAGGCAGTAGTCACTAAGTTTTTCTTAATAACCTCCTCATCCCTATTTGGGTGTAGGAGAGTAGGATCATATCATCTGCATACAGAAGTGAGTTGATTTGCAAGTTAGCTACTTTAGGCATATGGACATCCGCCCCTCTAAGCGAATTTGGAAGGTCATTTACATACAGATTAAATAGCAGGGGGGCAAGAATACATCCTTGTCTGACCCCTTTGCCGGTGTTAATAGGGCCAGTTCGGTCACCAGCAATACCAAATCTCACCGTCACCTGAGAATTATGATATAGGGCTTTGATCAGCAAAATCAATCTAGGGTCTGCATTCATACATTGGAGTTTGTCCCAAAGGATTTCCTATCAACTGAATCGAAGGCCGCTGACAGATCTATAAAAGCGGCGTATAGTCTATTACCCTTGACTAGGTATTTGGAAATCAAGTGATTTAGGACAAAACAATTATCCATTGTCGATCTATTGTGTCTAAAGCCAGACTGCTCTTCCACCAAGATTCCATTTTCAGTTACCCACTCCTCCAGTCTACATAGAAGATACTTTGCATGACTGGGAATAATGCCAGGCTTGAGATGTTCTGCAAATTATCCCCTTTCCTATTAACTGTCAATATGCTATTGTTATTTTTAGTTGCCATTTCCACCTGTAGAGCAACACCTAGTTGCAACTGACAGTGACCTACAGCCTTATCACACAGTGCAAAATAAGCATCCTAGGACGCTTCTGCTCTAGTTCACGAGTTAGGACGACTTCCGGTGGGGCTTCATTGGTGAACTGAGGTAGCAGCTTGGTAAGAGGCTGCCGCCAACATAAAAGCATCCATGTAAGGCAGTGATTTTCAACCAGTGTGCCGCAAAACACTAGTGTGCCGTGGGAAATTATTTTCAAACTTCATTCATATATAAACTATAAGGCGCATCTGTCCCTTTAAGAAATGGAACCATAGCACTCTTGCGTCACCTAAGAAGTGACGCGAGAGTGCTATGGTCGCGCCATCTTGGATTCGCTCAGACGCGGCTAAGTAAACAAAGTTAGAGTTAGTGCTGCAGCTGCACGTCAAGTGACAGTGGCAATTTGGGATCACAGCAAGACAAGCGAGTGACAGTGATGGAGAAGTTATCTGTTGCCAGGGAGTTCCCCATTCTGGCCAACAAAGCTATTTTGACATTGCTCCCATTTTCAACCACATATCTGTGTGAGATGAGCTTCTCAAGCTTGACTGCGATAAAAACTAAAACCAGAGCAAGAGCTTCGTGTGTGTCTTTCTACCATTCCTGCCAGGATATCTATTTTGTGTTCATCGAAACAGGCCCAGGTTTCACACTAAGTGAGTGTATAAATAAATTTAAAAACATATTAACTATATGTATTACTGTGCTAGAGTGTCATTTTGTGTCATTTTGGTTGATGATGTGCCCCAGGATTTTGTAAATGTAAAAAATATGCCGCGGCTCAAAAAAGGTTGAAAATCACTGATGTAAGGAACAACAGGGCTGCTCTGGGTGTCAGCCGCACGGCAATCATTCCCCACGTAGAATGGGGAAGTGTCAGCTGCAGGCGGGGGCACTGTTATTGCCCACTGCCATCCTGATTTGCCACAGAGGCTGGTGAATCACAACATTGGTAAGGCTGCATGTGATGAGGTCCATGGACATCACCAGAGGTAAGAAGCCCTTCATCACCCAGGACTATTTTAAAACCTTTTAAAACATAAAACAACGTTTTGTGACTTTTTTCAAAAGTTCTCAGAAGTCCATGGAAATGTGAACCATCTGGGGGTTCTCCCATCCTTGAGGAATAACATGTTGTACTCTAAATGTCATATGAGGAGCACAAAGTGGAAAGGAAGCAGAAGGAAGACAGCTTGTACTTCCTCTTCTGTCTCCAAATGCTGGGTCCATGACTGACAAGCACATCATGTGCACAGTGAAGGCTCGGAGACAATGCAGCTTCTTCTGCTATTAGCAAACCATAGCATATTGTGGCCAGGTCAGGCTACCCTACTGTACTAAATTTAAGGTATTCAGACACATAATTTAAAATGGGTAGTTGGTGAGTAGACACAAGGAGAAATAGAGCAGTACTTCCTTACTATTCTAGTCTTGCAATCAGTTCAATGTACAACGGGCACAAAATGCACTGAAAATATGAGTCATGATGCATAATACAGCCAGCTCACTACAATACCAACTCTGCCACAATTAGCTAAGCACATCATCAGACAGTATTAGAATGAAAGAAAGAAGACAATTTTGATATACATCAACAGCAACAGAACTTGACCCATGTAGTCAGAGGTGCAGCAGTGGCTTGTATCATGCGTTCCCATCCTGATAAAACTGTGAGTGTATAAGAGCCAAGCTTGGGGGGAAGATGCATGAAGGCATTTAGCATAAAAAACTAGTAGAAACAAAACACATAAACAAAAACATTAAAAAGCCAAAAATAAAGCATTACACAATGCAAGAATGACCACTTCAAGACTTATCCATATGCCGCAGACACTCACCAGTGTTCAATGATTGTATGAGGGATCGCACAATACAAATGTGCCTTGCATTTCATCTCAACAATATTATGATCTGTTTTAATGCAAGAAACTTTCCTTCCTTTCATTTAACACTACTGGCATCAAACTGGTAGTTATTCGTGCTTTTAAAGGAGGTAGAAACTTTCTTTCTCTTAAAGAGATGTTAACTGCCTCTTGGACCCACATGGTTACTCACCAACCCATTGCCATAACCAGGATGAACAAGGGTCCAGGACACAGGTGATGCACCAGACTTCTCCATGCTCTTGGTCCCTAGCTTCACACATTTATCTCCAGCTCCACACTAAGAAATTTACAAGCCTGGCAATTAAACTGCTAGCCTCTTCTGGGTACCTGGGGACATTGGCCTAGCTTAAAGGGCACAAAGTAAAATGAGGGCACCAAAAGCTGGGCCATGGGCAACATTACATGGACTATTTATCCTGGGGCCAATCTGGAGTGCTAAATGTTGGATTGGCCAATATGTTTTCTTGAAATGCTATTAAAATTTCAAAATAATTAACTAAAAATAAAAGCCAACAAAATGACCAATTAAAAACAAAGAACTGCACAGACACTCAAATATAACAAAATAGTATTAAAATTATTATCATTTCCTCTCTACACCCACCCACTCCTGCATCCCTCTCCATATATATGTATGTGTGTATATAGAATATGTACAAAACATTAAAAACACAATTACTTTCCCCCTTCTCCCACTGCAAGCCAAGGTATCTATCAATGTACTTCTATAAGTTGTATCAACTTCTGCTAAATATAGCCAAATATATGTGAAATTAATGCATACCCACAAGTAATATTAATACAATTTGAACATTTAGACTAAACGTCATTGCTTGTAATTTCATTTTTATCTCATCTCATTATTCCCCATTTTTTCCTTTTAATGTAAATTCATCTTACTGTATTTCAACACTTTCCTATAGACTATCTTATTATATTTCCACCTTCATTCTCAATTTTCTTATTTCACCAGTTTCACCAATCCATTCCCTACATCAGTGGTTCTCAACCTGTGGGTTCCCAGATGTTTGGGCCTTCCTAACAGCTGGTAAAATGGCTGAGATTTCTGGGAGTTGTAGGCCAAAACACCTGGGAACCCACAGGTTGAGAACCACTGCCCTACATGAAAAAGTTATTATTTCATTTTAAATCTTCCATAGTTCGCAGTGTGTTTATCCCAGTCCATTCCCAATGTTTTTCTTGTACAGCAACTATGCCAAGCACTATTGTGTGTGACTTGCAGCTGCCATCCAGAATGCAGAGGAGCTGAACAAACTTCTGGGCAGAGGCACCATCACCCAGGGAAGCATCCTGCCCAACATCCAGGCCATCCTGCCACCCAAGAAGACGAAGAGCATCAAAGCCAAAAAGAAGCAAAATCCTCCGGTCTCCAGGAAAAAATAAATAGAACCCGTGGACCGACCATCACCTGATCAGGTTTAGACTTATTGCACCTCCTAACTTCTGCAGGGGTGGTAGACCCATTTAGATGGTCCACCCCAGGAGACTTATGGATCCAGATGGATTCTTGACAGCTCTTGGGGAATTTCCCGTCACCTCGGTAGATTATCCTGTTGATGCTCTAGTCTCTCTCTGGAATAAGGAACTGACTAGGGCAATAGACACGATCGTTCTGGAGTGCCCCCTCTTAAGTAGCCGAGCTAAACCATCCTCTTCGTTCAACAAGGAGTTGGCAGCGAGGAGGCTAGAGAATGTGTGATATTTCTTCAGAGAGGGTTTGTCACTAACTCCTTGAGGGGCCGAGTGTGACTGTTGCCCAAGGCCACCCAGCTGGTTTCAAGGAATAGTAGTGATTCGAATCCTGGTCTCCTGGAGGACTAGACCAACGCTCAAACCACTATACCACAATCAAAAATAGAAGCAAACGCTTCCAGGCTGCTCTATGTGTCGCACTTGCACCCAGGAGAAGGCTCACGTTTACATTAAAATGAAAACATCCCATGTTAAATATTTGACTGAATGTTATAAATGGGAGAAAACTAGCCAAGAAAAGGAAGTTGAATGCCACTAAGGTTCTCTCCACCCTCCAAAAGAAACATGCAATTTCACTTAACCCCCTCCCTAAGAAATGTGCCTGTACCTGCAGTGCTCTGAATGACTGTAACCCTCCCATGCTGAACCGCCCCCCATGGGTTTTAACTTCAGGAATGAGGTTTGAAAGATTTTTTCCACAGTGTCTGGAATCAGACATTTTGTTGTCGACATAAAGAATTAGCATATTGTTTACAGAAAACCCAAAAGGATCGGTTAGAAATAAATCGTTACCACAGTGAACCAGGCTGTAAGGCTTTACTCCAGTTGAAGTTAATATAATTTTAATGAGCACTTCAGAAAAAGCATAGAGTGCTTATGGAAAATATCCCTAATTAATATCAGACCTCAAATTAAGAATAACAAGAAAGGCAGTATCATTTGGTCTCAAGCTGGAACTCAAGTATATTTTGGCATCATTACTAACTGTTAGCAGCAAGTTCTGAAAACAGATGCAAATCCTGATATGTGGCCTAAATATAAAACATATTGCACAAAAAAGCTCAGATAAACATATATGGATGCACTCACACACTGATTGCTGTATGTGATTTCCTGCAACAGTACCAAATATATTCAATTTAAGTTTTTTATTTCCTTTTTCGCTATTATTTAAAAAATCTAAACTGCTAAAGAGTTCATGAGTTATCTTCTTTCTTTCTTTCACAACCTTCCCTTCCTTTAAACACATTTTATAGTGAAAGAATTATAAAAGGTAGTACAAAAATTAGAATAGTTTATGGGATATGGAAGTGAGAGCTGAAACTTAATGGCATATGTATCTGAAAACTGTGCCCCAAATTCTTGAGGCAGAGGTGCAATCATACTTCTAGCCCCTGAACAATGAATTCAAAAAATTGATTGTATTTGCAAATCAGTAAAGGAATTTTGTGATGGGAAATGTAGTTTTAAAAAATAGCATGAATATGATAGGATATTGTGCAAAACTGGAGCCTTGCCTCCTGATCCCAGTTTTCTGTTTGACTTATATTGGACAGACATGAACAGAAATGGTACTTGGAGTGGACTAATTTCTTGAAAATTTCTTGAAAATAGTCCACTCCAAGAACCATCTCTGTTCAAGTTTTCAATTTCCATGCTAAGGTGTTCTCATACCTAGGTGACCCTCAGGTTCAGTTAAAGTATGAACAAGCTGTAGTTAAGTATTCCGGAGAAATATTGGGCCCATCTACTCATCGCCTAAAACATGGGATATCCCGAGTAAAAAGTGGGTAGCTACAGGATGCTAGTGGTAAATCTGACCTGATTCACTGCAGTGAATGAAAAGCATGGGGTAAAAAGGTTCCCTTTTATCCTGATTCTGGCTGGAAAATGCGCATATTTGCATCATTGTATATTTATTTATGTATTTATTTACTTTGCTTCTAGACCGCCTCTCTCAGTCCGAAGGTGACTCGAGGCGGTGTACAAATAGCAGAAACTGCTCGAGACAAACAAATCAACAATCATCGATACAATTCAACATATACAATTTATCATTTAACATTAAAACACAATATCAGTGTCTCGTTATTAAGTCGGTTTCCAATTGCATCGTCGTCGTTCCTTGGTCTCTATTTGATAATCATACTACATTTGCAAATGCCCGGTCAAATAGCCAGGTCATGACCTTCCTGCGAAATGTCAGGAGGGAGGGGGCTGATCTGATGTCATTAGGAAGGAAAGCCGAGGAGCCACCACTGAAAAGGCCCTGTCTCTCGTCCCCACCAATCGCGCCTGCAAAGTAGGCGGGACCGAGAGCAGGGCCTCTCCGGATGATCTTAGGCATCTTGAAGGTTCATAAGAAGAGATGCGTTCGGACATGTAAGTTGGACCAGAACCGCTAAGGGCTTTAACTCTATCTCTGCATTTGCAAAAAATACGTGATTTCCTTCCCTCCCCCTGGTGGAGACTGCTCCAGCACATGTTTAAAAGCCCGAAACAGCGGATCAGCTGATTCGGCTGTTAGACGGATACATGGCTGATTTAAAGAAAGCACGAATAGAGAACAATTAGAACCCTTTTTAAACTTTATAATATTAAACAGAGCTTGAATAAACAATTGGGGGAAGAGAGAAATCCAGCATAAGTTTTAAAAATTCCTCCACTATGTGCTGAACATCATATGTGCACATGTGAATCTTGTACTTATATTAAGAAATTCACATGTGCACATATATGGTCCTATGCATAACTGAGTGATTTTTTAAATTAAAAAAACCTTTCCTCCAGATGTCCCCCATCTACAATCCATTTTGTTCCAATACAGAGGAAGCCTGTGAAGATGGTGGGGGAAGAAATCCTGAGACCCACAGGTCTGTGTGGGGACATGTTCTCAAGTTCTGGGTGTTTTTGTCCTTCATTTAAAACCCACATTTTCGTGTTGTTTGGAAGTGCCCATTGTGGTCAAGTAAGTTGTGCATTAGAGATTGCAGAAAGTGAGGAGACACCTAGGTGTGTTGTTGTTCATTCATTTAGTCACTCCCGACTCTTCGTGACCTCATGGACCATCCCATGCCAGAGCTCACTGTCGGCCGTCACCACCCCCAGCTCCCTCAGAGTCAAGCCAGTCACTTCAAGGATGCCATCCATCTTGCCCCTGGTTGGCCCCTCTTTTTTTCCTTCCATTTTCCCCAGCATCATTGTCTTCTCCAAGCTTTCCTGTCTTCTCATGATATGGCCAAAGTACTTCATCTTTGCCTCTAATATCCTTCCCTCCACTGAGCAGTCGGGCTTTATTTCCTGAAGTATGGACTGGTTGGATCTTCTCGCGGTCCAAGGCATCTCAGAACTTTCCTCCAACACCACAGTTCAAAAACATCTATCTTCTTTCGCTCAGCCTTCCCTATGGTCCAGCTATCACATCCGTAGGTTACTATGGGGAATACCATTTCTTTGACTATGTGGATCTTTGTTGCCAATGTCTCTACTCTTCACTATTTTATCAAGATTGGACATTGCTCTCCTCCCAAGAAGTAAGCGTCTTCTGATTTCCTGGCTGCAGTCTGTGTCTGCAGTAATCTTTGGACCTAGAAATACAAAGACTGCTACTGCCTCTACGTTTTCTCCCTCTATTGGCCATATTCATCATTCATGTTGCCATAATCTTGGTTTTTTATGTTTAACTGCAACCCAGATTTTGCACTTTCTTCTTTCACCTTGATTAGAAAGCTCCTCAGCTCCTCCTCACTTTTAGCCATCAAAGTGGTATCATCTGCATATCTAAGGTTGATAATGTTTCTTCCAGCAATTTCAACCCCAGCCTTGCATTCGTCAAGTCCCGCACATCGCATGATGTGTTCTGCATACAAGTTGAATAAGTTGGGTGAGAGTATACAACCTTGCCGTACGCTTTTCCCAATCTTGAACCAGTCTGTTGTTCCATGGTTAGTTCTTACTGTTGCTAGGTGTATGCCAGCTATTTTTAGTAGCTGGAGTATAACTATGTTTACCATGTTTACAACTATGTTTACCATAATGTCTAGTTTAAACCAAATAAGACAGTTAGAAAGAACACATGGAACTATTCTCACTGAGGGTCCATCTACTACACTGATTATTTAATGCAGCTTCGTGCTAGCTTGTAAACCCAACGGTTAGACTATGCATACTATGAAAACGCAGTGGAGCCCTCATTAAGGATTATAATCTGACACAAGCAAAACTAGGCAATAGTCTGAAAAAGAGCTCTTGCTGAGCATTGGTGCACTCTAGTATTGACACATTGATGATGAAACCAGTTCCAGAGAAGAGTTGAAAAATAATGCAGACTCCACAGCTGTCAAGCAGCAAGTAGTGAGGATCCTAGAGCTGGTTTGATGCCAATCCCTGTAGCATATGTAATCACCATCTGAGCATCAAACGGATTCTAGGATTATCAACCTAATCACTCGCACATTGATATGCTTTCTTCTACATCGCTTTGAAATTGATCTAGTGCTCAGTATAGATGCACCCTGAGATTGTAAATATTTTCCAAAAATATATCTGAAATTAGTAAATGAACACATTGCCCTTAGTGTGCAACGTAGACCAAAAAACAAACTCATGCTCAGGAGTGGCACGCAGACCTGCCCCCCATGACAAACAGAAAATACTGGAGGGATTAGGGCGGTGGATGATGGGAATTGCAGTTCATCCCTTATCCAGGGAGGATTTCCAGAGAGCACTGTTAACCCCATCAATGATTGATCTGAACCAAACCTGAAAAAAGAAGCAGGGGTGAGGAGGGGTGGCTTGTTGAAGCCACACATTCCTGGTAGCCACACACACGGTACATTTCCCTACCCCACTGCACTGCAAAATTTAGGGATCAGGTGGTATCACCGCATTTGGTGGAGATGAGAGAAAGTCCTTTCTAAACATTTACATATGCCTCACATTTATGTAAATGGGATGTGGCCATTCTAAGCCTTCTTTAGGTAAACTAGTCTATTCACAAAATGGATTTTTGTTAGCTCACCATCAGTAGACATTTAGCCTACTGGTTGTATGTTATTAGGCAGTAACTGTCTCCAGACATATTTAACAGCTAAACTAGCCAATTGCTGATTGCTGAGGACTGACTTTGTGTCATATCCTGCTTCCAATTAAATCAGTTGCTGAACTCTTATTGACTTTAATAGGACCAAAACTTCTTTTGTTTTAATATTTACTATTATCTTTGCTAAACATCCTCCTTGAGGCATGTACAAGGTTTCTAATTATCCACATGCATTGTTCGTTGTCTTTGATTTCATTCCTTCTCTCTCTCTCTCTCTCTCTCTCTCTCTCTCTCTCACACACACACACACACAAACACAGAGGGAGGAGGACACAACTTACTAAAAATAATATATAAAATGTTTAAAGGTTACTACCTCTTTCAGGAACAGCACTGTCTAGCAGAAGAACATGCTGCACAGATCTCTGTGATTTTAAATAACTACAATAGTTTCTACCAAATTGTAAATATAGGCCAAATTTTAAGCCCCAACCACATCAATCAATGAAATTTGCATGAGTGGTGACTTACCAAGTTCCTATTGATTTAATAAACCTACGCTAGTTGGGAATAATCACAATCACTGGACAGATGGCATTCTAATAGGCCTGGGTGAGCAAAAAAAAGGTTCAAAATTCGTTCCGGATGTAGAAGGCACTGGTGCTTCGAATCTGATTGACTTCTGAAATTTTCCGGAAAAATTTCAAAATTTATTCAGAAAAATTCTTGGCTTTGTTAATGGCAGACACACATGTTTAACCCAGTTTGTGTGCGGATTTCTTCCCTCCGCATGAGAACTGGGGCAAAAGCTGGACCTTGGCAAAGCGCGCCTTCTGGGATGCCCAAGGGGGCACAGCAAGGAGGGGGCGCTGAAAGGAGGCACTGTCACCCCTCCCCATGGAAAACATGGCCCCAGATGCCACGGAGGAGCACATTGGGCAACTGGGGCCAAAGCGCCATGGAGGAGTAGAAGCAGACCCACCCAGACTTCCTCCCTCCCTTGGATACTCACTCCCTACGCTCTACAAAACATTGCCCTGTCAAAGGGGAACCAACAGGACCCAGGATGGCTTTCCCCAAGTCCCCTGAGTCTTCTGCCCCTGAGTCTTCTGTTTATAAAGACTTAAAATAGTGTATAACTACTAAAATAATGTATAAATATTAAAATAAATATAGCGTCCCTACATCGCGGTTTTTCACTTATTCCGGGAGGTCCGGAACGTAACTTCAGAAATAAGTGAGGGAACACTGTATCACCAAATCCTCCTCTTAACTATACTATATATATCTTTCTTTCTAATCTCCTGTCCCACTGTTCAACAAATACAAAACCTCAAGCTATTTCTAGTATCCATCACTTCTTTCTTTATACAGGTTCCTTATTTGGAATTCTGAAATTCAAAATACTCCAAAAAACAAAATTATCCACATGACTGGCTGTGATAATGGTGCCTTTTGCTTTCTGATGGTTTTGTGTACACAACCTTTTTATGCACAAATTTATTTATTTATTATATTAAGATTACTTTCAGGCTATGTGCATACTGTGTACATGCCATGTTTTATGTAGTTTAATAGGTTTTTTAAATGTTTCAGATCCTTTGACGATGTCAACCACAGATGCAGGCGAATGTCAGGAAAAAATTCTGCTAGAACACAGCCATACAATCCGGTAACCACACAACAACCCAATTAATCCGGCCATGAGAGCCTTTGACAATACATTCGTATTATTACTATTATTAAAGCACAAAATATCATATCCCTACTTCTTTGATTACGAAATCGGTTTATTTCTCTTTGGGAAAGAAAAAAAATCTATATGAAGAAGAGACTAGCAAAAGAATCAAATCCTCCCCTAAATCTGGTGTGCAAAGAAGATTGTTTGTTTCCCTACTTTTCTTTAATAGCATGACTTCCATGCAGCTTGACTCTTTCACGTGTGAAATAGCAATGCCTGAATGAGTACTGACAATAAGCAAGGGCTGCAGGGCAAGAAACTTCCACAGCTGCTGCAGACCTAACCCAGCCATTGCCCGCAGGTATTGCCAGTGGCAAAGCTGCAAGAAGAGCCAATGTGACAAGTCAGAATGACACAGACTATCCAGAGACTTGGACTGAATGAAGATGTCCAAAAATGAAACCAATTGTTTTGTGTCCATGTTAAAATAAAACTAAATTCAAAGGAAGGTTAAGAGCTATAAACTGTCAGAGGAAAAAGTAACCACTAGAACAAATAATCAAAATATGTGAAAAAATAATAAAAGTTTGAACAGAATTCAATGGAATGTAAATTCATGTTATAAGTGAAAAGAATCCCAAATATGGCAACATTTGTCTGAAAACACTCTTTTATATATATGCCTGGGTGATTGGACTGGATAGGGAGCAAAAGAGCCCTGATGCAGAGGTCATGAATCCCTCTCTCTTCCCAGTTCAAGGGTGTAGCCCAATAGGGAAAATAATATGAATAACTGGCTTTGCAGATGGTGTTGTCTGGAACCATTTGGCCTCCTGGACTATAGTCTGAGATGTAATGAAGTTGGGCTTCTGACAAGGGATGACTTCCCCCTCACAGAGGTTGGCAGGAACATCTTTGCTAAGAGCCCGTAAACGTGATCAGGAGGGATTTAAAATGAGTTATCTAGGGGAAGGAGACAAGAAGTTTTAGAAGACAATACCTCAAGTATTACAGAGAAAACTGTGTAAAAAGTACAAGAACTGAACAAAGAGAAGGCCAAAGAAAATTAAATAAGGAGTTTGGGGGATGGCCCACAGTCTTTGGTATCTCTACACTAATGCACCATTCAAAGAAATAAACAAAATGAATTTAATTAATACAACAAAGCAAATACGATAAAACTGACATCACTGAACCCTGGTGGGATGACTGTCATAATTGGAACGTAGTAATAGAGGTATAATCTAAATCTGAGAAACAAACCATAATAGGAAAGTGGGAGTAGTACTGTATATGATGAATGTTACACCTGTAAGGACATCCAAGACGTAAATCCTGGAAGAGAGAATCTAGGTAAAAATTAAGGGGGAAAGAAACAACAGGGATGTCTACTAAAGGCTTCCAAGCCAAACTGGGCTCATGGATTATGCCTTTCTGGAAGGGCCACACATTCAGCAAGGAGAGATGTAATAGTAATGGGAGATTTTTAACCTGATATTTGTTGTCATGTAAACTCTGCCAAGAATCTTAGGTCCAGCAAATTCCTCATGATCCTTGCAGACAAGTTCATGGTCCAGAAGGTAAAAGAGGCAACAAGGGAGTCATCTGTTTTAGATCTCATCCTAACCAACAGTGATGACCTGATTAATGGGTGGATGCAATGAGATGCTTAGATGGAAGTGACCATGTTCTTTTGAGATATGTATATAGCAAAAAGGGAGAGTCAAACATAGTCAGATCCTGGATTATGGGAATTGCGGTTACCCCAGATCCAGGGAGAACTTCCAGAGAACAATGTGAACCCCAATAGACCAAACTTGGCACACATGCCCACCATGACCAACTCTGCGTACTGGAGGGGTTTGGGGGGCAATGACAGATGATTACGGGAGTTGCAATTCACTCAAATCCAGAGACTACTGTGAACCCCACTGATGATATATCTGAACCAAACCTGGTACACATACCCCTCATGACCAAATTTAAGTACTAGTGAGGTTTGGGGGCAATGGACCAGGGCTTACGGGAGTGGTAGTTTACCCAAATATTTATGCATTTTCTAATGGGACCATTCATAAAATCCAAAAACAAACAATGACTTTTTCTACTAAATAGTATTACAATTTTACCTAACCCGGGTATCAACAGGTAGCTAAGCTAGTTCTAAATAAATTAAAATGTCTAAGGCCGGATTAATTACATCCAAGTGTATTAAATGAACTGGCAGATGTGATTTCAGAACCACTAGCAATCGTAATTGAGAATTTCTGGAAAACAGAAGTCCCAGAAAACTGAAAGAAAGCAAATGTGCCATCTTCAAAGAGAGAGAGAAAAGAGGACACAAGTAATTACCGCCCAGTCAGCCTGACATCAAGACCAGGAAAGATTAAGAAGATAAAACAGACAATCTGTAAGCACTTCAAAAATAATGCTATACAAGAGTTTCTGAAAAACAAGTCATGCCAGAATAAACATATCCCTTTTAAAAAAAGAGTTACAAGCCTGGTAAATGAAGGGAATGATGCGGATATAGCATATGTTGATTTTAGTAAGGCCCTTGACCAGGACGTCCATGATATTCTCACAAAGAAACTAGTAAAATGTGGGCTAGACAATGCTTCTGTAGGTGGATTGGGAATTGGTTAAACAACCGAACTCAAAGGGTGCTTCCCAATGGGCCGTCCTCATCCTGGACAGAAGTGACCAATTGGATACCAGGCGGTTCTTTACTAGCCCAAAGTGCTATTCAACACCTCCAGCAATAACTTGGACAGCATATCAGAAGGCATGTTTATAAAACTTGCAGATGACACCAAATGGAGAGGGATAACTAATACCCCAGATGACAGCGTCCAAATCCAAAATGACCTTAAAGAGCTGAGCCCAAACTAACAAAATGAATTTCAACAGGGAGAAATGTAAGGTACTTTGGCAATAAATAAATAATAAATAAATAAATAAATAAATAAATAAATAAATAAAGAGATATAGGGTAGGTAGCACCTGGTTTAAAACACAACAAATGAAAGAGATCTAAGAGTCTTATGGCAGTTCTACATGGAGTAGAAAAGCAGGCCTGACCCAGTGTCTGATATGGCAATATGCTTTGTGGTGAACTAGGACTTCCTGCGAAGTCCAGCTGCCACCTCCCTCTCCCTTTACGGCCCTCCCTCCCTGAGCTGCTCTAGCCCAGCTGTCTTGTTTTCCACCATGTTGCTGTTTAGCTGCGAGGCTGATCTAATCACACACCAACCTAAATTGTCAGTGTAATTGTGCTCTTAGCAAACCAGAAGCTGGACGTAATTCAACAGTGTGAGGTGACAACTTGTTTTAGAGCACGAGAAAATAAAAGAGATGATCTATGTGTTGGAAGATATCAAGTGTATAGGTCAAGAGTGTGTGATATAATAAATGGTGACAAAGACTGCTGATAGAGTACACTTTAGAAAAAATAGTCAAGTTATCTTACACATATTTCATTCAGATTAATCAATTTCTATGGTTCCTACAGTACGGTTTCAAGATTTCAGTGAAATTGGCACACTTAGGACCCCTCCAATGAGCTACCCCCATAACAAAATACATAACAAAGTAATTTCATATCATATTACTTCTAGAGATATTAAAAGTAGTGGTTCCCAAAATTTATCAGTTATGGAATCCCTTGACTGATCGGCAGGACCACAACTATCCCTGATTCCTTTCATCCAAAAATATATTCTAGATCGCTTTAGGCTAATTCAAATATATTTCCCAATGTCTTATGTAATATGTAAACTTATCTAGTTTTGGAGGAACCTTTTTATTTTGTCTTTTATTTTTAAAAAGTACAAAAAGAAAAAAAACTTCAAAAAAGAAATGTGTAATCAATGTGAAAAATCTACTATGTAAAACATTGAAATCCCCTAATTAATTCTGAAATTTCGGGATGGCTTTGTTAATGATGGACACACATGTGTAATCCAATTTGGACGCGGATGCCTTCCCTCCGTGTCAAAAACTGGCTTTCACCGAGGCTCCCCTCACACAAGTGGATTAAGGCTTGGTGGTGCAGCCTATGGACTTAAACCAGGTCTCCAAAACATAAGACGTGAGACCTGCCAGGTCCATTAGGTGCAGGGCAGGCAAAGGGACACCCGGCTTAGACCGGGACAGAACACCAACTGCTATTTTAAAAATAAGAAGGAACAATAGAAGAAAAAGGAAACCGGTTGTGACAAAAGCCATCGGTAACTTCAAAAGAGGAGATAAGAAGGGTCGGAGAGTAAGAGAGAGAGAAAGATTGAAGAATCTCCCCCTCACGCCTAACCCCCCAACATGAACTGCTAACCTCCTATATCCAAAATATAGCCCCAATATCAGCCCCAAACTCCAATACCAACAGAACTTCCTTCCCCTACACCCTCCCCCGATGTGAGGTTTATGTGAAGTTGGAAGGCACTGCAAGGTGTTTGTAGGGAGGAGGGGAAGAAAGGAGACGAAGAAAAAAAATAAAGACCAAGCTAGAAGTGGCAAGCTTATACGCGGTGACGGCGACCTGTAGGCTTCTTACCTCCGCCCATACAGCATACTGTCTTCCCCCCGCGATTGCCATACAGCCTGTTGTTTGCCCTGTGATCACCACTCCCAGTGCCCAAAGGGGGAATCGGCAGGACTCCTCAAGAGGAAGGGAAATGAGGGAGAGAAGGTGAGAGAAGAGGCGGTGAGGAGCGAGGCAGAGAGAGAAACAGCTGAGACGGCGAGAGAAACAAGTGAGCAAAGGAGCAGAGTGCGAGAGGAGAGCGAAGGGGAAAGGAAGAATTCAGATGAAGGAAGAAAGAAGAGAGAGAGAGAAGGCAATTTTGAAAAAGAAGATGAAGCACAAAGCAGGAAGAAGGAAGAAACACCAGAAGAGAAAAAGTAAAGAGATTTAGGAAGGAAAGAATAGGAGGAAAAATAAAGAAAGGCAAAAACCGTGTTCTGACGCAGAGGTTAAACACCCAGTTTGGACGCCCATGCCTTCCCTCCGCATCAGAACTGCACACGGAAGGGAAGGCCAGGGAAGGGAAACCCGGATGCAATAGTTCTTGTACTAATCCAGCCACACATTATGGTGACTCCCCACAGCAGCTGAGAGATGAAGCCACATTGTTTGTCCTCTATCTTATGGCAAGAGAAAAAGGTATTGAGGATGAAAGAAAGAGAAGGAATGGAGAGGAAGAAAAGGAGGGAGGGAGGAACTCGCCGATTCCTTTCAGAAAATGGTGGCAATGACTTTGAAATGGCGAATTCACTTCCGGGTTGCTTAAATCACTTCAAAACCGCTTCAAAAGTGAATTTATTCCGAATTCATTCCAAATTTACGAGAATTCCGATGTACCTGACCGGGCCTAGTAACTACATGTCTGCATTGTAATTTAAGCACTGTCACATTCTCAGTGCATTGCCTAAGAGGAATGAGCACCACTTTAGGATTACAAGTACAAAGACCTTTGACATGAAGGAATTAATTAAGTGAAACAAAGGTTTAGAAGGGAACTTTAAAAATAAAGTATTTCACACAACAGAAGAAACCCCACGCCTAAAAATGGTGTGAAGGAGAGCAGGCTGACTTTAAGGAACTTCAGATATTCAGGCCATAGGACCAAAAAGATGCGTAGACTGGAGCCAGTTCACAGAGCAACACTGACTATTTTTGTTAACCAGCAGTTAGGGTAATAATATTTGCTAGTATATACCCAATAGGTAACCATGGTTTATCCTGTTTCTACCTGAGAGCTGGTTTAATTCAAACACAGTCTTTACCTGAAAGGCGTCGGGGTACATCGGTGATAGCAGGAAGCCCTGTACCTCGTGTGGAGGATAGGGGAGTTGTGGAATGAATGGATGGTGAAGTCATCTGGCTCAAGTATGATGGATAAGACTGGTCATAGGACCATGGAGGGGATGACTGTGCTTGTCTGGGGTCTAAAAAAAACAAGATAAAAATTATTAAAAATAAAAGACTGGCAGGCAGGAACAGCTGATGGACTTTGAGTGTCCAGGTACAGTGGACTCTCGGTATCTGCTAGGATTTGGTTCAAGGACCCTCTGTGGATAACAGAGTCCACATGTGCTCTGGTCCCATTACATACAATGGTGGAATAAAATAGTGTCCCTTACATAAAATGGCAAACACCAAAGTTTGCTTTTTCAGATTAAAAAAATATTTTCTAAGCATGGTTGGTTGATGCATATGGGGCCGACTGATAGGAGTACATCAAAAGAAAATGACTCCAAATACTTGGTCTCTATGGCAATAGCACCTCAAATAATGTGTGCTACTCACAAGAGATGAAACTAAACATAGACGTGGCTTCTCAGAAGTCTACGCTGAATTCACTGTGACTTATTCCCATGTACAGTACATGTGCACAAAATTGATTAATCAAATGTCTACTTCTAACGATCTCATCAAATGGGCTACTTTGCCCATTATATACCGCTTGTTCTCCCCTTTTAAGACACAGGCCCATTACACAAAGCATGTGTACTTTCTGCTTGTCTCCATGGCAAAAGGGGAGAGCAAGCGGCTTCCTGTGTTGTTTCAGAACAATGGGAGGAAGCTGGGTGGCGGATGCTTCCCCCCGCAGAATGGGATCCCAGGTAAGTTGGGCAATGCGGGGTGTAGGGGGACAGGTCCCCCATGCCCTTCGATGGGACACCATGGATTTGCACACTATAGTAGAGGGGATGGGAGGAGAAAACACACAGGCCAAGAGAATGATCAGTTACAGAACAGCATTAAACAAACAAGCAAAATAAAATCCCCTCTGAAATGATTTTTGGGTGGTTAATAATATAAACAGTTTTCTGTCTATAAGCATTTTTGCACACGCTCACCTGCCATCCACTCTGTTGCTCAACTCCAGGTTAGTTATAGCAGCAGAGAAACAAACAGGAATTTCCTACCATTGGAGCCTCTCTTAGACTGAAAGCAGGGCCGTAGCCAGGATTTTGATTCGGGGGGGGGGGGCTGAATTTGATTTGGGGGGAGGCTGAGTCTGAGTGAGAGAGGATCTACCCTAACAAACCTTATGTATCATTATCCCAATAACCCCATGCATATGAGATATATTGAGCATAGTGATCAGATCATGATATGAATACACATAACAGTTTAAATAACGTATCAGTAAGGCCTTCTCGTGGACCACCCTCACAATTTAGGGGGGGGCTGAGCCCCTCCAGCCCCCTCCCCCTGAGCTACATGCTTGACTGAAAGCATCAAATTAGGTTGATCAATTTCTTCCAGAGTTTAGTGCCCCACTGGTTATAACCTTTGGATTAAAATGTATTTGCCACTCATGCTATAAACAGGCAGATTATGTGTAAGCTACCAAAGTACTTCAACTAGAGAAAACTCTTTAATACTCAACAGAGGCAGGCAGGAAAGTCAAGCTACATTCATACTAGTCTTGTTCAAATCTCTTAAATCAGTATTATCACCAGAAAGCCAACCTGAAAGTCTGTCATAGGAAAGGTCAAATTGCAGGGATGTCAAAGAACATTCTAACTTCAGTGAGGAATGCAGCAGAAACAAGCAGTTTCCATGAGAGCAAGTGTGAGCATAGAAAACAAGATATTAACAGCAGTTTGACAGTGAAACCAATTGCCTGGAGAGGTGACAGGGCCTCCTTCTCTGGGCATCTTCCTGTTCGCAAAACTACTGATGGAGATCATGCACTCAGCAGGAGGCTGGACTTGATGGTGCACAATGCCCCTTCCAACTCTATGATTCTTTGAAGAAAGAAAGCATCAGTTTGACCAGAAAGTATCTCACATGGGCAGAAGATTAGCACTGGACGAGTGATAACTTGGAAGCTGAATAAGGTCTAAGGAACAGAGAATATAAGCAAAGTGGAAGAAAATAAACAGAACAGATTTTTCACAGACACAGTGTCAGTGACACGATGCTGTATCTACAAAGGATATATACTCTAAAACAGTGTTTCCCAACCAGTGTGCCGTGAGCGATCATCAGGTGTGCCGTGGGACATTGGCACTCTTCCCCCTCCTAGCAGCCCCCTCACAGGTTTCCAAGAAACAAATTGAGCCTCTCCGCTTGGAAATGTTGTGGTTTTTTAAAACTATTTTACTGGATTTTTTGAGAGTTGCCTCCCCCCCCCCCCAAGGAACTGTTTATTATTTTATGTATTTTTTTTATTATTTCGATATGTGTACTGTCCTTTCCAACTGGCTCAGGATGGTTTACAGCATATCAAACTACATCAAAACAGCTTCATGACATCCATAGTTCACTGGAAGCAAGTTTCACTCAGGGTGAAATTTTACAAAGGTCTGGAGAACAAGCTCTATGAGGAGCGGCTAGAAGAGCTGGGCATGTTTAGCCTGAAGAAGAGAAGGCTGAGAGAAGACATGATAGCCATGTATAAATATGTGAGAGGAAGTCATATATATGTTGTGTTCATTGAAACAGGCCCAGGTTTCACACTGAGTGTATACATACATTTTAAAACATTAACTATATGTATTACTGTGTTAGAGTGTCATTTTGTGCCATTTTGGTTGGTGGTGTACCCCAGGATTTTGTAAATGTGCCGCGGCTCAAAAAAGGTTGAAAAACACTGCTCTAAAATATAGAAGAAATAAGGGAAGAATTCTAAAGGAAAGCCATAAACCAAGTCTACAAAGAGGACAGAATCATGGCTAATGATTCTGCACTTTCACTGAGGATGACATGTTTCTTTCCTTTCCCACAACATAATTCTCATCCTATGATTAACTGCCCTGGACATACAGTAATCCTCCTGGGGTGTTTTGTTTTATAGGTGGCATCACTGGTGAATTCCCTAGCTGGGAATTCTCAGGGCTCGCTCCTTAGCAAACCCCAGGATTTAATAGAACAGAACCAAGGCCTTTAAAACGGAATCGTTGCACTATAAATCTGTAGTATGAAAGAGTCCTACATCTGGCCAAAGCCTAGACTAGGAACCCCTTGTGCATATATTAGCTTAGGTTCTTTGGTGGAAGCAATATGGAATAAAAATGTATTAAATCAGGAGTATCTTTGTATTAAATCAGGAGTCACCTTGGACACAAACTCCCAGCATCGGTCTGCATTGACTATGCTGAAGAATGCTGCGCAGAGTTGCAGGCCAACAGCATCTGGAAGGCTGCATCCTCATCCTCATCACCACCATCATCATCTTAAAGAAATAAAATAATATGATAGCACTAGGAAGATAGAAAACTGCACAGAGGCAGGATGGTGGAAGAATGCTAGAGAAAGCAGTACTACTGCAAAGCATAACCTGACCACGGATATTGGGGAGAGCTGGAAGAAAAGGAATGAGACTGAGTTGCTGGAAATCTTCCCTACAGAGTTGAGCCACAGGGGAAGATGTGGAGGCTTTTGGCAAAAAGGGTCCCCAAATCAAACACAGCTTTGGGGGCTGTGAATAGAGATGCTAATATTTCAGTTGCTACAGCCTCAAATTTCTACAGATCAGATGTCCCTTTCACTTAACTCCTGTATTTTACTGTGTTGTATTGTATTTTAAAGGGCTTGGCCTCATGTTAGCCGCCCTGAGTCCCCATTGGGGAGATGGTGGCAGGGTATAAATAAAGATTATGATTATTATTATCATCTCCTGGTTTCAATTTCTATAGCACAATGCATATTGAACACATTCTTGCGATTATGCTTTTGTTTTTTCCTGTGTCATCATTAAAAATATTTTGCAACATATTCCATCTAATTCATGGTCTGAAAACAATAGGATACAACCATCAAATGTTCTGGCATGTTTTATAAGCTATTAGGTAAGATAGAGAGTAACAAATACACCAATATAAAAGTTGACAAGAGTATTAATTGTCAATTTACTAGATTCCATTTGAATCAATACTTTCTCAAGAAAAATACCTGCTTATTGGGTGGTTTGTACTTCATGACTTCCCCATGTTGATTTTAGAACATACTAGTTAAAATGCCAAGTTGAATAAGGGCAAATCTCTTCTCATCTATACCTTGCACAACCACAATCTGCTCCGGATTTTAATAGTACGTATAACACATGGGGGTGGAGAAAGCCCACAAGCTCTGGAATTTGTGTTGATTCTCACACAATCAACAGCATATATATACCAGCCAAAAAAAAGGAGACGATAACTATTAAAATCAGAATGAAAACAGTATTTGAATTTGATTCCTATGCTAGCGTAAAATAGCTGTGCACACAGTTATGATTTCTGTCACATAATCTCACAAAGTTCCTTTCCATTTACTACGACAATATCCATTCTAAAAACTATGTAAGACGAAGTAACTTTCTTAACATACAGCATCATATCACTATAATTCCTAGTTTTGCTTTCCCTTTCTCGGTTACATTTCACGAAGTTATATATAATGAATTTTATGCTCCTAAAATGTTTATTCCAAAAAATTATGTTTCCAGCCTTCCCCAAAATACCCCCAAATGTGTTTCTGCCATAACGTCAAAATTTCCAGAAATTTTCCATCTTTATTCAAAACAGGTTGAAAAGCAGTAGCCTGTCTGCCATCTAGGCAGGCATGTAGCCAGGGGGCTAAGGGGGCTTCAGGCCCCCCCGAAATTCTCAGGGTGGTCCGCGAAAAGGCCTTACTGGTACATTATTTAAACTGTTATGTTTATTCATATCATGATCTGATCACCATGCACATTATATCCCACATTAATGGGGTTATTGGGATAACAATACAAAAGGTTTGCTTGGGTAGACCCTCTTCCACCCAGTCTCAGCCCCCCCCCCCCCGAACCAAAATCCTGGCTACGGCCCTGCATCTAGGTATGATAACAATATCATATTTCAGCATCATACCAATATTTATAGATATTACTCCTCTCTATATAAAAAAGCTAATTTCAGTAGGAATGATTGAAGAACATTTAAGTATATAAAATTTGCCAACTATTTCAGGTTCACAGAAACAGATAATGTTACTATGGGAGAGATATGTGAAATGATTAAGAAGACTAAATATGGTAAAATATCTATGCCAAATGGCCTATTGTCTGTTTATTACAAATGCTTTGAGGAAGATCTCTTATTACCTCTATCTGTTCTTTATATTGGGAAGAGGTTTGGATTTGGAAAGAGGCAACCATAGTTGGGTAATGATTTGACTAAAACAAAGCAATAGAGTCCCATTTCACTGCTGAATAATATAAGATTCTTTCAACTATTTTGACAGAAAGAGTGATGATCTTACAAGATACATGGAGATAAATGTGGGGGTTTTTTACTAAAGGTTTTTACTGGGATTGGACTGGATGGTCCTGGTGGTTAATTCCAGCTCTTTGATTCTATGATGATACTAGATATGTCTTGGATGCTTTGGAATATTAAGAAATAATATAACGAAAAAAAAGCGGCTTTGATATTTTTGGATGCTAAAAAAGCATTTAATAATTTGAATTGAGTTTCTCTGTTTAAGGTCATAGCAAACATAACTTTTAGTGATTGTTTTATAACCTGGATTAAAGTACTTTATGATACACAGAAGGCTCAGATTTCAGTTTATAGTATGTTGGCAAAGTCTTGTGAAATGCAAAAAAGCACATTACAGGTTTGCCTTTTGTTGACTTTAGTCCTTGAAATTTTCAATAGGGCTAGAAGACAAGGTAAAATAATTAAAGATTTAAAAATAAAAAGACATATACTACTTAACTGAATAGCATTTGCAGGTAATCTAGTGATTGCATTGAAATATTTTTTGGAATGTATAGGAATATCGTTGGATACATTAAAGGATTTTGGAGAGTTAGCTGGATTTAACATTAACAAATAAAAGATGATGGTGTTGATAAAATATGAGAAAGAAGATGAAGAACAACAGGATAAATAAGGTTTTAAAATTGAAAAGTGAAATACTTGGAAAATACTATGAAAAATAGGAATGTATGCTGTTTCAGAGTAACTATGTGAAAACATGGAATGAAATCAAAGAGGACGTTCCAAGATATGGGAAAGTACATCATCATTGCTGGGAAGAATTTCTATGATAAAAATGAATGTTTTGTCTAAGGAGTTGTTTTATTTTTAGACAATACTGAATTATTTACTGAAGTTCATATCAGATGGGAAGAAACCAATAAGTAAATAAAAACTCTCACAAGATGCTACACAAAGAGGAGGATTGGTTTTACAAGATTTGAAACTGTACTTTTTTGCATGCTGGTTAGTTTGGGTGAAAGACTGGGTTGTGTTGAGTAATAGGAGAGTGTTTGATTTGGAAAGCCATGACTCGAGATTTGGGTGGCATGGATACCTATGGTACAATAAAGTTAAAGTGAAAGGTTTGTTGTTGTCGTTGTCGTTTGTATCCTGCTTTTATCTTTGCAATTGAGATGCAAAGCAGCTCACGACAGTTAAAAGACAATTTTAAAGCTCCAGCATATAAGTATTTAAATAGAATTAAACATATACATTGCTTAAAACAATTAACTGGATGATTGCTAAATATTGGATGATAAAATGGGCCCAGAATTTTGGATATAACATATAGTTGGAAGGATGATCCTTCCAACTATATGAAATGTAAAATATTATAATCAGAAGAATATTTATATAAAATGATGTATCATTATTTGCCTTCCCCCCCCCCCCCAATAGTCCAAATGTATAAAGGGCCCTTTAATGGCTTTTGGAAATGTAGAATGATAGATTGGGATTTTTAATCATATGTGATGGATGACTGAATGATATGCTTTGATACAGAGGATTCTGTGGATTAATATTCAATTAAAAGCTAAATGTTTTGTTGGGACAGATTAAGGATCAGATGGGAAAAATATGGCTGACTGCAAGAAAGCTGTACGTACAGCAACAAAAGAATAGTACAGTGTACCACCGAGGGAGAACTGTTATTTAAGATGATTGAGATTGTAGAAATGGGCAAATTATCCACTTTGATTAGAGAAAAATAATTAAATGATTGGAAACCTTGATCATCTTTTTGCAAAATAATAAGAATAATATGTGAACTGTAGGTTTGACTAATAAAAAAACAAAGAAAAAGAAAAAAATGTGCTCACTTCCTACTAGGTTACCGATATCTCTGTATCTTAATATAGTCCAACACTATTCGTATAGTTCTTTCTTCTAAATAAAATTAATATTTTTTGCAATTGATGGATAGTTTATCTACTTTTAATGAATTTGAAATTATTTGACGCACACGCACACACACACACACACTCACACACAAAGATAGACATATTCACGGCAGCTCTATAGTAATCTCGTACCTTCAGAGTTGGTATCACACCACTATGCATGGCTCTGCATCCCTGAACAGTTGCAGTACTAGTGCCATTTTTGTTTGAAATATGGTCTTCATTCCAGTAGTAGTAACATCATCACATAGACAATCAGATTTGGCAATCTATCAAGACAAACAAAGCTCTGAGTTAGCTTCATTTGTTCTCAGTAATATTGTCACTTTGCCAAACCTGATTATCTAGGAAGAAGTCTCTCCTTGCAGCAAAATATGATATCAATACTGTAGCTAATTATGGTTGGAACAAACTGCAAATCTCTCAAGGGAGCCTTTAATGTCATCAGTGTGTTCTAGTATAAACCACATTACATGTCAGAAGCGACTTTGCAGAATATGAATTGCTGTGCAGACACCTAAAGTGCTCCATTGATCGCACATTCTCAGTGACAGTCAAACCACAGATACTGGGGAATCCTGGAATTGGTTCAAGGCATGCCTCTGCAGCGCATGTAAGCCCTATCCAGTCCCAACTGGTTCTAGGACTTGCAGTGTAATCATCTGGAGTGAAACCTCTTCCTTTGATACTGATTTCCTCTTAGATTAAGTGGTCAGTGTAAACGAGTCCTGTAATTTAATCTGATTTATAAAGTATACTGGATGGAAGGGATGGGTGTGAATCAATTCTATAATCTTTCTAAAAACAAATACATTCACCACAACTTTTTGCTTTTACATTGATTGATTCCATGGATGTTGTTGCTTCTTTTACCGATGTATTTGGTTGTGTTCTGGATAATTATTGTTAAATATCTTGAGTGTCTCTTTTAGATGGAAGTTGAGATACACAAGATAGCTGGATAGATAGATAGATGCTATGTATATTGAGGAAAAACAAAAACTGATTTGTGTGTACATTTTTAAAAGAATCATTTTACAACACAGAATTTTTCATTTTTTGTTTTTCATTAATTTTCCTGCTTAAGGTCTTTAAAAAATGTTCTATGTAGGTATAATTCAGCTAACAAAGTAAATATGTTCCGAGGAATGCAGTAACCGAAAGTTTCGTACCAAAGACAGAAATAACATGGATAAAATAAAGATGGCTTCTATATCAGAGAAATCGTTTTCTTCAAAACTGTGCATGCAAGTTAAATGAAACAACCAGGTCAAATAAGTTTTGTAACATTGTAATTAGACACCACTTGAAAGCTTCTTCCAAAATGCACCCAATGATTCCCCCCCCCCTTTCTTTCGCCATTTTTACAATTTTCCTTTTGGTGACCTTACTTCTATGCTTCTTAAACATGCTGGGATTTGCTAGTGCAGCAGGTTTGCCTGTATTTCCCATCGCTCTCTGTGTATTGCTGTTCATGCAAGCTCAGTATAGAAGCCTGCTATTGTTTACCCTGTGTGTTGCAGGTAGGCACACACAGCTATAGTAGGAACCTAGTGAAAGCTTTACTACATCGTTTAGTGGACTCACTCTTGCAACCCAAAACCAAGTCTGTGTTTCCCAGAAACCCCGCCAACTCCCTGATTATCATTTTCCCAAGATTGATGCTGCCAATAAAACAAATAAATCTCACACCAGATGAAGACAGGGAAGGAAAGCAGGACAGAGTAGGCATAGAACCAATTTGTTTAAAAAAGGTTCATTTGTCAAAGGTTTTATTAATTGAGGTAGAGAAATATTGACAGTTATTTTTGGTATGGAAATATTACTGTATGTACTCATGTATAAGTCTAGAAATTATAGTAAACACCCCCCTGATTAATTTATCAATGTAAATATTGTACCTGATTGAGTAGGGTGGCAAAAGGCAAGAGCTTAGGCCATCCTGGGAGAACCTAAAAGAAGCACAGCCCCACTCTACTCTCCCCATCATCACACTACTTCTGTTTTTGGGGGGGGGGGTTTAATGCCTGGGTGGGAAATGGTAGTGGTGGCCAGGTGTACTGGTGCTTTTCTCTCTCTGTGGAATGACACTTTACGTATTACAGGTCATATCAAAAGCAGTAATTATGGCCCTGAAATCTGCCTTCAACTTTACATGAGTTAAATGTTTACATGTATTCTTAATATAATTTGTTTATAACTTTGAGATAGTGAGATATAGATAGATATGGATGCTAGAAAAAACACCAGCATGTAGAATATTAAAGTATTGGTGTGCAAGCAATCTCAAATAAATATACAGCTATTGATCAGTTTATGCAAGGTAGTGTCAAGAATGTTGTCCCAACATTGAATTATATATAATTTTACTTTCACACTCCCCATCCCCTCTCCCCAAGAATAGTAAGAGGATCCAGTTATGAATGCTACAGAAAGGTCTGTCTACAACAACTAGCATCCACTTGCTTATGTTCTCCACTTGGCAATCATCTTACTCTTCCACATTTTAAAACAACAGAAGGCCTTTAATCAATTACTTACTACCATGGCCCAAACAAGTCCATGGTCTGTCTCTTACCTGGAATCTGACTCTGTCCTTGTGGATTAAAAGGGCTTGGTGCAGAGTTCAGAGGGGGCCGTGGGCTCTGAGTCGGGACCCCTACTCTCATACTGGGATGAGGGATGCGCCCTAAATCACTGAGACGCTCTGAGAACAAACTAGGCTTAGAGTCATCAAGCTTCTGTCTGTGCCCTGGAAATAGCAAATCATAAAATGAAAAGTGTTGTTAGCAAGACTGAACAATGTTTAGTTAAATAGCTTTTTAAATTATTATTTCAAGGAAATAAAACTGGGGCTGATGCTAGGAAGGAATTGTGGATTCCCAATATTTTACTATATGAAAGACACTTGGCTCATTATCCTCCTTATAGAAATTTACATGAGTGTAGGATTATTGTAAATCAGAGGTAGGCAACTACCTCAGGCCTGGGTGCCACATATAATCATTTCCAGTAGTGGGCAGACTACACCTTTTCCAACCCTTGCCCCAAGTCATATTAAAGTCTCTCAACTGGGGAACTGAAAAAGCCTTATACATACTCTAGGAACAACAAGGAAGGCAATTTTGCCACATTTTAATGGGACCCAGGCCTGTTTTGTGACCAACTTATGTTACTTTCCCCACTATAAAATAAGGATAAGTTAGCTAAAAACAGACCACTCTGCCATGTAGCAAAACTGTAGCCACCCACTGCTCCTTTTGATATAGGAGGTGGGAACATCCTGGGGCCGCATATGCTCTGTGAGACTGCTATTTCTCCCGTTCTATATCTCAGAGGAAGGAATGGTCAAAAGCATCTCTGATCCTTAGGCTGATTCTTTGCCTAAGGAAGCCCTATGAAATTCATGGGGTCACCATAATTCATAGGACCCCATCACACTAGTTGCCCTAATGCAGGAAACAGCAGGGGAATTTGCTGGGCATTGTGGTGAATCTGTGAAGTAGTGGAGAAATTGGTCACCCCGCACTCTGCAGTGCCATCTTCGCTATCATAGAAGGGAAAGTGCTGCTGCCCGGCTTCCCTCTACATTCACCCTTTTGCTGGCAATGAGAACTCAGGATGACTCTCATGTTCTTGTTGCTCCATCCTAGGACGATCAGCACAGTTCAGGAACGGAGCCCCACCAGAGGTAGCTGTGTGTCATTTGATGGCATCCATCTGGCTCTGTCCCCAAACTGTGCTAAAAGAGTCCTAGGATGGTTTGCTGGTGTGATAAAGTCCTCAAAGGTACATACAAATATACACACACATAATACACTGTCACCTATGAGTAGGAATTTTGTGGCACAAACAGCATCCCTTGGAAACTGCCCTCATTAATTAAATTGCTGAATGTGGTAAATTGACACAAAGTATAAGGACAGCCTTGATAGGGCATGGGATGAAAAACTTAATCCATAGAAATCCTGTTTACTAGAAAATAAGTTCTAGGTGTGAGCTAATACATATTGAACACATATTCCACATTTTTATTTAATTAATTCTTCTATAATCCTACTTATTATTATTAAAAGAAAACATGACAAAATAGTTATATATAAGAAAATGAACAGACTGTGAAAAGGGGAGAAGGTGGCATATTTTCATGGGGAATGAAACACACAAGCTATCACTTGATGTAACTGTTGGCCTTCACATTTCTCCTTACTTTATACACTGCTGGTCATTATTGTCATATCTCAAACTACTCCTTGTTGACATTTCTTCTCTGGTTCTCAATTTTACCCACTTCTTTTGTGCTTAAAAAAACTATTGTTTCATTTTACTGTGCATTCTTAAGCAAGTACTGCAAAGTCCAATGAGACTATATATTCTTTACAATATATAGCCTAGCCATTAGAACTGATTTACTTTGTATCTGATTATTCTATTATATTCTGTGATGTGATGTAGCAGTTCTAATTTTTTTAATGCAGATGGTAAGTTTCAGATCTTCCACCTTCTCTAGTCAAGTCAAGGGATAACTGAGTTCATCTCCTTCCTCATTTTTCCATTTTACTTTTTTAATTTAGAACTCCTTCTCTTATCGAGCAAGTTCAGTGATTCTTCGGGCTGGCTCGGATATACTATCTCCTTAGGATTCTAAAATAATGTAGATCTCAGGAATCATTTCCCTTCTTATTGTTTTTAACATCTTTAGCAAGCCTGAGTTTCTTCTGTGCTTTGGCTTTTCTAACCTTCTTACAACTGCTGGATATTTGTTTGTACATGTCTCTTTTAAATCTCAGCTCAGGTAAAAGCTCCTTAGATATCCATTCTGGTTTCTTTGGGCACTTTCTGTTTTTCCTCCTCGTTGAAATTGTTTGAAACTGTGCCTCCAATATCTCATTTTTCAGACACTCTCACTCATCATTAACTCCTGCCTTTTTTTAGCATTCCTGACCATGTGATCACTATCGGTTTTACAGTGTTCTCTTAGGTTTACTGAAATCAGCTTTCTTAAAGTCTAAAGTGTGTCTCTGACTATATTTGACTTCCATTTTTTCTGTATAACAAATTCTAAAAAAAACATTGTCACTCCCCCCTAGGGAACCTGCCATCTCCATCCCATTTATCACATCATCAGTGTTGGTTAGAATCAGATCTAAAACAGTCGATCCTCTTGTTGTCTCTAGTCCAGTCTTTCTCAACCAGTGTGCCGTGGCACACTATGAAACTGGACCTCCTGCTGACAAGTCAGAAATTTGTTCCCCCCTTCCTGAACTCCTGCTGCTTGGGGAGGAGGAGGAAGAGGCCGGGCAGTCCAATAAATATTAGGAGAGTTGAAGTTCTTCTCATTTATTTTCCACACTCCAAACATTACTTGGCCCCTCGGCACTGAAGACTGGATGTCCCATCCCCACTAAATGTGTATTTAAAAGTGAGACTCAAAAAGGTTGTTGCTCTAGTCCACCTTCTGAAACTGACTGCAGACAAGTCTTGTGTTCATCATAGTCTTGGCAGTTCTCTTCCAAAGAATTTAGGATGTTGATTCTTCTCATTTAAATTCCACACTCCAAACATACTGTCTCACTAGAGACTATGTCCCAGACAAGTTAATTTGACCCTTCTCTATTGAGTTCTTGTATCATCTGCCCAGTTCTCTCTACAAGAATTAATGTATTCTTTCATGATAAATTCCTGCCTTCAAAATACTGTCTCCCTATCCCAGACAATTAACACCCTTCTAGTGAGGTTTTTAGAGACTCAGAAAAAACATTCCTGTCAGCTACTGGGAGATGCAATCCTTCTCCTGCCAAAAGTTAAACCACAGACCATGGTCCAAAAAGCCAAATTGTTCCCAGAGGCCAGTCATTCACTTCTATTATCAGTCTTTCCTTTCCTGGGCAATGTGTTTGAACTGGGAGGAGAAGCGTCATGTCACCATTCTTTTATATATGAAATTAGTTTCGGCTTTATAGTTGCCATTTTTATTTTCTATTCACCAAGGGACAGGCATGTAGCCGGGGGGGGGGGGGCTTGAGGGGCTTCAGCTCCCCCCTCCCAAAATTCTCAGAGTGGTCCCCGAGAAAGCCTTACTGGTACATTATTTAAACTGTTATGTTTATTCATATCATGATCTGATCACCATGCTCAATATATCCCATATGCATGGGGGTATTGGGATAATGATACAAAAAGTTTGCTAGGGTAGACCCCCTCTCTCTCAGACTCAGCCCACCTGAATCAAACTCTGCCCCCCCCCCCCCAATCAAAATAATGGCTATGGCCCTGCCAAGTGAGGAGAGATCTATTTGAAGCTCTCTACAGTCCTCTTGAATTTTTACTATCCCTTAATGTCAAGCACAAGCATGGCTTGTGTTCACCTCTGAGTCCACATAATTTCAAATATAAATTATGTAGCAGCGGGACCAGTGAAAAACACCACTTCATACTCCTCTTTAATGAAATAACTCTCTTCCCACATCTTCCCATTCTTTTATCTGTTGTTATTCCTGATAAACTCAGAAACCTTTAGTCATACACTTGATTTTTTTTGAAGTTGTAAATTGAAGTGTATAGTGGACACTGAAAAAAGATTTCAGCCCCCTATGTTTAAAAGACTCAAAAACTGCTATGCTCTACCCTTTAATGTGGTGAGCCCAGTTGATTACCAGATTTTAAGTGTAGAACTCAGTGGAATTTAACTAATGTGGTGAAGTCCATAAGGAAGATTCCAGAGTTAATCAGGCAAGATTTCCTCTTGCATGATGATTTTCAATCTGCTAACAATTCTTTATCTAATGATTCTGACTGTCAGTAATGCTTTCTACCACCCATTTGCGATAGTAATCAAACTGACAGGTCTGTTATAGAAAACTTGAGCAGTATATGGGTTGCTTTAGAATGTTTTGGGAATTAGACTCTTTAACAGTATGTTGTATATATATCAAAATATCAGTGATTTCAAATTTAGATTCTTGAAGACTTCTAATGACAGTTTGTTGGAATAACCTTTTCCGTTTGCCTTATATACAGCCAGCCTTCCACCTCTGAACATTATACATTTGTGATTTTAATAATCTGCAAATTGGTCAAAAATTTTAAGTGGGAAGGTAAGGCATCATCCCCTAGCCATCTCCCAATGATTGGAAAGCACAAGGTACAGGCTAGATTGCCCTGGGTTAAAGATGTGGAAAGAAGCAGGTCAATACAGACCTAGATGACTATCTTCCCTGCTTCTCCTGTTCCCTCCCAATGGTGAATGAATGAGTGAAGATTGTTAGGTTCAGCTGCAACACCAGTATTATTTCTTCTCCGTGACGAGTGAATTGACCACTTCTCTTGTGTTTTCAAAGTCCTTATAAAAACAGCTTAGGGTAATAGTCACTGCAACCCTAATCCTCACAAAGGTAAAGGCATGGCTGTATTTAATAATTCTTAGTAAAATAATAATATTTAATAGAACACATGCACCCCAGTAAACAGAGAATCTCAGACAAATACTTAACATTATATAGGCAAGTGTGTTGTGATGTTCGATATGGCAACAACATGCTTGCCAGAGACTACCTCCTATTGTAGTTAATGTATAGCTGCACTTTTCATCATAAATATAAGACAGAAATACTAGGTAAGTGAAATTAAATCCAAGCCAAAAGGAAATGTAATGTCCCCACACTCACACAATAGCAATATAGTATCCATCTTCCTGTACCCTTTTTTCCTTGCACAACAGCATAAATCTATTCTAAAACTTTGCTAAGAACTGGAAGTTGTGCTTTCTTCTATGACATTAAAATAGCATTGTAAAAATGCCTTCTGGGCATAATAGCAACTGATGGAGGGGAGGGTTACAGCAGTCCCCAGGAAGACCTAGCGGCTGCCTTTCACTTTTGTCAAGGAAGGATACATTGCTTTGTGACTGTATGTAAATATCAAATTTGCAGTGATGTCAAACTTGTAGCCCTCCAGGTGTTTTGAACTCTTGGCCATTGGACAAGCTGGCTAGGGTTTCTGGGAGTTGGAGGCCCAAACATCTGGCGGGGGGCCACAAGTTTGGCACCTGAGTTAAAGGAACAAACAGAGAGATGTAGTGGTAAAGCAGGAATGCTGAATGACCCTTATGCATGTTGGGGAGGTTGTAGGATGCAATGAAGACAAACCCTTAAGTTATGTCTGATCAGTAAAACACTACAGGCCATAAACATAATAAAGGCTTAAACAATTAAGATTTACATCAACCACAGAAAATATAAGAAATGATTTGAATGAAGAAATATTATCAGTCCATCTATGCAAATACAGTAGTGTGGGTATATATGTTTTCCAGTTCTAGTGCCCGGAGGATAATTCTTTCACGAATATGAGATATACAAAAGTATAAGCGTTCGATACTGTCGATTAGATCTTTTGACCCACCGTCTTGCCGGGGCCAGGGTGAGGGGGGCAGCCCTTAACTGGCTGTCTTCCTTCCTCCGGAACCAGTCACAGCGAGTGAGAAGGGGCAAGGTTGTCTCAGGGGGCCCCCCCTCCTTTGTGGGGTGCCTCAGGGGGCAATTCTCTCCCCTTTATTATTTAACATCTACATCCGACCACTTGCTCAGTTGGCACGCAGCTTTGGGCTGGAGTGTCACCAATATGCGGATGATACCCAGCACATTCTGGGGATGGAAGGCCGGCCCGACTCCGTACCCGATAATTTCCATCGTTGCCTTGAAGCCGTCACTGGATGGCTGCGAGCCAGTAGGTTGAAGGTGAATCCGGCTAAGACGGAGATCCTGTGACTGGGTCGTCCGGGTACGGGAGGGATCCAGCTCCCAACCGTAGACGGGGCGACACTTCGCCCGTCTCCATCTGTAAAAAGTCTGGGAGTCACTCTTGACTCCCAGCTGTCGATGGAGAAGCACATCTCCATCGTCAGCGGAGTGGCTTTCCATCACCTCCGACAGGCGAGGAAGCTGGCTCCCTACCTGTCCCGTCATGACCTAGCCACAGTGGTCCAAGCCACGGTCATCTCAAGATTGGACTACTGTAATGCCCTCTACATCGGCCTTCCTTTGTCGGTGATCCGGAAGCTTAAGGTGGTGCAGAACGCTGCAGCTCGGCTGGTGGCAGCCCTTCCATCACACTGCCACATCACGCCTGTTCTGTGTGAACTGCTCTGGCTTCCAATAGAGCACCGGATCACCTTCAAGGTGCTGGTTTTGACCTTCAAGGCCTTGAATGGTCTGGGGCCAGTGTACCTAAGGGACCGCCTCTCCCAATACAATCCCCCACGAGCACTGCGATCTGAGTCTCAGAACCTCCTGGTGGTACCTAGTTGTCAATCCATCCATCTGTCTACAAGGCTTTTAGTGCCATCGCGCCAGTCTTATGGAATGCCCTTCCCTCCACAATCCGCGCACAGACCAACCTGCTAGCCTTCCGTAGGGCTTGTAAAACCCTCCTGTTCATACAGGCGTTTGGTCCGTAGACATCCCTAGGCCGCTTACTGTAATGCAGGCCTAAGAGTTATTTTAATGTGTATCTGTTTGTTCAATTTTAATATGTGGACATTGGTCCATTGTTTTATAGTGTTTTATGGTTTTATGCATATGTAAGTTGCCCCGAGCCTACCGGAAGGGGTGACTAACAAGTTGAAACAATAAATAAATAAATAAATAAATAAGCATCCTCATGGTTGTATCCCTTTGATCAAACAGATCTTTCTGCAGACATTCTGTTAGGCTTCTGCAAAGCTTCCAGATTACTCTCACAAATGACTTTATCTAATGTATTCTATCACATCATTAAAAGTGTTCTACATGCAGAAAAAACTCTGATAGTTTTTAAAATGAATGGAAGCAGACTAATTTTGCTCAAGGTAAACAATACACTGGAGAACTATAAATAAGAGATTAATAGATGTCAGTTTCATTTAAGGAAGAAGAGAGAGGCACTAGGGATTCTATTGCAAACATATGTTGGATAATAAGAGTACACCAAAGAATGAAAAAAAATTAACCTATGTTTATAGATTATATCAAAGGATTTGATTGTGTAGATCATGAAAAAACATAAACCTCTCTTAAAGAAATGGATGTGCCACATTTCATTGACCTTATGGGTATCCTGTACTTAGGATAAGAGGTTACTCTGGGGACCGAATACTGGAAAACAGAATAGTTTCAAATTGGCAAGAGGGCCCACAAGGCTGCATTTTATCACCATATTTAATTAATACATTAAATATTAATCTATTTAACTTACTACATTTCACTGCATAATGGTCACATTTTATCCTTTTTTGAGCAAAAAAAAGGTGTGTAGCAATTACATGAGAAAAATTTTGGGACCTTGTGTTTGATGGTTTCTGGTGTCTAATCCCCAAGACAAAGAATGGGGGGGGGGGAGAGAGTTTCCTATTTGTTTAGCACAAGTTTGTTACTTTGGTGTAATATGCAAATTAGGCTGTTTTACATAAATCAACATAAAAAAATTTAAAAAGTTTTATTCAATTTTTTTCTTTGATAATGAACAACTATGATCAGACACAGTATAATAATGCAACAGGTATTCAAAAGAACTTTTCAGTGGCTCAAAATAACATAAAAATAACATCCGGGTCAAAAATGACCCGAACATAACAAGTGTAAGTTTTTCCTAACAGAACAGCAGGGGTTTTAAGTTAGTTGTACTAATAGTTACCTGAAGTTGTTGTTGATGTTGTTGTAAAAGATATAGCTGATTATTAAAGCACAAGTATCTTACTTTGGTGTAAAATGCAATACGGCTGTTTTGCATTAATAAATCACAAAAATTTAAAAATTAAGTTTTTTTATCCATTTTTTTTACATAATGAACAACTATGATCACACACAGTATAATAATGCAACAGGTATTAAAAAAGAACTTTTCAGTGGCTCAAAATAACATTTTAATAGGTTCGGGTCAAATTGACCCGAACATAACAAGTGTGCAGTACACCCGAACAGAACTCCAGGGTTAAACAGTCTTTGGGAGGGGAGCAAAAAAAGGAGACATCATGTTTGCTTAAAATGTCTTACGGGGGAAAGCAATCATGAAGAGACTGTGCTTGTTTAAACTGTATTTGAGTTATGATTTTGTTTTGTTTTGTTTTGTTTAACACTACATGCGATGATTACACAAGGAAAGGGGGAAAGACTCATTTTGGGACTCCAAAAATGGGGGTGCAACTATTATGTGGTGGCAACTTTTTATGCGATGAAATATGATATATGCTGAAAAGCGAGATTAAACTCGGAGGAATAAGGCGTGAAAATGTGTGGCAGGAACACCAGCCATTTAAGATATACAGGTGACACAATTCTACCAGTAGAAAATAGTAAAGACTTCAAACAATTCATGAATAAAGTCAAGGAAGAAACTGCAAACACAAATTTAAGAATGAACATTGACGTAAACATGACCACTTTATCAAGATCTTCGTTTAAACAAAATACAACCACCAACATTATAAATCTGATATCAGAAAAGCCAAATGTGGGAGTCCTTGGAAGACAAGCCAAAATAACAAGGTCAGATCAGAAGTGAGAAACATGAAATACAAGATACAAATACAGATGTGTGAGCCAATGTTGAGAATCAAAGTTCAAGTAACCAAAGTCAGGACTCCTTGAAGTCAATCACACCAACAGTGTGATTAGGAATAAACAGGCATTGGAATTGAGTGAAATAACAACGTTGTCTACCACAAGGGAGTCAAAGCACTGTCATTTATATCTCCATATCTCAGCTACTGCTTGATTAACAACGGTCTTTCAGCCAATACCTGAGACCTGCTGTACCCTGCCTACTCAATCCAATGCTCTAAAGGTGTACGTATGTTCAAACCTTCTGAATTTTCATTGCCAAGCAGGGATTCAGACTTTGGTCTCCAGAGTCATAGTCTAATATTCATGGGGAAAGAAGTTCTGATAAAGATGAGAAGTTCAGAGAACTACCCCATATTGGCCACTGTTAATTTTAAATAAATTAAGATCCATAAAAAGAGAGCCATTATGAGAAGCCCAGACCATAGGATATCAAAGGATTTTTCAATTAAATTATAATGAAGAAACATTGGCTGACTTCTGCTAAGATATGATCATGCACTCTGGTGAGACTCCAGATCTAAGATGTGAGCATGAAGCACTACTCAGGGAAGTCCCTTCTAATGGAGGACAAATCACAGCAGATTATCTAGATGTGTTCACAGATAGTTTTGTAGCATCCTGGAAAGCTCATTGATAATTACAATAGCAGTGAATGATCTGCAGAACCCACAAATATGATGCAATATCTTCCTATCATCAAAAGCAATTGTGAAGCAATACAACAGAAACCAGACAGTAAACCAAACCAGCTTAGATGGCTGGCTTCTTCACAAGGTATTGTAGAAGTACCAGCAAATATTGCTACTTGTTACCAATGAAGGTATGTATGTGGGATGGAATTCCATTCCAGTAGGATTTCCCGAAGTGCTGAGATAAGACATTATGAACCATTTCCATGCATGACATATGGGCACAGATTCACATCTAAGACAAGCATGGGTGATCTTCTGACCAGGCATGAATACTTGTAAAGAATACAGTGACAAAAATACTTTGAATCCCAATGAGATTTCATCTAAACTTTCTGAGACAGTTAAAACTGACCTATTGGATGTCAATGACAGGAGCTATATGATCACACAAGATAACTACTGCAATTTGGGGAGAGGTAAAATATCTATAAGACATTTGGAGAAGCACAGAGGACCAGGACCTATGGGATGTTGTTACACATAATGGGCAGCAACGGAATATAGTATGCCCAAACATACCAGGAACCGTATTGTATTTAATAATCTAATGTTTATGTATTTATTTGTTTGTCCTATATGGGAAAGACCTATGGTCTAAGCCAGTGTTTCTCAACCTGGGGGTGGGGACCCCTGGCGAAGGGTCACAAGGGTTTTTTAGAGGGGTCGCCAAAGACCATCAGAAAACACACACTTCTGAAGGTCTTAGGAACCCCTTTGGCAGGGAAGGCTGATGATCTCTTCGCCTGCCCTTCTCTTCCTTTTTGGAAACAGACAGTGAATCCTCCCACCAAAAGCCCTCCTCCTTCTGTGATTGGCCGGCTTCTCAGCCAAGGGGAGAGCTGTTTCTGAGACTCCAAGCGAAGGCGTGCTCGGTGCATGGCAGCGTGCTGTGCATGTGCGGGCAAGGGAGAGTGTGTGAGGTGGAAGGAAGGCTTGCATCAGTGAGTCCCTTCAAAGCATAGGGGTTCGGTTCTGTGTGGGAAGTTTGGCCCAATTCTATCGTTGGTGGGGTTCAGCATTCTCTTTGGTTGTAGGTGAACTATAAATTACAGCAACTAAAACTCCCAAATGTCAAGGTCTGTTTTCCCCAAACTCCCCCAGTGTTCATATTTGGGCATATTGAGTATTCATGCCAAGTTTGGTCCTGTTCCATCATTGTTTGAGTCCACATTGCTCTCTGGATGTAGGTGAACTACAACTCCAAAACTCAAGGTCAATGCCCATCAAACCCTTCCAGTATTTTCTGTTGGTCATGGGAGTTCTGTGTTCCAAGTTTGGTTCAATTCCATCATTGGTGGTGTTCAGAATGCTCTTTGATTGTAGATTAACTATAAATCCCAGCAACTACAACTCCCAAATAACAAAATCAATAATCCCCTTCCCCAATCTCACCAGTATTCAAATGTGGGCTTATCGGGTATTTGTGCCAAATTTGGTCCAGTGAGCGAAAATATGTCCTGCATATCAGATATTTACATTATGATTCACAACAGTAGCAAAATTACAGTTATGAAGTAGCAACGAAAATAATGATATGGTTGGAGGTCACCACAACATGAGGAACTGTATTAACAGATCGTGGCATTAGGAAGGTTGAGAAAAACTGGTCTAAGCATTGAATAACTTCATATTATTATATTTTATTCTTCTAACTGAAGACAGTTGTGGAACCCAGGCGGAGGGGAACATCAATGCGCAAACATATCAGGGAGAAGAACAATTTTTAAAATTGTACAGTGGTCAGTAGCTCCACAAAGAAAAGACACAACAGCACAGTCCAGCACACATGACAATGGTGTTAATCCAACAAAATATTTATCTATTTATTTTTATCTTCAATTTTCTCCCAATATAGGGACTCAAGGCAGCTTACAATTAACACGACGCAATATAAATAAAAATGGTAAAAGCATGCAAATATGAATATCTATCTATCTATCTATCTATCTATATATATATATAACCAATCAAATATTTTGTGTCATGAAGCAGAAAAATGAAAATACAGCAAAAACAGAATAAAATATAATCAAACCTACATTTAAAACAGCCCCCCTCCCCCAATCTCATTCAAACTATACTAGCAGTCTGCCTCTCATTTGTAAATGCCTGATGGCAAAGGTACGTTTTCACCTGTCTGCAAAAGGCAAATAAAGACGAGGTCCTGCTGGTCACTTTTGGGAGGGAGTTCCAAAGTGTGGGAGCAGCCACCAAAAGGGCCCTCTCCCTTGTTTCCACCAAACACACTTGAAAGTGTGGTGGGACAGAAAGAAGGCCCTCTTCAGATGATTGTAGAATTCTAATAGATTCATACAGAGAGATACTGTCCTGCAAATAAACTGACCCCCAAGCCATGTAGGGCTTTATAGATCAAAACCAGGACTTTTGAATTATGTCGAGAAATGGGTTAGCAGTCAGTGGGACTGTTGCAACAGCGAAGTTGCATGCTCTCTGAAGCCAGCCCCAGTTAATAACCACAGAAGAAATATAGTGTCCAGAACAGCCAAACAAGCAAGGAATGTGAGATGGACACAGTGATCAACACACCCGGATGATTAGGAGGCTTTAAAAAACACAATTATACCTATGGCCAAGGATAGGCCTTTACAGTGGTCTACATACTAGTATTCTCATGTCCCTAAACACCAATAATTTCTCCATTTAAAGAAAATATGTGATAAGATGTGTAATCCGCAGAAGCAAAACCACAAGGAGATGGAGTTTTCAAGGAGAATGGGAAGAGAGGAAGGAGCCTAATGCAAAATGCCTTATCACTCCCATGCCCTCCCACCCCAATCCCCAAGAAGTCAGACTCAGCATGTGCCTTGCAGAACATTGCACAGAATCTATATCATAACCAAAGCTCTTTTTGTCTGAGGAGTTTGCCTTCAGGTGTTTGTGCAAGAAAAACGGTCAACTGCTGCCAAAGATAAGAGACAGCTTCATCTATTGCTGCCTCCACACATCAGTGAGGAAGGGAAGAAACAACTCTAGCCTTCTTGCCAATTTCTCACACTAAGCTTGGCAACATTACTGCCATAGATGAGAGTCTATTAACTCACACGCACGCCCCCAATGCCCAAGCCTGCTCTGCCCAAATGTGGAAAGACAGGCAAGCAAGCAGCAATGCCATATGGCATATGACATGATGCGGGAGAATTGCAGAAAACCATCCATTGCTAACCAAATGATTATCGGAAGCCCATAGCAGAGCTGTTCTTCCACAAATGGGATAGAGCAAAACAGTGACATGCATATATAGCACTATATGTAATCATCATAATTGCCAGTCACTATCACCTTATCTTCTACTGCAGGGCTGCCCACGAAGTCGATCCAAATGAGGTCGATCGCAGCCGGATGGGGTGCTTCTGTCCTGCGCAAGTGCATTCTTTGCACGGCGCTCCTTCCGCGGGGCATTGAGGGAACGAGGGAGCTCCTTCCGTGGGGCATTGTGGGAACGAGGGAGCGTGAGGCGGGGCCTCTGGAGCTCCCTGCCTCACACTCCGCCCTGCCTCTCTCTCTCCGGCAGCGGAGGCTGCATGGCTGCTTCTGGACAAGAGAGAGGCAGGGCGGAGTGCGAGGCGGGGCTTCTGGAGGCCCTTCCTCACGCTCCCTCGTTCCCACAATGCCCCGCGGAAGGAGCGCTGCGTGACGACTAGAGCTCGACGAGAGAGAGGCAGGGTGGAGTGCGAGGCGGGGCCTCCGGAGGCCCTGCCTCGCACTCCCTCGTTCCCGCAATGCCCCGCGGAAGAAGCGCTGCGTGACGACAAGGGCTCGAGCGCGGAAGGTAGATCTTTTCGATTTGGTTGTTTTAAAAGTAGCTCGCATGCTGAAAAAGTGTGGGCACACCTGTTCTACTGTCACCCTATCTTCCATGAACCTATTTTGTGGCAACAAATTACAGGTTTATCTACACACTGTAGGAAGAAGTATCTCTTATCTTTCATAAATCTCACATTATGCAATTTCAGTCGATAACCTCCATTTCTAATATTATGAGACAGGCAGAAAACCACCAGCTTATCCATTTTCTGAGGGACTCAGACTGGCTCACAGCAAGAATTCAATGCTACTAATACAAATTAAAACATTCTACAACCATACAAGATTAAAATACAATAGATAAATAATACAATAGATAAAATACAAATAATGCATCCCCCACATAATACATGGGTCTACTGTATTCCAATTACAGTCACACTATAAAGGGGAAAGCCTGAATCCTGCCCAGGATGGCTGCCCCAGTGGTGCCAAACTGTGAGCAGCCAGGAGGCAATTTGGGGTGTTCTTATCTGGCCATCATGTGGTTGCCATGTGGCATCCCAGATGCCACATGAGGTCTGCATTGCACTTCTATCTACAATAACCTGAAAGTAAACCACAGTGAACATAATGACACATATATCAGAGCCTTTGTATACAGGCCCTAAAATCCTAAAGAAACCAGGATTAAAGGGCGAGTGGCTAGATGACACCTGCCAAAAATACAGTGTTCCCTTGCTACTTCGCGGCTTGCTTTTAGAGGACTTGCTGTTTTGTGGTTTAAAAAAAATTAAAATACATATCGCATTATTTTTGCTGTTTTGCGGGTTTTTGCCACTGCCGCTCTCCAAGGCACTTTCCCTCCTCAGTCCTAAGTGAGGGAACATTGAAAACGCTGAATCGCATAATCAGTTGGAAAACACGAGTTTAAAAGATATGCTTAAAATCTGAGATTGGTTGGCTTCCTCCCTCCTATCCTTTAGAAAGAAAGTCAAAACTTGGCTATGGAACCAAGTGTTTGGAGAGTAGTTACAGTGCATTATGCAGCTACGAAGATAATGAGATTGGAACGGCATTTGGACAATGATTTCGGGACTATGTGCTAGGATTTTTAACTGCTTATTTAAATGTATTTATATGTAACTGTTTAATGATTTTAATGCACCATGAATTTTATATGTTTTTATCTCTTAATGTGGCATTGAACTATTGCCAATTTGGAAGCTGCTCTGAATCCTCTTCAGGGTTGGGATAGAGGGGGTAAAAAAATACAGTAAATAAGTGTTTAGACTTGTTTTCAGGTATCGCAATTTTTTGCCCCACTTCTTCATCCTGGAATAGAAGGTTGTCAGTCAACCCAACAAAGATTAGTTAGCACATTGTGACTATACCTTTGCAGGATTGTCGTTTCTAATAAAAGACTTTCGAGTAGTAGACCTAACATGTCTGAAACAGCAGTCTGTTGTGTTATTATTGCAGTGTCAGACAATTAATCTGTCTATTTTAAATTTCAGGCAGTATTACTAGGATTCAATTCCAAAGCAACAACCCAGCTTAACTCTGAAGGAGAAAATATGTACCATAAATCAGCTGTGGATCACAAAAAGCAAGTTAGCAGTTCTCTAGAAAGATTCCAAACTTCAAGCAGAAAAAAGAACATGCTACGGTCCAGTAAACCCATATTAATATAAATGTTTTTTGTGACAAACTGATGCTTCTGTTATTGGCTTTAGTTGAGCCATACAATTCAAGATATATACTGCGTATATATATATATATATTTACTGTAAAGGCAACAAAACAGAGCCAAACCATTTTTATCCTAAAAAAACCGAAATCTTGGAGACATTCCAGTCTGTTGGGTAGACATAATTATGAGAAGAAATATATAATCTGCCCAGGAGACATAATTACATAATTGAGCCCTCGGCTCAGCATAAGAGAAGTGTTTATAATTCTCCAAACAAGGTGCTTTGCTGCCTTCGTAACTTTAGCTCACTTATTGCAGAGGAGAGAGAGAGAAACTTGTGTTTTAAGGAGCTCAAGGCATTTCTTTGTGTTACAGATGGAATCATTTTGGAAGGAGACATTATGGTAGTATGGGATGCAAGAGACAGAGAACTTGTCCCTTATTTCAGGATGCTAATGGAGGGTGGGGGTGTCAACCTCTAGTTCTGCTTCAAGGGAAGCACTGCGATTCCTTCTGTCGCTGTTCAGCCCTTCCTCACTGCTCATCATAATCATTGGCATTCATTGTGCAAGTTGAGATAAATGCCATAAACACATGGCCTAAATAAACTGTGTGCAAAGCCCCATGCTTTTATTACCGTGTGATTAAACTACATCCAATTTAGCTGGTTCCATAGTAATTAAACTTGACTCATCTGTTTCTGAACTCAAAGAAAGAAGAGTGCAGAAGGAAGAACACAGAAAGCAAAGTATGGAGAGTTTATTTATTTATGGCAGTGGTTCCCAACCTTTTTTTTTTTTACCAGGGACCACTTGACCAGGGACCACTCTCCAACTTTAGTACCAAAAGGGTTATGAATCAGTTTTTGATTAACTTTAGTTTTAGTTTGGTTATTCCGGGTGCTGATTTAGAAAATTGCATTGGATAGACCACATCAGCTATAGTTTCGGATACAAAACATATGCCGTCCAATAGCCACCATCTGTTCACTCACAGAAAACCATATTTGATAATCAAGAGCCCTGGACTTTATTTTCTGTCTCGCGGCCCACCAGTGTGCTGCGGCCCACAGGTTGGGAACTACTGATTTATTGCATTTATATCCCGCCTTTCTTCTATAAAGACTCAATATAGCTCACACATTGTTAGAATGATTATTAATAGAAAAGCCAAGGGAAAAGCCAACAGCTTGGCATAAAACCAAATCAGGAAATGTTTGAATTAGCAAAAACATAAACGATTTGGTATCTTTTAGTAGTTTAAAAAGGAGACAAACAGCAAACTTTACATATAGATGGTAATAGAAAACGATGACATTTTTAAAAAATTGTATTATGGATACCTTGGGTTTTAATAGTATATGACTGTACAATAAAGATGGATTAATTCATTATATTAATTTGTGTGCAGGGGAGGCAATTATATACAAAATAAAATGAAATATTAATATACAATTGAATTAATTTTTAAACATTTTTTGAAATCCAGTGATTATGTTTTGTTTTTTTTTTTTAAAAAAAAGGTTTTGTATTCTTTTAGAGACATTTCATCAGTCTGCTGCTTTCTCCCTGATTATCTGCTGCCTTTGTTACCACATAACAGAACCTTGCAAACTCAGGTATGCTTAAAACTGTAGGACTCTTACAAGGGCAAGCAGATTGTTGCCATTAGCTGTAGTCAACCACATTTGCCAAGGCTAGTGCTTTAACTGGCTGCTACTCTTGACAAGCCGATGAGGAGGGCCGTGTTGATATCAAGGAATTTTACTGAGGTTGGGGAACTAGCCAGACACACTATATTTTTGCTTCTGCCAAAGATGGAGTTGGCCGCTTCCACGTTCTGCTGTTTCTAAAATACTGATGCTGGCAGCAAAGTGAGTGAACTGAATAAAATTGCTCCAACCCCATTGGAGGTATAAGTAGTACATTTATGCTATGTTCTGGATTTTTAAAAAGCCTTTCCTGGATCTGAATTGATGCAAGAGGAAAGGAGGAAAAGGTGATATAAGTGCACCCCACACTCACGTGTGGACATTTAGGAGCATTTCAGAGCATAACCATTTGGGGGAAGGGGGATTTGCTAAAATTCTTTTTGATCTCTAGTGGGTTTGAGAGGCCACCAAACACAGTACAAATGCCTTCTGTACTCCTTAGAATGCATTTGGGGACCAAAACATTTATCCCTGAGGGGGCTCCATGTGGCCCACAGGCTATACTTTGTCCACCTTGGTATATAATAATATTTCATCATTGCATAATCACTCAAGTATGAAGAAAAAGTATATACATCATAATGTGTGAAATATGCATATATGTGCTAAACGTAAGTATGGAGGCTCAAAAAAACCTGGCACAAATGTGCGTCAAAGGCATTCTATACAGCAAGCAAGAACACTGTCACCATGGCTGGGCATGGCCAGTGTCACCATCCCCCCTCCCTGTGTCCCATTTCTCCCTCAAATGGTGAAAACAGCGTGTTTACCCATGCAGGAGGCTTCCTTGTTGGTGGCACTCAGAAATGATGCGGTAGAGCTTTGAAGAGGGAGTTCCCTCTTACCTCTCCAAACCTCTGTTGTGTCATTCTAAGTGGCATCCTACAAGAAAGCCTTCTGCATTAGTAAGCATGCTATTTCTGCCATTTTGGGGAAAGGTGGGCTACAAGGAAGGGAGGGTGGTACTTCCCTGGGCTACCTGAGCCCAGGGAGGTGGCATGGCTGTGGATACTGCCATCAGGCAGGCCCGGATTACCCATAAGGCCACCCGAGGCCATGGCCTCGAGCGGCAGAAATGGGGGGGGGCAATTTGCCCCCCCCCATTTTAAAATAAAATATTTTTTAAAAAAGAAATTTGATTTTTGGGTGTTTCTGCGCCTGAGCGCAGAGCACTATAGACTCTCAGAGGCAGTTCCGCTGCCTCTGCGAATCTATGGCGCCGCCCCCCTGCGCGCAGAAGCGCCAAAGATCGTCCCTCCCTCCTAAGGCCGTGGCATGCCGGCCGCCTCCGACGGGCGATTTCGCCACTTCTGAGGCGGCCGGCATGTCACGGCTTTAGGAGGGAGGGACGAGCCGCGGGGAGATGCTCCCGCACGGCTCGTCCCTCCCTCCTAAGCCCATGACATGCCGGCCGTCTCAGAAGGGCGATTTCGCCACTTCTGAAGCGGCTGGCATGTCACAGCTTTAGGAGGGAGGGACGAGCCACGGGGAGATGCTCCGCCGTGGGGACCATCTCCCGCGGCTCGTCCCTCCCTCCTAAAGCCGTGACATGCCAGCCGCCTCAGAAGCAGCCGAAATCGCCCTTCGGAGGCGGCCGGCATGTCACGGCTTTAGGAGAGAGGGAGGAGCCGCGGGGAGGCCCCGCCCTTGGGGTCACTGCCGCACATGCACCGCATCGGCTCCGGGGGTGGGGATTTCCTTCCTCCTCCTCGCGCCAGCGAGGAGGATGAGGCGGAGCCGGGGGTGGGGCGGGGTGGGCGGAGCCCGGGGCGTGGCGGAGCAGGGGGCGGGCAGGGGGCGGGGGCAGAGCCTTTGGCCTAGGGTCCGGGCCTGCCATCAGGATCCAGGCCTGCCATCAGGAATCATGCATTGCGATCTCTGATAGCAGTCACCATAGCTATGGCACCCGCAACAGTCCTGATCTTTCGGAAATATTCCTGGCAGATCTGGATCTTTGTTGGGTTTTTAAAACCCAAAATAAACCTGGATTAACAGGTCTAGGCCAAGTTAGATTGCATTCGCTTGGTGCATTGTCTGATCACATCAGGCTAATGCACCATCTAGACTGCATTATCTGGCAGTTTAGATGGGCCCATAGATCTAAAGGTGGAAGCCCTGCTCTACATACTGTCAAGTTCAGAAATGAACCTGGTGGTTATACAAGGCAGAGATTTTTCAGTTGTCTCTCCTGAGAAGCTCACTTGGTTCAAACTTTGTTTTTTTCTCTTTTGCAGGAGGAAGTGGGGTGTAACTCTTTACTTTTCCACTGTGTTATTTTCATAGCTTGACTATTATATGAGATTGCTTGTTTTGTTCTGTTAGCTTGTAATCAGCTTCAACTCTGTTTCAGAAGTTAAATTGTTTTTAAAACATGAAACATATTTAGGTTGTTCTGGCAAAAGTGAATCGGCTGAGTCCTACACCCAAAGAAAAATGTTTTAACACATTATTTCTTTTCACTTTGAAAGTACCTGCTTAACAGGCACATCATCATCATCATCATCATCATACTTACCATATATACTCGAGTATCAGCCGACCCGAATATAAGTCAAGGCACCTAATTTAACCACAAAAAACTGGGAATATGTATCGACTCAAGTATAAGCCGAGGTTGGGAAATGCAGCAGCTACTGGTAAATTTTAAAATCAAAATAGATACCAATACAATTACATTAATTGAGACATCAGTAGGTTAAATGTTTTTGAATATTTACATAAAACTGTAATTTTATGCAAGACTATCCAACTCTGATTAAACCATTATTCTAACTTTCTTCAGTGTGTGCTTATGTATCCTTCCAGTAATCACCATAGTTTATTTTAACTATACATTTTGAGGGGAAACTCTGTGTGTATATGAATAAGGAAAAGTGGGAAAAACTGGCGCCAAGAGTGAAGGGGAGGAAGGCGTACCCTGCGCCGAGAGAGGAGGAGAGGAAGGTGCGCTGGGTTGCTGTGCAAAGAAGTGAGAGTCCTGGCAGGAGTGCATGGGGCTAAAGGAAGCCCTTATTTCAGCCCCACACCTTCCCACCAGGACCCTCACCCGAGTATAAGCCGAGGGGGGCTTTTTCAGCCTGAAAAAAGGGCTGAAAAACTAGGCATATACTCAAGTATATACAGTAATTATCCTGTGAAGAGTGGAGAATCTTCACACACACAATTTTATTTGTGCTTATTTTTCTTTTCAAGATCATGAGCATGCTAAGATACATGGCCAGTATAGAGATTACTTTTTAAGGAGGTGAAAAAACAACTTATGATTTACCGGCAACTCATAAAGTTGGAAGGAACTGCGAAAGCTGCCTAATTCAACCGCTGTCCTACAATAATACGCAAATGAAGTACTCCTAAGAAACAGGCATCCAACCAAAATCAAAAAACCTCCAAAGACGAGGGAGTAATTTACTCTCAAAGGCAATCAATATCAATATCACACCGTTCTTACAGTGAAAAGTAATTCCTTAAGTTTGGGTAGGATCTCCTTTCTTTCATATGTATCTACTACTGTATTTTATGTTCTAATCTCTGGAGCAGCATAAAACAAGTTTTCACATGATGTGCCTTCAGATGTTTAAAGATGACTATCACATCCTCCAGGGCCTAAATATTCTGAAGGAATCAGGTTCCATCTGATTTTGAAGCTAACCAGGATCCTCCCTCCCTATTTGGATGGGAGATTGCACTTATTTTATTCTATATTTCAGAAATATGTTACCTAACAAAACCCCACAAATTAATGGAATCACAGTAAGTTGAGAGACAACTTGTAATCATAGAGATGTATACACACAAATACCTTATCGTAGCCATATTCTCTTCTTCCAACTAAATATACTATACCCACTTGCATAACTTTTTACAATTTTGGTTGCGCTACTCTGAGCATATTCATCATCATCATCATTATCAATTTTAATATTTGTTAATCACCCTCCATCCAGGATGCTCTGGGTGATTTACATAAAAGCAAAGTTAAAACAGGATAAAATATTACATAGACCAAATATAAAAATTAAAATTACAAATCAAACGCTGTACTGAATAGCCAGGTCTTAAGTTCTTGGGTGAAAGGTCGCAAGTCGCGCATAGCTCTCATGTATGGTGGTAATGAGTTCCATAAGGCTGGGGCAGAGATAGAAAAAGCCCTGTGCCTCGTGCTCACAAGACGTACTTCTTTGGGACCTGGTATATAGAGCAAGTTATGTTGAGAGGGTTGAAGAGACCAGTGATGGCCATATTCCACCTTGGCAATATTCCCCTTGAACTGTAGGCCCAGAACTATGACTTCTCTTCATTTACAATATACTCCCATTAAAGGAGCCAGGTATTGCATTTTGACAGTTTAGCTAAGACCCCTAAATCACACAAACAGCTATCAAGCTAGGGATTATTACATTGATATTTGTGCATTTCATTTTTTTCTTTCCTAGATATAGTAGCCTCCCTGTTGGGATTCATTTTGTTAGTTTTGATCCAGCTTTCTAATCTATTAATATCATTTTGACCCTGTCCTACTTCTCTTAATTTGTTGTCATCTGCAAATTTGATAAACATGTTCTCTATTACATCATCCAAGTAATTTAAAAAAACAATACGACATAAACCTATGACATCCCACTAAGCATTCTCTCTAGGAAGTACAGTAACTATTGGTAAGCTCTCTTCAGGCTTACATTCATGAATTTTGTCAGTTTACAAATCCATCTAGTAGTAGCACTGTGTAGCTATGTTTTGCCAGTGTGCCGGCCTGAATATCATGGCGAACCTTTTCAAAACTCTTATTGAAATCAGTATACACAAAATGAACAGCATTTAATTGATCTATCAAGTTTTTAACACTACCAAGGTAGAGGGAGATAAGATTTGTTGGTTTGAGCCCATGCTTCTCCTGTTTAATGTTGGTATCCAGGTATCTAGGTAACTACTTCCCTTAAATTCAATTTTCAGAAGAACAAATGGGGAAACATTACAGAATAATTCTAGACCTGTAAGCCCTTCTTCTTTCCATCAATTTATCAACACCATACAACCAACCTACAGAAAGAGCAAACTTTTTTATTTTTAAAGTAACAATAACCCTGCTAGGTTGGTTTTTTTTAAAGCTTTTTCTTGCTATGTCATTGCAATAAAGATCAGGGAGATGAGAAACAGAATGAAAGAGGAGGTGGGGAAGAAGGATGGGCTACTAAGAGAAAATCTCTTGCTTGAACTGGATTCTCTCCAATTCCTGGCAGAATAAGACAGTTTTCATAATGCTTGTGAAACCTGATAACTTTGAAGAAATGAAGAGAAAGAGAAATGTAAACATAACCATTATACCAGATTTAAGATACTTATTTTTAATCTAATCTAAGACCTCTCCAATCACATACTACCTTGGAATATCTTTGCTTGTCAAGTAACCGTAAAGTGCATTTTAATTTCTTTCCAAAACAAAGGCTGAGCACTTTGGATTAACTAACTGGTGCTGAAATATAGAAAAAACAAGAGTAAAGCAATAGAACTGGTAGCCGTATATGTCTTTTCTCCCTGGATACACTATGGTATTTCTATCCATGTAACAGGTCAGGTTTTAAGCAGATCATTAAAACTCCCTTAAACGAGTCATAGTACTAAAAGTTTGTATCATGAATAACATTAAGATGGTTAATGAAAGCTGGAAATAAAAAAAATATTCTATTTGCATGTATGCTTGCTTAAAAAAGAAATATTCTTCTTCCGAAAGGTAACTCTGAAATCTCAAGAATCGGGCTTCTGAGGAAGAACCGTACTTCATCCACAGAAGAAAAAAGAGAAGGCTTTTGCATAATTTACCATTATCTTTGTAGTCAGATAATTGCCATGTTCAGACATGTGAAATGAACGGAGTCTTCTGTTTTAATCTTTCTATCCTACTGTTTGTAAATACCAAAAAGGGGAGATGTATTTCCCAAGAACACATCCCTTTCGTTTCAAGAAGGAATGAGTGACTCCGGCTGGGAAGCAAACTTATTCCAAAGGCATTCCAGCCCAGAGATACACAGTAACTGCTACAAAAAAAGCACATTAAAAACGACTAACAAACATTCAATAGGTCTTCCTTCCAAAAGAGCGTAAATGGGATTGCAACCTAAATGTTGGTAGTAGACAGAAGGCAGCCAGAGAGTGTATGGGTTTTCCCTTTCAAAATGAAGTAAATTAAAAAGAAACAATATTTTGTAGATCAGTTCTATAGGGCAGGCAGACTACTGTGTGTTCAGCATTACTATAAGCTAATTAACTTTAATACTTTAATACTGAATATTTCTTTTCCCAAACTGGTCAAAAATCTAGAATATGATAGAAAATACAATCTGAAGAGAAACCAGAATACTCGAACTCTAGCACTACAATAACTTACAGTGTTGCTAAGTTTTGTGTTATAGCACTTAAAATTAGCCGGATGATGATTGCCCCACAAGGCAACACCCTGTCGGGAAAATAGCTACAGCAACCTGTTACAGCTGAAATGGGACCAGACTTGTAATGTCCCCCTCCCATTCCCTTTAGTGACCCCTGTGTTTTGACCCCTCCTATTTTTCCCCACCCCCTTGGTTCTTGCTATATTAACCTGTGTTTTTAAACTGTTATTTTACACTGTTTTCTAATCTGTTTGTTTACAACCACATCACTAGTTGCATTTCCCCTTCCCAGGGTGCTTGTGCCCCACTTTGTGCTAGTCATGGAACATAAAAAAGTGTTTGTTGTTGTTGTTGTTGTTGATAGAAAATATTATGCTCCTGGGCTATGGAATTCCCATATCCCAGATATGTCATTAGATGTTTGCCCTGTCTGTCAGTAGCCCTCTGGTCCTACATTCTTTCAAAACTTTCCCAAGGAGGACAGATTATTTGTTTTTTTCTTCTTTGTAGCAATAGACAAATCCTTTACCATTCTGGCCTTGTCTGAGACTCCTGTAACTTTAAGGCCTGTCTAAAGGCCTTTCTACACAATCACATAATCTGAGTCAGGATTTGGATTTAAGAAATCCAGTTAGCTTTGGAGCGCCTACACAGGCGTCCCTTGAAACTGTTCAAAGCTGCCACACATTCTACAAAGCTCCACTGATTCAGGATCAAACCAAATCCAGGATTTGGGGGGGGGGGCTTGAATTCCATCATGGATGAACATTACGATACATATTTACTAGATGAAGAAAGACCACCAAGTCCCCTTATTTCACTGGAAGTGGTGGAACATGCCTCTTTTGAGAAAGGTAAGAGGCTTCTTCAGATGCCCAGTGGGAAAATGACCCTTTCCCTAACATTCCTTCCATCTCTGATTTACAATTGGCAAGTCTGAGCTATTTGGCATCTAATTTTCTCCCCCCACATGTAACAGTACAGTGACTTCTTTGAACAGGACAGGTGCACCCTGGATCTCAAGGAAAATTACTTTTCTGTTGCTAATAGAGTTGAACTTTCATTACCTGTCTTTTACTGCTCTTCTTCCTCACATGTCGAAGAAAGGGAATAGCCTTTGCCATTCCCTTCTTTGAGATCCATTCAGAACATTTGAACTACAAAGGAGAATCTAACTTCATTGCCTTGCTTCTCCCAAATGGTTTTTAACATATTTTGCTTGATGGAGTATCAAAAACAATGCAACCATTACTTTTTTTGTGGATTTTGTGCAGAATTGAGATTGAAAACCGAACTAAACTAGGTGGATTTGCTGAACCTAAACAAAAATATGTGAGGGCCATGTCTGATTGGAAATCCAAACAGTCCTGAGCCCCATTTTTATTTTTAGTAAGTCACAGGAGCAACTAAGGATCTTCATTGCATTGGAAATGTCTTGGCAATCTCTTACAGAGCATGAACTCCCATTTTTTATGCTGCCTTTCCTTTGGTGTGGGAAAATTCCGCTTTTCAATTACCCATGTGATAAAATATTACATTTTCCCATTCTTCTCTATGGTGAACTCTATCTATTTCTCAGCGGATACAGGAGAAACGAAGTTCTACCCATGGACAAGTGAACTGTAGCTATTAAATATTTGTGTCTTTCTCTATGGACCTATTCACACAGCCCATGGGGCCGTGCCATTTTGCAGGAAGCGACAGGGGTGGCCGTGCCATTTTGTGAAGGGTCCCCAGTGAAAGGGAAGGTGCCCATTGGCGCCCTGTTGCCATCAGATGGGAGAAAGGGCAACGTGTGTTGCTCTAGTACAGTGTTTCTCAACCAGTGTGCCGTGGCACACTAGTGTGCCGTGAGTGATCATCAGGTGTGCCGCGAGAAAAGCTCTCTGCCCCCCTTCCTTCCCCCCTCCTCCAACCGAACTCCTGCTGCTTGGGAGAGGAGGAGGAAGGGACGGGCGGCGGCGAAGAAAAAGAAGAAGGGACCGGGGCACCGCCTCCTTCGGCCATTTCCCCAACCAGCCTCCAATCTGCCATGACTCTCACCCCTTGCTTGTTGAAGCCGCGTGGAGGAGGAGCCCCGCCTACTGAAGCCCGTCCACCGCTCATGCTCCTCCTCTGTGAGAGAGCTGAAGCCGGGGGGAGGGGGGGCATGACGCAGCCTGGCTCCGCCCCCTCCCCCAGCTTCAGCACTCCCACAGCTTCACCAGCCTTGAGGGGCAGTGCCAAGCCAGTGATGGCAGAGCCAGCACAATGCTGGCTTGGCACTGCCCCCTCAAGGCTGGCAAAGCTGTGGGAGAACTGAAGCCAGGGGGAGGGGGCGGGGCATGGTGTGGCCTGGCTCCTCCTCTGGCTTTGGCACTCCCAGCAGCTGCTCCCAGCAGCTCACCATCCCCCAGCCATTCTTTACTGTGTTACAGTGTCATTTTGTGTCATTTTGGTTGGTGGTGTGCCCCCGGATTTTTTTAATGTTAAAAGTGTACCGCGGCTCAAAAAAGGTTGGGAAACACTGCTCTAGCAGACTTTCCCCCATCATATGGGGAAAAGGGGAGGAAAGTGCAGGTAGCTCCGCCTGATACACAAAAAACACTTTCCTCTCTGTAGTAGAGGAGGAAGTGCCTTCTGACACTTCCCTTCCACTTTGGGAGTAATGTGGTGATCCTGCTGAGCATCCTCTAATGGCAAGCCCCAGCCAAAAGCACCAAAACAGGGCTATTTAACCCTGTGTGAAGAGGTCCTATAGCTATTTTGGGGATAAGCCAATAGTAGTGGGACTACTTGCCTTGCTAACTAAACCATAGAAGGAGCATGAAATTAATTTCTTTCATTTACCCACCAGTTTTCCCGTCCTGTGAACAGCTCAAGGCAAGATGACTGTTTATCCTCATCACAACCTATTTATCCTCATCACAACTTTCCATGCAGCCTTTGAAGCCCCTCCAAACAGCTAATCCATACGTTGTGGGCAGTGGACAAGATCAGAAAAGCAACTGACTATGGAGGTGTAATCAGACATGGAATAATTCCATTAGTGTTGAGTTCTGCTTAGTTTCATAAGAAGATGATGCAATCATCTGCCTATAGGACTATAGCTAGATGCTTCTCTGAGGCTACCTGCTCTCCATGATGCATGGATTAGATATAGGCAGGACTATAGGCAGAACTGGTGGAAAAATGGAAGGCAGCCCACAGCAGTGCTCCTAAAAGTGAATACATAGGCATAAAGATGTCAGCCAATGGAAATTCATCTGCCTCTCTTGTTTACACACAGACATCCTTTTTCATCATAGCATGCCATGGTCAATTCAATAGGGGGGTCAACTAGGGGCACATGTATTGCCCGCGCATTCTAAATTGTGCCATTGTTTTAATTGTGCCATTGCTTTATGGTGTTACTGCTGTTTTTAACTGTTTTACTGTTCTGTATTTTATTGTGCCTTCGGTTCTTGTGAGCCGCCGTGAGCCTCCGGGAGTCGGCGGCATAGAAGCCCGAATAATAAATAATAAATAATAAATAAATAAACTTATTTCTTCTCACTGCAAAAGTCCTGCTTTATTTTGCTTCTTTTTATTTCACAATCAGATATGCTGTTGCCCATCAGCACTCATAGTACTGATACGTATTAGCTTATTCTGTCAGATGAGGTAAAGAAAAAAACATTCCTGGATTTGGATTGATCTGTAATCAGCGGATCTTTGTGGCCACCAGGCCAGCCTCCAACCAGTCCCTAGGCTACTTATGTAGGCACTCCATAGCAAACTAGTTTTCTTTAATCCACATCTTGACTCGGTTTAAAGGGCTGTGTAGAAACGAACTCAGTTAAGTTCTGGTACTTTCCTTATAGAAAATTGAAATTCAGTATTAGGGCACAAATACTATACATTTATAGAATCAGATCGCCGTAAAATGTATTTTAAATAAACACAGAAGACAAATGGCAAAACAAAGAGAACAAAGTCTATTTACAACCACTGTGACACAATTTCTACAGAAGTAATGTTAAATTTCAGCACTTTGGCATACCATCTCACGAGTCTCTGAGTAAATTACTGCCATGCAGTCTGTGCAGCAAGAATGTTTAAATAGGCAGCATATCCCCTTTCATCAGTCCCACAAAATGTTGCACAACACAAATGCCTCTTGATGTGTCATTTCCTGCTTGGCCCCCAGCCCAATTCCTGACAGGCAGGCTTTAAAAAAAATTAGGAAAACTTTCAAGCTTGTGTTCATAGGCACATTCTGAAAGGCATCAGACAGTATCCCTCCACTTCCTTGGAACATAAAAATTCAATAAGAAATACTAATAATAATGACAACAACAACTTTATTTATATCTCGCCGCCATCTCCCTAAAGGGACTGGAGGCGGCTTACAAGGGAGAAAGGGGGACAATGAGAGAACTTGCTTCCTAAAAACTGCTACAAGTACACAGCAATCTAACAAATAGTTTCTCAAATTCGTCCGACATGCCATTTGTTGTAAACAACAGGTAGCTTTTCCATTCCTCACATTTCTGTGATTGTAGATAGAGCATTGTAAACTAAGCCCTATGGGCTTGTGTGCACTTGCAAAAATACATCTGCAGATTCACTCTGAACAAAAGGCTGTCTTTCCCCACAATGCACAGCGACATTCAGTGAGTGTCACAGTTTTTTATTTACTTGTTTTGCTTTAACCTTACTTTGCTCTGCTTTAGGGAAAGTAAGCAGACACTTGGAAGTTTGCTGGAAACTCTGGAGAATTCCGCGGCTTTGGGGAAGTTTAGTCAGTGGGTAAAGGTTTGTCAAAATACACAAAAATACTCTATGTAAGAAAAAAGTATAATACTCAAAGAGCATAAAGGATATAATTTCCAGTACACCGTTCAATGCAGTCACATAAAGTAAAGTGAAAAGGAGCAACCACTCTCAAACATAACAGTAGTAAGACTGATAGATCCCAATGTATATAGGCTTCAGGGAAACATGTACAATAAACACTCTTTTCAAACAAGGTAAGAAGACACTGAGTCATGAAGTCCAAAGTCCAAAAGAATGGTCAAATAGTATTAATATCCAAATGACGATGGAACCCATATTTGTTATATGGGTTATCTTCACTTCTTTAAATTTGCTGGTAATTGCTTGTTATTCTATGTTTTGTTTTAGACCTGAGTCTAGAATCACTGTGCTTATCAACTCCTGAAGAAGGGGATTCTGTCCCCAAAACAGGGTACAAAAAAATACCCGGGCACCCCTGTAGGATTTTTCCCTACAAAGATTTCTTTTGAGAGCTGTGCTCCATGGTTATTTGGATATTAATAATAATAATATAATACACTTTATTTATATTCCACTCTTCTCACCCCGAAGGGGACTCAGAGCGGATTACAGTTACACATACTTAGCAGACAATCCCTGCCGTTTCCACATACACAACATATAGACGAACAGAGACAAACTCTGGCCACCAGGGGGAGCTGACACCCTCCTCATCTCTCAGCGTTCCCGGCATCTCTTGTTGTTCCTTCCGCATTCCTCAGCGTTCCTGGAGTTCTTTAATGGCCTCATAATTCAGTCAAAATTTGCCTCCCCACTTAATGTGGTACCCTTATCTCCTACTTGACAGATGCAACTGTCTTTCGGGCTGCAAAGGTCGACAGCAGGCTACACTTAAAGGTCGAGCACCCACCTCGATGCAGGCAGGCCTCAAACTCATGACCTACTGGTCAGAGAGATCTTATGCAGCTGACACTTAGCCAGCTGCGCCACATTCCCGGTGCTTAATGCTATTTGACCCTTCCTTTGGACTTTGGACTTCATGACTCAGTGTCTTCTTACCTTGTTTGAAAATAGTCTATTGTACATGTTTCCCTGAAACCTGTATGCATTTGGATCTATCAGTCTTACAACTGTTATGTTTGAGAGCGGTTGCTCCTTTTCACTTTACGTGACTGTATTGAACTGTGTACTGGAAATTATATCCTTTATGCTCTTTGAGTATTATACTTTTTCCTTACATAGATTATTTTTGTGTATTTTGACATCGAACAAGTATTCTGGGACAGTGTGTAGTAAAGGTTTCCCTGTGACATTACGTCTAGTCATGTCCAACTCTGGGGAGTGGTGCTCATTTCTATTTCTAAGCCGAACAGCCAGCATTGTCTGTAGACGCCTCCAAGGTCATGTGGTTGGCATGTCTGCAGGGAGCACCATTGCCTTCCCACTGAAGCAGTACCTATTGATCTACTCACACTTGCATGTTTTTGAACTGCAAGTTGGCAGAAACTGGTGCTACCAGTGGGAACTCACTCCACTCCCTGGATTTGAACTGCTGACCTTTCAGTCAGAAAGTTCAGCAGGTCAGTGCTTTAACCTGCTGCGCTACTGAGTCCAATTTGTCCAGTTCCACTGTACAGACAGGGGTCTTCATCAGGACAGAGAAAGAGGCTAGATCATGCCTGTGCTTCTACCACCACTCATAGCTAGCAACACTGTCTCCCCCTGCCCGACTTCTTGCTGGTTATATGGGTGCCCTGTTCTGATGTCCACAGAGATTCCCTCAATGGCCAGGAGCTTTCACAGGGCTCCATGGCCAACAATAGCCCTGGATTCAGGGTGAACATGCTAGATCTGGAACTTCTCAGGGGCATATTTTTACAACTAACCAAATCGCCCAGCATAAATGAGGCCTGTATGTGTTGTTAATGAGCAGGGAGAATTGACTGGCCAGTGGTAGTGCTTATCTTTCATGCATGTCAATCTATGTTTATTTATATCTATTCACCCCATTGCTAGACACTCTGACTGCCATTTTTTGTAATAAAGGCAGGGCATCAAATTAAATAACAAATTAAACCAATCAACTGAGATGAGATATTCATGATTGCTCCACTGAGTCATCCCCAAAGGACCAACAGGAACTCCACAAACAGTCTTTTGGGCTCCGTTGGGCCCAGAGGCCCAACATGTTTATCCCTGGGAAAAGTTATACAATGAAGGAAAAAGTTTTTCACACCTTATATACCCAATCTTCAAAGGCAGACACTCTTCAATGACAGCTAATGTGTCTGAATTGTTGCTTATGGTCACTGTTCATAGCTCATGAAAATGATGAGTAACAAATCTAATGCAGAATGGGCTTTTGGGAGGAAACACTTAGGAAATGAAAGTGGCTGGTTATCAAGCAGGTTAAATCATCAAGGAAGAGAATTATGTTATAATGGGAAGTTGGTAAAGAAAGTGACGACAGGTTGTATAAAAATAGCAGTGAGGCGGCTTCGTAGTATATTTCTAGTTCCGGTACTCCAAACCCTCCCCTTGACTTATCGTCTATCATTACTTTCCATTTTATCCTTTGTTTTTTTCCCTTGCCAAATAAACTTGGCTAGGTCCTTTTTCCAAATTTCTAATATTCTTTTGTTTTTCAATATTGGGAGATTCTGGAACAAAAACAAGACCTTGGGGAGCACACTCATTTTTATAAAGGATATTCTCCCTAACAGTGATAAGTTGAGATGCTTCCCTTTCTCCAGGCTGTGTTTTATCTCTGTCCACTTTTTTACATAATTATCTTTGATCAGGTCGAGAGTATTTGTTGACAATATTACTCCAAGATATTTTGTTTTTTTAACAATATCGATGTCTGATATTTGCTTCAGAGTTTCTTTTTCCTTGGCCCCTAAGTTCTTAGTTAGAATATGGGTTTTTTGCCTATTCATTTTAAATCCTGTGATTTCTCCATACTCATTTATTTCCTTAAGCCACTTTTCTATATTTTTTATAGGTTCTTCAATCAAAGAATTAACCGGGCTTACGATTCCAAATTGTTCCCTAAAAATTAGAGCCTTTGCTGACGGCATAAAAATAGCAGCTGTGGTGTAAATTCTGCAACACATGCACACCTCAATGCACAAAGCCTCCAAAAGCAAAACTCATTTTTACAAAGGCCTTTAGATTCTCACAACCTCCCTTTCCTTCTTATCCTACGTCTGGAAGCACATGCCCTAGGGCACTGGTGAAAGAGGGCTGAAGAAACTGAGGTTGGGTGTACAATGAGCTTGTAATGCAAATTCAAACTGTATTGTACAGCAGTTGTAGATCCTGCCATAAATCAGTGTTGGGTAACAACTGCACTTCTTTAGTGAAAAGTGAAATAAACAAAGCTTAAGGTGGGAAAATACATTATTCGTCTCTAACTGATCACACAGTAGCCATGTGTACTTGCCTACAACAGGCAAAGTAAATAGCATCTGCCTCTGATGATGTGGGAATAGTTAAACAAAAAGACAAGGGGGAGAGCAGGTACACCTGCCTCACTTGCTGCTCATAATAAAAATGGAGGCTTGTGAAAGAAAACAGCAATCCCGATGCATTTCTGAAGAAGCCTTAAAATGGTCTTTAGAAAACTCAAAATTTGTTTTGTTGTAGGTGTTTTAGACTATATGGCCATGTTCTAGAAGCATTCCTTCCTGACGTTTAGTCTATCTCTTTGGCAGGCATCCTCAGACGTTGTGAGGTCTGACCTCACAACCTCTGAGGATGCCTGCCAAAGAGGTAGGTGAAACGTCAGGATATAATGCTTCTATCTAGAACATGGCCATATAGCCCAAAAAACCTACAACAACCCAGTGACTCCAGCCATGGAAGCCTTCGACAATGTATTTGTTTTCTTATGCAAGGCTTACCTGACCCAGTTGTTTCATTTCACATGTCATATTGGTCTGAGTATAACCTTTGGCAGAATGTGTTGAACTGCTCTTCTTTTTTTTAGCGTAGAAAACTATCATCATTTGTTCAATTTTCTCTGCCACTGGTACCAAATTTTCTGTTGAAAAAGGAATGCCCAAGAACACCTATACATCTTTAACTGAGGTTTACCTGTGCATCACAGGAAATCAGTTGTTTATGCCAGTGTTTCCCAACCTTTTTTGAGCCGCGGCACACTTTTTACATTTACAAAATCCTGGGGCACACCACCAACCAAAATGACACTCTAACACAGTAATACATATAGTTAATATGTTTTTAAATGTATTTATACACTCAGTGTGAAACCTGGGCCTGTTTCGATGAACACAGCATAGATATCCTGGCAGGAATTGCAGAAAGACACACATGAAGGTCTTGCTCAACAGCTGTCTGTGTTTAGAAAAAATGTGTCCATATAGCTTCAAAGTAGTCCACTAGTAATGTTCTTATGCATCAATACACCTCATGGAACAGTAATGAGTCTTCCACCTTCAATATATATGCTCCTGTATCATTCCAGGTGGGTATTAGACGAGTCCTTCATGTATAACTGGTGAACAGGAGAGTTGTTACACAGTCACTAGAAAGGCTTTCACATCCAGCCAATGCCAAATGTAGTAATAGTTGGTACACATAAACACGAAAACGGCCAAAGGAGGCGGCGCCCCAGCCCCTTCTTCGCCGCCGCCGCCGCCCGGCCCTTCCTCCTCCTCCTCCCCCCGCAAGCAGTAGCAGCAGAAGCTCCACAGGAGGGGGAAGAAAGGGGGGAAGAGAGGTTTTCCCACGGCACACCAGGTGATCGCTCAAGGCACACTAGTGCGCCGCAGCACAGTGGTTGGGAAACACTGGTTTATGCTACTGTTTATGCAAAATATTCTGGTTATATTAACTGTTAATTGAAGAAAACCCATTTCTGAGAAAAGTTGGAGAGTACAGTTTTTCATAATGAACCCAACTTGCTACAATTTAAGCACACACAGAAAATGTATTTTGCAATTGTCAGTGTGGTCCTCTCACCCCACCCAGTCACCTCTTCATATAACACTGCTCTTCTCTGCAGAAAAATAAAAACAAGATTACTTTTTCCCTCAAGCATAGCGAGATAAAATACTTTGTGAGTAGTATGTTTGTAAAAATGTTCCCAGTGATTTTTAAAATGTCAAAAGCACTACCATATAGAATAAGGCAACAATACCGCTGCAATTTGGTTTTCATCAAATAAATAAGGGAATTACAAGTTTTGGGTCTTAATTTGTGGCTTTTGGTCTTGGTTATTGCACACAGTTTGCAAATACAACTTATATTTAATACCAAGTAAACTTCTAAATGGGAATTTGCAACCAATCACACCTCCATAAAATTATCAATCAGTGCACGTTTGCTGCATTTACATATCACAATTTTGCTGCACTGCACATTACACAAGGGACCCTTCACATAAATCAATTTGGTTGAGTCTCCCCCACCAAAAAGGCATGCTGCTGAAAGCTGAAAATACTGTATAATCAAAATATTTCCCTCCTCCCCTGCTGTTCTGTGGAGGCAGAGTAGCCAAAGAGATGATTACAGGATGGGAGTTGTGAGCTGTCCATGGTGAGCTCCCAAAAGTAGCCTCCTCCTCAGGTGCCAAATCCGGTGGTAAACCCAGCTGCAGGGGTTCATATGTCTCTCTCTGTTAAGAAAATATTTTATCTCCTTCTTCTGCAAGAGAGGCACATGGCCCCATGTAGCCAGGCTTACCACTGAGGGAGGGGTTGCTTTCAACATTGTCCTCCACTATTGTTGCCTTCATCCATGTGGAGTGTATAACTGAAACACATATTATGAACTCCCATATTATACCGGCCTAACAGTATACAGATGACCGCCCATTTACAAGTTTGAGATTGGCAGATTTGTTTAACTGGTTTGCTATCACCCCCCCACACTTTACTGAGACTTAAAGCTGCTATATATGCATTCATGCTACAGTCTTGGACTTTGGGAGACAGAACACCAGCAATTACCCTACCTACTGCCTGTCACCTCCTAAGGGCTGTGGCTTCTGTGTGAATCTGCACACAGCAGCTTCAGGGGAATCACAGCAACTGCAAGGAGCCACGGTGTTGCAATGGTTAAACCCTTGTGCTGGCTGAACTGCTGCCCTGAAGGTTGGCAATTCAAATCAACAAAACAGGGTGAGCTCCTATCAGTCAGCCCCAGCTTCCCATGTGGGGTTGTGAGAGAAGCCTCCCACAGGATGATAACACATCCAGGTGTCCCCTGGGCAACTTCTCTGTAGATGGCCAATTCTCTCACACCAGAAGCAACTTGCAGTATGCTCTCAAGTCACTTCTGACACATTTTTTTTAAAGGACAACTGTAATTTCATTTGCCAACCATTTCGAGAACCTCGCCAGTGTGATGATTTCTGGAGGTGGTTGCTGCTCCCCGTTCTCCTGTGGTTTCAGCAGAGATGGAGAGAGCAATCCCCTTTGCCAATCATCTCTAGCAAGGAGACAGTGCTTAGGCTACCAGAGTTGGTTGGCTCGCCTTTTCTCTATCTTTTTGAAAGTGACAAGAAGGGCAGGGCAGCAGCAAATCCCTTTGCTGACCAACGCAGGGCTGTCCAACTTCTACCGGCCCAAGGGCCGGAATTCCAGTCACTGATCACCTGGGGAGCCAAAGGGTCTGCCTCCACCCCGCCCCCACCCCTTCCTCCTCGCCAGCGCGAGAAGGAGGAGAAGGAAGGAAAGCCCTACCCCCGGAGCCAATGCCGTGGCTCCTCCCTCTCTCCTAAAGCTGTGACATGCCGGCTTCCTCAGAAGTGGCCGAAATCGCCCTTCTGAGGTGGGCGGCATGTCATGGCTTTAGGAGGGAAGGATGAGCCGCGGGGAGAGGCTCCCCCACGGCTCATCCCAGGATGCGGCGCCCCTTCGCGCCGCCTATTGCTCCTTCTCGGTCCCCCCTCCCTCCCTTCACTGAAGTGAAGGAAGGGAGGAGGAACTGCCGAGAAGGAGCAGTAGGCGGTGCGAAGGGCGGCGTGTCACAGCCAGGCCTCTGACGCGCCGCCCTTCGCACGGCCCCCCCATTTGTGCCGGTTTCTTGCAGGAGGGTAGGCGGGCCACATCCAGGGGGCTGGCGGGCCGTGTGCGGGCCAGGGGCCGGCTGTTGCACAGGCCCGAACTATAGCACGCGCCAGCTACCTGTCAGAGCTGGTCAGAAAAGTGGCTCACTGCTGTCCTGCTTCTCCTCCATCTTTGGAAGAGGCAAGGGAACACCAAGCCACTTTGCCAACCAACTATGGCAAGCAGCTGGTGCATAGGCTGCCAGAGTCATCTTATTTTCTCCCCACTAAAAAGTCACAAAAGAGCCTGAGCAGCAGTAAGCCACTTTATGATCAACTCTGGCAAGCAGCCAGAGTGTGGGATGCCTACCTGCCTACCAAAGTTGGTCAAGAAACCATCTCACTTCTGAAACATTGGAGGAAATTGAGATAACTTCAGAGGCAGGGAAGTGCTTCTTTGCAAAGCTGGTCCTTTCACATCACTTTGCTTCTATAATCTTTGAATTGTTTTAAGAGATCTGAAATGGAAACAACAGCTTTTCAGCAAGGGCAATCCAAGTTGTAAGCATGGTGAACAAAAGGCCTCCGCTTCTGAAAGTGATATTCATCTGCACCAGGAGTGGGCAATTACTGGCTCTCCAGGTGTTTTGGACTTCAACTCCCAGAAATCCTAACAGCTGGTAAACTGGCTAGGATTTCTGGGAGTTGAAGGATTCCTGGCTTTACTCACTCCTGAACATGCACAGTATTTGTTCTCTCAGCTCCACTTGCCAAGAGAAGGTCAATACACTTTCCCCATAAGCAAGTTTTACAAATTCAGGATCTTCAGCATGATGTCATGTCTTAAAATGATAAGCTGGCAGCCAAAGAAACTGGCACTCTGGAAAGATGTGTACAATTTTATATTTATGCTTCTTAGGATGAAGGTTCTAATAAGTCATCGTCTGTGTTCCTTTAAAGAGGAGTTTTATAACTGAGATGAATCACAATGGCAAAAGATCAAAGTTTCAAAACATCAGTGATGCCATGGGGTATTTTTTAATCTTGTAATGAATGATGATCATGTGCTCTTATGAAGTTAGTCCAACTGCCAACGCCAGATGTATATATTAAGAAGTTGTTTGTGATGTGACAGGCCTCGGCTTAGCTGCCAGAGAAATAGAACAAGAATGAGGAAAAGGACAACACGCTGCTGAGTGAAAGAAATGCTCATTCTGGCAGAGCAGGAGACAGTTGGTTGACATATCTTATTAAGAAAAAATAAACGTGTTAGCAGGACAATTTGTGGGAGAGGCCTCATAATTAACCGCAGCCACCTAGTCTCTCTTTCTCTTAGGATGATACCATCTGTACTAATTTGCAGTCATAATTCATTGATGCTTTACGTATGCTAGGATTTTTTAACACACTGCTGAATTTATTATACAGGTAAATATCTTTGAGATGTTGAATATGTTTTTGGAACAAATAATTTCCACTGAATTCCATTGTGCTATGGATTCTCCAGTTTTTTTTCTTGAGTGTTGTGCTCTGAGTCAACTCTGGGAGTTAATGGATGAGACATATTATTAAAATCCATTTCAAGTCTGATTAGGACACCAATGTATTAAATCAGGAAATTGCTTCCTACAGAAACACTCGCAGAAACACCTAAGCAAACCAAGACTCCAAAAGTGGCAGGCAAAAACCCGGAACCTCAATCAGTGGCTGATACTGGATGAGAAACTCCCTCATGGGCACACAGAGAACTGGGCAACTTGGAAGGCACTGAACAAACTGAAGTGTGACATACACACGAAACGGCCCTTAATAGCTGGCGCCCGTTAACACTACAAAGCCGTCGGCGTAGCTCCGGCCCCTCCACGGAGGCCTGAGTGGCTCTTGCATTTCAGTCGCTGTTTATATACAACCCTCGCAATTCTTTGAATTATAAAATATTACCAAACTATACAAGGGAGCTCTGAGTTCTGAACCTTCCCACAAGGACTATTACGTATCCAACATTGGCTCACTGCATCTGCAGTCAGACGAAGGGGACGTCCCGAAGGAGGGCGGTCCCAGCTCTCTTCCACTGAGACTGGGGGAATGTTTACTCTCGCACCCCCCCCCCCTTTTTTTGGATTACAAATAGTGCCTTACAGCACTGCGACGGTCTGGTTTGTGGAGTTATATATCAGGAATTTCATCGCTTGACTCACTCTCCATCATGGCTACAGCCGGGCTAGGGAGCGCTTGGGAC